>CM060990.1:657163709-657763981 GCA_030765065.1 Deroplatys truncata
CAGGGTGAGCCAAAAAACTACGAACCGCCTGCACGGTATTTTTCCTGTCTGCGTCCTCGGAGCTCGTTGCCGTACCTTTTTCTCTGATACTACTGGCAATACGGAATCACACTTTTGCATGCTTGTTCTTAGTATAATCAGCTATCTTCCGAACCACAGTGGCATTTAATTATGTGTATCAGTTCACTATAAATTGAAAAACAATTATTTGCAAAGTCTAAAAAGTAAGAATGTGGAAAATTTGCAAAGTTGTTGCTTACTTAATATCACTAATATACATTATAAAATTATAATTGTGGTTCAGAAAGTTTAACTATGTGTTGTATACATGTACTGAAAGTTTCAGCTCTCTACCGCTCAAACTTTCTGAGAAAAAGGTACATAAGAATCCAAAAATGTTTTGAGAAAACTGAATTTAAAGTTTGAGCAACACTTCAATACATTCGAGGGTCATAATCATCTGCACCTTCATTCCTGAATTGCTACAACTTTTCTGATTGCCTTCTCTTGGTCCTGGCCTCTTTTGTTAATTGCTGAACTGCTCGCTGGGTATAATACAGTCGTTCATTATTACAAGATATAAAAATGTACTAAAAGGGGTGTTGCAGGGCAGCTTTAAAGGAATGCAGACTAGCATTTAAATGGTATTTAAGTGTCTTAGAATCCTCTTAACCCCCAAAAAGTACAGAATGGTCCCTCAGTGCTCTGGACGGGAATTGCACGGCAGTCTTGTGCAACACATCTGAATAAACTCAAGGCCACGGGCTCTTCCACTTATCGGACATGTGGCAGCGGCCTTTAGTCAGTTGTTATTGCTTCTTGTGTATAGACGTGAGACACGTGTGTATTTGTGTACGATTGAATTATCGGATTATTACAACCCAAAAATGGTACTCAAATTTTCGCTTGAACAAAGACTTTTTATGTATGACACGTATGTGAAAACCGACTCATGTAGACAGGTGTGTGGGCAATTTCACGATAAATTTTGCTGGTGTTCCAGTTCCAGGTAGAGAAACAGTTAGATATCTAGTGAATAAAGTGAAGAGAACGGTATCATTTAATGTTGTAATTTGTAAAAGGAAATGAAGGGTTCTAACGGAAGAAAAACTTGATGAAATTGGTGAAGCATATGAACGGTCTCCGAATAAATCTTTTCGACGTGTAGCACAAGTCAGTGTTTCTAAAATCTCAGTATATAGGTCTACGAAACTGTTGAAATTAAAACCATACAGAGTGACTATTGCCCATCAATTATGCCCACGTGATGATGAAACCCGCGTAAAGATCTGTAACTGGATGTTACAAAATATTGCTGGCGGTACTGTTGATCCACATCTAATAAAATAATACGTAATTATGCTTGTTCAATAAGTATAGGTCTCATCAGGGATATTGGCATATGACCTTCAGGACTAGCACAGTCAGCCAGCCCTGTGATGTTTCAATACCTCCCTTGCAAGTAGCACGTGATGCCTTCTGTCCAGTTCCTTCCACCGTATACAACTCCCGTCTCCACTTGCACCATTCTTCGAGCTGCAGCTCCGTATGTGTCATACAGGCATACGGTAAATGACTCGCATCGTATATTTCCATTAAAATTTTCACATGCCAAAACCCGTGGCACGACCTATAATCAATATATCGTGATAATCATCATAAAATCAGTAATAATATAGTATCAGTATCAATAATGAGAATAATAAACAGATACACTGAGTATAGCGCGTGGAACACGTATCGCGACTACCTGCCAGATAGCTGAGGGATCGCGCGCGGAACACGCATCGCTACTACCGGCCAGATGGCTGAGAGAACGCACGTTATATATTTTCTGAAACTGGAAATACAATAGAGATTTTATTTGTGCCAAAAAAATGTGATTTTTTACATATCAGAGTACCTTGTCCCCTTAAAAAGCTTTCTTGTCAAATGAAGGTTCAACACAGAGACTCAGTAATATAAAATGGCTCCTCTTGCCCTGCCTTCCCTTACTTACCATAAAGGATTTTATGTGCTGCCATAAACATCCATAAACGTTTTGTGAAAAACAAAGTGTAAATTGTGAAATTTTTGTATTAGGTGCTAATGGAAGTGATCGGTTGTATGTGAGAACACCCGAATATGACTCAGCTGATGAGGCTTGGGCATTCCTGCAACGCGTTTTGGCACGTCTGGGTTGCTGCCGCAACTTTTACACACGTGATATAATGGTAGAATGCCCAAACTGTGTAGGACGAGGAGAAGGAGGACAACAACAGCAACTTCAGCAGCAGATACAACAGCAGCAGCTACGAGAACAATTCCGAAACCATCTCCGCCAGAGGTTTCAGCTGTTGCAACAGCAAATTCAACAACAACAACAGCAACAACAACAACAACAACAGGAGGAGGAGGAGGAAGAAGAAGAGGTGGCGGAGGAGGAGGAAGAAGAAGAGGAAGAAGAGGTGGAGGAGGACGAGGACGAGGAGGAGGATGATGATGATGATGAGTTTCCACCAAACGCCGGTGCTGCCGCCTAAGGTATGTGTACATATTCCATTATATTTACTTTCAGCATGGTTTATAAAATACGTATAAAGATAACGTTACCTTTGATCATTATGTTTTAGCATCAGAAGGTCGTTTTGATCTATTTAAAACTTTGAACTGCTTACTGTTACCTTTTCGAAGAACTTTACCTTTCTCGTAATGCGGTCTGCTGGGCCGTTTCTTTCCTGGAGTTGAAAGAGAATTCCCGTTTTCATGTGCTTTCTTTTCCTGTGCCATTCTGTAAATAAAAGTAAGAGACACCTGTTGGCTGAAGATGTCTTTTCCATTACCTGCGCGATCGATACATAGTAGAACCTCTGTTATTCCAAACACTTTTAACCGAAATAACGTTTAAGGGGGTACGGAATGGGTTTTCGTCAAAATATTCAATTTTTGGATTACTGTCTTATTTGAAAGTATGAAGTTTTTTCTTCATTATGTCGTTTGAATTACCTCGATATCTATCCTAGAAGTAGGTGAGTTATTAAAATACGGGAATGGTCGCACACAATTTCGTCTGCTTGGCTTGAACAATGGTCGGCTGCTAGCTGTCAAGCTGTCATTCAAATCTTCCATTTCATGCTTTTCAAGTCTGCCACTGTTTCTGGGATATTTTAAGACCACCTGAAAGGATATTTAGCTGGTGGACAGCCTGTATTATAGGTTCTTGTTTCCTTATTCAGAGTTGTTCGTTTTGTTTGCTAGCTAGTGGAAGCATGCAGTGTTTGTTTGCCCTGTGATCAGGCTAGTTTTTCAATAGTAAACAACTAATTTGTAATTAAGATGCCTTGTTTTAGTATATTGGAAAAAACAGGTGAAAAGCCTTGATATAGGGGCTGCTGCCGAACATAACCACACACCACGTGATGGAACTCTTGTGTGTTTTGGCAACAACAGTATTTAGTTCATCACCATATTCATCCTCGAAAAAGCTAGCAGATTGAAAGATATAAGTGCGTTGATAAGGGCTCCGAACAATTTTTAATTGTGGATTTGTCCATCTTGGCACAAATATTTTCAAATAATGTGCTATGTAAGCAGTGTGCAAAAAACAGGCATGGAGCTTGGTGTAAATAGACATGTTGGTGTAGCAGTAGAACTGCAATTAGTTTGCAAGTCATGTCAGTATAAACTAGCATGATTTGGTAGTTCTCTGAGTGTAGATATATACAGAAAAAAAGTGTTTTCTGTAAAAATTAGGTTAGTTTACGGACTGCGCTCCATTGACAAGGGAAAGACCTATGGAGATATGCTTTGTGGCGTAATGAATCCACCTCAGCCGCCTTTTTATTTGAAGAGGCTCAGGAATGCAAAAAATAAGCTTTATAAACTAATAAATCAAGCAAATCAAGCCAAAAGGAAGATAGAGGAGAATTCTGGTGAAACGTGCAGGCCTCTACTGATGTTTCAAATTTGGAGCTCATTTTCTCTAAGTACAAAATTTCCTCACAAAAGGAACATTTTCCCAGCTGTTAATTAATATTTTGATTTGAAATTTTTAAGAGTTGTTTATGTTGCTGTTTTACATACACTACAATAAGGGTTTTGAAAACAATTAACATTTGGCAGAGTTTTTAACAAATTTGTACTCTAAAATGTGGGGAAAAAATTGTCACAAGAAAGAAAAATTATTTTTAAAAAAACTATTCAAAATTTTTAAAAACTGTTATTTCAGCTAGGGCTGTAAATGTTTCAGCTTTCTAGGTTGTATAGTTACTTAGAAAATGTTCCTAGCATATGACACATTTTAATATAGTCAACATAGGGCATTCCGTATTCCCTTAACCGAAAGCACCGAAAAAATAAATATTTTTGTTTAAAACGAATTGAAGAAACATCGTTCACGTTTGGAAAGAAAATTCTACAGTTATGTTAAGAAATCTATGAAATGTCCTTAGCGTCATATTCTATATTAGGCATGAAAGACCGGTAATTTTGCTTAGATACCTGTTTATCAGTCTTGAGGTTCTTTTACGTGCTGTAAATCAAATCTACGACATGGGACCACCGGCTATACTTCCTTTCCGATGAAAGCCATGCTAAGGATTTTTAATCCCGAAAAAAATCCATCGCCCTCCGCCGGTTTCGAACCCGCGACCTTGGGAAATAGAGTTTGAAAAAATGTGCTATTGGGATTGAAAAAGAAATCAACATGTTAATCACTACGCCACAGCGTTCAAAAGTTTGAAAAAATATATATTTTCAAAACAAAATTTAGCACTTAAATATTTTGTTTTCATTTACTTATAGCGTAATGTGAGCTTTATTTTGTGAGGTGAGGTATTTTGTATATCATGATTAGTAGTTAAACAGATCAATTTTTGGTTAAATTCATAAAAATTTGGTAAAAAGTATTTGAAAAATTCATAGCAGTGGTGATTTTTATTGTAATTTAAAAGTTCTAGTTCACAAAACAGCCTGTTTTTAAGCCTTAATTTGATGAATGAATGAAATTTCTACCCAATTTCTAGTATAGCTTTTGTTGTTTTGAAGATTGCAAAGCACAGAGATTTTCATTTTTTGAGAAAATTATTTTAAAAATTAAGATGTTATTCAGTGTGACAGACTGCTTACTTGAAAAGTTTAAAAGGCTGAAGGCATTATTTATTAAAAGTTGTATAAGAATCATACTTTAATAGCATTAAAATATTAATACTATCACTGTCAGAAGTAGCACCGTTAACCCATTCAATTTTAGAATGAGAAGCATTGGGCTTATCAGTATTCCCCTGTCTGAACACTTCCACTGCTGTCGTTGCACTGTTTAGTGTGTAACTTCTTTTTCTGTGTACGAACATCAGTTTTGTAAACCAATTTAATTCACAATTACTCACAAAATGCTAACAGCCCTGAAATTGTTTGTAAACAAATGATGTCTTCAAGGAGTGGTATGTCAAGGCTCCTATTAATCCTGAAATACAATCTCTATGGCATTTGCTCTTGGTTTTACCTGTTGAAAGCCTAAAGAAACGTCTGCAGAAGCCATGCTGGCTTGAAGGAGGGGAATTTGAATCAGAGCAAGCAAAGGAACACAAAATATGCTGCCATGCTCACCTTTTTGAAATTGGGGAGTGCAGCGCACATCTTAAATGCATTTTAGTGCACTTTAAAGTAGGAATATTTAAATAAACCTTACGTCTTTTTAAACAGGAAGGACTGTAGTTTTATAAAACGGCCAAAACAAAGTTTGATAGTCTTTAGAAAACACAGCTTTTTAAACGTGAATACATACCTTAGATTATGTTAGGCATAACAAAGGGGATGCATAACAGAATGGGCTGTCTCTGACCTTGACTGTTTTCATTCCTTCTCTTTTGACACATATTTTGGCTCTTTCGTGAATGGCAGCTTGGCCCTTTCTTTCAATAGCTGTCAATCATTTACGGTCAGTCACTGCGGTGGATTGTCATTACTGGATTCTTCATGGAAGGAATCCCCCAGCTGCCGTTAAGTATCTAAACTAATGAGAAGGAAGTGAATCTACCTCTCTGTTTCTAAACGACCTGGCCAGATGGCAGTACGGTTTTCGAAAGGTGTGAGGAATCAAAGCCTTCTGACGTTTTGTTAATGAAACGGTGATGTGACAGTGGCTACAAAACAAAGTGAAAAGAAAAAGCAAAAGAAAATAGAGGAATTTTTAAACAAAATTAATTACTGTGTACGTAATTAAAAGAATTGTAGGTACTATGGAACTTTTTTTTTTTAAAATCATATTTCTTTTTATCCGAAATCTTGGTTATGTGAAACCACCTTCTCCTTAATTTGTTCCGGATAACAGAGGTAGTACTGTAGTTGATTTACCAGATTTCAATCTCCCTAGTTCACCTGTGCCTACACACAACTCATCTTGCATCTGATTGCAAAGCTTTTCCCAACACCTTCTTGTAATGGACGGCTAAAGGTATTAGGATATTTTCCATCTTGGCTACATAAAGCACAATTGGTAACAACACTGTTACAAGCACAATTGATACTGAGAAACAAGTCAGTGAAGAGTTACTATGATAGGGTTTCTCAGCACTCGGAATGCCATTAACGCAGTCTCCCTAGACCGGCCAGGTAGTAGCAAAATGGTCATGTTTTAACTTAACCCCACGTGCTCACCTTAATTTTGAAAAAAAAGAAAAAAACAGATCGCCACAAGTTTATGTTTTTTGTCACTTCTAACAAGAACTGCCATTCTGGTTATTTTCTACAATACAACATTGTTTAGACACCTTACATTGTTAATGTGTTTGGTAGTGAGAGAGGTAGTGCTTCGATCTACGGAGGTTTCCCCGAATCGGCAGATGAATGTTGGGGTTATTCACTTTCTACCACGACTCTCCTGTCCCTTATTTCCTCCACCGATCATCTTCCCTATGATGTGTTTCAGGATTGTAGGACCAGGCGACGGTATTCCGGGTGTTGCGGCTGGACGGTAACTATGCACTCTGTGAAGGTTTCTTCTGGACATCGTCCAGGAATCGCTCGGCTGGATATCCCATTCTGGGTGCTTTCGGGTAGACACTCCTTCGGGGACCCCTCAGAGGCTAGAGGCCCAATAGGTGGGCTCGGACGGCGTTGGAGGCATTCAATCTAGAAACATTAGGCACCCCACCCGTGCTTGCGCCCGTCGCCATCCGCATCTGGTCGCCCCAGATCCCTCTCTACCACGGGTAACGGTAGACGCACAAGGGGCTAGATGGTCTTCATATGGTGCTCTCCCCGATTTCGGGGCCCCTATCGTTCGTCAGTACCTTTAACTAATGCATTTGATGTAGCATATTGTTGCATTGTACATGTGTCTGCAGCTGTTTTGTATTTACATTGCTGCATTATGCACCCATTGTTTGAAGTGCATTGCACACAACAGAAATATAGTACACATGAGTGGTTGTGCAAGGTTTCACTGACCTCGAATTACTGACGAGAGTTTAGGCACTTCCGCAACAAAGAAGAAGAGAAACCGCAGGCAAATAATGAAGTTTAATGTACGTATGTATTTATTCACTGCAAATGGATATTACCCGGTGGCAGGGCTAAATATACAAAATAATATTACCAAAAATAAGTGCACAAACAATACAATAATGCGAATAACTTTCTATCAACAATCATATTGTTGTAGCTACCAGTGCAAGATAACAATTAAAGGTTTTGAAATCATTATTTGCTTTACTATTTACATTTATCAATTACCTATCCAGTCAGTATAGCCAATAAGTTTACCGTTAGCATTCACAATAAGTTTATAAAATTTCAAATACACATCTAAGTGACGTTAATAAGTAATCCAACATTTATTCTATTCAGATTTCTCCTGATTCCTCAGGGACAGAGGAGAGCCCTGAAAGGCTGCTACAGGCAATTCGTTTCATTCCTCAAGGTTCTGCTAACAAAGGAGGATTTTCCTAAGTCATTTCTGTGCCTTCGTCCCTTAATTTCAAACAAATGATCGTTTCCTCCGCAATACGTCAGGTTCTCCAATTTTTCACTAACGCCTTCCGATGCATTTAAACCAGCATTAGCTTTAAATAATATGCATAACCAATGCCTTTTACACTGAACTTCTAAAGGTTCCCATTGAATCTTCCACGTTTGTAGGACCAAAATATTTACCTCTTTTTATGTGTTTTATAGCCTTTCCCTGTATACTTTCTAACGAATCAATTTGATTACATATAATCAATGTGGTGTTATCAGTGTGCCACATTTGTTTACAGAAAATACAGTGACAAAGCAATGAAACGTTGTTTTCGTGAGGAAAGTTCATATTCCTCAGAACAGGAACAAATAACACTAGTCTGCATGATATCGGATGACTGAAAACTAATAAGTGATTCTGACTTACTTTTTTATGCTGATTTCAGAACTGCTTTTAGTTTTTTTCCTATCACGTACAGTTTTTTCACAATTTCACTTCAAATATATAGACATATAAAGATATTGTTTCCACCACTATACTACCGCTAGCTGCTACTACTACTATTACTGACATCCTATACTAATACTGCTACCTACTACTGCTTTCTGCTACTAATATTCCTAGTCAGTAGTGAGTGAGCGAGAATGTTTACAAGAGATATGCTGCCTGTTTGAGAGCAGAAGGTCAACATTTCCAGCATCTATTATAAGGTAAGGATTTTAGTTCGCCTCTGCCGGCGTAATTTCTCTGGCGACTGCAGTCTGTCTCGCGCAGTAGAGGGAGGCCGCGAGTAGATTCGAATATAATTTAACTACCATTGACCATTCCACTGAAGACGACCACTGCATAGCAGTATAAAAGAAAATTCTCTGGTAAACCATAACCTTATTGCCTGAAACTTTTCCAATATGTATCAGATATTAAAAGACAAGGTGGCAATTTTCCAACTTGCAACATATTTAAATAGTCTACTATAATTATCTTTAAATTAAAGAATGTTATTTTTTTTATCTTACAGTGGTCCTCGGACATCCCAAGCCAAAGAAGTGGAAGATTATTTTGATGTACGGAAGGCTAAATGTTGTGTTGTCACAATGTTGTGAGGATTACTTTATAAGAACTGCATCAATTCATGCGAAATTGTCCTTCATACAGTCAAACATAATCAGTACACACATTGTCATGTATACTAATGGCAGAGAAAGAAAATAAAAAAGTAACTAACTGTTGGAAATACAGTAATGTATAGGAAGTAAATAACTATACAATAACTAAAGATAATAAAAACC
The DNA here is from genome assembly GCA_030765065.1 of Deroplatys truncata. Lineage (NCBI taxonomy): Eukaryota > Metazoa > Arthropoda > Insecta > Mantodea > Mantidae > Deroplatys > Deroplatys truncata. Next base: position 657,172,938 of record CM060990.1, read on the forward strand.
TATAGTTTATTAATGAGAATATTTTTCTAACAGAAATGATGCAGTTTTATATTACAAAACTTATTCTATTGCTATTTTAACTTCATACGTATGAGATGCCATTGAGCATCCAATTGTGATGTAATCTTGTAGTTTGTGCCTAATTATCATCATTAAATAATTTGAATTGCTGTACTCTGAATTGGTGTTATTTATGTGCAATTTTATTAGTACCAGAATAATTTTTGTTTGCAGCAGGTACAGAAGAAAGTGCAGCTTAGTAATTGGCTAATTATAATTTCTAATAAAAATGAAGTAGATTTTTATGAGCATATAATTTTATATTCAGAAATATGTTATGTTTTAAAGCATCCCTGGAATTACATTAACATCCAGTGAAAATGTTAACATTGTATGTTGGCTGTAACTTATCTGTAGTAAACAGCATGCTGAACAATGTAACCACAAAAGAAATCACAGGGTATTGCCACATATTTCAGTTTTTAATCTGCTTACATCAGTACGCTCAAATCATCCTCTCGAAATATAATGGCATTTTCTTAACCTCCTTGGTAGATCTTTCTTTTTAGGGAAAAGATCAGAATCTGGTGAACTTATGTCCAGAATGAAGGCTGGTTGAGGGAATGTTCCTAATTATTGCTCCTGAGGGTGCTACTGCCCCTGTTTGCATATCTGCCACTGCATATTACTGCTTCATTTGCGTTTAAATTTGCCATTAAGCATCCAATTGTGATGTAATCTTGTAGTTTGTGTCTAATTATCATTATTAAATAATTTGAATTGGTGTTATCTATGTGCAATTTTATTAGTATCAGAATAATTTTTGTTTGCAGCTGGTATAGAACAAAGTGCAGCTTTGCAATTGGCTAATTATAATTTCTAATAAAAATGAAGGAGATTTTTATGAGCATATAATTTTATATTCAGAAATGTTATGTTTTAAAGCATCCCTGGAATTGCATTAACATCCAGTGAAAATGTTAACATTGTATGTTGGCTGTAACTTATCTGTAGTAAACAGCATGCTCAACAATGTAACCACAAAATAAATCACAGGGTATTGCCACATATTTCAGTTTTTAATCTGCTTACATCAGTGTGCTCACATCATCCTCTCAAAATCCAATGACATCTTCTTAACCTCCTTAGTAGATCTTTCTTTTTAGGGAGAGGGTCATAATCTGGTGAACTTATGTCCAAAATGAAGGCTGGTTGTGGTTATCTTCCTAATTATTGCTCCTGATGGTGCGACTGCTCCTGTTTGCATATCTGTCACTGCAGATTACTGCTTCGTTTGCGTAAGAAATTGCATTCATAGATTCATCAGAACTTGACATAGCTTTTTCAATCTGGTACTGTGCTTCCCTATGATAACAAGTCGGTGTATTAGCAAGTTGGGGCATGCAGTGAGCAATCATTGCCAATAAATCGTTTAATATTAGGTATTGCTAGAGAAAAGCTACAGAAGTAGTGCGAGAGTAAGGTTTTAAAAACACATCTATGCAAAAGTGATGCTCTGATCTCCTCACTGATGGCTTGCGTAAATGAGTCATTCCACATCAAACCGAACACACATAAATCATCATTTTCTCTGAATTTTCTGAATTTCAGTTTAGATGTTCCACACATAAAATAAATAGAAATGTATTTTATATTTTGCGGAAAATCAAATTATTTTAGAATTTACGCGCACTTTACATAAAAGCAATTTATTCTCGGAATACACAATGGTCAGGAATAAGAACAATACATCGTTTTGCAGATAACAATCATTGTTTTAAGTGCGAATATTTTAAACATCAATATCACATTTAACTCCCTAATATTAAAATCTGGAAAAAATACAGGAGATATCTTTTATATATTTTATTTTAAATCTGTTAATATCAGGATGGTATCTTCCTTAGGAGTATGCTGTTAAGGAGTTTATTTGTGTTAGCGCGTAGGGTTTTGGAACATAGACTGCTGACTGAGAAATTTACACTGTAGCAGCACGCCGCGCCGGCCGATGCGTTACGCGGTACAAACGTGTTAGGCTATCGCTTCTGGTATTCGGAGTAACTTAACAGCTGGAATTTGATATTATATAAAGCCAGTCTCCACTGTTTATTTTAAATGTTACTTTGTGTTCAGCTTTTTGCATTAGAAGTTCATTCTTATCTCTGTGATTTCTGAAAGTGCAAACTGAGTGAACTGAAGAAACGTAGCTATGACTATTGCTTCAATCCATTTAATGTTTCCAAGCATTACACAAGGCATAAATCATTAAATACTCGCAATATGCTTACAAGCTTAAAAATGGAGAACTTAACTTTGTCACCAGACTTAAAACTAGGTGGTGCGTGTCGAAAAAGAAAGTATCACCACTGGTAACAGTGATTGTGTGCTACAAAGTGCCAATGTCATGAATAATCCAGAAGCAGTTTTGAACATAGTGCCTATTTTAAGGCAAGATACTGCAATGCGAAGGGGATCCCTTGTACCTTAGAGCTAAATTAATTTATTCCATCAACCAATAATGCAATAATAACCAGATGGTATTCACTTAAAACAGAAGGGGAAAAAGTCACATTGAAATTGTAGTTAAGTTGCCTCTTATAGGACAAGATTGAAAGCTCAAATGTTACTCAACTGTATACCAAATTTAAGCTACATCTGAACAAACTAGTGCAACTAAAGTGCTGTGAACAGATGACAGGACATTCAATGACAGACTGTGGCTACTGCTCTCCAGCCGCGCCACGCTGAAATCCCGCTGTCCACCGCTTTCTAAGTTATTTTATTTAAAACTAACTATACATGATCCCATATTTGTTTTATGTAAATATATAAAAAGAACTACAAGGAATTTAATTATAATTTTTATAAAAATTGAAACTTGGGGGTTAATGGGGATATATAGTTTTTAAATTGAATTTTTAAACTTGATATAAATAGTTAATTATAACAATTATAATAAATATTAAATAAAAGATTGCACATTAAGCTTTGCATTACACTTTATAACATATTCTTATCACTTATCGCCTGTGAGATATTCTAATCTAAAGGTAGAGAGGTGTGCTGCTTTTCACAACTTGGATTGTGCAATATGTTTTATAATATTGCGAATTAAAAAATAAATTCAAAGCATAATTCACTTTGTTTTTGTAATCCATGGACAAAATCTGAAGTGAATCGGAGACATTATGGTCCGATTTTCTGAAAATGTGTGTGACTTGACGTGGAATGACTTAAATGAGTACTGGGAGTCGAAGATAGTTATGTGGACAATTCTTTTTATTGCGTTAAAAAGTGTAGTATGTTTTAAAAGCCTTACTAGTATTATATGAATACGTGTTCTCCATGTTGGTTTGGTTGTATGTTAAGGTTTTGTACAAACCTGAAGTTTTTTTAAAATCACATAATTGTGATAGTTTGTTGAGTAATGTGTAGGTTTGATTGGTCGGTGTGTGATATTGGATGTTAATATGTGCATGAAGGAAGAGGGGTAGAAAGGGGGAGAGAGAGAGAGATAGAGGTAGTTAGGACGATGGATAAATATGCATGCTAAATGACACGTGTAATAAATACCACATGTAATATATGCATTATGCAATACATCATAATACGATGGTCATTTCAAAAGTTCTGCACATTGTAAGATAGAGGTAAAGAAAATAATTTATTTTATTAAATACCTTTACAGGCCTTCAATATAATCTCCATTCTTGCTTATGACAGCTTCCCAACGTTTTGGCAAATTCTGTATTCTGGATAGGGCACCTTCATTGTTGAGCTGTCTGATTACTGAGGTCACCTCCTGGAAGCTTCATCAATTATATCAAAACGTTTTCCGCGGAGTGGTTCCTTCAATTTGGGAAATAAATCAATGTCTGGTAGGCTCAAATCAGGACTGTATGGTGGGTAGGGAAGTATTTCCAATCCATATTTGTCGGGCGTTTCTCTCACTAGTAGGGCAATATGCGGTCTTACATTGTCGTGCAAAATGTGGGCACTAGCTGCAAGCATGTCGGGCCTTGTTTGACGAATTTTCAGGCGCAAAACATTTTGCAAAAACAGCTTGTAGTATGCGCCTGTTACAGACGTCCCCTGGGGCACTCTATTTGTAGCTACGACTCCTTTCATGTATACGCAAAGATCAGCATCAGTTTCACCTTTTGATTGTTGGCGACGGAATTTTTTCGGGCGTGGAAAGTCGGAACTTTTCCATTGTGACGACTGAGACATCTGTTCTGGCTCAAAATCTCGTATCCAGGTATCATCAAGTGCAACAATCCTTTTCGGAAACTGTTCTTCTTCTTTTCGATAACGTTGAAGCAATTCGTTTGTGACCTTCTTTCTAATCTTCACTCAGATCATGCGGAACCCATCAGGCAGTAACTTTTCTTGTATTTAACTTTTCAGTAATAACTCTGTAAACCGAAGTGACAGATATTCTGGCCTCATATGCAATTTCATCACATGTTTTTTGTCGATCCTCTCTCAAAATGCCATTAACAATACCAGAGAGGTGTAGTCTGTTGCAGTTGATGGCCTTCCACTTCTTGGTTTGTCCTCAATGCTTACCCGAGCTTCACGAAAAAGCAGACCACCGTGATACTATGCTACGATCCACTACATTATTCCCACACACCTCTCTCAAGGTGTTGTAAATTTCAGTTGGGTTCCTTCACGTAGGGATTTGATTTTGATGCACGCAGTTGGTCACTATGTGTAATCTGACCTGACTCGGTTTCAGCTTCCATTTTAAAATTGAATTACTCACGACACAGCCACACAAACCGGCAAACATGTATACTACCGTCAAGCCTAAAGTCTGACTCACAACTGGTATACCTTTCAACTTGCTCACGCCACCATAACGGCCGCGCATACGCCATGTACAGGACTTTTGAAATGATCCTCGTATATTCGCCATACAGGAGCCGCTTGGTAATGATGTAACTTACGAAGTTATAAGCCAAAAAATACGTTCTCTAACAAAGGGATAGTGTGTGTGGGTGGAAGGAAGTTGCAATAATGCACCCCCCTAAGTTAAAAGGGAAGAGACAATGATACTTGCTGTTCACCAGCTGGTAAAATGACCGTATCCACGTATATCTGTACGTACGTACAGGATGAACCATTTAAGTTGAGACAGTACAATATCTCAAAAACTAAACGTTGTAGAAAGAAATGTCTTTTATAAAAGTTTCTGGTTATTATGGGGAAAGTAAATGCCATTAGTTGTGTTTTGTTTGGAGGAGGTTATGATGGTCATTTTAGGGTGAATTAAATGGGAGCCTACAACTAGGATGAATTTAAATTGACCCTAAAGTGACCATCGCAATGTCCTCCAAATAAAACACCTCTAATGGCATTTACTTTCCTCCATAATATCAAGCAACTTTTATTCAAGACATTTTTTTCTACAACGCTTAGTTTTGGAGATGCTGTACAGTCCCAACTGTAAATGGTCCACCCTGTATATAGATATGCATGTATGTATGGAATATATTATTTTATAATATATTCACTATACAAAAGCCGATTGATAATAACGTAACTTCCGAAGCGATAAACAGAAAAAAAAACCACCTTCCCTCTACCGTATTACAAGAGGATGTATTCTCATCACAACATATTGCAAATGAATAGTGTTTGTGTATGGGGGAGGGGGAAGGTAGGGAAGAAAGTGGTAATAATGCGTCCCCCTAAGTTACCCCTAAGTTAAAATGGAAGAGACTGATGATACTTGCTATTCACCAGCTGTTAAGATGACAGCCAGAATAACATGCAAAGTGGCATCTGTCGTAGAAAAAGAGACAGTGTGTACCGAGGAGGGGGTGGTAGCAAGTAGGTGAATACAAAAACCTCTCAACCAACAGGAATTTTCAAGGGTGGAGATACCTTAAGGCAGAGGTGGCGAAAACGTGACTCGCAGGCGCCGTTTCCTCTCTGCAACCGTCCGTTTGTTTTACACATGCTGCTGAGTGATGCAGTGCGTGTTGCATATTTGGTGTCTCGCGGAAGGAAGTCGTTTTCGCCACCCTTGCCTTAGGGGATAGAAAGAAAGGGTGAAAAACACCCGATGCAAATTTTGTGGAACATAAGCTATAATGAAGTTGCAGAACAGAATGATACATCAGACTTCTCAGTAGCACACACGCGGTCATCACGGAGGACAAGCGTGGAAGAGGTGTAAGTACAGGCATGGAAACGTCTATAAGTCAAGGTAAGTATTATATATTTAAGTGCCAGTGCGGATCTGTCCTATGAAAAAGATATTTCTCTTTATTTTGATTCAAATAGTAAACTTTGAATCTAAAGAGAATGCAACCGTAGCTATTTATCATCGCCAGTGTAAAATTCCTTCTTATTTTATGTGACCAATTAGTAATTATCGATCCTAAAGAAAATGCAACGTTAGCTATATAATTATCCGTATTTTAGGGAGAGAAAATGTCCGTATTCATGTACTGAATTGGAATCGAATACATACACTAAGTTGTTAGCCAACGTGTGGGAATACTTAATTTATAACAGCTATGCTAGAGAGAAACTGTACTAGAGTGGTTTCATTTTTCAAGAATGAGAAGAAGCGTTTAACTTAAAGATAAATACCTAGTTACAGTTACGTCTACATACTGGAGTGGTATATTTGTTATTAGTTGGTAGTTGGAAGATGCTTCATGTTTATATGCCCCATGTATGGAAGCCAATTTGTCGGTCACTTCGTGTTATCTTATTGCTGGGCGCCTGTTATTGTTTAATATTTTGCATTTTTGGGTTCATTGTGCTCCGGCTAGCTATTATTATTATTCAGTCGAGCAAATCTCTTAAACAGGGTGTGTAAGCGGAAAGGATTTTGTTACTCAAAGATAACGCTGATAAAAGAATTTGTTTTTACACTTTTATTACCGTCACAATTAAGTTCACATATTGATTCGTGATACACGCCAAACTGAAACTGTTATATTTTCTAATATCACTATAATCACTTATTTACTGCACATTATTAATTCGCGTTTCACATTTATAACAAACTTTAAGACGCGAGAGATTCTGTAGAATTGCGACGTGTACTTTATGTATGCTTCCGTTGAACTACACGACGTGTAACCCACGAACTCTGATGAACTAACTGTGCGACGTATAACGCGTGAATGCTTCTGTTGGACTGACGAAATCTGCCTCTGACTTTAGCTTTTTATACTCCCACACCCCGATATGCCTAAAGATTATAACCGAACTGTTATTGGTTAATAAATCGCGCCAACATTAGCGTCTATTTTTATATCCAATAAAAAATTACGAAAACATATGCTCTAGGGAAAATATTCCCGCTATTTCTAAGAAAAGCGCGCCAATCTGACGTCATTTGTTTGTCTCTTCTAATTAATATTCAATTCACCCCCTCGCACATTGTTATCCGCTCCTATTGTCAGTTTCAGTGAGGCCGTGTAAACTTATTTCCTAACAATGCTTATAATTAACAAACATCGCAAATCAATGTCATACAATAATGCTTATTTACACTACAATCACTCTGGCATTTACATTATTGTGATACAAATTACTGCCACAATACTGAGCTCAAAATCTACCGTATGAGGAACATTCAAGGGAATGAAACGTACCTATAATTGTTCAGGACGGAGAGATATAGAATTAAAGAATGATATGCTTTTCGTTGCGTAATCAAGGGTTTGGAGCGAATGTGTATCGCGCATGCATATATAGACTGATGTCTCCGTTCTGTCCAAAGCTGAATTGGCGAAGCAGCACATTTCATACCTATCTATTTCCATTGTCTATCAAATTACGATGCTCATTTCATGGTGCGTCATTTTGGTTACGATTGTCAGCCATTATCGAGTGCTTCTCAAAGTTACGAGAAATACCTCACATAAAGTAAGAAATACCGATCGATTTACTTAACATTCTTGGATACATATAGATTCATGAATAATAACTTAACGAATCTAGCTGGTATGTTAACTGATGACGAGTTCAGAATCACGACTAAAGAATAGAAAAGCTTAGACTGTCAAACTCTCATACGACATAAGAGTGTATTTCCGTGCGTATATGTTGATTCCATAGACAAACTCGAGTAAAAAAAATTAACTGAGACTTTCATGAAATAAACGTTGAAGAATACATCCACGCTCATAAAATATGGGAAACATTTGATATTGCTAATCTAGCTGAATACAGCGATTTGTATCTAAAAACGGATGCCATGTCATTGGCAGGCATATTTGAAAATTATATGGATTAGATCCTAGTCATTACTTTACGCTACCTGGTCTGGCATTCGATGCCATTCTTAAAATAAAGGGTATACAACCCTCGTTACTCACCGATAGAGAGATGCTTCAATGTTTCGAAGCCGGCATCAGGGATGGCTTGTGCACCGTAGCCCAGCTATACGCCAAGGCTAACAATAGTTACTTATCAAATTATGAAAAATCACAACCCGATAAATTTGCATTATAAATAAACAAAAACAATATATATAGTCACGCAATGATTGATACAGAGCCATATGGAGGATTTAGAATGTTAAATTCGGATGAAATAAAAATATCCATTTTTTATAGATTCCGCCCGATTCAAAAATCGGTTACATAATTGAGTGGATATATATTATCCGTCTACAATACACGTTATGCATAATGATTTACCACTGTGGCTACTAAGTGAAATACCGGAACTTGCAGCAATGCGTGCAATTAGATATGATAATAAAACATACACGTCGTTTTTGTATAATCCGATTGGCTTATACCTTACATTGAGTTAAGTGCCGGATTATGTGCAAAAGAGATATCTAATTTTGGACAGAATGTATTTAAATTAATGAATAAATCGGTTTACGGTAAGGTTACGGAAAATGTTTGTAGGTATACCGACTTCCGTATTGTTTCCTCCTAGAATCAGGCTCGTAAACTCGTTGCACGTTCAAATTGTGTGAGATATGTAGTATTTGCAGAGAATCTTCTCGGCGTCGAAATAACTAAACAGGAAGTGCTCATGAATAAACCTATATGTAGGTCAGGGCATTTTCTATATTTCTAAAGTCTTAATGTATGATTTCTACTATGATGTCCTGAAACCGAATTTAAATGATTCAATTCTAAATTAATTAATACAGATGCCTACCTTATTGAGACAAGTGCGGAACTCAACAAGAAGGGGTTATGGGGATATGATGACAAACGTTATATCCTCAAACGATCAAATCGCACTTTAGCATGCGTTCATTATGCAATTCCTTATTACTCCGAAAATGACTGAGTGTAGTAAACTGAATCTGTAGTTAAATATTCTGAACATATAATCCGCTGGTGATGTATATACATATGAATGAAAAAATATATGCATGTATTTGAAACATTAAGGGTTCAGGGATGGATTTTGTATGTTTAATGTGAACTAATTGAAAGCTTGGATGGGCTGCTTGTGTTGTAAATAAATAAACAGATATGCAAGTACTTGAAACACTTAGGGTTGAGGAATTGATATATGTAAGCTTGGGGTTCCACTTGTGTTAATAAAGCAATGCATTAGATATGAGCTCCTTTTGTCTTATTTCCTCCTTCTTGTGATTATCCTAGGGAAGAGGGGAGGGGAGCATAGGTGACAGTAAGAAACAGAGCAGAGCTCAGTAATATAAGGTTTCTTTAATGAACATACACATTACAGTCAATTCATGCTATCTATCCATTCAGATTTAGGCAACCCTAACCATTTATCTAGAATCTATTTCCTCTCCTCCTTAACACTTTCTCAACTAAGAAGGTGTCAGGGTAATTTGTTTTTAATAACCCATGTCCATAGATTCCTCCACGAAACGTCATTTTCTAGGTGGCGCTGTAGCATTCACCACTAATGCGAAAAATGTCTGTATTCCAATTATGCTAGATATCCTTACAAGTTCACCGACTTTGAAATTGCTTGCCTTCATCTTCTCCCTATGTTGCTGTTGATTGTAGACGGCGAGTAGAAGTGCATGGCTGATAACATATTTAGGATGCATTCGTGTTGTTGAATGGTAAGTATTGTCATATCCTTAAAGATACTGGAAGTACTATAATTATTGTTATAATTGTTCATTAATTCTTCAAATGGTGTGTTATAAAACTTATCCCATTATCAGGCTGGATGTGCTTTGGAGACGTGCCCATTTCCTTCAATATGAGCTCCATTGCTTACATTACTTGAACACCGGTCTTATCCTTAAGTGGTTTTGCATATGCCATCTTGGAATAAAAATCTAAAGCAATCACTATATACTTATAATGTCTATTTTGGTGTGCATACGGAATCATTTGTATCACATCGATCTGCCAAGTCGTGAAGTCTCTTGGTTACAGTGTTTCTACGAAGAAAGTTCCTAAGAGCGGCACGTAAAGGGCGTCTCCATGTCGCTGATAAAAGCTCTCACATGTAGCTGTCGTTGAGTTTAACCACACATGCAAATGGTTCTTCAGCCCTTCCTCTAGAAGCACGAATCATTTGTAATTAATTAGTTTAGCCTTCCGTGTGTACCAATCGCAGCGAAGATCTTTCATAGAGGGATATCCGAACCACCCTTTCATACTACATCATTATAAACATCGTTCATTGATTAGTTTTATACCCATGAATTGTCTTTCAAACCAGACTTATGGAGAACTGATACCGGTCGGGTGGAGTCAAAAATTGATTACCTGAAGGTGGAAGCCTTATGGAAAGAAAAAACACTTTGGCGGTCTAGGGGATTGGGCCACATTTTATACACGACAGTGTAAAGTTTGGTGCCAAAAACGTGCCGGTGCATTTGAATTCCTATAGTGTTTTTCTTTATTCAATGCTGGCAGAATCCCCAAATATCAGTTGTGTTCCACACCTACCCGAAAGTGCTAATCTCTTATTGGTTTGAGCAAAGTGAGCGGCGAAAGGGGTGGGAAACGGAAGAATTTTACCTGAAAGGCTGCAATTACTTACCAGATACCCATCCGTCTCTTATTGGTTTGATGTCAAATGTCTGCCACTCAAACGCTATCCAATGAACAGTGGTCAATTTTCGGTTCAAGAGGAAGGAAGCGGGGTTGGGAGGGTAAGGGAAACACTACGTGATAGACAGATATTTATTTTTAACTTGTAGATCTTGCAAGCCATAAGGTATATCATATAAAATTACAACTTAAAATTAAGTGCATGCAAATCGTAAGGGCACGCGTTAATTACAAGTAATTGATAAAGTGAAGTGGTTGGATGAAATTGGGTGGTAAACAACGTCCTCTTTTTATATACGTCATTTGAAAGGAACAAATCATATGAATATGAAGTCGAAAACTATTTCCCCTAATGAGTAGGATTATAGAGCAGCGAGGGCTGCTGAGCTATGGAGTACTCCAAGAACAGCGTCAACCTGGTGGAAGAAATACCACGAATTTTGGTTACTGGACACGCAAACCAGGTGGCGTATTAATTATAAATGCATTAGGCAGTCCGCGTGGCACTAGAAGCTTCAAATACATATCACAACGGAATAAATAGCAAAATTAAAGGGCATGTTTTCAGGAGAGATAAAAAAGTATTTTGCTTAGCATAACTCATTTAATATGTTAGAGCATTACGGGATTAATATAATTATTATTATTATTGCCTTCTAATAATAATTGTTTCCAGCGAAACAAGAGTAGCAGACATATTGATTTTGAGATATAAGATAACACAAACAAGCATGCTAAGGAACTGAGTTATACGAAATGAACCACGTAAAACGAAAAAGCGTTACAAAAATTTTGCGAAACATAGCATTTTCGCATTAACTGAAAGGAATTGACAAACGTCTTTATATTAATTTTCTTGCCAACATCCGATAATAAAATTTATTTAAGATAATACTAATTTCGAATTAACTATGGAAAGGTAAAATCAAAATAAAAAATTCAATGCCATAGTCGGGATTCGAACCGCAGCTCCGCCGTCTGAGCTACGATGTCGATATGGTAACCCCTAATGAAATTCTCCATTTGACTCCAATTTTCCCGGTATAACACAACGCATCCTTAACCTCTCTTGAGATAGCATACCCCATGTCGACTTAGATTTTCATTCTGATTCTACCTTTCCAGCCTATGGAAGAATAATTAATAAAACGTAATTGATTAAGTTTTCTCAACGAATCTAAAACTGCCTTGGATCCAAACCTCTAGTGTACATCCGCCATCACGAAAAAAGGCTATGCAAAGCCGCCAAACAAGTTGGTTTCCTAGAATTCGGTAAGTTGTGGGTTGTAGCCATGAATGGGGAGGAATCCCAAACCAACTTAATTCGCAATTCATTATTTTGGCACGTTTTTTGCACCCAAGTGTACACTAAAGGTTGGTAAGGTAGAATCAGACTGAAAATCCAATGCCATAGGTAGTAAGCTGTGTAGAAAAACAATTATCAATCGACATTCTACTGTTAGTAATGTGAAATAGTTCCTTCTTATTTTACAGTGAGATCCAGTCAGAATTATATTTGAACCCCATTAATGCCGCCTTTTCAAATCCTCTATATGAGTTAGTTGACCAGCTAAACTTCCCTACCCTACGACCAAAAGAAATAGTAAAACTACAGACGAATGAAATGAAAATACCTGTATTAAAGGTATTGGAGAAGCTCATGTGGATACTTAGGAACATGGAAGACACCCTTCGTACCCATTTTAAGACAGTTATCTTTTATAGCAAAATGATCGCGGAATGTCAATAAAGGATTCCACAATCATACAAATGCGCATGCATAAAGGAACTGCCAACCAAAATGTAGTCTGCCAGAAACGATTATTTGGATCCCGATAATATAGAAGCACTAATCTAGGCGTCTTAGGCTGACCTCGTGGTAAATTTTGATACCACAGGACCCTGTCATCCCAATCATACACACACACACTAACCTACGCGTCGTAGCCTAATCTCGTGCCAAATTTTGATACCACAGGACCCAGTCATTCCGATCAAACACACACACACGCACACTAACCTACGCGTCGTAGCCTAATCTCGTGCTAAATTTTGATACCACAGGACCCAGTCATTCCGATCAAACACACGCACACTAACCTACGCGTTGTAGCCTAACCTCGTGCTAAATTTTGATACCACAGGACCCAGTCATTCCGATCAAACACACACACGCACACTAACCTACGCGTTGTAGCCTAACCTCGTGCTAAATTTTGATACCACAGGACCCAGTCATTCCGATCAAACACACACACACGCACACTAACCTACGCGTCGTAGCCTAATCTCGTGCTAAAGTTTGATACCACAGGACCCAGTCATTCCGATCAAACACACGCACACTAACCTACGCGTTGTAGCCTAACCTCGTGCTAAATTTTGATACCACAGGACCTAGTCATTCCGATCAAACACACACACACACACTGACCTACGCGTCGTAGCCTAATCTCGTGCCAAATTTTGATACCACAGGACCCAGTCATTCCGATCAAACACACACACCCACACTAACCTACGCGTTGTAGCCTAACCTCGTGCTAAATTTTGATACCACAGGACCCAGTCATTCCGATCAAACACACACACACACACTAACCTACGCGTCGTAGCCTAATCTCGTGCCAAATTTTGATACCACAGGACCCAGTCATTCCGATCCAACACACACACGCGCACACTAACCTACGCGTTGTAGCCTAACCTCGTGCTAAATTTTGATACCACAGGACCCCGTGATACCAGTCATATAAACACACCAACCTAGGCGTCGTAAACTAACCTAGGGCTAAATTTTGATACCACGGTACCCTGTCATATCGTTCATATACACACACTAATCTACGCGTCGTACCTAACCTAGGGCTAAATTTTGATACCACGGGACCCTGTCATACCGTTCATATACACACACTAACCTACGCGTCGTAATCTAACGTAGGGCTAAATTTTGAGACCACGGGACCCTGTCATACCGTTCATATACACACACTAACCTAGGCGTCGTAACCTAACCTAGGGCTAAATTTTGATACCACGTGACCCTTTCATACCGTTCATATACATACACTAACCTACGCGTCGTAACCTAACCTCGTGCTAAATTTTGATACTCCAGGAACCTGTCATCCCATTCATATACACATACATTAACCTACGTGTCGTGGCCTAACCTAATGCTAAATTTTGATACCGCAGGACCCTGTCATCCCGATCATACACACACACTATCCTACGCGTCGTAGCCTAACCTAGTGCTAAATTTTGATACCGCAGGACTCTGTCATCCCATCCATATATACACACATTAACCTACGTGTCGTAGCCTAATCTCGTGCTAAATTTTGATACCTCGGGACCCCGTCTTACCGTTCATATGCATACACTAACCTACGCGTCGTAACCTAACCTCGTGCTAAATTTTGATACTACAGGACCTTGTCATCCCATCCATATATACACACATTAACCTACGTGTCGTAGCCTAATCTCGTGCTAAATTTTGATACCACGGGACCCCGTCATACCGTTCATATACACACACTAACCTACGCGTAGTAACCTAACCTTGTGCTAAATTTTGATACTACAGGACCCTGTCATCCCATTCATATACACACACATTAACCTACGTGTCGTAGCCTAACCTCGTGCTAAATTTTGATACCGCAGGACCCTGTCATCCCGATCATACACACACACTATCCTACGCGTCGTAGCCTAACCTAGTGTTAAATTTTGATACCGCAGGACTCTGTCATTCCATCCATATATACACACATTAACCTACGTGTCGTAGCCTAATCTCGTGCTAAATTTTGATACCACGGGACCCCGTCATAGCGTTCATATACACACTAACCTACGCGTCGTAACCTAACCTCGTGCTAAATTTTGATACTACAGGACCCTGTCATCCCATTCATATACACACACATTAACCTACGTGTCGTGGCCTAACCTCGTGCTAAATTTTGACACCGCAGGACCCTGTCATTCCAATCATACACACACACTTACCTACGCATCATAGCCTAACCTAGTGCTAGACTTTGATACCGCAGGACTGTGTCATCCCATTCATATATACACACATTAACCTACGTGTCGTAGCCTAACCTCGTGCTAAATTTTGATACCACAGGACCCTGTCATCCCGATCATACACACACACTAACCTACGCGTCGTAACCTAACCTCGTGCTAAATTTTGATACCGCAGGCCCTTGCCATACCATTCATATACACACGTCATCCTAGGGGTCGTAAACTAACCTCGGGCTAAATTTTGATACCACGGGACCCTGTCATACCGTTCATATACACACACTCACCTAGACTTCGTAGCCTAATCTAGGTCTTTAATTTTGATACCACAAGATCCTCTCATCCGGTAACCTATGCGTCATAGCCTAACCTCGTGCTAAATTTCATAACCCCAGGACTCTGTCACTTTACTTCTTGTTTTTCACTGAATTGTTGGCAACTCTTCACCTCTGAAGTGCACCAACAACGAGAGCTACACAGCTTCCCCCTGATGCCGGAAGTGCAATCTAACCACAGCCATGGGATACTGAAGACTGTGGTGTTGAGCTTTTGTACACACAGAGAAGCTGCAGTTTTTTAATAGGTAGTAGGAGATAATTCCTTTTACTACTCTTGGAAGCATAGGTGTTTAATAAAATCACGCCATCGCATTGTACTCTTAACCAAGGTTTTAATGTCACTCCAACTCTTCCTTTGTTCAATTTCCATTATCGCTGTTTCGTCATGTAATCTTTGGTCTTGATCCTTTTCTTGGTAGTCCATGAGGATTCAATTCCAGGACCCCTTTGGAGTATACTGATGTTCTCTTCTGAGAATATGTCTATTCACGTACGTTTCCGATATTTGATCTCGTGCCAAATTTCATGTTCAGATGTTTTCCTCCATAATTTTTCTGGATTTATTATGATTGCTGGCCAAAAGATTGTCATAATAAATCTCAGGCATATATTTATATGAACCTGCAGTGTTTTATATATTTAAATAGATCCCTTCCAAGTCACAGCCACCTAAAGGTATGCATTTAACATTGCATTGTTAAACAATCTCAATGGAGATTCGCTTAGATCTCCATATGGGTACCAACAATGAGTATGCAACCTTGGATTTCTGATTCTGTTTCTTACATCCTCATCTGAACCTACCATCTTTGATACAATATTCCCAGATACTGGAATTCATCTGCCTCTTCTATTTCGGTACCAATGATCTACATCCTCACTTCAGTCACATTATTTATTCTCATAATTTTGCTTTCCGGTTTTTTAGCTTAATTCAGCCAAGCCTGCTACACTTTCTGGATCTTGTAATTTGCCTTTGATATCTGAGATTCCGTGGACCAGTAAGCACACATCATCAGCATATTCTACACCTACCAATTTATCACTTAGCCCTCACTGTGTACCTCCACGTCTTCGATTGCATGCCTTTATCACTATATCATCCAGAACTAATATAAACAACTGTGGTGACAACAGACAAGTTTATCTTCCACTCAAGCAGGTAAAGGATTCAGATAACCTTCCTTTATGTAGAAAAGAACATGTATAATTTTCATATACACTTTAAATAAGTTTATTTCTTGGATTCCTATTTATTTTAATTTTTCCATACACCTTGTCTTTTATCTGACTCGAAGGCTTTATAAAAGTCTACAAATGCCAAGTATAGTATTCCACTCTAAAGATTGTTCCATAATAATATTAATTGTATTTATAAGTTCTGCACAAGATTGTTTGTGATCTAAGCCAAAATGTTTTCAGTATATCATTCATAATACCCATTGAATTTAGCCTGTATTCACTGCTACATCTCTCATTGGCTTCAGTGCACCCATTGTAAATGATTACAGAGTTTAGAAGAGCTAACACTTGCATTTATGACCTCAATAGCAAGATCATCTACATACTGAGATTCACACGGATCAGTTGTAACAGTGCATAGTGATTCTGATTCTGCAACCTGTTAACACAAGGTAATAATGTTTTTCTGGCAGCCTTCCCGCGTGCTCCATGCGGTCATACTCTTATAGAAGCTCCCTGTTTATGATTCCATACAATCAGGTAAAATAACCATATTAAACATTGAAAGAAATTTGAATTTACCTTAAATATGTCTGACAGCGGATGTACCTCACCACAGATTTTAAATGCCTAACCATTTAAACTTTCAATACCCAAAACAAAGGGTTAGAGCTAAGTTTTGTGTGAGAGAATGACAGGAAATTCTCTACACTTTTCTGAACAATCAAACACAAAAAATACATTTTTCAAGGTTCTCTGGTATTTACACCTTAAGGGCAGATGACCAATTATCTCAGAAACTATTTAAGAAGTAAGACTGAATTTTTACCGGATTTAAACGCATACCTTATAAGTTCACTGTCCTACTTTAATACGATAAGTGTTTTTATTATGTAAAATATGATTACTTTTCTAATTATACCATGTTTTGATTAAAGTGTATACACAATTACTTTTTTCAAAAAATAACCCAATATATTATTAACACCAATGTATTCCGAAAGGGCACTTAAAAGTCGTTTATGTCATCCTAAAATTTGATTTATTTATCTTCAATAGTTTCTGAGAAACCCTTAATTTATATCAGAAAACGTCCTTCATAGATAAAGATGTTCAAAACAAAAAGAGGAGAACAAACTCTCATATATTTACAAAGAAAGAAACCACATGGCCTGGGTACAGTCAAGTGCAAAAAAGCGTGCCGATGCCTGTGTTTGCTTTTAGTGTTTTCCATTCTTGAATGTTGGTAGAATCTCTTCATCATTTGTGTTCCGCACCTGCCTTAGGTGAGCTATCCTCTAATTGGTCTTATCTCAAAGTCCGATACGCTAGCATTACCCTATGAAGAAAGGTCAGGCCTAGCTGGGCGATGAAACGGGTGGAGAATCGGTACATATCACTGAATGATTAAACCAATGTGCCTCCCAAAGGCTGTCCACACTAGCCCTTGAATGAGACCGGCTCTTATTGGTTCGGCATACAAGCATTAACCTCCGTAATCGGATGAGGGATGGAAGGCGCGGCAGAGGCATTTTAATTATTGATTGTCGATCGTTCCTTATATTGGCACGTTTTATTATTTTTATTGCATCGACTGTACACAGCAGCTTCCCGTAGGGGAGGAGTTCCGACCCCTTCAGCTGCCGTGGTGCGGGCGCTGTGGAACCTTAGCACTCGTAGTACTTCTGGTGTTACTAGAAGTACGTACGGCTGAACGTTCGAGCCCCTCCCGTCGGGGAACCATCCGGACTGGGTTGGTCTCGACGGGGTAGTGGTTCCCGATACCCGTGGGAGATTGGGTAAGACTGTATGCTTTCCATGCAGCCGGGGTTGTGCGACGCCTCAATGTACTCCGGTACCGCCCTGGGCCGATAGACGGCATGCTGGATTGCTGTCGACCCCACCGAGGTTATCGGTAGTCGCCCTTCGGGGAAGACGCGCGTAAGTGGCTATCCACTTCCATCTCCTGCGTCAGCAGGGTATCCTTTATAGCCTCTAGACTTTGGCCTCATGCGAAACCCCCACGGTTTGGTGAGCCACTCGGAAGGCGCTAGACCCTGGGAATAGAAGGGGGACTTGGGCTCCAGCTCTTATCCAGGGTAGCCCTTCGAGTATAAACTGTACACAGAAGCTGCCATACTTAACAGAAGCACCAGTTTGTACAGCAAAACTTCCCCTAAAAGATACATTATAGTTTACCACCTTACTCCAAGGTGTGTAGAAGTTATAATTTTTACTTTATCTATCACGTATATAGTAGGCAGAGAAGATACGGTATTTCATCCAAAATTTCACGGAAATACATGTTTTAAAGCCCCCTGGTTTAAAAAAACAGCATTTTAGAAAAAAGGTCCGTTGTGTGTGTATCTGTGAACAGAATAACTCAAAAAGAAAAAGTAGAATAAATACCAAATTTGCTATAAGTTCAGTATCTTACAAAGATGCGACACGAAGGTTTTCAAGAAAATACCCCACACCAAACTACCTTTACATCTAAGAATTCTCGATATTTTTAACTTCTGAAAAATGGTTAAAACTATTTTGATTAAAATACCATATATTAAAGATACTATCATGGCAAATAAAACATATCTATTGTACACTGGTGTGCAAAACCTAAGGACGAAAGTAGTCTTCGCATGCTGTGACACTGCCAAGTAACATAGCTCGATGAAACTTGAATCATACATAGAGGGAACTGCTACGGTATGCTGCAGTAGGCAACTAAACGAAACATGCAATGAGACGAACAGAAATGCCACTTTTATTCATAGACCATAAGCAACACTAAAGTCAATACGACATATGATGGCTCTCTAGATTTACAGAAACAGATACATGGTGCTTAAAAGGGTGTATGATCACCACAGACAGCAATGCATGCTCTACATTGTGCTCCCATGCTGGCCACAAGGTTGGTAAGCAGTTCTTGTGGTAGGGCGTTCCATTCCTCCACTGCCGCTGTTGACAACTGTTGGATGGTCGTTGGTGCTTGTGGATGTGCTGCAATGCGTCTCCCCAAAGCATCCCACACGTGTTCGATGGAATTTAAATCGGGGGAACGGGCAGGCCAGTCCATTTGCCGAATATCCTCTCGTTCCAAGAGATCCTCCACCTGCGCTGTTCGATACGGTCGCGCATTGCCATCCATAAAAATGAAGTCAGGGCCGACTGCACCCCTGAAAAGACGCACATAGGGAAGGAGTACAGTATCACAATAACGTTGACCAGTGAGCGTACCGTGTTCCAAGATTTGGAGGCCGGTGCGCCCTTGCAACATTATGCCTCCCCAAATCATTACACCCGGACCACCAAAACGATCATGTGCAAGGATGTTCCTGGGTTCATTACGTGTTTCCACCTCTCCCCAGATGACGGTACTCGAGAATCAGTACTGAGACTGAATCTGCTCTCATCCGAGAAGGTCACAAGAGCCCATTCCATGTTGGTCCAATTTTGATGCTCTTGGGACCATCGCAAACGGTGCCACCGATGTGCGGATGTCAATGGAACACTGGCCGTCGGGCAAAGAGACCACCTCTGTGTAGTTGCCGTGCCACTGTGTATCGTGAGATTGCATGCCTAGCTGTCCTGTTAAATGTGGTTGCAACTGCACCCGCTATTTGGCGTGGATCCCCTCTTGTCTGTTGCAAAATGTAGCGGTCATCTGCTGCTGTAGTTGAGCGTGGTGGACCACCACCTCTCCTTGGGACAGCAGTGCCTGTGGTTTGGAAGGTTCCCCATGCACGTGAAACAATGCTGTGAGCATTTCCAAACTCCTGAGAAACACTCGTCACACTTCGCCCTTCTTCCAGTTTCCCGAATATTCTTCCCCGTGTGAAGTCATCCAAATGGTGTCTACGGGCCACGTTGCAATGAAGAACACCACCGTAACAGCTCGCTAATTGCCACACACCGTCTTGTCTTGTTTCGTCAACTGCTCTGTGTTGTGGGACCAGATCCATTAGGCACTATAGACTCGCTATACTCACGCCATGTGACGTCCAGCTTTCTGTGTACGTGTGAGAGACCTCTGGCAACATGCACCTTCATCTACTTCCACTAAGTAGTTAATTTGTTATGTTACTTTACTCATCTCTTCCTTAGGTTTTGCACACCAGTGTATTTTCTGGGAATATCCTGCTAAGTCCTGTTCATTCGGAAGGAATTTTGTATAATCTTGAATTGGAACAGGTAAACGTTAAGCCAAAGGTGTAAACGCAATATACAAGGAATGTGATGTCTTTAAAAATCACAATTTATTTCAAATAACTTTTTTTGTGGCATAAGTATTTCTGAGATGTCCATTATTAATGGTTTGAATTGTTCAACTCTTTGTCATTCTTTTATAGTCCTATCTACTTTTACTTGTTTCTTGCGCTTGTATGGAAAGAGTGTGGAATTTTAAGGACACAATATAAGGGTGAGTTCATAAGCATTTGACTGTCGCTATTCCCTTTGCATTTATATCGAAAAATGTGTTATAGTATAGCTGCTTCTGCAAAGGCCTGTGTCTATTAAAATTAAGTAGATAGAAATTGAAATTTTCACCTTATCAGGCTTGAGGTTCTTTTATGTGACGTAAATCTACGACACGGGACATCCGGATTTACTTCCCTTCCGAAGGAAGGCATGCTAAGGATTTTTACGCCCGAAAAGGGTCATCATCCTTCGTCGAGTTTGAGCCCGCGACCTCGAGAACTAGAAGCGAGCATGGTAGCCACTACACCACGGAGGACGATAATATTTTGTGAAAAGTTCCTAAAGATTTTAAACACCGGAAATCCTACACGTGTCTGAAAATGAGTACATAAACCATACACATTCTATCTAAACACATTGAGAAATTGCAGGTGGCAACTTGAGAATAGCGTCCGCTATTGCTCATTAAAATGAACGCAATAACTTCGTTATCTCTTTCCGGAACAAAGAAGCAATTAAAACGAGGCCACAAGCTGGAAAACGTGACAAGGAAGAAGTGGATAGAGCCATGTTCGTCCTCCCAGCTACCGTGAAGCTGTGCAGCATTGTTGTTTGGAAATCATGCAAACCACTTGGAAATCTGCCAAACAGCCAAGCTACTCAAAATGCACTGAAATCGGTAGACTAGAACCATTTTTATTACCCAGACAGGCGATGAACTCGAGCCGTCACCATCTGACTTCTTTCTGGTGGTCAGGAAATTATTTCAGCTTAATGCAAGCTGCTTTAGACAGTTCTATAGTTATGTAACCAGAAATGATAATTCATGCGGAAGTTTATTGTTTGAAAATACAGTCAATTCAGAGGAGCTAAGTACTTGTTCCACTGAACTTTAAGGATAGACTTAATGACGAAAATTGCTAAAACTTTACAGCATTTTTCTGCAGTCGTGTTACTTAGAATTTTCTTCTTCATTTTATGTACATGTTGTCATGGTAGGCACAATCCGCATATTTTAAATATATTTTTAACAATTGTACTTCAATTGATCTTCATTTGTACTTCACAATTGGTGTTCAATTTTGTACAGTATATTCTGTTCCTCTTAAAAGAAAAAAAAATCTGATATATTACATTCGCATTACTTTCTCTATCGTCTATCATTTATTAATGGATATAAAAACTATCTTGTGGAAGTTTATGTTTCTATCTACTTTGTCGTCCTCCGTGGTGTAGTGGTTACCATGGTAACATCTAGTTCCCGAGGTCGTGAGTTCAAACCCGGCGGAGGGTGATGGATTTTTCGGGCGTAAAAATACATAGCATGACTTTCTTCGGAAGGGAAGTAAAGCCGGTGGTCCAGTGTCGTAGATTTACGGCACGTAAAAGAACCTCAAGCCTGATAAAGAGACCTCTGAGCAAAATTACCGGTCTTTCACGCCCAATATAGAATGGGACGCTAAGGACCACAGCAGTTAAAGAGCGTCCATAAATAAACCTCAATTTATTTTTTTCCACAAAATATTTTTCTAAACCACAATCCCCAGTTATCGAGCGAGGTGGCGTCGTGGTAACGTGTGTGACTCGCATTCGGGAGGTCCCTGGTTGAATCTCTGGTGACCACCCTCTCTGACCCATGGGTTTTTCGTGGTTTCTCCGAATTGACATTCAGTTACTATGGTGGCTTCTTCTCTACCACGATTTTCTTTCCATCATCTGCGTTTCATTCCGTTTTCTTCTCATCTTTCAAGTGTGTTTCTAGACTTCGTGGTGTATGGCGGTGCCGGACAGATGACGCAGATGCATGCACAAAGGATAGAGTATTCCCCGTGGACGCCAGAGGGCTGATTGTTTAGTGGGTCGTTTATTACCCTCTCTAGACAGCTCCAGCAGTGCAACTGGTCTACGATCTTGGA
This sequence comes from Deroplatys truncata, assembly GCA_030765065.1. Classification (NCBI taxonomy): domain Eukaryota; kingdom Metazoa; phylum Arthropoda; class Insecta; order Mantodea; family Mantidae; genus Deroplatys; species Deroplatys truncata. Next base: position 657,195,834 of record CM060990.1, read on the forward strand.
AATCTTAGGGACTTTCGCGCGTCTCTGTGCCTGTCTGCCTGTGGTTCATTCACTTCATCCCTTCCTCCTGCGGGGTGGTAGCCGCAATAGGTCTTTGAAAGACGTAGCAAGGTGTCTCCCTCCGTTGAATCACCATACCCAATTATTCTTAATCACGATCAGCACTTCAAAATGATGAAAATCATAGTTGTGTTCAAAAACAAATCATAATCGCGAAACATTCAAGAACTAATGTCAGTTAAATTGAAACTGAACGCTAATGCTATTAAGATATATCGCTACAGAGGTTTTAGAGAACAATGTCAAAGAGCTGAGTTTCGCGTATCTCTATTAAAAATATCTTTAAACCTTTAGGAAGTAAAGTGTTAGTAATCACCAAGACTTTCTGTGTCTAATGCAGCAGCCCTGATTCCTGCCCGGGCTAGGACATTTAAGCCTAATAAACTGGATAAAGTCATTAAAAAGTGTTATTCTGTTTGATAGAAAGCAAATTAATTTTGCCTTTCTCCTGCTAAGCGCCGGTTCTACAATCTGCAGATAAATTACCGATAAAGTTATTTACCGAATTTCTTAGCGATTGGATTTCTACAGTCTCTGGATAGCACTACTCATAAGTTTTCGACTAGTTGCAGCAGCCGATACGTTCATTATCCGGCAACTTCAGGACTGACACAATTCTTATGACTAGCAATAGTAATCATGGTAAAGTTGTACACTGGTGTGCAAAACTTAAGGACGAAAGTAATCTTCGCATGCTGTGACACTGCCAAGTAATATAGCTGGATGAAACTTGAATCATACATAGAGGGAACTGCTACGGTATGCTACAGTAGGCAACTAAACCAAATATGCAATGAGACGAACAGAAATGCCACTCTTATTCATAAACCATAAGCTACACTAAAGTCAATACGACATATGATGGCTCTCTAGATTTACAGAAGCAGATACATGGTGCTTAAAAGGGTGTATAATTACCACGGACGCACGCTCTACATTGTGCTCCCATGCTGACCACAAAGTTGGTAGGCAGATCTTATGGTAGGGCGTTCCATTCCTCCACTGGCGCTGTTGACAACTGTTGGATGGTTGTTGGTGTATGTGGATGTGCTACAATGCGTCTCCCCAAAGCATCCCACACGTGTTCGATGGGATTTAAATCGGGGGAACGGGCAGGCCAGTCCATTCACCGAATATCCTCTCGTTCCAAGAGATCCTCCACCTGCGCTGTCCGATGCGGTCGCGCATTGTCATCCATAAAAATGAAGTCAGACCCGACTGTACCCCTGAAAAGACGCACATAGGGAAGGAGTACAGTATCACAATAACGTTGACCAGTGAGCGTACCGTGTTCCAAGATTTGGAGGCCGGTGCGCCCTTGCAACATTATGCCTCGCCAAATCATAACAGCGGGACCACCAAAACGATCGTGTTCAAGGATGTTCCTGGGTTCATTACGTGTTCCGACCTCTCGCCAGATGAGGGTACGTCGAGAATCACTACTTAGACTAAATCTGCTGTCACCCGAGTAGAGCACACGACCCCATTCCTCATTGGTCCAATTTTGATGCTCTTGGAACCATCGCAAACAGTGCCTCCGATGTGCGGATGTCAATGGAACAGTGACCGTCGGGCAAAGAGACCACCTCCGTGTAGTCGCCGTGCCACTGTGTGGAGATTGAATGAGATTGCGTGTCTAGCTGTCCTGTTAAATGTGGTTGCAATTGCAGCCGCTATTTGGCGTGGATTCCTTCTTGCCTGTTGCACAATGTAGCGGCCATCTGCTGCTGTAGTTGAGCGTGGGCGAACACCGCCTTTCCTTGGGACAGTAGTGCCTGTGGTTTGGAAGGTTCCCCCTGCACGTGAAACAATGCTGTAAGCAATTCCAAACCACTGAGCAACACTCATCACACTTCGCCCTTCTTCCAGTTTCCCGAATATTCTTCCCCTTGTGAAGTCATTTAAATGGTGTCTACGGGCCCTGTTGCAATGAAGAACAGTGCAGCGTAACAGCTCGCGAATTGCCACAAACCGCCTTGTCCTGTTTCGTCAACTGCCACGTGTTGCGGGACCAGACCCATTTGGCACTATAGGCTGGCTACACTCACGCCACGTGACGTCCAGCTTTCTGTGTACGTGTGAGAGACCTCTGGCAACATGCACCTTTATATACTTCCGCCAAATAGTTCATTTGTTATGTTAATTTACCCATCTCGTCCTTAGGTTTTGCACACCAGTGTATTTATCGGACGAGTAAATTTAAGATCATAACAGAGAGACAAAATTACTTTCAAACATTGGAGGAGGACGAAATTTGAAGCTTGCTTTTATAAAACATTAGTAGGCTTACCTGTTTCATGGTACACTCGAATGACGTTTTAATTAATTTCATATATCTTCCGCCATTCTTTATTAAACCATTGTACACATCCCACAAGAAGTAATTTACATCCGATTTCTAATCATCTGTAAGGGCGTTATTAGGGCGTGACTTAAGATATTCGCTGGCGCCTGCTTCACCCTTAGTGACTTGAAGGAGGAAGGGGGATATAGCTTGCCTGTTTAAGAACATGTACATAGCTAGGAAACTTTAATTTATGAGGACCTATAACTGATGTTTGAGGACTAAAGTGCTAACATCCCGAGAATTGATTCATATTCAAGAGCATTTCCAAACAGACATTTGCTGTATATTCGCAATTAACCTCGCGAAAGATTCACTAAATCGTTCGCCATTCCTCACCTATACCCATTCCCAATTTGCCAATGAGTTGACAGAACTAGCATAATTATGCTTACTGGTGCGATACACAGCACAAGACGTGATAGCACCTACATGTATTTAATAAAATGACTTTAATTAAAGTAGCTTGATATTATAAGGAAAAGTAAATGCGATTAGTCGTGTTTTGTTTGCAGGACGTTATGATGGTCATTTTAGGGTTAGTTTAATATTTTTAAATGAAAACCTACAATTAGGATCAATTTAAATTCACCTTGAAATGAGCATCACAACTTCCTCCAAATAAAACACGACTAATGACATTTATTTTCCCCTATAACATCCAGCAACGTTTATTCAAGACGTTTCTTTCTACAACGCTTAGTTTTGGAGATATTGTGCAGTCTCAACTTCAATGGCCCACTCTGTATAAAAGCACGTTCTAGAAGACTACATGACAACAGAACATTTGGAAAAGTATATTAATTGTACATTCGGATCTAATGAAGCTTAAAAGCTCGAATGGGATATACTTGTCTTTCAGTGCTTTGTAGCAAAAGTGAAGTTATTATTATTATTATTATTATTATTATTATTATTATTATTATTATTATTATTATTATTATTATTATTATTATTATTATTAATACAGTAATCTCAATTTGGCTGCCTCTGAACTTCTATTTTCTAGCAAAAAATTAAATGTTTGATTTTATATAAAATTGCTTCATTACATATTTATTTACATATTTAGCCAATTTTGGCTACATATTTGTGTACAGTCGGGTGCAAAAAAACGTGCCAATATGAGGAACCGTGGTTTAAGTTGACAATCAATAATTAACACGCCTCTCCCGCTCCTTCAATCCCTCCTAATTCGGTTACACAGGTTAATGCTTCAATGCAGAACCAATAAGAGCCGGACTTATTCAGGGACTAGTATGGACAGTCTTTGGGAGGCATATTGTTTCAACCATCAGGTGACATATGTCGATTCTCCAACCCTTTCATCGCTCAGCTAGGCCTGAACTTTCTTCATAAGGTAATGCTCGCGTATCGAACTTCAGCTAAAACCAATTAGAGGATAGCTCACCTCATGCAGGCGCGGAAGTCAAATAATGATGATGATTCTGCCAACATTCAAGAATGGAAAACACTAGAATTAACCAAAACCGTTACACTCTGCTGTACATATTTATGAAATTGATGTTACATAAAATCCGCGTGCTAATCATAAGACAGGATTTAATGTGCGTGTGGGTATCTCGCCATGGTGGCTCAAGTTGTAAGAGCATTGGCACGGATGCTTAGTCGAAGATTCGTAGTAGAGTTGTGGAAGTGACATTGGACTCAACTTTCCATATAGAACTTCTGTATGTTATACTTTTTCAAGTTAAGGTTTACGTTGGTGCTTCATTTAAAGAACACGCTTGACATTGTGCAAGTTTTCTTATTTTCTGCTTCAGCTCATTAGTAACAAAGCGTGACTTGTGATATGAATAAACTAACGTTATTTACGTATCATGCATGCAACGAAATCTGTTTTGATTTATCAGAAAATATTGTTACTAGGCAAACAAATTTCATGATTATCGCAAACAAAAGCAGTTTTAAAAGGAATTGTATACCACATAAAACAGTGGTTTTTGAACCTTTTGTGAGTGTGTGTGTGTGTGTGTGTGTGTGTGTGTGTGCGCGCGCGCGCCCGCGTCTGTGGACAGCATAGGTCAAAAACGAAATATCGGATCGATACCAAATTTGGCATTTAATTTCAGTATCTTTGAAAGATACAACACGAAGATTTTCAAGTATCTCCACCTCAATCTACCCCTTACATGACCGAGCAGGATGGCGCAGACGGCGTTGTCTGTAGTCCACATTCGGGAGGTTGCGGGTTTGAGCCCCTCTCTTTGTGATTTCCCCGGGTCGATAGATGAATGCTGGGGTGGTTCATCTTCTACAACGACTCTCCTTCCTCTCATTTCCTGTGATCGTCATCTTCCTTGTCATCTGTTTCAGGGTTGTAGGACCAGGCGACGTTGTTCGGCGGGTTGCGGCTGGGCGATGGCTTGCGCTCTGTAAAGGTTTCTTCCCTGGCGTCGCTGTAGGGACTACTCAGGTTTATCCTCCAGGTGGACTCCAACTCCGGGGAGATTGCCGGAGGTTCGGTGATCTGTGGTCAGGACCGGGTGGCGTCGGATGCGTTTTATCTGTAAACATCAGAGACGCCATCTATGGTTGTACCCGTCGTTATCAGAATGTGGTAGCCCTTCCGGTTTCTCCTTCATGTCTCCCTCCCGGGGGTCACTGGTAGAAGCACAAGAGCCCGACTGTCCCGGTATCGGAGCAACAGTTTTTTATTTTGTGAGAAATTTCTCCAACAATTTTGATTAAAATACCATGTATTTTAGGTATTTGCATTATACAAAATGAATATCTTGTATTTTCTGGGAATAGTCTATGAAGTCCTCTAAATTCTGATTTATTCCAATAGTTTTGTATTGCTGGTAAGCCATGACATATACAACAATGACTACACAAAGCTGTAGATCTCTTTAAAACACATAATTCATTTCAAAAACCGTCTTGGTGGCATTAGACATTTCGGAGATATTCGTTGTTATTTTCTTGAATTGTTCAATAACTAGTCATTTTCAGTTTCTCGCGATATCATGGAAAGAATGTGGAATTTCTAAGCCAGCATGTAGTAACTCGGTTTTAACCATCTGGCCATCAATTCGGATCCCCCAGGGTGGAAGGGTACTTATTACATTTCTTCTAATACAGTGCGTCTCAGTGAACGTTGACGAGATAAGTGTTACCCGCCAGTCTGTGGCTCTGGTGCGACAACTTCACGGGCAACTGCTGGATATCGTGCATTTCCAGCTTTCTCTGCTACATGTCAGACGCACTAAGTGTCAGATTAGACCTTGGAGTGAATGTGTGGGTTGTATGTTCACAACGCGAGCGTGTATAGGGGAAGGGTCCCTAATTTGAACCGTCTCTTAAATTGAACCGCCCCGATATTTTCTAAACTATTCGACAGGTGTCACCATAATCCTAGCAGAAGCGTAGCGTGTACAGTTATGAATGCTTGGAGTTGTTGACTTTGCATTCTGAGCTGTGGTTTCAGTTGTATGAAGTGTTGTGTGTTTTTGGTACTTCAGAAGTAATATTTGACTCATCTAGCTAAGCTTATACGACCAATTAGGCAAGTTTGAGATGATCTATATATACTGCATGTTATGAAGTGTTTATTTAGCAACAATATTCATGCATACGTTTTTTTTCAAGCAGCGTCTCTCCTTGTCACATAGATGCTAAAGCTTCCAAAATGGCGTCGCTCGTAAATTGAACCAGTGTTTGAACCCTATATTGAACTGGTCCAATTTAGGAAACCTATTGAAGTTCTAGGATTGCTCAACTGCGAATAGTATATCTTGTGAATAAATATCGATATAATATGTTAAGTTAAAAAAAAATCCTGTTAAAAGCAGTGGATGACATGAATATGTGAATGTGAAATGTCTGAAATTATGAACATGATCCAGTGTGTGAGTTGTAGGATATGGCTTCACCAAAAGTGTACAAAAGTTAGTGCCAAGAAGAAAGTGTTTTATTGTAAAGATTGTGTATAATTGTACTCTTTTGTATGAGAGTAAAAATTAGTAAAAACTCTATATTTGCAAATAATACCTATTCCAAAAACCAAGTGATTGTCATTATATAAAAATTCAAAATGTTCAAGGAAATTGTTATTCTTATCACAATTTTGGAATATACTTTTGTTGCTGATAGCATATTTGTTTTGAATGTACAATAAAGTATGTGTATTTTGTATTAATAAAAATATTTTTAAACTTAAAAGTATGTGGTTCATTTTAAGACATGGGTGGTTCAATTTAAGGACCACGTTCCTAATTTGAACCGATTTACACCATCTCACTTTTTAAATGTTATTTAATTGATAATTGTATTAATTTTAAATTGTGTTGAGGATATTGATAGCGCAAGGATTTGTTACTTTAACGCTTGTGTTTCTGAAAATTTTTATTTAAAATGATAATTATTATTTACTATTTAGGCGTAAGTGGTTCAATATAGGAACCTTTCCCCTACATGTTAAAACAATTAAGAGTTCAAGTGGAAAAACTAGACGGAAATTTAGACTTACATCTCCTGACAGACCACTTACGTGTAGAAATACAATATTAAACTTAGTGAATAGATTTAACAAATCAGGTTCTGTGAACAACAAGAAACGCCAACGAAACCGTCGCGTCCTTACTGAGGAAACACTTGACGAAATCGCTGCCGTCTTGGAACGTAATCCTAGAACATTTTTGAGGCGTTTAGGATAGTAGACAGCAATTTTGAGAGCATCAGCTCACAGAGCAATGAAATTACTCAAGCCGCTTGTACACGATCAAATTTTTGTCACATTCAATACTTTACAAGACTTTTCAAGAGTTGTCAATACTTCACAACTTTTCTTGTGAAATTGCTTCTAATACTTTTAAATTCTTTCAAAGTCTTGAAAGCAAATAAGGATGTTCTAAACGGTCAAAGATTTCACAATGATTTGATGGCTTTGGTCAATGAAATGTGCGCCACGAAATCTGCAACATGGATGAAAGCGAAAAGTAAACAAAAATGGCTAAGGTATGTGGTATGCGAACTGATTAGGTTATACATAAGCTGACCATGTCTGCACGTCGAGGGCTCCATGGATTACCACAAGATGGAGTAGATGAAGACATATGAAGAAATAATTGCCAAGCAGTTTTTCAAACTAAGTATACATTAATGCAATGTTATATAGTGTGATTAACCTATTAGTTGTTGTTATTTTCATTGTATTCCACACTCGTAATAATACGCAAAAGTGCTACATAATATTAGTAAAGAACAACATTTCATTGCGAATTGTTATACCGTGACGCAAATGCTAAATTGCTTTGCGCGTGATAAATCATCAATGTGTTCTGAAGGGTTTCAGTTTGGCGAAGAGACAACTTGTAAATACACATTTTTGACATTGTCAAGTCCTGTCAAGTATTTTCCAATCTTGTCAAATATTGAAAAATATTTCACAATTTTTCTTGTGAACTCTTGAATTGAAAAAAAAAAATTGATCGTGTACAAGGGGGTTCACATTTGCCCTACGTAATTTCAGTATATTATTAATTACATATTACAACAAAAGACTTCGTTTCTGTTACTGAATGTTAGCAAAAGTGGGGCAATTGATCCCAGAAAAGTTGTCTTTTCCGATCAGACTTGGTTTCATCTAAACGCCCTTGTAGCTTCACATAATAACAGATACTGGTCATCGATAAACCAGGTATTGTTTACCAGGCCCCACTGCACGACCAAACAATAGAAGTATGGTGTACCATTAGTGCTAAAAACATTATTGGTCCTTCTTTGAAGAAACAATTAACAGTGATAGGTACATAGTCTAATTTTAGCACCATTATGTGATGAACTAACATGCGAGGAACGTGTAACGGCATAATATTCTCAACAGGATAACGCCACAGCTCATACTGCTAATGAATCCATGGAAGAATTGTGCCGTATATTTGGGCAAAGACTTATAAGCAAAGGTTTGTGGCCTCCTAGGACCCCAAAACTAACGTGTTGCGATTTTTATTCCTGGGGAACACTGAAAAATAAAGTGTATGTCACTATTTCTCACAAGCTTGAGGAACTTAAACAAAACGTTCAAACACAAGTTAGCTCCATTAGTGTAGAAGAACTGATTCGTTGGAAATATAATTTCATAAGAAGATGTGAAATTTGTATAAGATAAGATGTCCAGCACTTCTAGCATCTTCTATGATAAGGGTGAACAATGCATACTGTTATTTAATATCTTGTGTCCAATTTCTACCGAGCGCTCGCGGCATGTGAGACGGGGATTTCTCGCACTAGACTCACAGACCGGCGGGTAACGGTTATCCCGTCAACGCTCATTGAGATTCACTGTATGTACTGCATAGAGGTATTATAAACACGAAAGGATAACAGTAATTTGTTCTTTGTTCAGCCGTTTTCGAAAAAAGCAGTTGTTTTTCTAAATTAGGTGGCTTGTTCTAAGAGAATATATAAAGAATATAGTTCGTTACTTGTAAGACAGGTAGATTAACCTATTTCTGATGTAGTTTCAGTAGCAAACCATGTGATATCATACAAGGTTTTGAAATAATTAATCATTTTCCGAGCACCGTTTTGCAGACGTAATGTGGTTGGAGACATACGCAACGTTGCTAGGTCAGGGTAGGTCAGTATGAGAACCGGTTCCCGGACGTACACAAAACAGCATACCTGCACGGGGAGGTGGAGGGACTAGCGGTTTTGTTTTCCACACGAGCCTTAATCCAAACACACACGACGAAAGGGCGGTGTAATATTTTAGAGAGATGACAAGTACAACTCGGTAGCTATTGACCTACACTAACACTATGGAAGTAATACCTTCATCTTCCAATAAGCGTTTCGCGGTCGCTGACTGAAAAGCACACCATGTTTATGCCAAACCCATTAGAATTTGAGTTATTATTAGAGTAACATCGCACTACGCATTGAAACTCGCAGATTTAATGATAAAAGAACCGGAGGTGTGTTTATTGGATAATCATACGTGTAGCATAAGGTTTACGAGATGCTAGCCTTTTAAAATCGTGAGTACCTTGATAACGTTCATCTACACATGAATTACGCGCCATACAGCGAAAGTAAGTGAAACCTGTTTACGCCCTGACCTGGTTATGGTTTTGAAAGGGAGTCTCACCCCTACTACCAGCTACACGCTGTGACGTTGCCAGCGAGTGCGTTTTATATTCTCGAAAAACCTAAAATATCTCGGCAGAAAATGATCATAGAAAAAACTGCCAAATATGTTCCAAATAAACAGAGCTGTAACTGGTTTAAATTAATGCAATGATTTCCCTTCCATCAGGTACACATACCTAGAACTAAATATACAATTAAACTATTTCTAAAAATGTTTATCTCAATTAACAGAAGGTATATAGAAAAATAAGCTTTTGTGGGAGTCTTTTGTATGAGCTATACAAAAATAACAATAATGGGTAGAGAGATAAGGTTTTTTACGTTTGATATTCCTGCTCTCCACTACATAACATAAGGTAGAACGACAGATGGCAATAACCCAATACACGGGAATATAAACTACATTTTGCAACACTGGCTATCGTTGCCGATGTAGCTCCAATGTCACCCTTTCCTGTAAAGCTACGGTGCACCCCTCAGGCGGTCGCGCTCCATAGTTTGAGAACCGCTGATGTAAGGTATATCTATAAAATGAATAGAGAAAGTCATGCAATCTTTTGGTTTGAATGCTTTACTTTCTATTTCATAGAGAAACACAGGGAAACTAATAAAACTGACATGCGAATTATTGAAGTAATGACTTGACTTATGTAAAGATGAAGTCTGGTTATGATTACAAATTGAAATTTAGTTTCAGTTATGGACGGCCTTTAACTGCTGTGGCCCTTTGCGTCCCGTTATATAGTGGGCGTGAAAGACCGGAAATTTTATTCAGATGCCTTTTTTATCAGGCTTGAGGTTCTTTTACGTGCCGCATTTCTACAAACCACCGGCTTTACTTCCGTTCCGGAGGAAGCCATGCTAAGGATTTTTACGCCCTAAAAAATCCATCGTCCTCAGCCGGGTTTGAACCCGCCACCTCGGAAACTAGAAGCTAGCATGGTAACCACTACACCACGGAGGACGACTTGATTATGATAGCTCTTAACACTGAAACCTCTAAGGTTTATTGTATTTTTCCTATCTCTATCACTTCAGTTAAATAGCTGTTTCTTTAGTAAGGGACAGTGGATTATTAACCAAATTTTCCTTAGGAGGATGGTCGTCTGGGTTTATCAGCCCCAGTAGTTTATATATTTTCCTACACAGCACTTTACATTTGAACATTATATGATAGTGAGGCAGTATTTTTAACACTTAAATAATTTCAGTCTAATTATATAATATGTAAATTCAATAACAGCCCGCCTTAAAGCAATATGTGTATGTAATAATTTGTAAAATGTATGTAACATTCATTGCATATGCTTATATTATTGTATACATGTTCAATAATGTTATGTGGATGTATTACTAATTTAATAATGTAGGAGCTGTGAGAAATAGGTCAAAAGTTGCTAATAATGAGGCAACCTTGAGGCAATAATGATTTTGAGAGTTTAATAATGTTACTTGTGATTCTTGGAAGCAATAATGTAATTTTCGTGACAGTTTATAAAATAGCCAATCAACAACCAGAAAAAGCTTTACTAAAATGAAGGTATACTATTGGAGTAGGATTAGCCAGTCAGAAACTGAAAAGGAGAAACATTTACAAATTCAGAAGTCAATTGCCTGTAGACAGTGTTTGTAACCGGATGCGAGATGCGTCCTCGAGAAATTTAACACGTATTCGTAATCTCACAGCTCTCTCTATATCAGTGAAGTGTTATTTAAATCGTATCAAGCATTAATAAAGGGAGTGAAGTAAAATTATAATCTGTGTAAGCCTACATTCTTAAGTCGCACCACAACCCTGTTAAGACATCCATGTCTCTAAAATAAATACTGACGCAGCCGAGGCAAACATAAATATTAAATATTTAAAGAAACAGTTTAATTACAAAGTTAATATTTTTAAACTTAGGGCGAAAGCTACCGGAGAGCGGGTACTATACGTGTGGTTGCAACGAATTTCGGCTCCCCAACAGTTGAAATATAATACAACTCATTCAATACAGACTACTTCAAATTGACGCCCAAAGCATGGGGCAAATAACAATACAACAAAACATTACAACTTCTTCAATAGACAGTTTCGTTCTCTTCATTACATGACCTGCGTGCTGATTCTCCTTTGAATATTTCCATTGCATGTAGGTGTTCCCATAATCTACATTGTCCCGTCAAGAGCAAGGTTGTCAGATTTATTTTGGATGTATTAAGATTACTTAAATAGTCAATGAGTAAGGAGGATATTTAATTCATTATTCGCTTACTGTTCTTATAGAACTGCTACCTTGTGAAGCAGTACGTTTTTATTAGTTAAATAAAATCATAATCATAGGGGGAATAAATATCAATAACAGTAAGGATAGTGTTAAATAAAACTGGAAAGCGAGTGTGACTGTAAATTTGTCGATGGGTTGAGTTGAGACAGTGCCATCAGCGACCGGAAACGGGTGGTTTTTCCCTCTATTGTTAAGTGTCCCGTTAGGTTGCTGGAACGCAGACATGTAGAAAAGGGTCAATGTTCGCCAAAAGCCAGATAGCCTTAGGCCTCCAATGAAAGAAGCTAGAAATCAGGTGATAGTGGAATGGGGAGATATAGAACGTTTGAAACAGAGAAACAGAAAAGTTTAGAATACACACTTGGTCGTGGTAGTTCCTTGGAGATGTTTGTCAGAAAAGTGTCGGCGGATAGGCGAGATGATATAAAGCGTAACAAATAGGAAATGCGCGCGTGTGTGTCAAAGAAATAGCAGGAATCCAATGTTAAAACGGTGACGGTAAATAAACGAGCAGGAAAACAAACAGTCGTGTTCACCACTAACCCGAGATCCATGCAAAGAACCCTGAGCTAGTACCGAACCCGGGACCATTCCTACAAATCCTGTGCCGTAAAAATAGCCACATACCACCGCACTTGTTATTACCTAATTTTGTCCAATGAAAAGAATGCATTAAAACCATATTTCTTTTCCTTTTGTACGTTTTAAAACTACTAAATGCTTTGAATACGTTAGGCGACAGTTGAGTCTCTTTTCCTTCCACTTATGCTTCAAATCTCTAGAACTGTTAGGGTCTAAGAGGAAGGCAAGTCCATTTACTTTTCCAAATGAGTGAAAAGGTTAATTGGGTTAGGTGCCAAGTTCCGCCCACGAAATATTTTAAAGGCCCCTTTAAGGCAACTCCTGAGTCTCTGGTAAGTATTAAATAGACGACAGTCTTTCTTGGGTCACAGTGAGGTCAGCAGCCTAAAATGAACTCACGCTCTCTTCTCGCCATAAAAAGCAACATTTTTTTTAAAACCAATAACAAAATTATACCACATAAACATCAATTTTTTTACTTTCTCCACTACTTTCCAACAGTAAGTACAGAGAAAATACTGCATTCCACCACACATTCTATACTTAAATTTCACCTGTAAAATACGCCTTGAATAAATAAGCATTTTTAGAAAAAGTTCTGTATGTATGTGTGTGTCGTTCTATGAGCAGCATAACTCTAAAACAAAAAGTCGGTTAAATACCAAACTTGGTATTTAGGTTTAGTACCTTCTAAAGATGCGACACGAAGATTTTCATGAAAATCCCCTCACAGTAAACTAATCTTTACATGGGATGTTTTTCGAAAGTTGTTATTTTCTAAACCGTAGCTCTAACGGTTGTGATTAAAATACCAAGTATTAAAGATATTTACATGATAAATAAAATGTATATCTTGAATTTTCTGGGAATAGTCTGTGAAGTCCACTTCATTCGAAAGGAATTTCGTATAATCTTGCATAACTGGTAAACGTTAAGTGATAGAAGAAAATGTACTGAATAAAAAATTTAGATCTTTTTAAAACATGGATATTTTTAAAAAGTGACCTTTCTATGATATCAGCAATTTCCGAAATTACCATTATTAATGGTTCGAATTCTTCAATACATATTCTTTGAAAGTCCTGTCGATGTTCAGTTGTTTCGGTTACCGCTCTGGTTACCGAGCCGTATAGATGCCTGCAGCATGAGCTCCGTAAAAGAAGTTTAATTTTGAAGTTAAAAGTGAGATATTTTTTATTAGTGATATACCTCTAGCCGCTCGCCTCTCACCGAGGCGGCCCGGGTTCAATCCCAGGGATCCGCATGTGGGATTTGTGGTGGACAAAGCGGCGTCTGGGCGGGCTTTCTCCGGGTTCTCCGGTTTCCCCCGCCATTCATTCCACCAACTGCTCCATCATCGCCTTTCCTTTCATCCATTTCACCATCATTTCGTTTCATCTACTTCCTTCCTCCCATACCAGGCATCGGGCTAATCACCCATTCTGTATATTCTGTCTGATCCATGAGTTTCTGCTCCTCGACGGGCCTCTGGCCCCAGGCACCCGCCTGTAAGTTCTGGGGGGTGTAAGTCCTACATAATAGGAGGTTAAACAGAGAAAGAAGAAGATATACCTACTAGAAGAGGCTAACTGTAAGTAGAACATATTTTGTTTATACAGTATAGTTTTAAATTAGTTGTGGTGGAGAAAACACTGAAAGAAAGTAAAGAATATTGCAATAAAACGTGACAGTATGGCGTTTTGAGACAGCAGCAATGTGCCTTGGCTGCCGTTGCAAGTGGATACGTACATGCACGCGCCTGCCAGTCGGTTGTGTGGTTGAGGTTATTATCTTTTGCTGCCGTTGTGCCATTGGCGCTGTAAAAGTCCTTGTTAATTGTGACTTATTGCTTCTAACTTAATTTAAACTATAATAGTATATTTATACCTGGAGCACTAAATAGCTTTCGGGGGGCTATTCCCCTCGTATAGTTAAAGTGGAAGAGAAGAAAGTTTTTCTCAAGATACTTTAGATAGATCACATGATAGAAGCGGAAGAGAACGGACAAGAAAATATGTAAGTATTGAAGCATCAAGAAAAGGATCACTGACAGAAGTAAGTGCATTTAAGAAAAAAGAAGAAATAAATGAACATTTTTAGGTGAAGGAGACCTTTGGGGAAATCATAACAGAACTAAACAACATTGTGGGAAAAGAAAATATAATTGGCGACAAGAAAAGAGAAATTTATTTACTTCTAATCAAACTACAACAAATACATAAGAAGGCTAAAATTGAAACTGAGAAGGCTAAATCTGAAGCCATTGTATTGAAGAATTATACAATAAGATGTCGCGGTATTGTTCGTATTATCTTATTTGCTGAGCGCCTGTTATTGTTTTACTGTTTTTAATTTTGAGTTCTTTGTCATCCGGCTAGCTATTATTACTCAGTCGAGCAAATCTCTTGAACAGGGTGTGTAAATGGAAAGGAGTTGTTACTAAAAGATAACACTAATAAAAGAATTTGTTTTTACACTTTTATTGCCGTCACACTTTATTCATTTCACATAATTACTCTTGATACACACCCGACTGAAACTGTTGTATTTTCGAATGTAACTATTATCACTTATTTGCCGCACATTATTAATTCGCATATTTCACATCTTTTAACTAACTTTACGACGCGAAAGATTCTGTAGAACTGCGCGACGTGTAACCCGTGAATGATTCTGTTGAACTGCGCGACGTTTGCCTTGTGAATGATTCTGTAGAACTGCGCGTTACCCGTCGCTGGCTCGGAATTTATACTCCCTCACCCCGATATGCCTAAAGATTATAATCGAGCTGCTATTGGTTAACAAAGCGCGCCAACATTAGCGTCTATTTTTTATATCCAATCAAAATTACGAACACATATGCTCTAGGGAAGATATTCCCTCCATTTCTAAAGAAAAGCGCGCTAATCTGACGTCATTTGTTTGTCTCTTCTAATTGATAAACAACTCACCCCTTCGCTCATTGTTATCCGCTCCTATTCTCAGTTTCAGTGAGGCCGTGTAAACTTATTTCCTAACAATGCTTATAATTAACAAACATCTCAAATCATTGTCATACAATAATGTTAATTTAACTACAACCACTCTGCCATTTACAGCGTTGTGATATAAAATACTGCGTCAAAGAAACAAATATATAAGCACCCATAAGAACATTCACTCAAGTAACAGCAACGCCAGCACCAACGGAGAAAATGCTGAAGTTACAAAAGACAGTGGAAATAAAAAAGCAAACTGTTTTTATTACATCGACTAAAGATATTAAGGAGATACAGAACATTGTGACTCAAAATCTTAAGCTTGCTGATGAGAAAGTTAAAATAAAGGTCTAAGAACAGCAGGAAGAAACTTCATACTGGAAACGGAAACAGCAGAGTATATAAATAAAATTTTCTATAGTCAAAATTTGAAGAATAAGGGCCTTAAAATTGAACCACCTAAAAAGAGAAATCCACTCGTCAATATGTATGATGTAGGTAAGTCCGTGTAATTTGGACGCTTAACTTGGATGGTAGTTCAATGCCCGTGGAATATATCGTATGATATAACATTTGTTGGGGGGGAAGTATTAAATAATAGAGACTAATGATCAGTAATAAACGTTATTAATTTATAAAAGCTTTCCAATAAAAAAATAAAACTAAAAAATTCTACAAGCCTGTAATTTGGACCAACCAGTCGTGTAATTTGGACTTGAACATAAAATAGCTTTTAATACCCTTGAATATACGTAAAGATATTAATATATATAATCATTGGTTATGTCTGTACAGTTTTCATGTGACCATCCTTCACATTTTGTAAATTGTATTCAGTCCTCCTCATAACTCTCCCCACATACAAGACAGTAAGTCTTTGTATCCGTTGCTTCAGTGGAGGAATTTTTTCTATCAAAAATTCTTCTTTTCTTCAGTTTTGGTTCCACTGAATTTGTATTTAGTAGTGTTTTCTTGTGTGGAGTTACAGTGAGAATTACTCTTGGAGCTCTAGCTCACTTTCTAATTTTTCTCTTGGAACCATCTTCAGAGGATGAAGGTATAGTAGTATTTTTTGAAGAGGAACACGTGGAAGAGTCATATTTGACATATGCGAAGGACTTGGAACACAAGCTACAGAAGCAACGGATGCTGTACCCTCGTGTATCTTAGCTTCAGGCTGGTTGGTGAAAGCTGATAGAGGATCAGGCTGAGCAGTGACAGCTGATGGAGCAAAGTCAGCGCCAGTAAATACGAAGCGATCCACCGGCCACAATCCACTACCTCTGAATTCATTGATTGCCGCTTCCACACTTCCCCCCTTGGGAATGCTATTCCTACTAGTGTTGCTATGTTCTCTGTTGTAATTCGCCTCCCAGGATATTGTCTCAATCGTGTTTCAATTGCTGACCCCATGAAAGTATTCAGAGCCTTGAAGAAGCACACATCTAGAGGCTGAATTTTATGGATACACTGGGATGAAAAGCGACAGCATAACGATCCCATGCCTTCAAACTTCAGTGACAGCTAAACTTTGTGTGTGGCTTTTGTGCCCATCTAAAATCAGTAATATCTTTGCTTCAGCAGAAGGTTTAACTACTGCTAAAAATGATCAATCCATTGGCAGAAGACTTCAGTATTCATCCACCCTTTTTCTTGGCAGCAAAATATGGTGCCTGGTGGTGCTCCAAACGAAAGAGATTCCTTCATCCTCTTTCTAGGGTAGATCAGCATTGGAGGTATGTAAAATCCAGAAGCACTAATTGCGTAGGCGTGCTTGTGATAGCTCCCACCTGATGTTTGCCCTTCCGTGCTACGACTATACCAGGACGTTGCACAACTGTGTGGGTAGTTTCATCCAAGTTGAAAATCCGATCAGCGGTGATTCGGTGTTCGTCCACAATCTTCTCCAACACATCAAAGAACTTAAACACTACGGCCTTGTTGAAGCTAGAAGCCCTGCCCTGAGATGTTAGTTCCTGGCAGCTTTAAGCTCAGTTGAGGATGACGCTTCATAAACTCTTCAAATCATCCTTTACTCGCGGATGTTTTATCAGTATTGAAACGCGTCTTCATTTTATTTCTTTCAGCTATTTCAAAGGCAAGTTTCATAACATTTTTTCTGCTCAGGCTGAAAAGAAAGGGAAAAAACTGTTTTCACAGCATTGTTGAAAAGACAAATGACATTATGATCAATAATGCATGGCAATATTGTATCGCTTATGAAGTTACTATAATTATTTTGGTTGTGCTAAACCATAAGATTATAGAAAATCATATAAAACTCCTATATAAATACCCATATCTTGTATGTAGATAAGCTTAAACATTTTTATTGCTTACCCATAAAATATATTCTCTAGAAGCAGCAGAAGTTTGACAAGCTCCTTTTCTATTTCAGAAAGTAAATCTGTTGGATGGCCAATTTTAACCATTGATGTTTGCGCTGAAGGCGGCGCCGTGGCCGAGTGGTTAGACCGCGCCTTCCACCGAGGCGGCCCGGGTTCAATCCCAGGGACCTGCATGTGGGATTTGTGGTGGACGAAGCGGCGTCTGGGCGGGTTTTCTCCGGGTTCTCCGGTTTCCCCCGCCATTCATTCCACCAACTGCTCCATCATCACCTTTCCTTTCATCCATTTCACCAACATTTCGTTTCATCTACTTCCTTCATCCCATACCCCCCATCCTGGCTGTTCTGTCTGATCCATGAGTGTCTGCTCCTCGACGGGCCTCTGACCCCAGGCACCCGCCTGTAAGTCCTGGGGGGTGTAAGTCCTACATAAGAGGAGGGTAAACAGATAATGAATGAATGAATGAATGAATGTTTGCGCTGCTAAAGTGGTTTTAGGTATATTACATCTTGGCTGCATCATTGACACCAACGCCATGTTTTACTGCGGCTAAAGCCAATTTCAAATCGTCATCATCTCATTTACCGTATATCCCTTTGGATTTTCTAACTTCTCTAGTTGTCATCTGGTAAAGTTTGATGATTTTAAAGCATTGTGTAATTTGGACCACTGGACCAATTTACACGCGCTCGTGTGGTCTAAATTACACGCAAGGTTATAAAATTAAAACTTCAAAGTTATCATTAAAGTATTTCAAAATGCTTACAATATAATAATGACACATTTTACCTTAAGATGTTGTTGAAACGCAGGTAAAATTTAGTTTCGCTGTGAGCTCTAAACGTTAGTTATCACCTGTAGTGCAACTGAGCGCAAATTATAAGACAACACACTCCACTAGACTTAAACACGCTACCAATGTAGGAATTCCGCCAGGATGCAGAAAACATGTCATATCATGTTGTTGACATAGTAGAACTTCACTCTACTTGGTGCTACCTTCCGCACGTGCTCAAAACTAATTGCTGGTCCGAATTACAC
Organism: Deroplatys truncata; assembly: GCA_030765065.1. Classification (NCBI taxonomy): domain Eukaryota; kingdom Metazoa; phylum Arthropoda; class Insecta; order Mantodea; family Mantidae; genus Deroplatys; species Deroplatys truncata. The sequence goes on from CM060990.1 coordinate 657,214,573, forward strand.
GCTGGTCCAAAATACACAGACCTCCCCTATTAGCAGGAATCAGGGATGAAGAAATGAAGGAAGGTATGTTTAAGCAAAATTTTGAAGGAATCATAACCAGAGAAGAATTTGAAAGCAATTTAGACTCAGATATAAAACAGGATCAAAGAAAAGGGCAACGGTACAACACGTTGAAGAAGTTTCGGCCAAGTTGAGGAAAATAATTATACAAAATGGAAGGATTATTATAGGTTTACAATCAATTATAACAAACGATTTCATCTCTGTGGCACAATGCCTAAAATGTTTTGACTACCGATATGTATCAAAATTTTGTCGTAAGGATAAACGGAAGAAGTAACTGGTGAAGAAGAAAGTGAGGAAGAAAACGAAGTAGAGGCAAATTAAATGATGGTTAGAAAACATAACTTTCGTAGAAGTGGTTTTCAAATTTACTATGGAAAGGAGGAAAACAATCGAAAAACAATATAAATGTATTAGAAGAAGTAAAACAATATAGAAATATAACTTCTATGGATATTATAGGCATCAGAGAAGAAGAGGGAAGGGAAAAAAAAGAAAATAAAGAGAATGAATACATTGAGAAGTTGGTGAAGAATACGAAACAAAATTTACACAACTACTGATATAGCTAATGAACAAGAAATGATAAGAGGCTCAAGGACAGCGGCCGTACCGAACATTTAGCAAATATATGATGAGTTCGACATTAAATTGCAAATCAGCAGATTAGAGGAGAGGCAGACTTTGGTTGCGGCCTTGAAGCATTTATTCATAAGTTACATCCGAATAGTGAAACGATTATATTATTCCCGTGCCTGATGTTGTTGATAGGTTAGAATTAAAACCCTAGAATATATCTACAGACCCAGAAGTTAAAACTATTAGAAGCAGTTTTTAATACAGAAATGACGTGCTTGATTTAGATGAAATATATAAACATTTTGATTTATGCTATGGTAGAATGGTTTTACATACACTGCCGTTTGTGAAAATTGCAACACCAAGAAGGAAAAGCATGAATTCAATGAATTTAATACCACAGGTTAGGTACATGACAAGTAACAAGTGATAAACTTTTCAAATCTATACGTGACCTTTGAGCCCTAATATTCAGTATTTGGTGTGACCTCCATGCGCTGCAATTAGAGCTGCTATACGCCGTCGCATTGAATCAAAAAGGTTCTGAATAAGTTCCTGAGGGATTTCCCTCCAAGCAGTTTGTATTCAAGCCCACAAATCCACGACACTGGTAGTGGAGGACCGTGACGCACCAGGTGCCGACCAACCATAGCCCAGACATGTACAATGGGCGACATGTCAGGCGAACGTGAGGCCAGGGAAGCAATGGTGACCGTCGCGAAGAAGGCTTGTACATTCCTCGCAATATGTGGCCGGGCATTATCCTGTTGAAATGCGGCCTGTGAAGATGCCTGAAGCAGGGGGAATACCTCAGGCTCTGCAACCACCGTTAGGTACCGGTTGCTGTTCAAAGTGCCCTCAATTTGTAGGAGGTGAGATCGGTTGTAGTAAACCAATGACGCCCCAAACCATCACACCTGGTGTTCGTCCGCTATGCCGCTCAACAATGCAGCCCTCCAGATCACGCTCACCACGATACCGCCGGACACGTATGCGGCCATCACTGTACGACACGTTGAAGCGGGACTCGTCCGAAAAGACTACATTTTGCTACTCAGCACCCCAGTGCCGGTGTTCATATGCCCATTGCTGTCGGAGGAGCTTGTGGTTTCTGGACAATGGAAGCCGACGTAATGGCATGCATGCATGCAACCAGTCCAACCTGCAGCAGACGGCGACGAACCGTTGAAGCAGACAAGTTCACACCTTTTGCAGTGCTCCAGCGTCGAGCCAACATTGTGGATAAAGCTGTACGGTCCGTTATGGCCATGCGGACAAGATGACGGTCATCCCGTGCTGTGGTCATGTTCCATGGTCCAGTACCCGCTCTTCGCTGCGTACGACCTTCATCTATCCACAGCTTCCACACACGCATCACTGTCGTAGCAAAATGCCCTGTACCAGCCGAAATGTATGACAAACCCGCTTCCCGGAGACCGATCATTCTGCACCGTTCGAACTCACTCACATGCCGATATGGCTCCCTTTGACGTTGACGAGGCATACTGGCACTCACTTTATTGTTTCTACCTTGTTTGACAGCTCTGCACTGATTACTGGGCGCAACACTGACCCTGTCGGACCGAAACGAGAAGGCTCTGTTCGGCCTACGTGTACCCCATCTTTCTGCAAACCTGACACTTATTGCTTGCACACTCCTACACTTCCACCAAGTTTGGAGTTATTCGGGAAATTCTTTCTTGGTGTTGCAATTTTCAGAAACGGCAGTGTATTAATCAGAGTTGTCCAAACTGTTACACACTAATTCGTCATGACGGTGCAAGTTGTTTGAAAAAACCCAACTCATCAGTAACAACTCAAACCTTTAGTTACAAAATTTCAAACATTTGGTCCGTTCTCCGTGGTTAGTGATACCATGTTTCCGAGGTCGCGGGTTCAACCCTGTGAGCACACAGAAACTGCATTAATTAATAGTATGCAGTACCTATTTGTAGAGTAAAAGCTTCCCCTAAAAGATGGGCTAAAATTTATCTCGTTATTCTTTTCTGTGTAGTGGTGAAAAATTCACAATACAAAATGTTAGAAGCTGTACCGTTTTTAAAAATATATTTAAAATATAAGCATTTTGCCTACAATGGCAACTCTTTATCCGGACTAGGTGAGACCAGAAACAATCAGGATAAACGAAAAGCCGGAAAATTCGGAAACAAAATATTAAATGAATACATATTTTTACTTTCTCTACCACTTAACTAGTAGGTAGAGAAGGTATTGTATTCCGCCCAAAATTTTGATATCGGGATTTCAGAAACATGTTTTGAGACTCCCTGAATTAAAAAAAGCATTCATAGAAAAAGGTCTGTGTGTGCCTTTGAACAGCATAAACCCAAAAACGAAAAGTGTCGCGGTATCTTTCGTGTTATCTTATTTGCTGAGCGCCTGTTATTGTTTTATTATTTTGAATTTTGAGTTCTTTGTCCTCCGGCTAGCTATTATTACCCAGTTGAGCAAATCTCTTGAACAGGGTGTGTAAACGGAAGGGAGTTGTTACTAAAAGATAACACTGATAAAAGAATTTGTTTTTACACTTTTATTGCCGTCACACGTTATTAATTTCACATATTTACTCTTGATACACTCCATACTGAAACTGTTATATTTTCAAGTGTAACTATAATCACTTATTTGCCGCACATTATTAATTTGAGTATTTCACATTTTTGGAACTAGCTTTACGACGCGAGAGATTCTGTAGAACTGCGCGACGTGTAACCGGTGAATGATTCTGTTGAACTGTGGGACGTGTAACCCGCGAATGATTCTGTTGGATTGTGCGTTACCCGTCTCTGGCACGGAGTTTATACTCCCTCACCCCGATATGCCTAAACATTATAACAGAGCTGCTATTGGTTAATAAAACGCGCCAACATTAGCGTCTATTTTTATATGCAATCAAAATTACGAACACATGTGCTCTAGGGAAGATATTCCCTCCATTTCTAAAGAAAAGCGCGCTACTCTGACGTCATTTGTTTGTCTCTTCTAATTGATAAACAACTCACCCCCTCGCTCATTGTTACCCGCTCCTATTGTCAGTTTCAGTGACGCCGTGTAAACTTATTTCTTAACAATGCTTATAAATAACACACATCTCAAATCATTGTCATACAATAATGTTAATTTACACTACAATCACTCTGGCATTCACAGTGTTGTGATATAAAATACTGCCTCAAAAGTTCGATAAACACCAAACTCTGTATTTAAGTTCAGTACTTTTCAAAGATGGGACAAGAAGATTTTCAAGGAAATCCCTCCACCCAAACTACCCTTTAAATCGATCATTTTTCGAAATATTTTATTTTGTAAAAAATGGATGTAACGATTTTGTCTAAGTATCATATATTAAAAATATTTACATGAAAAATAAAACCTACATCTTGAATGTTCTAGGAACAGCCTTTGAAGTCCTCTTAATTCGGAAGGAATTTTGTATAATCTTGTATAGGTAACTAAAAATTGAGTTTTATTTAAGAACGCTCTTTAACTACCATGGTTCTTAGCATCCTATTCTATATTGGACGTGAAAGACCGGAAATTTAACTCAGAGGCCTCTTTAGTAGCCTTAAGTTCTTTTACGTGCCGTAAATCTATGACACGGGACTACCGGGTTTACTTCCCTTCCGAAGGAAGCTAGGGGTTTTACGCCCGAAAAAATCCATCGCCCTCCGCCAGGTTTGAACCCTCGACATTGGGAACTAGAGGCTAGCATGGCACTTCAAGACCACGGAGGACGACATATATAGGTAACTGATGAACGTTAAGCGATGGACGAAGAAGTAACTGCTATAGAAAAAAACTAGATCTCTTTAAAACACGCAATTTGTTTCAAATAAATTTTTCGTGGCATCAACCATTTCCGAGATATTCCTTATTAATGACTTGAAATGTCCATACTTAAATAACTCCTTTAGCCTTTTCGATTTTCAAATGTTTCTCGCAATTTCACGGAAAGACAAAGAGTATGCAATTTTAAGGCCAACGTATAGCTTCCAGTACTAAAACAATTGACTATTGACTTCCTCTGCATCTATAACGAAATGTGTAATGCAGCTATTGCCGGAAAGGTTTTTCTCTATTAAAATGAAAAAGATAGGAAAATGAACTTTCGTAAGAATGATTTGTGAATGTAACACATTAGACTTTTATGTATACTTAGTGAAATTTGGATCACTGCAAAAGCAGAAGGGAAAAGAATTGAAAGCCGTCCAGATGAGACGTGTATGATCGCATGTAAACGAAAGAAACATAATCGCACACGCTTTAGTTTTATTGTTCTATGACACTGACTATGGAACCATCCGTGATGTATACCCTACGTGCTGTAGCAACATTACAACTGCCTACATTCACATGTGTTTATCAAAGGACGCACATATTTTAGTGGCGAAATATTAAGTAAAAATTCATCCGAACAAACCGGAAATACGTATTAATTAGGAATGGATAAACGTGGTTATTCATTTTTGTCAATTTTCGCCATTTAGTCTCATAAGGAGAAGTCGTGGCCGATCGGTTAGAACCGCATGTGGGATTTGTGGTGGAGAAAGCGGCATCTGGGCGGGTTTTCTCCGGGTTCTCCGGTTTCCCTTACTATTCATTGCACCAATTGCTCCATCATCATCCTTCCTTTCATTCATCACACCATATCTTTCCTCGCTCTCATACGAGACTTCGGGCTGATCACTCATCCTGATTGTTCTCTCTAGTCTGTGCTCCCTGACGGGCGTTTGACCCCAGGCACACGTTTGCCAGCGCTGAGAGGTGTAAGCCCTAGCCACGGGGAGGGTAGACAGAGAAAGAACAAGTCTCTCCTTAAAGACAAAAAATGGAACTGTTGAAGCGAAATGGTGCGTTGAGTTCAAAGTTTTCCAACAACTTATAATAATAAAAATAATATGTATTAAAGCATCACCACCCAGACTAGAGTGTCGTCCTCCGTGGCATAGTGGTTACCATGTAGATCGCGGGTTCAAACCCAGCGTCGGGCGATGGATTTTTTCGGGCGTAAAAATTCTTATACCTCTCATGGCCTACACCTAAATTCTAGAGGCAAAGAGAAGCTTTCTCTTCTTATTGCTGACAGAATTAAGGGTAAAATTCCTGTTGTCACTAGTAGGAGGTCTTTTTTAGGTTAAGTATGTCCCATAGTCAACATAATCATCGACACTTAAAGCAAATTGAGATAACCATCCCAAATACCTCTGTATCCACAAGTAACTATAGAAATAATGCTTCTGACATCAATAGTAATAATGTTAATAATAAAAATAAAAACTGCCTGTCTGTATTTCATCAGAATATAAGAGGCTTAAGAAACAAAGTAGATGAACTTACTATTAGTCTTAATACTGAAAACTCACTGCCACACATTTTGTGTTTATCCGAACACCACTTGACACAACAGGAATTTCAGCCAATTTTACTGCATGGGTACTCTTTAGCAGCAGAGTTTTCAAGAAAAATCTTACATAAAGGTGGGGTTTGTATATATGTCAGAAATGATGTGACTTATAAAGTTTTGGATTTATCCAAGTTTTGTAGTGAACAAAACCTTGAACTCTGTGCAGTTCAGCTAAATGAAGGTAAACTGAATTTAACTATAGTAGCCCTTTATCGATCTCCCTTAGGCAATTTTGAAATATTCAGAAAGCAACTTGAACATCTTCTAAAATTTTTATTCAAACCAAAAAGAGAATTAATCATATGTGGTGATATAAATGTTGATTATTTGAAACCTAGTCCTCAAAGGGAACAACTCAGCACTTTACTTACAACATACCACATGACACATACAGTAAACTTTCCAACAAGAATCCAAAACAGCTCCTCTAATGCTATAGATAATATATTTGTAAACTCAGATAGCATTAATTTTTGCAATGTCTCATCAAAATCTAATGGCCTGTCGGATCACGATGCACAAGTTCTACACATTAAAAAGTTAAATTTAAAATCCAAACCTAAATATACTTATCAGAAATCTAGGGAAATAAATGAAAATACTCTGAGTGAGTTTAGCAAAATACTTGAACTTGAGTCATGGAATCAAACTTACCAAACGAATGGAACCAATAATAAATATAACATCTTTCTTCAGTGTTTCAAAACCCACTTTGAAGCTTGCTTCCCGGTCAAGTTAAACAAAATATCTAACTTCAAAAGAGAGAACGCCTGGATCACTTTAGGAATTAGGACGTCATGTAGACGTAAAAGAGAATTATATGAGCAAGTAAGAATTAGTAATAATATAGATTTAAAACACTACTTCAAAAAATATTGTAAGCTTCTAAAGAAAGTAATAAAAGCGGCTAGAATATTGCATTACAATAAACAGATTCAACTCTCTGACAATAAAATAAAAACTACTTGGAATATAATAAAAAGAGAAGCCGGTAAATCCTCATTACAAAATGACTTAATAACACTAAACATTGATAATCAAGAAATTAGTAAACCTCATGAAGTTGCAGAAATATTTAACAAATTCTTTTTGGATGTAACAAACAAAATGAGTATTAATTTTGGAAGTAAAGAGGCAGCTTTGGAATTTCTAAGATCAAATTTCACTAATGAAGTGCCTGAATTTAAAGTTAGCCTGACAACGCCTTCTGAAATAAACAAAATTATTAACTCTTTCAAAACAAAAAACTCTTCTGGTTATGATGAAATAACAATAAAAGTCTTAAAATCATGCTCATCTCAAATTTCCACTCCCCTTAGTTATTTGTGCAATGAGTCACTAAGGTCAGGAATTTTCCCTGACAGAATGAAATTTTCCATTGTTAAACCACTTTTCAAAAAAGGCAAACGCAATAATGTTTCAAATTATAGACCAATATCTCTCTTGCCAATTTTCTCAAAGGTTCTTGAAAAGGTGATGTTTAATAGACTTTATAAATACCTTGAATGTAACAACATACTTGTCAGGGATCAGTTCGGGTTCAGAAAAGGAATGTCGACCAATAATGCAACTTATAAACTTACTCATGAAGTGTTAACTGCATTAAACAAAAAAATGCATGTAGGTGGGATTTTTTGTGACTTAGCAAAGGCATTTGACTGTGTTAATCATGATATTCTGATAGCAAAATTGAAATTCTATGGACTAAAAAATGAAACTCTAAGTTGGTTTGTATCATATCTAAATGAAAGAAAACAAAGTGTTGAAGTTGTCAATGATATTGAATTTGGAAAACAGACATCAAAATGGAAAACAGTAACACATGGAGTGCCCCAAGGTTCAGTCCTAGGACCTTTATTATTTTTGATCTATATAAATGACCTATCACTTTATATAAAGGATATTGCAAGTATAATTCTGTTTGCTGATGACACGAGTGTTCTGGTGACTAGTAAAAACTTGAATGAGTGTGTAATTAAATTGAATTATGTTTTGAACTGTATGTCACACTGGTTTAAAGCTAACAAATTATCTGTAAATTTAGACAAAACAAAAGTTGTTAAATTTATAACCCATCGATCACTACACACTCCAATAGAAATTGGGATTAATGACATGTCACTAGAACAAATAGACAACATTAAATTTCTGGGCCTCCAAGTAGACAGATATTTAGATTGGAAAGTTCACATTAGGTATATCATACCCAAACTCAGTTCTGCATGTTATGCTATCCGAGCATTGGTAAATGTCAGTTCTATAGATACACTTAAATTAGTATACTATGCATATTTTAACTCTATCATTGAATATGTAATACTATTTTGGGGAAATTCGGTAGAAAGTCAACGAATATTCCTCATGCAAAAGAAGGTTATAAGAATCATTTCCAGCACTCATAGCAGACACTCTTGCAAACATCTTTTTAGAAGACTAAAGTTATTAACCCTACCTTGCATGTATATATTTTCAATCTTAAAATTCTTTGTATGCAATCGAACCACATTTATTACAAACATGGAAATTCATGAGATAAACACTAGACAAAAGGGTAACATCCATCGTCCCAGTACAAAGCTTTCTTGCTTCCAGAAAGGTGTATATTATGAGACCATAAAAATATTTAATACTCTCCCTAATGATCTTAAGAGAAAAGTTGACAACTTCAATGTCTTTAAAACTGCTGTTAAAGAGTACCTATGCTCAAAAGCATATTATTCTGTACAAGATTATCTTAATGACAAATTATCCTACTGATAATACTTATATAGCTCTGTAAGTAGTATTAGTAAATATTAATGACAATTGCCAGTCATATTTGAAATCTGCTCTAGAATTAATGAAGCTATTTAAATGTATGTATATTAAGAACTGACAGTAAATGCTATGCATTACACATCAAATAGAACAAAATGATCAGACTAACAAAGGTAAAATCCTAGTGAATGTTAAAATAACTGTTCTTGCCTATACGTATGTTAACCTTATAACAGTAAGGAGGTATACAACTCTGTAATAAATTACACTTGATTTGTTTCATTTTGTATATAATATGTCCTTATTTTATTTTAAATGTTCTGTATACTATGTAATATTTATGTATATATGTAACTTTATTGTACATTTCCTTAACACGCATATAGTATTTGTATTTTATTTCAAATGTTCCATATTCTATGTAATATTTATGTTTATATATAATTTTTGTACATTTCCTTGACTTGTTCTATGTTCACAAGTCTTTATGGCTGCTAGTGAACTCACAGAATACAATCTAATCTAATCTAATCTAGCATGGCCTCCTTCGGAAGGGAAGTAAAGGCGGTGATCCCGTGTCGTAGATTTACGCCACGTACAAGAAGCTCAAGCCTGATAAAGAGGCCTCTGAGCAAAATTACCGGTCTTTCACTTCCAATATAGAATGGTACGCTAAGGACCACAGCAGTTATAGAGCGTCCATAAGTAAAACTCAATTTAATTTAATTCTGTGGCATGTTGGAATGCAGCTTTAGTTTCTTGACTCCCATTGCCTAAAAAATTACAAACCTACAATGCAACGCGTTTTCTGCCTCCACTGGTCACAGCATTTTGCCTTCCAAGCACGATTTTCAAGTTTTACTATGCGATGTCTCTCAGTTATTTTGTCGCGGTTCTGAAAATTCTTTTGTTCTGGCGATAGTCACCATGACCGTCAGGAAACATAAATCTCGGAATTGATGTCGCCTTTTTATGGCAGAAGAAAAACGCCAGCTGAGCGCGTTGCTTTGTTTCTACCAAAGCGTGACTAATCTCCTTTCTTTTACTATTATGCCGTCCGTATCAACGCTTCCAGCTTCAAGGCGAGGCTTTGGCGAAACTGCTAGCACTCCTCTAACGTTGCTTCTCAAGTAATTCCAGATTTCAGTGTTTTACATTGGAAATACTTTTCTTTCCTTAAGGGGACAAGGTACTCTGAAATGATCAAAAATCACATTTTTGTTTTAGGCAATAATACAACCTCTATTATTTCCAGTTTCAGAAAATATATACTTCTGGGGGTTAAGAGGTTTTTAAGACATTTAAATACTACTTAAATGCTAGTCTTAATTCCTTTAAAGCTTTCATGCAACGCCCGTTTTTAAATTTTTGTATCTTTCAACAACGAAGGACTATATCACGCCCAGCGAGCATATTAACAAAAGAGGCCAGGACCAAGAGAAGGCAATCAGAAAAGTTGAAGCAATGCAGGTGCAGAAGATTATTAACCTGAAATGTACTGAAGTGTGTCAGAATTTTAATGTTCAAACTTTAAATTCTCTTTCATCAAAACAACATTTTTGGATACTTGTGTACCTTTTTCTCAGAAAGTATGAGAGGTAGAGAGCTGAAATTTTCAGTGCATCTATACAACACATAGTTAAACTTTTTGAACCACAATTATAATTTTATAATGTATATTAGCGACATTAAGAAAGCAGAAACATTGCACATTTTCCACATTTTTACTTTTTTGACTTTGAAAATAATTTTCTTTTATTTCTAGTGAACTGATATACAAAACTAAATAATTGAGGTTCGGAAGATAGCTGATTATACTAAAAACAAGCATGCAGAAGTGTGATTCTGTATTGCAAGTAGTATAATAGAAAAAGGTACCTGAATTCAAGTGTTTTAAGAGTAAATGTTATTATTTTTCTGCTGAATGAAATAATTTTACAGTCCCAACTACATAAGCTATCAATCCATACAACAACTTGAAATAATTTTCATGAGTTATAGAATAATTAATAAAAATTCAAGAAAAACATTGAGAACTTTAAGACCAGTGGTAATTTAACACACTTAAGGTGTAATTTCCATGTGTTCAGACTATCTTGTTCCCTTAAGTAGCATTAATTAGCAGTTTAACCATTGTGAGCCCAAAAATAGGCTTCATTTTTTGGATTTTTACTTTCCGGCTTCTTAAGCCAATCCACCTGTGAAATTTAAAAATTTCGCTCTATGTAAGATATCTTGTTGAAATGTATGCCACTTATTACAACCAACAACTAATTTTTCCTTGTTTCAAAATTCATATTAATGGTTATTTAAATGCTGATTTTGTTATTGTGTAAATTCACAATTCTCCAAACGATGCATTTTTAAAAAATATCCAAATAAAAAATTCAGGTTTTACGACAAATGAGTTAATGAAAACATTTATTACATCAGATTCTATTAACCCCTAATTATTGTAGAACAATTGCTACTTTGTATACTCTCCAAAATTTCTAATTTTACTAAAGTGCATATATTATTTCTGAAAATTCGAGCATTATATTAAAGCAGCAAACATGGTGGGCCATTTAAGTTAAAACTGTACAATGGCTCCAAAAGTAAGCGTTGTACAAAGAAACGACTTTGATAAAAGTTGCTTGATATTATGGGGGAAAGTAAATACCGTTAGTGGTGTTTTGTTTGAAAGACGTCATGATGGTCATTTTAAGGTCAATTTAATTCTTTTAAATGGGAACATACGTTCTGTATGCTGTTTTCTCATTAGAAAATGGTTTATAAAAATCTGTTTATTTTGTGATGGGGAATAAGAGAAAAAAATCTTGGTTCTCAATTACGAAACGCAACTTTACCCTCAAATGAACATCCATGGATTTTCCAACCATTCATTGCGCTCTTCGTACACAGCCATTTAGAATTTTTGTTGTTATTTACGTTGATGTAAGAACAATTCCAAAGTGTTTATGCAAATGTTTAGTTTCTTATGAGGAGTGAGAAAACAACATAAAAAAAGCAAGTTCCAATTTAAAAGTTAAATTGACTCTAAAATTACCATCACAATGCCCTCTAAATAAAACACGACGAATGGAATTTACTTTCCCCCATAATATCAAGCAATTTTTATTCAAGACATTTCTTTCCACAAGGCTTAGTGTAGGAGATATTGTACAGTCCGAATTTAAATGGTCCAGCCTCTATAATTATTTTATTTAATCTATCTCTGAGAGGCAGCGCAAAAATATTGAAACAAATTAGTAAAAATGGCATAATTTGGAACATTTTGAGTGTGGAAAAATGCTGAAAAAGGTTTACGAGAAGTCAAGGTTTAATGTTAGTCGTGATTATTAATCAGGATGTGCCTGTCCATTCATAGTTTTAGTTAACTGGTGATTTAGATGCACCATGTGTAAAAAATTTGTGTTTTCTTAAAGTTTGGAGTTCATATTATTTTATTATGAATATATTTAATTTTTTCGTCAAATTTCACAAGCGAGAAATTCACTAAATTTCGGATGCTGAGCTCTCGAGTGTGAAAGTTTTGTGACAAGTTGCCAAAAATGTGTGGGAAATGGACATTTCCGAAATCTCTTATGATAATGTGTGAGCTTATTAACATTGTAATTGTAAGTATGAGAACGTGATACGGTTAAGGAGATACACCTCTTTCTGCAGTAGACCGAGCGGTGGCCACAGTGTGGAGGAAAAGCAGTGTAAAATCATCCCCTGAAGATTAAACACGAGTATTAAATTTCGTCCAGTTGAAGAACCTTTTCGAGAATGTGTGGGGTGTTGCAGATGTTTTACATATTGCTAACAGTTACACGAACAACGTTGAAGTTCAACTTAGGTAACTTTGCCTCCATTACTAGGAGAGGAAGCTCCCAAACTGAAGCAAATTGCTAGTAGCAATCCCTCATGATGCACAAAAATTGAATTATATCTACGGACCGGACCCTCTTTAAATGCTGTGGTCCTTAGCGTCGTGAAAGACCAGTAATTTTGCTCAGAGGCCTCTTTATCAGGCTTGAGGTTCTTTTACGTGTCGTAAATATACGACACAGGACCACGGTTTTACTACCCTTTCGAAGGAAGCCATGCGACCTCGTAGTAGGATATATAAGGGTCCTCTGTCTCAAGTTTTGCGTTTATATGGGAAAAGATAGGGGAAATGAGGGGAGATACTAGACTAGGAGAGCAATGAAGGAGGAAAATGCGTTTATATGGGGGACATAGGGAGTATGAGAAGAGATGCTAAGGCCTCGACTACAAAGAAACTAATACCCCAACTTGGGCATTAAATCCTTGCTCAAAACATTGTTTAAAATAAATATAAAGTTGTTCTTGATATTTTATTTCTGTAGGACACCTTCTTAACGTAATCAAATCTTATGATTCATCCACGTGAACATTCGTTCATCGCCTCTTGTAGAAATTTTTCTCTTCAATGTCTTATTTTTACTTTCTCTACCACATACATGGTAGGTAGATAAGTTGCATTTCAATACCGAGATTTCACCGGAAATGCATGTCTTGAGGTACCTTGAATAAAAAAGGCATTATTAAAAATGTCCGCGTGTGTGCGTATCTGTGAACAGCATAACTCAAAAACGAAAAGTTAGATAAATGCCAATCTTGGTATTTCGGTTCAGTATCTTCCAAAGATGAAACACAAATTTTTTCGAGAAACTGCAACCAACCCCACTGCCCTTTACATGAAACATTTATTCGAATTTTTTTATTTTCTAAAAAACCTCTCTAATAATTTTGATTAAAATACCATATATCAAATATATTTACATGGAAAATAAAATGCATATTTTTAATTTTCTGGGAATAGCCTGTGAAGTCCTGTTCATCGGAGGGAATGTTGTATAATCTTGTATAATTGGTAAACGTTAAGCGATAGAGAAAACGTACTTCACAAAACATATTGATCTCTTTAAAACACATAATTTATTTCAGATAAAATTTCTGTGGCATCAGCCATTTCCGAGATATCCGATACTAATGTTTCGATTTGTTCAATACTTTGTCATTCGATTTAAGTCCTGTCGGTTTTCGTTGTTTCTCGCGATTGCATTGACACAGTATGGTATTTTGAAGCCAGCATATAGCGTCCAGTACTTAAACATTTGGCTATCGCTGTTGCCTTTGTACCCTAACGATGTGTAATATAGCTGTGCCTGAAATACGAAAAATAAACTTTCGTAAGAATAATTTGTATACCCACTAGTAAACAATAGGGGGTAGAGAAAGTCACGTGAAGCTTAGACATCAGATTTTGACTTTACTACAATTCACAAAGAAACACATCCGACAATTCAACAGCAATCCGTAGTCAGAATCGCGCCAAGGCTAAACGTTAGCGAGGTAGTCATGCAGATGGATGAGATAATTTGCGGAGGTGAACGGTTACCTAGCAACTTCACGTGAACCCCGGGAATCAGGGACCGCTGCTACTTTCCAACCTTTCAGCATATATAGACGCATTAGTCTCACGTCAGAGCAAGCCGTTGCCATGGAGATCGTAACCTTGGTTTCCAAATTATATTGATTTTTACAGCGAGTGTTTCGAAGTCTTCCATATAGCTAATTACTGTAGTTGCGCAGTGGGCAGAGCAAAGATGTTTAGAAGCGAAGAGCGTTTCTCTCGCAATGGTTATGTGTTTGCCCCTGACTGCAAACACTATAGAGAGCGGGACAAGTGTCGATATAACACATTCCCGAAAGAAAAAAATTAGGGCAGAAAGTGGATAACTGTTATTAGGTTCTATAAACACACACACACACACACACACACACACACATATATATATATATATATATATATATATATCATACTGGAAATTAAGAAAATGCAGCATATGTTGGTGGTTCTGTTTGCATGATTTCACGTACCTATTTTATGTACCTATTATTTTGCAGCAGAGCTGACAGGACTCCTTCAAAACGCTCACTGGTTTGCAGTTGCCACTTTAAAGATTACATTAAGGAAAATGGCCCCTCGTTGTTTGAGAGGAATTCAAAAAAATATATGCACTTTCTTCCTGCAGAACCCAAGAAAAGGAAACTTAAAAAAGCGTTAGTAAGTGCATACATTGTTCTTTTTAATTTTTGTGCTGCGCCTTCGCTACGTCCCTTCCGTAGTGCTGTACTGGGATTTCCATGAATGAGATTAAGTTTTAACGCTTACATTTCCGGAATTTCAGGTCTAAAAAATTATGGAGTGTCTCAAGTAATCTCCAATTGGAAAAGTAAGCGTAACCTAACTAACCTTATGTGTGACTTGTACTATCTGGGTCCTTGGCGTTACGGACATCTAGAACGTACACAATGGCTGGTGTTACCTTAAATTTAGTGCTTATAATTACATACTGCACTGATGGATCACAATCACATTTTTACTTTCTCTACTACGTATAGTAAGTAGGGGAAGTATTGTATTCCACCCAAAAATTCGATACCGAGATTTCAAGGAAATACATGTTTTGAGACACCCTGAATCCAAAAAAAAGCATTTTTGGAAACATGTCCGTGTGTGTGTCTGTGTGTCTGTCTGTCTGTCTGTGTGTGTGTCTGTCTGTGTGTGTGTCTGTCTGTGAACAGCATAACTCAGAAACGAACAGTCGGATAAACACCAAACTTGGTATTTAGGTTCAGTATCTTCCAGAGATGCGACAAAAAGGTATTCAAGAAAATTCCCCCACCCCAGATTACCCTTTAAATGGAAAATTTTTCGAAAATTTTAATTTTCTCAAAAATGGCTCTAACGATTTTGATTAAAATATCATATGTTTAAGATATTTTCATGACAAATAAAATGTATATCTTGAATTTTCTGGGAATGTCTCCAAAAGTATTCTTCGTTGTAAACGACTTTTGCATAACTGGTAAACCATAAGAGATAGACAAAATTTTACTACACAAAAAATGTAGATCGCGTTAAAATACACAATTTATGTCATATACATTTTTTTTGTTGAGTGAACCATTTTAGAGATATTGCTTGTTATTCCCTTAAATTTTTCAATACTTATTTTCTCAAATGGGAATGCGTTATTCATTTTTTTGTCTTGGATATGCAAAGAGTATTAATCTGTGGCAAAGGGAATGGTGCTGCACCTAGCAACGAACTATTAAGAGATATGTATGTGCTTAAAGGCTACTGTATTTCTATATTGCCCTTGTAAATATATATTCCCCTTACATCTACAAGAAAATTAGCAATAAGATAGAGTCTGCAAATGTTTATCTCGATTAACATGAAGTAGATGGAGAATAAGCGTTTGTAAAAATAGTTTGTACAAGAGTAGAGAAAGTCATGTGAGTGTAACACATCAGATTTTTTAAAATTTTCTCCTGTATTTTCTTTAATCTCTCTCTGCCTTATTTAATTAATTTTATTGGGCCGAGTATGCGTAATACTCGGAACTTTTTAAACTATATATTCGGTGTGGCTTCTTGTTTCCCAAACAAAACATTCAATAATGCCTTTTTATTCTGTAACTTAATTTATGAATGTACAATGAACGTCATTGCATAAGTGATATAAGTGCATTGTGATGTTATATGCTTGATGGTTGCAAAATATGTTTCAACTATGAAGTTTTGCATTTAGGCTGGTATTTTTATGGTGTATATGATTCTATGTTCCTTGATTGTACACTTATATAAGCGATGATAGGTGAAAGAAGTATAACTTACTTCTTATGTTACTATTGACAGTGTAGTAAGACATCTCAGAGTACAGCTTCTATTGCGATTAAAAGAAATTTTTTTAATGTGATACACTCACATGACTTTCTCTACTCTTGTACAAACTATTTTTACAAACGCTTATTCTCCATATGCTTCATGTTAATAGAGATATCGAGATGTTAATCTTATTGCTATTTTTCTTGTAGATGCAAGGGGAATTGGTAGGCTTTAAGCGATAGTCAAATATTTTAAGAACTGGTTGCTATGTGGAGAATTTCATTCTCTTTGCATTACCAGGACAAAAAAAATGAATAACGAATTCCCATTTGAGAAAAAGTTTAAGTATTGGAAAATTTAAAGGAATAATAAGCAATATCTGGAAAATGGTTCACTCAACAAAAAAATGTATATGACATAAATTGTATATTTTAACGCGATCTACATTTTTTGTGCAGTAAAATTTTGTCTATCTCTTATGGATTACCAGTTATGCAAAAGTCGTTCACAATGAAGAATACTTTTGGAGACATACCCAGAAAATTGGAGATATACATTTCATTTGTCATAAAAACATATGATATTTTAATCAAAATCGTTGGAGCCATTTTTGAGAAAATTAAAATGTTCGAAAAATGTTCCATGTAAAGGGTAATCTGGGGTGGGGGGATTTTCTTGAAAACCTTTGTGTCGCATCTGTGGAAGATACTAAACCTAAATACCAAGTTTGGTGTTTATCCGACTGTTCGTTTCTGAGTTATGCTGTTCACAGACACACACACACACACACACACACACACACACACACACACACACACACATCCCGACATGTTTCCAAAAAATGCTTTTTATGCATTCAGGGGTTCTCAAAACATGTATTTCCGGTGAAATCTCGGTATCGAATTTTTGGGTGGAATACAATACTTCCCCTACTTACTATACGTAGTAGAGAAAGTAACAAAGCAAACCGTCATACCTAGTTTTTCTGAATGTGGCTGAGGACTTCTCTGAGGAAAAGTCATTTACAATATTTTCAAAGCTTTATATATTAATTTCCGCTACCGAACATGTAATTACATAAAATTAGGATATATATGGTTTAATTCTTAACTAACATCTCAAGTCACAGTCAACCCATCTCAGCCCTGCAGTTCATGGAGGAAATGGTTATAAACTTAGAGAATATAACTCTTAACTCATAAGTGATGGCAGATTTGGAGTTTTTTATTATTTATTTTGAATGTTGGTTGGTATTTAATGCTGTACAATTGGCAATGAAGCCATTCGCTCAGTAGCACTCCAGTATTTTGAATGATACGTTGGTATGTTGATCGAAAGCTAGGCAGTGCAGCAAATGGTTACTCTCCATGTCTTCTTCAGGTTCACAGAATAAGCAATCCTGTGTAAATGTTTTTCATGGCCTGGTAATAATCTAAAAACTACTACAGAGGATTTTCTTGGTAGTGGAGTAATTCTAGTCGTGTTGTTATGAGATTTTCCCATTGTTCTCCTTTTATTTGTACATATTCTTCTTTAATTTTTGTGTTGTATGTTGATGTAATTATTCTTTTGATAGAGTGATAAGATGGTAGACTAGATGATTCTGATATAATTGTACTATTTTGGCTAGAAAAGCAGCTGTTTCATTACCATCTATTCCACAGTGTGCTGGTATCCATTAAAGTACTACACTTTTATTTAAATTAGTTAATTGTTTTATAATTTCTTGGCATTCTAGGACATTTAGGCTTTTGACTGTAGTATCAGATGCTATGGAAGTAGGATATAGTATAGGGGGCACCGAGCACACTTTTGTGTTTATATGGGAAAAGATAGAAAAAACGAGGGGACATGCTAGACTAAGAGAGCGTTCAAGGAGGAAAAAGAGTTTATATGGGGGAGATAGAGAATATGAGAAGAGATGTTAGGCTAAATAGGGCTTGGGGGGGGGTAGAATATACGTTATATAAGAAAAGATAGGGATTAAGAGGAGAGATGCCCGGCTGGACAGGGGTTGAAAGGGCAGAATGTACGTTTTATATGGGGGAGATAGGAAAATCTGGGAGAGATGCTAGTCTAGGTAGCGATTGAAAGGGTGGAATATACGCTTTATATGGAGAAGATAGGGAAAACAAGGAGAGATGCTAGGCTAGACAGTTAAATGCTAGAATATGTGTTTTATATGGGAGAGACAGGAAACCGAGGAGGGGTACTAGGCTAGGCAGGTAGAAAAGGCATTTATATGTATGAGATAGGGAATACGAGGAGAGATGCTAGGCTAGACAGAGGCTGAAGGAGGGAAATGCGTTCATACGGGAGAGATAGAGAAAACGTGTAGAGATTCTAGACTAGCAGAGGACTAGAAAATGCGTTTATATGGGATGAGACAAGAAATACGAGGAGAGATGCTAGGGAAGACAAGGACTGGAGGTATTTAGGGTTGTTTTCCAGAAGGGGGATGGGTAACAATTTCAGTGTTTTAAGCACAGGCATAATAAAACTATTTTGGACGGCACTTAGAAGCCATTTTTGGGTACATGATTAGTTTACTTTTCAGGTATTTTAATGGCGTTTTCATGCAGTGGAACAGGTATATGACATCCTCTTACTGGCTTTAGGACATTTTTAGCCACAGAAACAGGTATTTTTGGGTGTTGCTGTAGGCATTTTGAAAGTATAACTACTGCAGTAGGAATTGTTAAGCATTTTAGCATTCCTTCGGCTTTTTTAGGCACAGGTACAGGTATTTTTTTATCGTTTTAGAGCATTTCAGGTATAACACAGGTCTTCAAGACATTATGGATCACAAACAGTAGAATTTCAGATGTTTCAAGGACACTTTAACTATCAGTACAGGTATTTTCACGGCATTGACACTAGTTTTGAGGTATTCTGATGGGCTTTTAGAAACCGATGCAGGTAATTTCATGCCATCGACAGAGGATTTTTGAACATTTTCAGGTATTTTCCGCTGTTTTGAAGTATTTTGACTCTTCTACAGGTATTGTTTTGAGGGTTCTGATAAGAGCAATTGAGGCTCTTTAGGAGTATTTTAGACTATGGAGTTAGGTATGCTCACAGGCTTTTAAAACATTGTGGTACACGGAAGGAGAATTTCAGGTGTTTCAAAAGGGCTTTGGGAACTGGAGCAGGTAGTTTCAGGATATTGGCACATGTTTTCTTAAAGATTTTTCAATACCTTTTGAATGCATTTTATGTTGCTGTTAAGGAATTTTTAACATCTATACAGGCATTTTAGGTTACTGGTAGGAGTGTTTGTGGCTCTTTAAACGCAGTTTAGCCTATGGAGTTAGGTAGTGGTACATGTTTTAGAGTATCCTGATGGTTTTTAGGGTGACAAGTTTTTTGAACATCTTGAGGTATTTTATGCTGTTTTAAAGTACATATTTTGACACTTCCATAGGCATTCTTAGGGTACTGGTAGGAATATTTGTGGATTTTTAAACGCAGTTTAACCTATGGAGCTTGGTAGTGGCACAGGGTTTAGAGTATCCCGATGGTTTTTAGAGTGACGGAAGTTTTTTGAACATTTTGAGGTATTTTATGCTATTTTAAAGTATTTTGGGACTTCCACAGATATATTTGGGTGCTGGTAGGAGTATTTTTGCTTCTTTGAAGACATTTAAGTGTTTGAAGTTAGGCATCTGCACAGGCTTTTAGAACATTCTGGTACACGATCAAGAGAATTTCAGGTATTTCGACGGTATTCGAAACTGGAGCAAGTTATTTCTAGGTATTGGTGCAAGCATTTCTAGGGAATTTTAACCACTGCAGTAGGAATTTTAGAGCCTTTTTGTGTGCATTTATAGGCTCTCTATACAAACCTGCAGGTATTTTCGATCATTTAGCAGCATTCTGGTGGTTTTTACAAAACAGGACCAGACATTTTTATGGCATTGGCTCTAGGCTTTGAGGCATTCTGTCATGTTTTATAGAGATTTTTTGTTGTATTATACAGAGCTCGTGATTTTCTATAACCATTTCTATCGTTTTTACAGTTATATCGGCTGCTTTTAAGAACATCTGTATATTCTAATGCTAACATGTGATAAACTATATAGAGATGTCTTTTCTAAACCAGCCTTAAGCTCCGCTATAGATATTGTTTTAATCAGTTCTTCTGTTTTTATGTGGTTATATTTTTGGCTAAGCATATTGACTTCACCACTTGACTGATGCTTTGTCAGATAAGGACGTAAGGGTAGACGTTTCTCCCCTTTTATCTAGGCTTGATAGTAGCACTAGTATTTGCTCCTAATGGCAGGGTTAACGCCTTCCCTTCCATCTTCTTATTCTTCTTTATTCACCAGGTGTCTGCCAGGTGTATACACAGCGCTTGAGTAAACTTCCACTTGTTTAAAATTGTAGACTCATGGAGAAAATATTCATCTTCAAGTCACATTCTCTTAGGCGCGTGAGTTAATTTATTAAATTCTAACAAGCATGAAACATTTTTATTTTGAACTTCTGCATAGGGGAACCGCCAAAAGAAACAAGTTATCAACTGATTTTATCAAAGGTATTGTTGTAGTGAAATATAATTTTAAAAAGATTATTTGTGAAAAAGTCCACATTGAGCAAGGCTGATGTTTTGCGCAAGGTCAGATCCTCAGAGAAATACTTTTGATGAACAAGAAGTTAATTTATGTTACTTGTGCTTGATTGAAACACTTTGAACATTTTATGAAAATATAAAATATATGTAGGAAAATAGTGTATATAGTCGTCCACCATGGTCTACGGGTACCATGATAGCTTCTAGTTCCTGAGGTCGTGGGTTCAAATCCGGTGGAGGGCGATGGATTTTTTTTCAGACGTAAAAATCATTTGCATGCCTTCTTTTGGAAGAGCAGTAAAGCTAGTGGTCCCATGTCGTAGATTCACGGCCCATAAAAGAACCTCAACCCTGGTAGAGAGGCCTTTGAGCAAAATTTCTGTTTTTCATGTCCAATATAGAATGGGGAGCTAACAACCATAGTAGTTAAGGAGTGTCCATAAATAAAACTCAATCTAATTTAAATAGTGTATAGATGCTCACTAGATAAGTATTGAAGCAAATAGTATATACTCATAGAAATGTTTTGTTTATCCTAGTTACTCAAAATATTCTCCTTAGCAGTGTATGCAGCATTCCATCCTCTGGAATCACTTCTGGAAACATCTGCAACTCCGTCTTTGTCAGTGCAGATAATTCCTCTTCACATGCGGCAACTACTCTTTCAGGGCTAGAAAATTGGTGATCTCCAAGTCCATTCTTCACCATAGGGAATAGGAAGGAAGCACATGATGCCAGGTCAGGACTATGGGTGGATGAGTCAATAGTTTTGCCTCATTTCCTTGCAGTCACTCCATTGATACATTTGGGCTGTGTGCTGATGCATTGCAATGATGCAATAAAATGCCCCTTTGTCCTGTCTTTAGATGCTTTTCTTGGATTTTCTGAAACACTTTTGGAAGGCAAACTTCTGTGCAAAATTTTTCTGATTTTCAAGCACAGTGGTTGCCACATGACTACTTGTGGAGAAGAAAGTAGCTACCATTTTCTTTCCCATGTTCCTTGCTCTCTTGACTTTGATGGGTGGTTGGTCATCTGGGAATGCCCAAATGGAGGACTGGAAACCAGTAGAACACAGTAGCACATGAAGGAGAATAGTCCCCAAACCCCCTACCCTCAAATAGAAAGTAACGACTGCATTTCATTTAAGCCACATTTGAAATTGCATAAGGTTATGACACGAAAATGCTCTCTCTGAATGCAAGAACGTTCATA
The DNA here is from genome assembly GCA_030765065.1 of Deroplatys truncata. Taxonomy (NCBI): domain Eukaryota; kingdom Metazoa; phylum Arthropoda; class Insecta; order Mantodea; family Mantidae; genus Deroplatys; species Deroplatys truncata. The sequence goes on from CM060990.1 coordinate 657,236,880, forward strand.
CTTTCCACATATAAAGCATAAAATGAAGCAAGATGCATGATGCAACAGAGCTCTGCCTGCTACCATTGTAATACCAAAGAGTCAGCAGCTATTTTGACCCAGCAACAATCTTTGCCCTAAGGGTGACCAGTATTCGGTGTCTCAATATTTATCTAGTGACCATCGTATATTTAGTTGGATCATTTTGCTTGGCTGTTCAATTTATCTAATTTTAGATATTTATTCAAATAAAAGTGTTTTAAAATGTCTATGTTGGATTTCCAACTTGGTTTCTTCATTGCTAAGCATGTAATGGAACCACTTGGCACCCATATAATTAAATAACACTTTTCTGCACCTGTAATGTATATTTACCCCTGAATTTGATGGTAATACTCATGTTCAGTATTCCATACAAATAGGCCGTTATCATCCACAAACACAACATAGGACTTGTACTGTTTAAATGTTTCTTTCAGTAAAGCACTATTCCTGAATTAATAAGGGCATTTAACTTCCACCACAGCATTTTCATTAAGAATTAACCCATCAGGGCTTGTAGCTAGCAAACCTGAAGTATGAAGCCAAATCCCTGTTGAGTCATCACCACTCCATTTCTTTCCTCAAACTTCTTTACGACAGTCCTTTCATTGTCCCTGCCCCATTGCACACTTCTTACGTTATGTAATGTATCTTTTAATGTCTTAAAAAGAGAAGGAGAAAGTTTATTCCTTTTGCATCAAGCTATTACTGGTTACTGTCAGTAAACCACTGTAATAGCAACCGCGCTTTTCACTTCACTTTCTGTGATCTTTTCTTGTATATATTGTATCTTATCAGAAGCAGAATGGTACCCTTCACAGAAGAGAAACTTTTCTAAAGCGGGTAGCTCTACCGTGGCAGATGAAACAGATGGTACAGGTCCTGGTGAAAGTACTGTTCGCCAACAGAAAGAGAGTCCCTGAGAGGAATGTGCTAACCTTATCTGTTTGGAAAAAGTGCGACAAGGACAGTGAATGTCTGACAGAGAACGCATGCTACACAAGGAGTAAAACTATTCAACTGAGCTGTCGTATGTGTCATAAATAAGGGTAACATAAGCAAGTAGGCAGGGTTCGGACCGTGTCTAATCAGCAATTTCCCCTCTGTCCTTCATTCCCCGGGGACGTTCTTTGCTGTGGAAGACTAGCCATGTGAAGCTTAAACTGTAGTCTGACTTGTTAAGAATTGAATAGAATTCTTCCCTGTCTTGTGCCTGAACAGGGCGACTTGTTGCGCGGAATTGATTTTCTGTGCAACAGGTAGCTTGTTCATTTGCTGCTTTTCTTTTAATGCTCCATGTGCATGACCTACTTGTGGCAGATATGTTCTTCTTGGCATAGATCAACAGCGCTGCAACATTGTGACATTTAAATTGACCTCGGGGGTAAGCGCACTTGCTTTCTGTCATTGCTCCGGAAGGAGATAGATGTACCTTAAAGAAAAAATCTGATGTGTTACACTCACATGACTTTCTCTACTCTTGTACAAACTATTTTTACAAACGCTTATTCTCCATCTACTTCATGTTAATCGAGATAAACATTTGCAGACTCTATCTTATTGCTAATTTTCTTGTAGATGTAAGGGGAATATATATTTACAAGAGCAATATAGAAATACAGTAGCCTTTAAGCACATACATATCTCTTAATAGCTGGTTGCTAGGTGCAGCACCATTCCCTTTGCCACAGATTAATACTCTTTGCATATCCAAGACAAAAAAAAATGAATAACGAATTCCCATTTGCGAAAATGAGTATTGAAAAATTTAAGGAAATAACAAGCAATATCTCGAAAATGAATATGACATAAATTGTGTATTTTAACGCGATCTACATTTTTGTGTAGTAAAATTTTGTCTATCTGTTATGGTTTACCAGTTATGCAAAAGTCGTTCACAATGAACAATACTTTTGGAGACATTCCCAGAAAATTCAAGATATACATTTTAGAACCATTTTTGAGAAAATTAAAATTTTCGAAAAATCTTCCATGCAAAGGGTAATCTGGGGTGGGGGGATTTTCTTGAAAACCTTTGTGTCGCATCTCTGGAAGATACTGAACCTAAATACCAAGTTTGGTGTTTATCCGACTGTTTGTTTCTGAGTTATGCTGTTCACAGACAGACATACAGACACACACACGGACATGTTTCCAAAAATGCTTTTTTTGGATTCAGGGGGTCTCAAAACATGTATTTCCGGTGAAATCTCGGTATCGAATTTTTGGGTGGAATACAATACTTCCCCTACTTACTGTACGTAGTAGAGAAAGTAAAAATATAAATAAAGTTTGTTACAATGTCAAAATTATCTGTACTATGATAAAATCGCCAATAAATTATCCATCTCATAAGAAAACAGGCTACAAAGGAGACATGTCAGCAGAAAAAAAAAATACACCAATGCATGTGTTTAGTTTGTCAAGTTGTAGGAATCGGTGGTGATTCAACCTTAACACAAATAACTGATAAATACCTGCTTTCAGGGAGTGCAATAATTATGTTTAGGAGTAAAGTATTTGTTTTGCTTGAACCCTATAACACAAACAGATTTTAGGCTCTGATTTGGTAATATTGGTTGTATGTGAAGAAATTAAATGTAGAGTTAAGGTATTGTTTGTGTTATTACGTTAATGTTGTTCCACTGATTTGTAATTAATATAAGTTTTAGCATGAGATATTACCATAACATTATGAATTAGTATATTAATGTAAAAAATGTCAATTATAAATAAATCTGTGGCTACCACTACTGCTTCATTTCTTCAAATAATAATAAAATAATGTAAAAAGAGTGTGCGTGTATTCTTTTTGTTTGTTTCTTTTTTTGCTCAGGAGTTAACAAAGTCATTCTCTTTCTACCTTCCCTGTATCTAGAAGTGATTACTTGTTGATTCTGAAGAGCTGTGTTCCATAGTAATAGTAAACTTTTTAGTGGACACTATGTTTTGATATTTTGGTGACTATTGCATCAACACATAAACATTAGTATGTTTGAAGGACCACACTTGTCATTGTCAATGGGTTACCTTGTACTTAGTTGGGAGATTTTAATAAATCTACCAGCCTTTACTCACATTCGCCATTGTGGGTCACCTAAACATCATGACAAATGTAACAATGTAAAACCTGCATTTTTCTTTATAACGCTAAGTAATATTTTATTGATAATACTGTATAGGTACATAGCAGCTGAGAGAATTTAACTCACTGTTTGTAACAGAAAAGTATTCATTTAGGACAAAATTAGATGGATAGTTTCCTAAAGAGGTGTCAAAAATGTATGGACGACGGTGGCTAGCTTCAGCATCTCCTTTCATAAAGTTGGTAAGCAAAACCTTTAAAAGTAGTTTTAAAAATGTTGTATGGTTTCATCCGCGCCTTTCTATGATAGAAGCAGACGGCAACGAGCGCCGAGGACGCGGACAAGAAAAACACCGCGCAGCCGGTTCGTAGTTGTTTGGCTCTTCGTGCATTATTTTTATACAGCACTCTAAATTGTAAAATATCAATAATATTATATTGATTCCTGAAACTAACAGATATCACGTTCTTGAAAGAAGAGAAATGGTGTTAAAAAAGTGAGGTGTCAACTGTTTTGATGCTTTGTTGATTCGCTAGTCGTCATTTTCAGTGAAACCATTTTCAACATGTTTGGCCAATGAGGCGATTAAATGCTATAGCATATTGCTTTCTAGATTTTTTGGGTAAGTACTTCTAGTGTTATGCTTTCTGGCACTTCTGTAATTTCAGTTGGCTCTTCCGTTTCAGTTTCTTCTAAATTCTTAATTTCCGCCATTTAATCTTTATGTAGGTTAAATTAGATAAAAGAATAATGTTTTAGAACAAAGAAAGCAGAAGGCTGCCAATATAACGTATAGGTTAATTCTACAACAAATTGCGATAAATTGAAGTATGACGAATGACAGGGTAATTTCCATGTGATTGGACTTGAAACCAAAGTTGGTCACAAGTGCGATAATCTAAAGCTTTTAGCTCGTGTGCACTGTGTTAGAAGCTCAACTTTTGGGCTATGCTGTCTAAAAACAACAATAATGCAATAAACAATAAGATGAATAAAACGGTTCCATCAACGAATCAGATTGTTATAGTTACCAGTTTATGGTTTTGTAATATAACACCTAAATGTTTGTTTCTTTTTGTCGTCCTCCGTGATGTAGTGGTTACCATGCTAGCCTCTAGTTCCCGAGGTCGCAGGTTCAAACCCGGCGGAGGGCGATGGATTTTTTTCGAGCGTAAAAATCTTTAGCATGGCTTCCTTCGGAAGCGAAGTCAAGCCGGTGGTCCCGTGTCGTAGATTTACGGCACGTAAAAGAACTTCAAACTTGATAATGAGGCCTCTGAGCAAAATTACCGGTCTTTCGCGCCCAATGTAGAATGGGACGCTAAGAACCACAGCAGTTAAAGAGCATCCATAAATAAAACTAAAAAACAAATGGTTTATATCATTAATTACTTTACTATTTACATTCACTAATTACCTATCCAGTCTGTATAATCAGTAAGTTTACCACTAGTATTCACAACAAGTTTATAAAATTTCAAACATACATCTATGTAACCTTTATAATGAATTATAACACTAGTCTGTGTTTTCAAACGTTTTGTCAGATGATTTCTTAAAAGTAGGAGTTCTTGAATTAAGTTTTTACGCTGATTCCAGAAATAACTTCCGTTTTTTCTATCACGTCAGGTTTTTACACAAAATAAGAAGTAATGTTTTGAAAATTTTACTAATGAGCGTAGAAAAGTATTCAAATACCATTTCACACAAGGTAAGCTTTTATTCAAGAAACATTTTAAGAATACTCTCAAGAACTCCCCTAATTTATTTCAAGACTAAATTTTAACAAAACAAGAAGCCAAAGTGTTTCATTTAATTTTTTTCAAACTTTCTCTTCTTTGACTTCCTTGAACATGTCTGTTCCTCCTCAACATTCCCCAATGTGTTTCTTATTTTTCGAATTGCACCCCGAACATTAATTAAACAGTCTTTAAGGTGGTCGTTAGGCTCCCTCCACACCATAGGAATTGCAAATGGCATGCATGATTTCTTTCCTTTTATCCACAATCTTAACCTCTCAACACAATAGCGGCAAACTGTCTTTGGAGCCCAGGCCTTGTCTTGGTCACCAAGTTTCATTTTAAAATAAGCATGGTACACTGTATAATTTCCACAAATGTAGCAGAAAACATTTGGATTGTTCACACACTTGCGTGTAGATATAATGTATTTATAACTTCAATCACTTATAGCACTGCTAATGCAAGCCTCTGATATTAACAACAATGTCTAAGTTACAAATAGCAACCAGCATCAACAGATGTAACAACCTAAAGACTTATAAGTTTGTATTGAGAAATTTCCCTTCGAGAAGTGATAAATTTCTCTTCAACAATACTCGTCATCTACTGGCTCAACTCTATATTTTTGAAGTGAAATTGTGAAAAAACTGTACATGATAGAAGAAAAACTAAAAGCAGTTCTGAAATCAGCATAAAAAGTGAGTCAGAATCACTTATTAGTTTTCAGTCATCCGATATCATGCAGACTAGTGTAATTATCCAACATTTATTCTATTTCGATTTTTCCTAAATATCCTCACGGACAGAGGACAGTTCTAAAAGGCTACTACAGGTAATTCATTCCATGCTTTAGTGGTTCTATTAACAAAGGAGAGTTTTCCCATGTCAGTTCTGTGCCTTCTTCCCTTAATTTTAAATAAATTATCCTTTCTTCCGTAATATGTTGGGCTCTCCAATTTTTCACTAACGTCCACCCATGTAGGTATTTAAACCAGCACAAGGGTTGAATAAGACATCACCTATGCCTCTAAAGCCGAACTTCTAGAGACTCCAATTTAGTCTTTTCCCCTTTTATAGGATCAAAATATTTTTCTTTTTTTAATGTATTCTACAGGCCCTTTTCTAGAATAAATGAGAAAAGTTTTAGCTTTACATCGCCCGGTGAGAGGGGTGGCTTATGATCTGACTACGAAGTTTGGTGAGTGCCGGTTCGTAACTCACAACTTCGTTATTCACAATTTAGGCTGCATGTCCATTACCTTTACCCCTTAGAAAATATGAATGTTCAATGCGGTTTAAGAACACAGCAACGCTGAATGAGAGGCCTTTCCTGAACGAAAAGATGGCACCAAATTCTCTAAATTAGTTGTTTTCGTGTTTTATGTTAAATACTGAAAAGTTTCAGGCATTTTTTGAGGTGATAAAATCAAATAAGTTCTTATTAAACGTTAACATTCAATGAATAGAACGATATCTGCTATAGTGACAGAAACTTAATACACCAATAGAGCTTAGTTGTGGTCAGGTATGGAGGTGCGGATGTTAGGCCGCGGGTTATAAGACCGGCGCCCACTCATAATCGATAGGAAAGTGAGGAGCTGCGATAGGCCAACATTGTGCCTGGGAGATGTGTGATGCTGGCCACATCGCTTCCCCGTATCGGTTGGATGATCGCTCACCTCTGCCGTGCGTACGTGGGCGTGAGGCCGACAGTCCGATTGGCAGGTCTAGTTCCTTCTTGGGCTGCAGCGCCACGGAGAAAAAAGTTGTGGCGGGGGGGTTGCGCTAAGTTTAACGTGGGTCCTCACCTGGGCTTCTAGTCGTCTGTGGTTCGAAGTCCGTAAATATGGCTTGTCATAGGGTATCTCTATTACATACTGCAGGATCTCGCTCCAACTGTACGGGGTTTCGAAAATTTTCTGACAGATCACCGGTTCCGACTGAAAAGGAAAACGAGAGACACTGTTGTTAATCGGCCCCAACTTAGATATTCTCTCTGTTTAAGAAGGGGCATTTGTAAAGAAGAATTTTAATTTTGAAATGTATTTGTTTCCTTGCGAATAAGTGTTCCTATTATAGTCACAAAAAAGTCATGAAAATGGTTATTAAAATTAAAAAGAAAAGCAGGAAACAGTGAAAGGGAAGTGCAGTGAACTTAAGAAACTTTTAACCAGTGATTTGACCAACATACTCAATCAAACACAAACTGTAAACCAACAATAAAACAGACTTTTGGAAATGTATATAAATTCAGTAGTAGTAGTAGTAGTAGTAGTAGTAGTAGTAGTAGTAGTAGTAGTAGTAGTAGTAGTAGTGGTAGTGGTAGAAGTAGTAGTAGTAGTAGTAGTAGTAGTGGTAGTGGTAGAAGTAGTAGTAGTAGTAGTAGTAGTAGTAGTAGTAGTAGTGGTAGTGGTAGAAGTAGTAGTAGTAGTAGTGGTAGAAGTAGTAGTAGTAGTAGTAGTAGTAGTAGTAGTGGTAGTGGTAGTAGTAGTAGTAGTAGTAGTAGTAGTAGTAGTAGTGGTAGTGGTAGAAGTAGTAGTAGTAGTAGTGGTAGTGGTAGTAGTAGTAGTAGTAGTAGTAGTAGTGGTAGAAGTAGTAGTAGTAGTAGTAGTAGTAGTAGTAGTGGTAGAAGTAGTAGTAGTAGTAGTAGTAGTAGTAGTGGTAGTGGTAGTAGTAGTAGTAGTGGTAGAAGTAGTAGTAGTAGTAGTAGTAGTAGTAGTAGTAGTAGTAGTAGTAGTAGTAGTAGTAGTAGTAGTAGTGGTAGAAGTAGTAGTAGTAGTAGTAGTAGTGGTAGAAGTAGTAGTAGTAGTAATAGCGGTTTGAGTGGCGCAAAACTGCGGCGGTCATCAGCTATAAATTTATTCAAGTCAGTATATCAATACAATAAAAATAAAACAAGTACAGGTTAAGCAACTCAGATTACAGAAGCAGCTCTGGTTATATAGATAATCACATTCTGGTACAAAACCAATACAGTCAGAGCATTCACAGAGAGAAACACCAGGATTACAAAAATAGAAATAGTAAATCAACAAATACAAAAATTAAGCAATAGAAATCTCACAGATTATGGTAAATAGGAACTAACCCTGAGCAAATGTAAACGTACATTGTAATTCTACACAGTTATAAAAAATAATAACACACGAAAAACTTCCTTCCTTAATAATCCAATTAATTCCAATGCAAACTGTCCATGCAAGGCACCAACCTCGACACCTAGTTCATGCAACACTTGCCTCCCCGCCACTCCAGCACCAAAATCACCCATGAACATCAACGTATCCTTAAACTCCTTCACCACACTCTCCTTCCAAACTCTCACCAAAACTCTTCCCTGTCAACTTGTCCTTTCCTCCACAGATGCGTACACAGAAAGTATAGTCACATTTCGAAATTGGGCCATAAGACTATTTTACCAAATCCTTCATTAATTGGGTCCAACTCTATTAGTCTCTTCTTTATCCCCTTTGCGATAATAAATCCTATCTTGTGTAGTCCAGGCTCAGTTGATCCACAATACAACAATGTGTAATCCTGTTTAGCCATTCTACCTTTTCCACTACAACTTTTTTTCTTGCAACACTATTGTCCAGCCAATACCTTAAGAGTTATTTGCCACTTGTTTCATTTTTCCAGGTCATAACACAGTTTGAACAGTCCAAGTCGCCAACAACAAACCATCCTTCTTAACAAGGTTTTTACAAGTGGGGTTGAGAGCCCCATGCTTAACCCCCAACCTGGAGGACCAGGTCTCCTTATTCCTGACCCCAGGAGACAGGATGGACTGGTTATATCCCCAGACACTGGGTGGCCGCTCCCGTACTCACCAAGGTGAGCCCCTGAGGACTATATAAATTCAGAAGAGAAATTAACAATGCAAAGAAAAATGGTATGGTAAAATAGTATACGAAGTATTGTATTTAATTTGTGAGATAAGAGTTATCCATTCTTTTTAAATATTTGTATGTGACAATGAGTTGTAGAGGAAATGGAATTTATAAAATATTGTATGAAAATTGAAAGAGTAAAATAAAAATAAAATAAAGAGAGGAAAAAAAAAAGTCCAGGGTACTGCCTCGCGCATGGAGATGGTTAAATTAAGCCTAACTCTATCGATTACCTCAAGAGTGGGTGAAGGCAATAATATAACCACGTGTGCAGTTATAATCTGAATTTGTTCCAGATGTAAAAAATATAACATGGTGCAAAGTTATTTCCCTTATTTGCATGTTCGCACATTTTATGTACTCTTTAACACTTTTTCCCGATACGTCACTACTTGTAATAATTAATGGCAAGCTAAATCATTGTCGTCATACACATCTACCCAACTCTCCACACAACGTGTCGTAGGTTCAGCGTCTCGCTGCTTAGAAATCAGAATCACAATTTGGGCTGCTATGGAAACACTTCCCCTTTTTATATGAAAATGTCTTGACGCGAACATTTGTACCAATAATCGTAACATCCATTTTGATTTGTACTTCACATATCGTTGTATGAGAGTTCAATCGCTCGTATTTACTGTATCACGCTTCTGATTGCATATTTGGGAATTCCTATGTATCTCTGTCTCTTTCTCTCATCGGTCACTTTTTCCTACTCCCTGTGCCACTGAGTTCACTTGTTAATTGTCTTAACTTCTTAGCTCGCTTTTCCTGCCCAATGTTTCTTTTATATAATATTTCATATTACTTGCTATTTACAATGCTTTTGCTATTTACATCTGTTCCCTTTTCCCACTTATTTCCTTTTTAAATATGCATTCTCTGCTGTTCGTTTCCCTACCACTTATTACCATCTGTGATTATATGCTTTATATTCCCTTGTGCATATTAATTATGAGATAGATGTTCCCCTACTTAGTTTATACTTGGTTTATCACATTATTTGCTACAGCATCCTTCCAATTTACATTCCCTTGTCTATATTTGTGTCTTTTCCTATTTTGTGAGGTGTGTCATAACATTGTGTTTAAAAATCAATATCGCACCTTTATGGAACCAATGAATGTGTTTACTAAACGCATGTGTTACTTTCTATTTGTGATTAAAGTTATGGAAAACATATTATGAAACACCGAAAAGTTCCAGACTTAGTGTGCAGCAGAAAATATGTATCTACAATTTGCTTAGACAACTTCATTCTTTTTTTTTCTATCTATAACTGATCACCCTCCTCTTTAAAGGACTTACACCCCAAGAATTTACAAACCAATGTCTTGAAACAGTAGACCGTCGAGGAGCGAGCAAGTTTTGGATCGTAGCATATCTAGGATGGTGATCAGCCTAATGCCTGGTATGGCGGTGAAGAAGAAGGAAATGTAATGTGGTGATGAAATGGGTGATATGAAAACCGCGAAAAACGTTCGGTCAGATTGGTCGGCCCCGGGGATTTGAACCCCGGACCTTTCGATTTCGGGCCACAAACCTTACAGACTGAGCTATCCCGCAAAGTACTTAAATTTTTTAAAATGTTAATTCTCTATGTTATTTAACACCAATTAATATTAGTTAGCTACACGATTTCTGGATTCCTTTCTTCTTTGCAAGTTTAGCATCACACGATGAATAAAAATATTAAATGAATTTGAAGCCCTGAAGCTGCCTAATATTAGCTTAACTTTTTCTTCTTAAAATTCCCTTGTTTACCCAGTTTATGAGTAATGTGTTTTACTGTTTATTTTACCGCTAATACACGTACAACACACACAAACACACATGCCCATGGCGGTACTCGAACCCACGACCCTCAGCTTGGCGGAACGCCAAAGCTGTACGCTCAGCGACACGGCTACGAGAAAATAAAATAGAAATTGACTTCTATTTACGGACGCTCTATAACTGCTATGGTTCATAGCGTCCCATTCTGCATATATTGGGCGTGAAAGACGGGTAATTTTGCTCAGAGGCCTCTTTATTAGGCTTGAGGTTCTCTTATGTGCCGTAAATCTACGACACGGGATTACCGGTTTTACTTCCCTTCCGAAGGAAGCCATGCTAAGAATTTTAACACCCAAAAAAAAATCCACCTCCCTCCGCTGGGTTTGAACCAGCTACCTCGATAACTAGAGGCTAGCATGGTAACCACTACACCACGGAGGACGACGCTGTTATGAGAGCTGGCAGACTTAATGACTGAGAGAGAACACCGAATACTGTCGTAATGTGTGTTTGAATTAAAGATTTTCAAATTATATTATAGTAATAATAATAATAATAATAATAATAATAATAATAATAGTCCTAACCAAACTAGAAGTACTCATGTTTGAGCAAGCTATAGCGTACATTGAAAATTTCATCTGCCACATATGCGGATTAGTTTTTGTTTTTCTAATTGCAGAGACTAAGAAATTACAAACCCACAATGCAGCCTGATTTCTGCTTCCAACAGTCGCAGCATTTCGCCCTCCAAGCGCGATTCTCCAGTTTTGTTCTGCGGTTTCTCACGACGCCAAAACACGGCATATTTTTTGCGCACTTGTTCTGCCGATAAGCGCCGTGACTGCAAGGAAACATAAGTTTGGAAACGATGTCGCCTTTAGTTACACAAGAAAAACGCCAGCTGAAACAGAGCTTTGTTTCTACCGCGGCGTGGCTAATATGCTTTCTTTTGTTTTTGTGGCGTCCTTATGAACACCTGCAACTTTAAGCCGAGACTTTGGAGAAACAGTCAGAAAATTATAGACTACTTTTCTAAACAAGGACACTGGGGTAGCGCAGTGGTTTCGTTTCCGGCTGCAGCATCTCTGCCATTTTCTTTCGAGCCCAATCCGGTGTGCTGCCATTTGGTGACTGATTTTGACATATTTATCCCCATTGCCTTGAAGTTTCCTGCGCATGTTTTTGAAAGAAATATTGATTATTTTATCGATTCTTGTATATTTATCACATTCATCTACTGTCGCCGATACAGAAACACCTGCCGCATGTAATAAGAATGTGCGGTAAAAACTATTGACATACCAACACGGGTAGCCGAGGTCGTTATGGCACGGACTCATGAACGGGAAGTCCGTGGTTCAAGTCCCACCGGTACTGTCCTCCCTGACTGAGGTTTTTTTCAGGTTTTCCTCGGTCCTCATCTTAAACTTAGGCCTGGAACGTTCTGTTTCCAAATTTCCTACCAATTATTGTTTAATTTCATGTATCACCAGTGCCACCGCCTATGGTACCATATGCAGTAAGAACGGGCGTTAAATGCTACCTACTGAGGGTAAAGGAACGAACACTTCACTGACTTCTGAGCTAATATCACGCCCGGGGTGCTAAAAACAAAGGTACGGACGAACGGAGGGGCCCCCGAAACTGGGACAGAGCACTGCAAGTAGGGCACAACGGCCCTTCTTGCTTATACCCCTAGGAGGGAGGGATGAGGGGAGCGACCATACCCGGATGACGACGGCCGCAAGCTTGGACGGGGTCATTAACGTTTCCAGATCGAACACATCTGCCATCGTCCGGCCCACCCACAAACATCTAAACCCTGAAGGTCCCCCGAAGTGGCGCCCACCCAAGAGTACCCGGAGGAGGGTTCTAACTGAGCAGTTCCGCAACGACGCAAGGGACGAAACCTCTACAGTGCACAAGCCACCGTCCAACCGCAACGCGTCGAACACCGCCGCCTGGTCCCACAACTCTGAAACAGATAATAAAGAAGATGATGGGTACAGGGAATGAGGGGCAGGAAAGTCGTGGTACAAGATGAATACAATATGAACCACCCAGCATTCGCCTGCCAACCAGGGAAACCGCGAAAATCCAATGGATCAGGTTGGAAGGTCGCCGGGGATCGAACCCGAGACCTCCCGAATGCGACTCTCACACGTTAGCGCGGTGCCACCTCGCTTGGTGCCCGAGGGTTGGCTACTCTCCTTTCCCTACCTAAACACTAATAAAAATAAGACCAACCCCGTACAAGCACTGGGATTGTACTCAGTAGGGGTAGCCAGAGAATAACCTAACGGTTACCTTAATGTAACGGTTACAAAATTAACGAATTCAAAGTAACTAGTTGTCGAATAACGATTACCAAAGTAAAGATTACAAAGTAGCTAGTTACCGAATAACAGTTACCTAAGTAACGATTACAAAGTAACTAGTTACGCAATAACGGTTACCAAAGTAACGAGCACAACTAGTTATCGCGTTAACGGTTACTGAAAAAAACAAAAATGTTACCGAGCCTGGATGACATCATTCACTGCATGTGCGCGGCACTGGTATCTCTTATCGGGAACTAGTTACCTCAATATTCGTTTACAACTTGAGTCATGCTCGCACGGAGTTGCAAGTACTGTCAGTGACCCACGAGATTGACTTTGTCCTTGAACTGCAATTTTGCAGTGGACTGGGGAGCTTCTTGCGTAAGGTGTAGATAGTGTAACACCAACAGTTCAAAAATTTTGTCAACAAGTGCAGTCTTGCTGCAGGCAGTGTCAGTGGATGCTACAGTGTTAAATGCGTTGTATCGCGAGTGTCGAATTAATATAATTCATTAGTGAAATGGCTAACTTTCGGAAAAAGGGAAAAACCATTCATAGCGAGGCTCGCGAAATAATAAACCATGTAAACAAGCAATGCAAAAAGGAAGCAGAGCAGAAAAAACTAATTCTGCCGATTTCGCGAGCGGATGAGAGAACAGCAAATTACTGCGGCGTGTCTGTGGGAACAATTAAGAATATACAGCAAGAAAGTGCGAAGAGAACAGAAGGAAGCCCTTTACGCATTCCAGGCAAGACAAGACCTCGAAATCCAGAAAGAAACAAATATAGACGATTTCGACATGTGCGTCATTAGGCGGACAATAATGGACTTCTACATCAATAAAAAGATAGTTCCAACCAACATGCAAAAAGTTACTTCCTGTAGTTAGAAGTAAGATACAATTTCCTTGGGGGGTACAGTCTTTAAGGAGAGTTATTCGGAAATTGGGATTTAGATGGCGCAAGTGCCGAGGTAAGCGAACAATCTTAATGGAAAAGCCAAGAATTGTTGAATGGAGATGCAAATACTTAGCTGAGCTAAGGGAATACCGAAGACAAGGCAGGGATATCGTTTATTTGGATGAAACGTGGATGGACAGTAATTTAACATTCAAGAAATGTTGCCAAGCTGATGGGATCACAGGGGTGCTTACTGATGGTAGTGCAGGAAACAGACTCATTGTTGTTCACGCGTGCTCCGAGAATGGATTTATTTCTGGAGCATTGCTGATTTACAAGGCAGGATCAGTAACAGGTGATTACCATGGGCAAATGAACGGTGTCAACTTCGAACGATGGGTGAATGAACGCTTGATTCCAAACCTTCCGGAAAAATCTGTAATCATTCTAGATAATGCTCCTTATCACACCATTCAGATCAATAAGCCCCCAAATAAATACGACACTAGTTAACATGATGTCATGGCTTCAGAAAACTGGAGTTCATTGTGAAGAAAGCATGCTAAATCATCAACTTTTTTCTTTGATAGAAATGAACAGACCAAGAGAAAAGGTATTTAAGATTGACCGCATTCTCAATGCACATGGACACTCCACTCTGTATCTGCCGCCTTACAATTGCGATCTTAATCCCATTGAACTTGAATGGGCGACAGTAAAGCACTACATAAGGGAGCGCAATGTTACTGGCGAATTTTCGTTATCTCGTTTATTGAGTTTAACCAACGAAGGAATCTCTGCGGTACCTGCAGAACACTGGGTAGGATATCACCGGCATGTTAGAAAATTAGAAGATGGTTACTGTCCAAGGATCGTGTGGTTTCTGATGTGATCGATCAGATTATTATTTCAAATGCAAACGACAGTTCTTCTGCTGAGCAAGAAGGGATATAATCCGATGACTCAGACTCCGAATCGTCTGCATCAGATCTTGCACACCCTTTGGATTAATCAGGTTAGTAAAATAACATTCCACATTTATGTTGTCATAAATATACTGTTTTACATGTATACACGCTTTACAAGTTCACTTATTGAAAGTATGATCATAATTGTTTTTTTTTATGCGGTAATAATGTACTATTAATGTTACCTCGCCTAATATTTGTTGTCACTGAAAGAAGGGATAAGTACCTTTGGAACAGGGTGTAAAACAATAAACCGATAGGAAAGAATAACACAACGCTCTCTCAGGTTCGCTTACGCCAACCCCAAGGACAAAGCCAAACTCCTGAGTAACAGACACATATTTGTTTATTACAGCGTATTGCTTATCGCTTCGAATATAGGTCACAGGCCACAAATGACAGGCCAGTCAGCACTCAGGTAGCAAACCTGCATGCATTGCATTAAGATAGTTATTCACAAACGATTATAGGTGCACAAGTTTTATACTTCGCTGGTGGATGGATATAAATAAATAATTAATGCTGTTTAGTAGCAAAATATGCTCGGGCCGCTAAGCTGAAACAACGACATCGTTCATATTGAAACGTAATTGCATCTAATCGTTACCTTTAACCGTTAATGTAATGTAACTGCGAACTTGGTAACCATAAAAACAAATAACTTAATCGTTACTTTTAACCGTTACATGTAACAGTAACCGCACTGTAACTGCGACAGTTATAACCGTTACTCGAAAATAACTGTCACATCCCTAGTACTCAGGGCTGCAGTAAGTGCAAAAGGGAGAGTGATACTTTTACTTATTGGGCATTTTGAAGGAAGTTATTAAAACTGGTGGGGGTGACGATTTCGCACGTGTAATCGGAAACAAGTGACACAGAACTCCCGTGACACCGTAGAATAGAAACACGTTATGTGTTACATTCACTATATTTTCTCCATCCGCTAAATTCATTTTATACAACTGCTACGAGCTATTCTTAGAAAAGCTTATTTTTTTATTTCTGCATGTCAATCGAGATAAACATTTGCAGAAACAGTATCATTACACATTTCGCTGCAAATACAAAGGGGATAGAGGAAACGAATGGATAGTCAGATGTTTAAAAGCGAGCTGCTATATGCTGACCTTCAAAAGTCGTACTCTTTCCATGACATCGAGAGAAACAACTGAATAGCGACGGTACTTTAAAAATGAAAAAGTATTGAAAAATTCAAACAAATAGTAACGGATATTTTCGAAATCACAAAAAGTTATTTGAAATGAACACCTTATTTTAAGGAGATCTACACCTTTAGTAGATTTTTGTTTATTGCTTAACGTTTACCAGTTATATAAAATTATTATAAATTCCTTCTGAGTTAAGAGAACTTCACAGGCTAATGTCTTAAATATGTAGTATTTTAATCAAAATCGTTAGTCACCTTTGAGAGAGCAAGAAATTTCGAAAATGTTTCATGTAAAAAGTCGTTTGGGGCGGTGGTGCGACGGACCTCTTGGCTACTCGTCATCTTCCTTCCAGGTATAGGTGTTGATGATGTGCTGTAATGGATGGTCCCTACAACACTTCTGTGTTGGTCTATACCCTTAACTTTTCTCTAGGGCGTGGTAACAGGAGACGAAATACAATGCAGGTTCACTTTAACTGTAATTTATTAACACTTGCTCGCAGCTAGCCGTGATCACAAATATTATAGGTTTATGGGGCCTATCTATTAAGCTGTATACCTCCCACTCTATCTCTACATCTTTCCTAAATTGCTGACAGCTTCTTCATACGTTCCGCCATCAAAGTGGCGTGAAGTTCGCCCCGACAATACTGTAACAACAGTCAAGAGAATCTCGGGGCTCTTGTCTTTTATACGCCTGTAAATGACGCCATTTTTCCCTTAACTATGTTAAAGATTGGCTGCTCACCTAAGCGTCGTATGAGAACATCTGCCCTCATACCTCAGCTTCTGACACATCTGTACTTTCCACTACTGTCCAAGCCTCTCGCCATCTCTTTTTAACCTATAGCTATCTCACTCTAGCGTCTCTGCAAGTCAGGTTTAGTCTAGGTCCTGTGTTTTATGCTACCCCGGAGATGTCTTCGACTGGTACCGCTTGGTGTCTTGTACCTGGTCTTCCCCACATGGGTAGCAGCTTCCATAATATTTAACACACACGTATTTACAATTTTATAACATTATTTCCATTAATATTTACATTGATGTGCCAATATTCCCGCTACAGTAGGACTCACTGATTTATCTTCACGTCGCATCTTTGGAATATACTGAACTTGATTATCAAGGTTGATATTTATCTGAGATTTGCTTTTGGAGGAGTTATGCTGTTTACAAACACAAACATGGACACTTTTCTAAACCTGCATTTTATTTTCTCTACTACAGAAGTACTTAGAGGACATAATGTATTCCTCCTAAAAATCAAAGTCGAAATTTCATCATAAATACATGTTTTGCGGTCCCTAAACGCAAAAAGGAATGTTTGCAAAAGTTCCAAGTTTGTCTCTATCTGTTATTCGCTCTCTCTATCTCGCTCTGTCTCTCTGTCTGTTCGACGAAAAATCCGATAAACTCCAAACCTGATATTTATTTTCAGTATATTATAAAGATGCGACATGAGGATTTTCAAGAAAATTCCCCCATACCAAAGTAGCCTTCAATGAATCTTTTATCGAAGTTTTTGACTTTCTTAAAACGCCTCTAACGATTTTGTGTAAAATATCATGTATACAAGATATTCACATGAAAAATAAAATTTCTATCTTGAATCTTCTGGGAATAGCCGGTGAAGTCCTCTTCATTTGGTAGGAACCCTACATTTTTGTATAACAAATAATCCATAAGAAATACACAAAACTCTATCATACACAAAAAGTAAATCTCCTTAAAAGGCCAATTTACTTGAAATAGCTTTTTCTCTGGCATGAACCAATTCCAAAAAATCCGTTATTATTGGTTTGAATTTGCCAACATTATGTCTTTTCTTAAAGAGCTATCGATATTTAGTGGTTTCTTGCAATGTCACTTGTAGCGGGGTTTGGTGAAGGTATGGTATATTAGTGGATATGATGTTTGGTTCTTGGTGGTAGGAGCGTTGTTGCTGCCGGCTACTCAGGTAGAGGAATAGGTTTGGGAGTCTCTTACCTCAGGGAGTGTGGATGGGAGATGAATTAAATTCACTTTCTCCACTCAGATGACCCGTTTATTGTTGATCCACACTGATGATCTTTCCACACAAGACGCGATTTTTCCTGTCATCCCTGCTACGGTTTCCGTGTTCTTGCCCTTCCTTAAATATTTCTCGAAGTTATGTCCTAGCTACCCTTTTTTGTAGTTGACATTTGCCTTGAATTCTGATAGAAGGTCACTCCCAATTAGTATTTGCGTTACCAAATGTGGTACGACTAGAAAAATATATTCAAATTCCACTTCCTGTATTCTGAAAGCTATCATAATTTGTTGTTGAATTCGAATCCTCTTTCTACCTATAGCTAAAATAGCGTAAACATTTTGCACTGGAAGCGTTTGCAGTTTCAATCCCCTGGATATTAAATTTTTGTAGAATTCCAGGCTACATAGTGAAGCCATGGCTCCGGAGTCTACTATAGCCTGATAAGCTTCTCCTGCAATGTTTATTGATACCTGAGGTGAATCAATAATGTCGCCCCGTCTGTCCGCCATATTGTTGTCCTTATTGTTTTTATTCCCTGTGTTACAAAGAGCTAGGGGGTCCAAAGACGGGAATTTTTCCTGACCCCGTTCTAGTTTTCCGACTGCTTGTCGGTACCGTATGCGCCACCGCGCATGTTATCTTGTTGTGTTGCACCCTGATTGTCGCGATTGAACCACGTTTGTTTTTTAATTGTCCCCGTGTGTAATGTTTGTGGAGTTTCGTTCCTCTGGTGATTTGTATTTTTATTTTGATGTGTTTGGTCTCGCCGGTTATCATGTGGCCATGTTGGCACGTCCACGTTGTAACCTGGTCGACCCTGTCCGTTTTGTGCGCGACCTCTCGGCGGGCTCTGTCGGATTTCTTGACGTGATTCGTACTCTCTGTTTTCATTTTCAGGGTTTCCCCAGTGTGAATTTTGTCTCCTATTGCCTTGTACACGACGTAATTTATGTATCGTCTTGTGTTTTCTCGTGGTGGTCCCCGGTGAGTATTGTAGTCGCCCCTGTGTCGGGTATGGTTTCCCCTGTCCTCATAGCGGTACTGTTGAGGGTACGGTCCTCTTCTGTGATGAAAGGTGGGTGGTGCCCTTAACCCACTGAAATTTCCACTCGGTGCTCTATTCTCAGAGCTACCGCTCTGGTGTACCTGTAGCGCCGTCAAAAGTTCAAGGGTTTCGGAAATTGTGGTTCCCCTTGCTACAATTAAGTTGTTCCTTATGGTGTCCGGGAAATGTCTCACGAATTCGTGTTCTGGCATGGGGGATCAAGTAAAAGACTTTGTTGAGCTAGGTCCAAGAAGTAATCGATCACTGGTGGTGCTTGCCCTGGCGTGTATTTGCCATTATTTATCTTGATTCTAACTGCGTACTGTGTGGTTGTGTTCCAGTATTTTGATAGGAAGATGTTTTTGAAGTCCCCATATGTGGTGTGGTCGCCGATTGCTAACCGGAACCAAGAGAGTGCTCGCCCTTGTAGCCCTTTCTTAACTATCAACAATTTTAAATTTTCAGGAATTTGTTTTAAGTCGAAATACGAGTCAAGCTCCATGATGTAACGTTTCGCATTGCCTTTTGAGTCGTTAAATTGCGGTACAGCTATTTCATTTAACAAATTGTAGTGTATGGGATACGCATGCACATTTGTAAAGCTAGACTCCTCACGAGCACAACCTGAAATTGGTGTTTGCGGCGACGCAAGAGGCATTTGGGTAGCGTTTTGCGTCTCCGCTGTCCTTACCTCGCGAGAGATGGCAGGGTTACTGGAATTTTCCTGTAAATTATTTTGTTGGTGCAATTGCATTGTTGCCCTGACCTGTGCCAGCTCACGCGAGTTTCTTTCTATTAGTTTTATAGCCTCATTGTGTTCTGCAGCAACCTGTGTCGTATTTTGTATTATTTGTCGCATTGTCGACAGTTCTTCGTTTACATTCTCTGTTATCTTTTCACATGCTGCACGCAGATCACAATTTAGCTGTTCATTTTTACTCTGGTCAGCAGACATTTGTGTGACCTTCCCTTTTAACACCTGCAGTTCTCCACATGCCTCCTGAATGTCGTCTCTGATGGTAATAACCTCAGCTCTTAATGATGCTTGCCTTATACTAATTTCTTCTACCTGGCTGGCTTGTCTACTCACGTGTCCTTCTAGTTGTGTCTTATGTTCGTTGGATTGTGTATTAAGTCTTGCTAATATCTGAGATTCTAGTATTTCCCCTTGTGTTGCCAATTGTGTTTTTACCTGTTGCATGAGTCTGCATTCTAACTGGGTCAATGCTTCCTTTTGTTCTGCTCGTTGCGTATTGATTTGTGTGTTTAATTGTTCACCCTGTGCGGTGATTTGGTTATTTAGAGTTTCCCCTTGTGCGGTGATTTGGTTATTAAGAGTTTCACCTTGTGTGGTGATTTGGTTATTCAGAGTTTCAACTTGTGAAGAAATTTGTGTTGCTAATTGTTGGAATTGTGCGTACATTTGGTGCAATATCGCTTCTAATGTGAATGGAGTGTTGGAATTTTGATCCTCGTGACTAGCTACTGTGTTGATTTGCAGTTCCGTAGGGGCGTTCTCCATGGTGTTGCTGAGGTTTTTACCGCTACGCAGTAACATTCACTTTTCACTGAGTAATAAGGTTGGTGGTACTTACTCGTACGTTGGCTCTATCGTGTTGTTGAAGTCCCGTTGTTGGCTGTAGTCCTCCTTGGCGGCGTTCTCCGTCGTGTGCCCGTGAGTTTGTTTTGGTGTTTGGAAGGGTGCTAGGCGTGGGTGGAAGACACGTTGGGTGCCATTTTGTAGCGGGGTTTGGTGATGGTATGGTATATTAGTGGATATGATGGTTCGGTTCTTGGTGGTAGGAGCGTTGTTGCTGCCGGCTACTCAGGTAGAGGAATAGGTTTGGGAGTCTCTTACCTCAGGGAGTGTGGAAGGGAGATGAATTAAATTAACTTTCTCCACTCCGTTTATTGTTGATCCACACTGATGATCTTTCCACACAAGACGCGATTTTTCCTGTCACCCCTGCTACGGTTTCCGTGCTCTCGCCCTTCCGTAAATACTTCTCGAAGTTATGCCCTAGCTACCCTTTTACTCACAGCTCCTTTAAACTAATGTTTCCCATACATAAATAAATACTCGTAGACACCAGCACTGTTTCCCTCTCTGATATAAAAATACTTTGAATTCCTACATCTATCTAATTCTCCCTCACTGTACAACACGGAGTGAACTTCTCTACCCCACGGTTCGATACAAAAGACCTGTTCTTCCTGACATTTCGACACCAAGAGATTTATCTTACGCACGTCTGAACGTCGCTCTGCCTCATAGACGATTTTCTATTTCACGCCTCTTTTCTAGTTTCTCTCTCACTTTTTGCTATCCACGTGATTTCCTGACGTTATGATAGGTTACATATCTGAATTTTTCCACCGT
Organism: Deroplatys truncata; assembly: GCA_030765065.1. Taxonomy (NCBI): domain Eukaryota; kingdom Metazoa; phylum Arthropoda; class Insecta; order Mantodea; family Mantidae; genus Deroplatys; species Deroplatys truncata. The sequence goes on from CM060990.1 coordinate 657,258,197, forward strand.
CTCCATTTGTTCTCTCTTGACATTTACCGGGCGATGCTCGCGTCTGGACATTAGCAAATTATGTTCGCCTTACTGCGTTTTCTGTGCGCTTGATTAACTTACGTTTCCGGCCCGTTGTCTTGACTTCCCGTGTGCAAACTCGGTTTGTATTGTCCCTAAGTGCTCGCTAATCTTCTTTTTCCTGTCCTTTCCTACGTCTGCTATCTTTATGTGATTTTCGCCACGTTTGTTCGTTCTCAACTACACGTTTTATTTCATGTTCATATTATTTATTAATATCTACCCTCTACGTGTTTTTCTCTCTTCATGATTTCATTCCCCCTTTCTCTAATTCTTAATGTTCTCTTTTATTCTTCCCTCATACTGGTATTTCTATTTATTATTTTGGTGATATCCTTATTAATTATTCTTCTTCTTCGTTATTATTTATTATTTGCGCGGATCTTATCACTTCACACTGTAAGAGTATGGAATTTCAAGACCAGTATATCCGCACTATCTTTTAAAATCTATCATTTCGGCTTCCTCTAGTCTCCTTGTATCTACAAAGGAATATGAAACGAAAGGTTTATTTCGATTAACATGACCTGGATAGAAAAATAAACTTTAATTGGAATAGTTTTATAAAAATAAACCATAGTGGGTAGAGAAAGTCATGTGAGTGTAGTATATAAAATGTGTTGCATTCGGGGGTTACAAACATGTATGTATTTCCAGTGGAATCTCAGTCTCAAACTTTTGGTTGGAATGAAATACTTTCTTTATCTACTAAGCAGGTGGTGCAGAAAGTAAATAGAAGAAGAAGAATAGAAACATTTTAGTTTTAAAAACTAGGCAGTAGCAGGTTGGGTTGACCCCAGTTGCTGACTAGCCATTTACTATCAATACTAGAATTGAATTGAGTTTTTTTTATTTATGGATGCTCTTTAACTGCTGTTGCCCTTGGCGTCCTATTCTATATTGGGCGTGAAAGACCGGAAATTTTGCTCAAAGGCCTCATTATCAGGCTTGAGGTTCTTTTACGTGCCGTAAATCTACGACACGGTACCACCGGCTTTACTTCCCTTCCGAAGGAAGCCATACTAAGGATTTTTACGCCCGAAAAAATTCCATCGCCGGGTTTGAACCCGCGACCTCGGAAGCTATAGGCTAGCATGGTAACCAATTCACCACGGAGGACGATAGAAGAATAAGCTTTTGTAAGAATAGTTTGGAGAAGAGTGAGAAGAGAAAGACCTGTGAATGCAACACATCAGATTTTTTAAACACAGTAATTTCGATGCCTAATTTTTATTGTATAAACTGTTACGGAATAAGCATTTTATATTATTGTTTTAAAAATTGTAGCATCCAGCTGGACCAAATGTAACTTCCTGTGTATCTTAGATAACCAAAAGCATTTAATAAGAATACTAATAATACAAAGCAATAGGGTAATGCAGTGGTTTCGTTTAAGGCTCTCCAGCTAAAGGTCCGGGGTTCGATTCCCTGCTCTGGAGTGGTAATTGTTAAGTCGGCGCTATCCACGCCTTCACCTCTGTCTTGCTCATGTGATGTATTCACCCCCAAGGCCCAGCGTGGTTCCTAGTACACGGTAAAAGCTGTAGGTCCTCTCATTCCTCCTCCATCCTCATCATCACTCTACCATCGGAGGCAACGAATTCCGCCCGCTGGGTGTCTCCACTTCAGAAATGGATTCAGTCATCGTTTTGTGGATTGAGGTATTCCCGAACGTCATAGGCCATATGGGGAAGGTTAGAAACGGCGAAGATACTAATAATGCGTATTGGAGAGAAAGGAGCAGGGGAGAATGAGGTTCCCCTCAAGTATGCTACCTCAAACGTATGTTCCTTGATAGTGTTTTGCGATGCGTGCGTTAAGTGCATCATTGGAGAACGACGAAGAGTTTAAAAATACGTGGGGAGGTTGAGTACCTTCTATTTCCGAGATTCTTCATTGCCCCTAGCGCATGTGTATTGCATACTATTTTTTCGGCAATAGTAATTAATATATATATACATTACTTATTAAAAATGAAATTAATTACTAACAGCTGTTCAACATGGTGGTCCCAGTAGTAAGCTCACCAACATTAACCTTTGTGACGAACTGGCAACCGATTTGTTGACCTTAAGAAATCTGATATTACATTCACATGACTTTCTCCATCCTCTATTGTTTATCAGGGGTATTCACATTATTCTTACGAAAGTTTATTTTCCTATCTATTTAATTATAATCGAGATAAATCTTTCCGGAAATAGATGCATTACACATTTCATTACAGATACAAAGGGAATAGCTATATCCAATTGTTTAAGAACTGGACGCTACACGCTGGCCTTAAAATTCCATACTCTTTCCATAGCATCGCGAGAAACAATCGACAGGACTTTAAAAAGAATTTAACAATTCCAACCATTAATAACGGATATCTCGGAAATAGTTGATACCACAAAACGTTATTTAAAATAAATTGTGCGTTTTAAAGAGATCTACATTTTTTGTGCAGTACGTTTTCTCTATTGCTTAACGTTTACCAGTTGTACAAGATTATACAAAACTCCTTCCGAATGAAGAGACTCCACAGGTTATTCTCAGAAAATTCAAGATATACATTTTATTTTTCATGTAACTATCTTTAAAACATGGCATGTTAATCAAAATCGTTAGATCCATTTTTTAGAAAACTAAGAAGTTTCGAAAAATCTTTCAAGTAAAGGGTATAGTTTGGAGTGGGAGATTTTCTTGAGAAGTTTTCTGTCGCATTTTTTGGAAGGAACTGAACTTAAATACCAAGTTCGGTATTTATCTGTCTTTTCGTTTTTGAGTTATGCTGTTCACAGACACACATACGGAGTTTTGTCTTAAAATAAGTACGTTTTTATTCAGGGATCTCAAAACGTGTATTTTCGGTTAACTCTCGATATCAAAGTTTTGGTTGGAATGCAATACCTTCTGTCTACTAGTACGTAGTAGAGATAGTAAAAATATGTAATTATGAGAGGATGTGTTCTGCGCAAATGTCAACGCACTCAACTGTCAACATACGCAAGTATTCCATATTATGTGCCTATTAGATAAAAGCATATAAGCTATTTGTTAACATCCACGAGTTTAAATAAGAAACACATGACTTGAGTAATATTAAATTAATTTTCTTCCTCTTATAATTGGAATATATCATGCAAATTAGGCATTTTGTAGTCTTATCACTAGAGCTCGGATTTTTTAATATTTGTGTGTGTGTGTGTGTCTGTGTCTGTGAACAGCATAACTCAGAAACGAACAGTCGGATAAACACCAAACCCGGTATTTAGGTTCAGTATCTTCCAGAGATGCGACACGAAGGTTTTCAAGAAAATCCCCCACCCCAAGATTACCCTTTACATGGAACAGTTTTCGAAATTTTTAATTTTCTCAAAAATGGCTCTAACGATTTTGATTAAAATATCATATATTTAAAATATTTTCATGACAAATGAAACGTATATCTCGAGTTTTCTGGGAATATCTCCAAAAGTATTCTTCATTGTGAACGACTTTTGCATAACTGGTAAACCATAAGAGATAGACAAACTTTTACTACACAGAAAATGTAGATCGCGTTAAAATACACAATTTATTTCATATACATTTTCTTTGTTGAGTGAATCATTTTCGAGATATTGCTTGTTATTCCCTTAAATTTTCCAATACTTATACTTTGTCTCAAATTCGTTATTCAATTTTTTTGTCCCGGTAGTGCAAAGAAAATGGAATACTCCACATAGCAACCAGCTCTTAAAATATTTGACTATAGCTTAAAGCCTACCAATTCCCCTTGCATCTACAAGAAAATTAGCAATAAGATTAACATCTCGATATCTCGGTTAACATGAAACATATGTAGAATAAGCGTTTGTAAAAATAGTTTGTACCAGAGTAGAGAAAGTCATGTGAATGTAACACATCAGATTTTTTTAAAAATGAGCTGCCAACGGTTGATAAAGTGCACTTCCAAAGCAGGAATAAATGTAGATTGTCGCATATCTGTTACTTTTCTTTTCGCTGTTTCTTTTAAAATTAACTATTATTGTATGTGCAAACTTTTATTTTGTTATAATTGTCAATCTATCTCCTTTAACTCTTAACAAAATATGCTAGTCACCGTTTGAGTTATCCGATTAAGGGCTGTGTACTTTTGCTTTAGTGCCGCGTGTACTCGCCACAAATAGTCGTGAAAATATGAAAGAATTTTTTGGCGGGAATGGCGGAAGCATACATTACAACGGTGCACTGGTCACCTGGGTTTTGTTTTGGCGCGGATCAATCTAAGAGTGAATACACTTTAGTGTGTATTCTGAAGTGTAAGCAGTGGGAAACGGAATATTACAATGCCTAAGGAGAAGAGCAGTAAAGCTTACTTGCTTCGAAACTGGATTGATGGAAATCCTACTCTAACAACAGATGGAAATATAGTACTGTGTCAAGTGTGTGAAAAACATGCAAGTTTTATTGTTGTATTTTCAGAATATTTTAAAAATCAACACAAGTTTCATTAGTGAGTGTTGGTTTTATTTAACTAAAATAACCTCATACTATTTTTATACAATTGTTATAGGTATCCTGCGACAAAAATTCCAGATTATGCAACATCTACAAACAGCTACTCATAGACATGCTATCAATAAAAATGTCTCGAAGATCCAAACAACCTTACCAGCAGCATTTTCTGCAAGCAGAAGTGGAAAATGACAATAGTAATTTTTCGAAAGATATCTGCAAAGCGTTAGCTTCAGCCAACATTCCTTTAAATATGTTAAATAATATGGAATTTCGAAATTTCCTGGAAAAATATTCCGGACGAAAAGTTCCTGACGAATCAACAATAAGGAAAAACTACCTTGGCAATCTTTATGAAGAGGTAAGTTTAAAAATTTATTAAACAAAGTTAGTTTGTGTATCAACTACCTCAACACCCTCCTCAATATTTTGAGCTTTATAAAAATTTGTCGTTTGTTTAAAACTTTTAAATGCATTATAGACAAATATTTTCAAATGGAAACAAAATTACGTATAGCCCGTATTGTCACCGCGTTTTGATTTCTTTAGTTGTTTATCAAGAAACACTTTTTTACATATTTTTAAACTTGTTTCCCCTAAAACTGAGCCTCCAAATTACACCCTTTATCTTTACTAATTTTCAACATAATAATTATTTTTTCAGGTAATACAAGAAATAAGAGACGATATCGGCCACTCAAACTTGTGATTATTGTAGACGAAACAACCGACTCGTGTGGGAGATTTATTGCCAATGTCGTCGTGGGAAAAATGACTGAATCTGAACCAGAAATGCCACATCTCATTGTCTCCAGGGTATTGGAAGTAACAAACCATTTGACGATTGCTAGAGTTGTTCGTGATGCATTACGTGTTTTGTGGCCTGCTAAAGAAAATGAGGAAAAACTCTTGGTGATAGTTAAAGATGCAGCAGCATACATGCTTAAGGCAGTTAAAGCTTTGCAGGTATATTATCCTAAGGCAGTTCATATGACTTGTTTAGCACTGCTCTCCACTGGTTAGCGGAGGAATTCGAGCGAATTTTCCAGAAGTAAATGCCTTAATTTCTTCTGTGAAAGAAGTGTTTGTGAAGGCGCCATCAACAGCGAAATTATTTACTGATATGATACAAGATACCGGTTTACCCCCAGAGCCTATCCTCACGAGATGGGGAACATGGATTGAAGCAGCTCTATATTACAGTGATCATCTGGAAGACGTGAAAAAGGTACTCGACGTGATGGACAAAAATGAAGCTGCAAGTATCCCTGCTGCAATGAGTGCTTGCAATGAGAAGGGTCTCCAGAGTAAATTAGTGTTTATTAAGACCTACTTTAGTAAAATACCAGCCGCAATCAAACATTTGGAAAAAAAAAGGAATGTTTACCTTCTGCCCTGCAAGTATACGAAACAGCTGTCGCCGAAGATATACCTGGAGAAATCGGAAAGTGTCTTCGTAACAAAATTGAGAAAATTGAAGCAAGAAATCCAGGTTTAATGTTTCTTCGGGATGAGAATAAGGTGCTACAAGGAGAATCTGAAAAAGAACTTAATGCTTATTCTGTAAGTGACATAACCTCTTTCCGATACTCTCCTGTGGCTTCGTGTGAAGTAGAGAGATATTTCTCTTCATATAAAAACATTTTAAGCGACAGAAGAAAGTCGTTTCTTCCTGAAATATTTAATTGTTTATTGCAATAAAAACGACTAACGGTAAACTAGACTGAAAGAAAGACTAACAAATATTAATTTTGTTAACGTCTCTGTTTAAGACTGAATTTACAATCTGATTACTTCATCAGATTAATAAATGTGAGAAAGTTAAAATAATATGCTTTATTTTAAGTGCATATTTTAAAGCTTTTAGAGCATATTTTACAGATTTTTAGTGCATAGATGCATGCATATATTCATACTTTATACTGCATATAAATCCGAGCTCTACTTATCATATTCAGAAGCCTATAGACTTCTTCGTGAAGCCAACTAGAAGTTTCTTTCCATTGATGTTTAATAATTTTCTGAGGAACTGTGCGGAAAATTGTTGCGCAATAACTATTTATAGTTTGACCGCTCTCAACAGGTACAAATCAGAAACCTGCAATGAGCTGTCTTACCCGGCAACTCACGGATGAATTCTTTAAGTAAGAGGCGGTGAAATGCTCTCAGCTACCTGGAGTTATAGCCGTAAGACTGAGTTTGTTAAGGATAGTCGTTGGTAAGAATTCGAACTAGATCGTACTCAAGGAGAGCAGGGTCGTTCTCCGTGGTATAACGGTACCATGCTAGCCTCTAGTTCCCAAAGTCGCAGGTTCAAACCCGAAGAGAGCAATGGATTTTTTGGGGTAAAAATACTTAGCATAGCTTCCTTCGGAAGGGAAGTAAAGCCGGTGGAACCGTGTTGTAGATTTACAGCACGCAAACGAACCTCAAGCCTGATAAAGAGGCCTCTAAGTAAAATTACCGGTCTTTCACGCTCAGTGTATGGCATGGGACGCTAAGGAACACAGCAGTTAAAGAGCGTCCATAAATGAAACTCAGTATCAGTTTCAAAGGAGGTGCCTGGGTAGCTTAAACTGAACTTAAATTGAGTTTTATTTATGTACACTTTTTATCTGCTGTGGTGAAAAATTAAGCGCCATATTCGATCACTTTGGATGTAACCCTCGTTGCTAATTATCGTCAAAACATCCCAGGCAGGTGTTCAACAATAAGCATCAAGTTTATAAACAGGAGAGTTTCAAGCCACTACCTATAGCAGACATGGGGAGCTTGAGCTCGAGGGAGCATAACAAACCCACCTCTCCAATACCCCTTCCACGCACCAGTTCCTGTAGACGTTCACGACTGACAACAAAGTATACACAGTGACGCTACTCTGTATTCACTCTTAGGATGATCCGCGTCGAAACAAACCCCAGGTGACCAGTGCACCGTTATAATGTATCCTTCCGCCATTCCCACTAGAAATACTGTCACACTTTCAGTACAAGCGGCACGTAGTGCAAAAAGGAACAGAGTCCTTATTTCGACAACTGAAACGGTGACTAGCATATTCTGTTAAGGGTTAAAGATGATAAGATTGATAGTTGCAACAAAACAAACATAACTTAATTTATTATTTCTCTGGAAGCGACACTTTATATTAACTGTTGGCGGCTCATTTAAAAAAAAAAAGAAATTGTGCACTGTTACGCGAATTGCATTCTTTTCAAAATCACTACATTCTTGCATCGCGTGTTATTTTTTTCTTCTTTTTTTTCCGGGTGTAACCACTTTTGCCGTTTCAGATTTTTCTGCACAAGCACTGTTTATACTTGTACTCGAAACACCAGTGAACTCAGAAATTAATTTCGTCATTTCTTTCACGGAAAGTGTTGGATATTTCTCACGTAACTTATAATAAAGATTCAACACTATTGTTTTTTCACCACTAGTATGGTTTGCGCGGCTAATGCTTTATGTAATTCGACGAAAACACAAGAGCAAATTCACCGTCCTCCATGATACTAAACACAACTGCTGGTTTCTGGCTGTAAACAATATTCTGCGCCTACCCGGATATCAGGTGACTGATACGAATTGCGTCATGGGACTTGTAGCACTGTTTTACGGTATAAATCAGCGTTAAATAAAACCTTAGGCATTTGTATAGAATATTATACTATTTAAGGATAAATTCATTCTAAAATTCAGAGATTAGCATGGGAGTACTTTCCTGGGCGCATTGCTACCGTGTTGCACCACGGTGCACTGACCACGTGGGTTTGTTTTGCCGCGGATCAACCTAAGAGTGAATATAGTTTAGATGTGGTGTAGTGTAATAATGGGCATGGCAAAATTCCAAACAGTGATATCACTTCAATAAAACTTGGGAAAAGTATTACTTTTGCATTCAGGATGGCAACGAAGCTGCTTGTTTATTGTGGGGTACATGGTTCCACCATGTAAAACATTACATCGGATAGCATTTCCACTCTTCACATGCAAATGACTACGGACATGATGAACTTACAGTGTGCCATATGTAGTGGGATATTTGTAGTTAGTTGGAAGATGCTTCATGTTTATCTGCACAAGGTTTGGAAGCCAATTTGTCGCGGTAACTTCGTGTTATCTATTGCTGGGCGCCTGTTATTGAATTACTACTTTGAATGTTGGGTTCTTTGTCCTCCGGCTAGCTATTATTTCTCGGTCGAGCACATCTCTTGAACAGGGTGTGTAAACGGAAAGGATTTGTTACTGAAGGATAACGCTGATAAAAGAATTTGTTTTTACACTTTTATTGTCGTCACACATTATTCAGTTTCACATATTGAGTCATGATACACGCCAGACTGAAACTGTTATGTTTTCTAATGTTATTATAATCACTTATTTGCCGCACTTTATTAATTCGCGTATTTCACATCTATAACTAACTTTACGACGCGAGAGATTTTGTAGAATTGCGCAACGATTCTCTTAAACTTTGTGACGTGTAACCCGCGAACGATTCTGATGAACTAACTGTGCGACGTATAACGCGTGAATGCTTCTGTTGGACTGACGAAATCTGCCTCTGACTTTAGCTTTTTATACTCCCACACCCCAATATGCCTAAAGATTATAACCGAACTGTTATTGGTTAATAAATCGCGCCAACATTAGCGTCTATTTTTATATCCAATCAAAAATTACGAAAACATATGCTCTAGGGAAAATATTCCCGCTATTTCTAAGAAAAGCGCGCCAATCTGACGTCATTTGTTTGTCTCTTCTAATTAATATTCAACTCACCCCCTCGCACATTGTTATCCGCTCCTATTGTCAGTTTCAGTGAGGCCGTGTAAACTTATTTCCTAACAATGCTTATAATTAACAAACATCTCAAATCAATGTCATACAATAATGCTTATTTACACTACAATCACTCTGGCATTTACATTGTTGTGATACAAATTACTGCCACACATATTGTCAGAAGAACATACTCATGATATATACTTTTAACGTACAGTGGGTAGTGTGAAGCGAGTTAATAAGCATACATTAAATATAATAATGTACAGTGCGCTTTTGTTTACACAGGGGATAACATAATGGCTCTTTTTGGATAATCTACATCAACAGAAACTCCATAAACATAGTAGACAACCACTTTCAGAAGGTTTATTGCGTACTAGTTACCGGATTTCAAAATGTATTGCTGAGAAAATAAAATCATTCACTGATGGGGAATATATTAAAGAGTGCATGATATTGGCTGCTAAAGATATTGCACCTCAAATGGTAGATTCTTTCAGAAACATAACCTACCACGTCGCACTGTCTCTGAGAGGGTAATTTAAATGAACAGCAGTGATATCGAGGCACAGCTGATCACAAAATTTCAAACCTTAAAATGGTTCTCTTTGGTACTGGATGAGACCACCTATATTGTAGATACAGCCTAATTGGCTGCGTTTATTTTATTTTTTTTTTATTTACTTTATTTTGGGATAGGTTTTTAGGAGAATATGGAAACTACCACACAAGAAGGATAGATCACTTTTGTTTCTTCTTCTTATCCCTATTTTTAGCATATGCCCTCCTGCAGTGGACACTTAGAGCTTCCTTAAATGCGGGAGATCCAAGGCCACAGTGGCCCTTTTGTGCAACTCCCAGCGTTCCTTCCGGATAAATCTCTGGAAGGCCTGCAGATTGACTGCGTCCCCAACTTTTAGTACCCAAAAATAGGTGGCAAAGATGAGCCAAGTAAGGGCATCTGTCATTTTTTTTTGTCACCGTGTTTGAATTCGAGATTCAGATAGACCTCCCGTGGAAACATCTGCACGCCACTACATCACTCCTATGCGACCATATATCCAGTCCCATATTGGGCGTACGACGGCACAATCCACCAACTTGTGACTCAATGTCTCCACCGCAGAACACCTGAGGCAGAGATTTGATGTTGCTCTGCCATGCCGCCACAATTTGTCAGCTGTCGGAACAACCTCATTGACAGCCGAGTAAACCGCAGCTTTCCAGTCAGTGGGGATCTTCGGATTCTGAAACTTTTCCCAAATTGTACTCCATCGTCTAAGGGAATAGTTTTGTTGTACCCGCGGTAGAACACTGGTGGTAGACCGATTAACCGACTGAGCCAAACATTCCCTTTTTATTAGGGACATTGGTTACAACCTCACTATATTAGAAGAACCGTTTGGTGTAGTACCGCTGAAGGGTCTTACTCGTGGAACTGGCATTTTTTAATCCTTCCTAGGTGTGTAACAAAATATGACTTGATATGGTAAAAACTTGTATCTGTAGCCACGGATGGTAAGCCATCAATGTCAGGAAAACATATTGGTTCTGTGAGTTTATCCATACATTTTTTTAAACGAGAAAGATATTAATATAGATGTTTTAAAGATGTTCACTGTATTCTACACCGCAAGGCGCTATGTATTAATTCCGCAAGTTTGGAAAACGTACTTAACATAGTAAAAACATTAGTTCTATTGTGTTGTATTTTATTGTGCTAAGAGTTTTACAAATTTGATTGTCTACTGCACTTTGACCCTGGTCACTCATTCAGTAGACAATCACTACAGTTTATTTACATTTTACAATTTCTTGTCAATAAATTATCTTGCTCTTTTTCAGTTTTTTTTATCATGTCCCATTTGCACTTGTTTTTCACTTTTCATTTATTGATTACTTAACCATCACACATTCACTATAGTTTTCCAATCGAAGTAAGATGCACTACCTCTTACTTTTCTCTTTCCACTGTCCAAAGCCATTTATTTTTTACTTTACACAAAAACTGTCCAATGCTTCTAGCGTCCTTGCATATCATTTCAATCATAAGTGTATTTCTATCCCCCTTCAACCACTTCTTATTAAAAAATTCTTTTCTCCAATTTTCTGTTCCTTGGCACTTAAACAGTATGTGTTCAATGTCTTCATTACCACCACATATCGGACATTGGTTCTGAGGAATACCCTGTCTTAACCCTCTTAGCCTCCATGCTCCGGTTCTTACCCATGCAATAGATTCTCTCTCTTCTTTATTTACTATGTCTATATATTTTTCCCTACCCCATGTATTTTTCATTGGCCTATAATAAACTAATTAGCTCTTTTCGGCAATCTCACTGAACATGATTTGTATTTCTATACCTTCCAGTCTTTTCCTCGCCTTTTTCCAAAAAATTTTCACGTTATTTCTCTTCTCCATATATATCCTAACCCATTTTTTCTCCAAAATGTTCCGTAATTTACTTACCCATCCATCATTCATTAAGCTATTCTCTTGGTATTCAATACATTGTCTTAACACATTACTTTTTCCTAGATTTAAAGTTCTGAACCAAAAATTCAAAGCTCTTTCCATTATCTTCCCCTTAGTTGCCACCCTGCCCATCTCTAATTGTGCTACCTGTCTTACAATTGACTTCGGTAGCCTAGTATTAGTTCTATTATGGACGCTCTTTAACTACTATGGTCTTTAGTGTCCCATTCTATACTGTGCGTGAAAGACCGGAAACTTTACTTGCCGTAAATCTGCGACACGGGACCACCGGCTTTACTTCCCTTCCGAAGAAAGTCATGCTAAGGATTTTTACGCCCGAAAAAATACATTGTTGGCTATGAACATTTTACCTATTACTGCAAGATACGATGGCTAAGTAGGGATACCATGCTCCATAGATTTTTCGATTTGCTCCAGAAAGTTCTAGCTTCTTAGAACCGAAGATTAGTATTGGATATTTTAATGAATTGATTGACTATATTTTATACTATTTTAATGCATGTAATATTATATTTACAGGGAACCACTGTCTCACAATTATTAGATCCACAATGAATTAGTGAACTTGCCTTTTTAACAGATCTCATACGTTATCTCAATGGACTGAATATCCACTTTATAAGGGAATATATATGCACCCAATAGAATAGGGTATTGAAAATAACAGGAATAACTAATAATGTAAAATAATATAGAGAAATAGCTTTACTGTAAAATAGCTTGTACCACAGAATGTAGTTAAAAGAAAGCAAGCATGTAAGAAACATTACAATTAACATCCAGGTGAGCTAGTAACAGGGGTGACAGTCCATCGGCACACACACGGTCATGTACACAGGGGTTAGGCACAGTAACAGAAAATAGAGACAGAGGTCCGAGGTTAGAGTGAAATAGGGATAGAGGCGCAATTCCTGGAAGCCAAGGGAGTTGGAAAATAGGAAGAGAAATGAGAGTTGCTAAGTGAGACGGAGATAGTGGATTTTACCAGAGAAGTCAAAGGGAAGCGCGAACTTCTGAAATGTGGAACATTTTATTTTAATAGTACACTAAATAATTAACCAAATGAGAGTTGTTACATTAAAGGCGCGAATTCTAACGTCATAGTAGACAATATAAAAGGGGAAAGAGACCCCAAGTTTCTCATTCTGATTTTGCTCTCACTCGCACTCTCTACATAGCAGTCTTGGTGATTGTCAGCGTTGTAGTACATGTGAAGTCAGGTGGAAGACTCTGTACGTGTATGTGGGTGGGAAATATCGTGTGACGTAGTTAGATAGGTCCACATAATAATTCACAGTAGTGGGGGGATTAAATGTACAGCTTTTATATAATTTTAGTGTTAAGTAGGAGAAAGTTACTAGTCACTTCAATGGGCATTAAGCTGTTAAATTAAGCTGTTTAAGGGAAAGTCAGTTTTTATTTGCCTTCACTTACATAATCCTGAGAAATATCAAGTTAGGTAACTAGGTTAGGAATATTTCCTCAGCTCTACGACAAGCACCCCGGCAGAGAACTTCAAGGGAACTTCGGAGATCCGAGACAGCATCTATGCGAGATGCACCAGCGAGCCCTTCCATCCACGCTACAGGCCTCAAAGAAAAGATCAAGACTTACTGACCATGATGGATTCAGATAAGACATTGATGTCCAAATTACGCCTATGGAACCATCAACTTGCACAGAATGTCACGTACCACTTTACATGTTTAAATTCTTTGGAAACTAAAGCGCCTCATCTGTATACAAATTACATATTAATTCTGGACAATTTTACAGACAATTTGAAGAAAGATTCGGAAAGCTAACTGTTATGGAACAAGACATACGAATATTTTCTAATCCTATGAATTTTAATGTACTAGAAGCTCCTCTTCATTTACAATTGAAATTAATTGCATTACAAAATGGTACCCATATAAAATCAACGGTAAAATAGGGCTTGAACTCTACCCGAAGCCCGAAGCATGTTGGCAGGTTGAGGGCAGCCCGAAGAAGTGTTATCAAGTGTACCTACCCTAGCTAGGGTTTAACCACTGGTAGGTAGGAAAGGTTTTGCAGGATGGCGGTTGAGACTGAGGTTGTGGGGGTGATAGGAGGTAGCATTGAGCTCCTCGACGACTCCAGGTCAGGGTGCAACGGTCCTAGTGCACGGTTGGTGGATGATGTTATCGAAATTGTTTTGGATAAATTTTGAATTTACCAAGCAACTCATGGTAGGACTATAACGAGTTCAGCTTTTATTGCTGGTTGGAGTAAGTCCTTTGTTACCGGGGTTGCCCGCATGCCATGTGGGGAACACGGTGACGCCTCAAGCGGCGTTCTCTGGGGTTATAGTCCCCTAGAGACCGAATGAGGGCACTCCGATGGAATGGCAACTGGTCGTATAGTTTTCTAGCCCGGCGCCTAATTTCACCCTCCAGGTATGGAAGAGATGAGGCTTCGTGGAATAGTATCACGGGGAAAGCGCGGCATAAAGAATAGATGGCTCGAAGGCTCCTATTCTGTACCCGCTGCAGTCGGAGCAGACTGGAGTCTGCGGCCATACCCCAGATCTCGCCGGCGTAGAGCAGGACGGGGATTATAAGTGCTCTAAAGAGACGCAACTTAAGCGTTATCGGCATCACGGATCCCAGAATGGGGTACAGGGAGGCCGTAGCCCCCATGCCCCGACGCGAGAGATCCGCGATGTGACCCCGGAAAGTTAGACGCCTATCTAACTAAACACAATAGGATATGGAATTCATCCACTCTATCCTACGTCGGAGGTAGGTAAGTTGGCGGTGAACTCTACCGAATGTTGCCAACGGACTTATACCCCAGCTTGAGAGAATTTGCAGAGAGTATGTTTGGACATATACGTGCGAACAACTATTTTTGAAATTGAACTATTCTAAAACTCGTATGCACTCCAGATTAAACGATGGCACCCTTGCCGCAATATTACGTCTCTCTTCGAGTGCTATCCATTCTGACATAGATAACTTGGTGTCACGAAGAATGTGCCAGCAGTCCACTACTCGTCCTTCAACAGTACACACAGTTAAACTCCACCACCACGTAGCTTGCAGGTTGAAAGTGTGTGCTCCACTGATATGCCAAGACGAATGAAAATACCGGTTCAATGCGAAGTGGAAGGAAAATGAAGGCATACCACCTCTCCTGAAGCAGCGCCCCATCCCTGACCTATAGCCATATTTCTTTTCCTGGGGAGTGGTAGGCGCAATAGGTCTCTGGTAGGTCGCAATGCATGCGATGCCCCCTCCATTGTATACCCTATAATAAAGATTATTATTAACCTAACCTCAAATGTGCTTTGATTTGGTGTATATTTTTTAACTTCCTGATGAAGTTACTAAACCCGAAACATTGTGTGATGCCCGTTTCTATCTTTCCCTCAGAGCAATCTTGTTCTTTCACAATATGTAGCTCTTCTTGAAGTTTATTTATTGATCACCCATGCAAATATATACAGGTGGCCCTCACAAGCCGTCCTTAGTTGTAGTTAGTTCATGCCGAATAGCGCGGATGCCAAAAGATTTGCCTAAGCAGAACTGCAAAGGGGACTCCATACGGACAGAGAGGAGACTGCTAAATGAAAGACCAATGCTTGTAACCGAACACTGTAACTGCTGTTACTGGTCCCAGAGCTCATTCGGTAGAGAAAAACAGGCCTGCTATATAAGGTGTTCCGGGTTAGATTCCCGGCTGGGCTCCAGAAAGTTGTCTTTGAACAAAAATATTTCACGGTATGCCCAGGGTTTGGTGTTTGAATTTGAGAGTACGTATGTTTGTGGGGGGTTTTATTGGTTATTTAAGAAGCAATTCGCTCATTAACAAGAATTCAGGATTGCCACTTGGCGCAAATCTGAGCATACGTGTTAAGTCAATTAGTTCCATGACAGTTAATCTACAATCTGTACAACTATATGGCACCAATTAGTGCCGCAAAGTTAATAAGATTAAACAAAATTATAATTTTATCATATTTATGTACCCTTAAAGGTGCGTTAGAATTAAAGTATTTTCCATTAGTGCATTATTCATAATAAGTCTGTGCAAAAAAATGCCCACCTTGGTAGACGAATTGATGCTAGGGCCTCTGTACGTCAAAAGAAAAAACGTGCTCACTAGACAGATGCCACGTCTGAAAATGTTCAGCACACAGCCTTCAAGCCTCAGCTGCATTTTGGTGCAACTTCACACAGATCGTAACCATATCCGTGTTTTCGTTATTGGTGAACATTACCTTTTTGTCTGAGTGACCTGACCCGAACTGCATGCAGGCGACCATGCGATGCTTATAAGTGCGAAACTACCACGTAAACACCTACAGAAAGCAGCACTACTCAGTGA
Organism: Deroplatys truncata; assembly: GCA_030765065.1. Lineage (NCBI taxonomy): Eukaryota > Metazoa > Arthropoda > Insecta > Mantodea > Mantidae > Deroplatys > Deroplatys truncata. The sequence goes on from CM060990.1 coordinate 657,274,377, forward strand.
CCTTTCGCTTTCTACTTGCACTGCCCCTGAATAGTAGTGATGCGGCAACTACTTTTCAACTTAAGTATGCGAGAAACATGAAACTCCAAAGGATGGCTTTTTGGGCTACCTGATATGTATATATATACACTATGTGATCAAAAGTATCCGGACATCCCCACAAACATACGATTTTCATCTTAGGTACATTGTGCTACCACCTACTGCCTGGTACTCATTATCCGCGGCCTCAGTAGTCATTAGACATCGTAAAACAGCAGAATGGGACGCTCCGTGGAACTCACGGACTTCGAACGTGGTCAGGTGATTGGGTGTCACTTGTGTCAGAAGTCTGTACGCGAGATTTCCAAACTCCTAAACATCCCTAGGTCCACTGTTTCTGGTGTGATAGTGAAGTGGAAACGTGAAGGGACATGTACAGCACAAAAGTGTACAGGCCGATCTCGTCTGTGCACTGACAGAGACCGCCGACATTTGAAGAGGGTCGTAAAGAGTAATAGGCAGACATCTATCCAGACCATCACACAGGAATTCCAAACTGCATCAGGATATACTCCAAGTACTATGACAGTTAGGCGTGAGGTGAGAAACCTTGGATTCCATAGTCGAGTGGCTGCTCATAAGCCACACATCACGCAGGAAAATGCCAAACGACGCCTCGCTTGGTGTAAGGAGCGTCAACATTACACGATTGAACAGTGACAAAACGTTGTGTGGAGTGACGAATCACGGTACACAATGTGGCAATCCGATGGCAGGGTGTGGGTATGGCGAATGCCCGGTGAACGTCATCTGCCAGCGTGTGTAATGCCAACAGTGAAATTCGGAGGTGGTGGTGTCATTTGTGTGGTCGTGTTTTTCCTGGAGGGGATTTGCATCCCTTGTTGTTTTGCGAGGCACGATCACAGCGCAGACCTACATTGATATTTTAAGCACCTTCTTGCTTCCCACTGTTGAAGAGCATTTAGGGGATGGCGATTGCATCTTTCAATTCAATCGAGCACTTGTTCATACCGCACGGGCTGTGGCGGAGTGGTTACACAACAATAACATCTCTGCAATGGACTGGCCTGCACAGAGTCCTGACTTGAATCCTATAAAACACCTTTGGGATGTTTTGGAACGCCGACTTCGTGCCAGGCCTCACCGACCTACATCGATACCTCTCCTCAGTTCCGCACTCCGTGAAGAATGGGCTGCCATTACCCAAGAAACCTTCCAGCACCTGATTGAAAGTATGCCTGCGAGAGTGAACGCTGCCATCAAGGCTAAGAGTGGGCCAACACCATATTGACTTCCTGCATTACCGATGGAGGGCGCTACGAACTTGTACGTCATTTTCAGCCAGGTGTCCGGATATTTTTGATCACGTAGTATATATAGGGTAATTCCGGGAGAGATGGACCACTGGTAGAGATGGACCAGTTAATTATTTCTCGAACCGTCCAGTAGAGCGAGTTAGCGATAGTGTCGCCTGCTAGTGGCAGATGAGAATGTGTGACAGTGTTGTTTTCGTCTTGATTTGTTGAAGCATTTCATTTATATACCGCATAATTAAAATCAGGTATGTCAATTTTTTTTTCACTATTTATATATTTAGGTATTATACACACTATTTGATATCACACTTTTACCAAAGCTTCTTAGGAAGCGTAAAACAAGTAAATGTAGCCCCATGGCATGTTCTGGTGACGCTGCCCCCAAGCGATGCAAAATGGCAGGCTGGTCCATCTGTCCCTGACATTCGGGAGAGTTGGACCAGGTCCTCACGGGAGAGATGGACCATATATTTTATAACTTTAATGTTTATACAATCCTTTCTTGGTAAAACTTTAGTGGTTATAGTGTAATATATAAATGAATATTTGTTTACTTATTGACTAATGACATAGATATATACATATACATGTATATATAGTGTGAGTATCGATAAATCGTTTATAAAAGGAGAAATAGAGATAGATGCATTATTTATTATTATTATTATTATTATTATTATTATTATTATTATTATTATTATTATTTTAGAGGAATGCCAACTACCTACAAAAGGAAAGCTTTACAAGAGGATGTTGGAGTGTAGACCACTTACAGAAAGCTGTGGATGCACTAAAAAGCAAGTTATGGGAATCAACGAAGTTGCTAGATATTTCAAATGATTTACCTTTGACTAACGGTTCAAGTTCCACACGTCCTCAAACTGATGATTCCTTGGCAGTTCCTTGGATCTCCTACGTGGAAAATAATTCTCCTAATGAAACTCAGGAGACCCAAATACCAACACCAAGTAAACTCCTTAATGACATTTCCCCAATAACAACTTTGAAGAAGAAAACTACACTAAGTGGTAAGGCAGCAAGTGTTTCCAAGATACCGAATTCAAAGGGGAATGTTAACCTTTGGAAAGCTAAGAAGAGTAGAGCTAATGGGAAATCTAATGTGTCTAAAACTAAGAGGCCAAGAACCAGAAGAAGAGGGAGCGACAATTCTGATTCCGAAGGGTCCCTAAACGATGATGATGTTGTATGCAATGACAGTGACGATGATCTTGAAGAGTGGAATGAAAATGAACGTGCTGGGTGCGGAGAGGACTACAACGCAACCAAAAGCAATGAAGACTGGATCCAATGCCGAATGTGTTCCCGTTGGCTTCATGAGAACTGCACCAAATACGTCATGAAGTGCGACTTATGTGGGAGGAGAGGGTAAATCTAAAAAACATACTCCAAAATGAACTCAGTAAAACAACAAATGTTTGTTCTACATGATAAATGATTTACAATATACCAATAAGAACTAATTACGAATGTATCATTTAATTCTCCTCCTATTTTATGCAGGTCCATCTCTCCCATATACCATGGTCCATCTAACCCGAGTACTACGGGTTAGATGGACCATATGTGTAATTCTTTTGTTCATAATTTACAAGTCTGTTAATACGTCTTTTGCATGTATACAGCTATATATGGTTTATTGATGCCACCAAAAACATAAGGTACTACCATTTTAACCACTTTTACTAAAAATAAAAGAAATATGGGAAATTCAGAAAAGGGGGTCCCTATATATATATATATATATATATATATATATATATATATATATATATATATATATATATATATATTAATATAGTATATAGTTTACGTGAGAGTTAGTAGTCACGGAGGACTGACATTGCGGATAAAAAAATTAAGTCAAGTCTGTAAACGTGAGGGGAGGCAGCAATTATCGCAAGGGGCGGCAAAACTCTTGGAGCAGGCCCTGTAGCCAGAAGACATCAACTTACGTTTTAGAAGTTACTGTACTGTGAGGGAAGAGAAACTTAAAACACGGTCGTCTTCTCAATGGAATAGCGTCTGCTACTTGATAGCCAAGACTGTGGTTCTGACCTAAAAGGTCATTAATATCCCAAGGGGAAAAACTTGACACCAAAAATAATTATCCTTTCCAAATAAGCGGAAAAATAAAAGTGCCCTCTTTCGTCTTAGACCATAAAATTTATAATAGTTTAAACCAAAGGAGGGACAGACGATGTCGTTGTTAGCAGTCAAACCATTTCAGGATTTTGAAATGTATAACAGGAAAGCCGCAAGCTCTGCTTTTGGGGGAGGGAGAGATTCTGGTGGTTAAAAATCTTTTCTACCTTCTATATATACTGACGTGCATACAAAGTGGCCCATAATCAGCGTTGCCAACCCCAGTAGCCAACATTTTAGAAGTGTTAGAAAATTCCAGGAGATTTCAGTAGATTCATTTAAAAGTGATCAAACAAAGGCTGGTCGCTTGTCTTAGATGGTAGAGCGCTCTTATGCTTTTTCAAGGATCCCGCGTTCGAATTCCGGTTAGACTCATGATGTTTATATTGCACATATATGGCATCCAATACTCTTAATAACTAAATGCCTCCCACCCTTGCTCTTTACGTAAGAAGGTTGCCCTAGCGCTCCTAACGGAAAGGAATGCTCAGTTTTGCAATAGCTCTTTGTTACTGTGCTTATATATGCAGTCATATTTTGAATTCGAAGAAGAAATACTTATAACGCTCTTCTATTAGGTTTAATGACAGCAGTGAAGGCTCTGCTTATGCACAAAATAAATTTGTTCGAGAGTTAAGACATTAGGGTTTCGATAAATAATCCACTCTTTCCGTTCTTGCGCTTCTTAAGTAACAAAGAAGGGTTTCCAAAGATACAGCTACATTTGTGTTCAAGGTGAGAACCTGAGAGACTTCACTTTGCATCAGTTTGTTGAGTTTATTGAATATAGGGAAAGCAAAATCAAGTAACTCCAAATAGAGCTTATATGGGTATGTTAGTCCCTGAAGAATAGTTTCAGAAATCTATCTTCTGAAGAAAAGGACGAGTCCTGTTGTTCTAAAACAGTCCATTCTCCCTAACTAGATGCAGTGCTTTCGGATTTTTTGTGTGGTTGTATGACCATCAAGGAGAACCTTATCGCCTTCGAAGGTTTTACGGTAGCAAGAAAATGTTCCAGATATTTCACAAATAATTCCTTGTTTATGTTTCCGCTACCTGGATTGAAAACGTGGACTGTCCCAGGGGGATGTTCCATTCTTCAGCCCACGTGCACACTTGAAAATCAATACTGGCGGGACGAATTAATATCTTAGAAATGGCTCATGCCACAAAATGTTATTTGAAATAAATTGTATGATTTAAAGAGATCCTTATTTGGCAACAACAATGATAATGATAAATAATAATAATAATAAATAATATTAATGCATAAGTTGACTGATGAAAGAAAGGGTTTTTTGTGGATGCTTGTTTTGTATACAATAAGTACCTACAGCATTTTAGGGCTAGAACTAAGTAATTTGTCCCTTAAATTGTAGTTTAGATTCTGATCTGGAATATCCGGGAGAAATTTCCGGGCTTGTGCACGTTAGATACTTCTGCCGTAGTGCTGTCATCTAGTGGCATTGACGTAAAATTGTAGTGATAGTACTGAAACAGCGCCGGGGAGTTTCGTGCAGGTCTTCAAGTGTGCACGACCCATATGTATTTGGCCCATAAGGTAATCACGTCACACCAGCTGAGCATGCACAAAAGCTCCTTATAATGTTCACAAGTCAAGATGTGCCACCGACCCTGTTGGCACATTTCATTCAGTTTACAGGAGTAGCGTGGTACATTTAAACGCCGTAGATTTTAAATTAGCGGATATACATTACTTTTCATAGCATTGCATAAATTAATAGAAAAAATCTCTTCCGTAAAGGGAAACGTTATTGTAGCAGGGGATGTAAATCTGCCAAATGTAAACTGGAAAGGTCAGTTAATAGGAGGCGAAGACCAAAATCTTGTTAATTTTCTGGTTTGGGAACAGGGTTTGTTGCAAGTCGTTAACACAAGTACTCGGCAATCAGCCTTACTAGATGTATTTTTATGCAGGCCTCAGTCTTTGTTTGCTGAATGTGAGGTCTTGCCAGGTATCAGTGACCACCATTGTGTGCAATTAGAAGTAAACTGGGGGGGACGATTAAACCGGTTTGAATTAGAACAAACATCAATTAGCTGGAATTTCCAGAAAGCGGACGGGGCTGCTATTCAGAATTTTCTACGCGAGCAATATTGGTCTTTCGTAAAATCTGCCACTAGTGTAAATGAAGCCTGGGCTAGTTTCAAAACACTTACTTCGGAAGCAATTATGAAACATGTACCTTTTAAAGTTATGAAAAATAACGCTGATCCAGAATTTTATACAAAACGTATTAGGTCACTTAAAAGGAAAACAAGGCGCGCGTATCATAAAAGGAGGAAATCAGAATGGCATTTTATTAAATTTAAAGAATTAACCAAGAATTTACAAAACGAAAAGTTGCAAGCGCAGGAGCGGTTCTTAGAACAAATCTTAAATAAGGAAAGTGATGGATGGAAACCATTTTACAATTATGTGAGGAGACGCAGGGGTAATAAAGAAGGCATACCAGATTTCAAAGTTAACGGGACTGCCGTAATAAATGATAAGGAAAAGGCGAACATATTAAATGCACATTTTGTATCGGTCTTTCATCAAATGGATGATAGTCCTGAACGGGAAAATAGGAGTGGTGGAGAATCGCTTTTTCAAATAATGGCGCCAAAATTACGTAAAAGGATCAAGATGCTACAGAATCGAAAATCAAGAGGGCCGGACAACGTACCTACTGAAATATTAAAAATAGGGGGAGAAGCCATGATTCCCTACCTAATGCTCTTGTTTAACATGTCAATTAACAACCGTGCACTACCGGAAGACTGGAAATCCGCTATTGTAGTTCCAATATACAAAGGGGGTAATAAAACAGAAATAAATAATTATCGGCCTGTTAGCCTAACGTCGGTAGTGTGTAAAGTAATGGAGCATCTAATTGCAGAATACATACGGGAGGATTTAGAAAACAAACAGTGGTTCAACAAAGCGCAACATGGGTTTAGATCCGGGTATTCATGTGAAAGTCAAACAACTTCATTAATTCAAGATTTGGCAGATGAGGTGGATGCAGGGGGAAGGACTGATGCAGTGGTGATAGATTTTTCTAAAGCTTTTGACGTAGTGCCACATAGTTTACTCATCCGGAAACTAGCAAATGCGGGACTTGATAATCGCGTTGTATTGTGGGTAGAAAAATTTTTGAAAGGGAGGACGCAAAGAGTAAGAGTAGGTAGAGAACTGTCAGAAGGGGGGACCGTAAGTTCGGGCGTGCCCCAAGGCTCGGTACTGGGCCCGTTACTGTTTCTTATCTTTGTTAATGATATCCATATAAACATTAAATGCCAGATAAGACTGTTCGCAGACGATTGTATTATTTACAATAAGATTAGGAATTCCATGCATGAGACTGCTCTTCAGGACGACCTAAATGAAATCAGGTGGTGGGCCGAAGCAAACAAAATGACAATTAATGCTGGGAAAAGTAAGTCCATTGTTTTTAGCAGAACAAGGGGAAGATTATACATAACTATCAAATGGGCGGGGAACCAATTCCACAGGTGGACAGCTGCAAATATTTGGGAGTGTGCTTGTCAAGTAATGCTGGATGGGGGGAACAGATAAATAGTACATCTAGGAAAGCGTGGAAAGCATTGCATTTCGTAATGAGAATACTGAAAAAGGGGAGCGCAAAGACCAGGGAACTAGCCTACAAATCTTTAGTGCGGCCGGTTATGGAATATGGAGTAGCATGTTGGGACCCATACAGAGTCAATCAGATTGATTCCTTAGAAAAAGTGCAGAGAAGGGCTATAAAATTCATAAGGAGAGGTAAAGATTTTGGGTTTACAAAAGGTGAAGAGAATGAATGGGAACCGCTAAAAGTTAGGCGTAAAAAACATAGATTAGTTGCGTTATTTAAAGCTTATACTGGTTCAAATGCTTGGGCGGATGTTAGAGAAAGGTTAGAGAATCCAGCACACTACGGTCGAAACGATCATCTGTTTAAAATTAGGGGTATAAAGTGCAGAACCGACGTGGGAAAATTTTCTTTTGTTAATAGAACCATTGAGGAATGGAATGAATTGCCTGTAGCAGCCTTTCAGGGCTGTCCTCTGACCTTATAGCAGTTCAGAAATAATATTAGCAGAATAAATGTTGGTTAATTAACTAGTGTACTCATTTCACAAACTATACTATTAAAGTTGACACTGCCAGGTTGAAAATACTGGTAACTAAATATAAGGACCAATTGTAAATAGTTAAGTACCTCGAAAATAGTTACGTACTTTGTAAATTGTTAAGTACTTTGAAGATAGTTATGCAAATTGAGAATAGTTAAGTAAATTGTGAATAGTTAAGTAAATTGTGAATAGTGAAGTAAATGGTGAATAGTTAAGTAATTGTGAATAGTTAAGTAATTGTGAATAGTTAAGTAAATTATAAATGGTTCAGTAATTAGGGATTTTAAAAGCTTTGTTAATATTTAAAATTAATCATTTTGTATTGTTAGTCTTGTTTATTATTATTATTATTATTATTATTATTATTATTATTATTATTATTATTATTATTATTATTATTATTATTATTATTATTGTAAGCTAGTCATGGTGATGTAAATTTTGTACGGTTTAATTCTGCCACCGAGAAGTACCCAATTGCAGAATAAATAAATACATACATACATTCAAAGAAAAAGCAACCAATAAATCGCAGGGTGTCAAATGTGTGGGCGTTCACGTGCTCTTGTGCTCCTGATTCTTATACAGCAGGCGCCACTGTGCCTATGTTTCTTTTTGCCTAACATGACCAGTCTATTTAAAGATTTTCAACAACCTATATACTGTGGATTTGTTAGAAACGGTAACACGAAGGTATTTCTGCAGAAATTCAAGATGGCAATCCACATGGTGCTGTGTTGAAGAAAAACACGGTATTTTCTAATATACCAATAATTGCACACAGAAAATACAAACAATATACAGCTTCTCATAACGTTATTCCTACTATACACTATATCAAACAAGGTTAGAATGAACTGCAAATGCCGTTACTCTCCGTAGGCGCGTGAATTAGGTTGCCGCAAAGTGAGGTCATTCAACCCGATACCTGCTACGAGCCAGACACGGCGTCATTTAGGATAAACTTGCTGTTAAACTTTATGAAAATTCAGTTTCAGTTTCGGATAACGGAAAACACTGCAAATGGCATGCAAAGTGTTGGGCAAATGAATTTACTTAGTATTGAAATAATTGGTCATAGGTCAAAGGTGAAAAGCAAAAAGAGTTTCGAAACGCCTACAATAAATTTGCTCAAAACTGAAAGTTAATCGAAAACTATTTCAATACTGAATGTTGGCAGAATCTCATCTTTTGTGTTCCGCGCCTGCCTTAGGTGAGCGTTCTTCTAGTTCACTTTAGCTGAAGACCGATACGCTAGCATTACCCTGTGAAGAAAGGTCAGGCCTAACTGGGCGATGAAAGTGGTGGAGAATCGGTATAATTGTCCCTTAATGGTTGAAACAATATGCCTCTCAGTCGGGTGGAAAAACTGTGCCGATATGAGGAGTCGCGGTTTAAGTTGGCAATCAATAATTAACACGCCTCTGCCGAGCCATCCATCCCTTATTCGGTTACAGGGGTTAATGCTTGAATGCCGAATCAATCAGAGCCAAACTCATTCAGGGACTAGTATGGACAGTCTTTGGGAGTCATATTGTTTCAACCACTCAGGTGACAGACGAAGTGTAATTAAAAAGTGACGGGAATTTTGGCTTTTCTTAAAGAATTTTTATTTAATCATCAATATCAACTTTGTCACCTTCAAAGTTATCCCCCTCAAACATAGTAACTTGTGCCAGCGCTTTTAGCAATCTTGGAAGACCTTCTGGAACTCACTTTTCGTTGTGGTGTCCAGCTCCTTCAGCGATTCAGTTTTTATGTCATCAATGGTGGCAGAACGTTGTCCTTTCATGCTTCTCTTCAGCCTCGGGAATAGAAAGAAGTCGCAGGGTGCCATGTCCGGCGAATACGGTGGCCGATGCGGCATAACGGTTTTGTTTTTTGCCAAAAAGTCACGAACAAGCATTGAGGTGTGAGCGTAATGCAATTTCCACGAGTGGTTTTGCCACAATTCTGGTCGTTTTCTTGGGATTGCTTCATGCAAACGGAGCATACCTTCCAGGTAGTGTTCCTTATTGACCGTACGACCACGAGGCAGGAGCTCATGTTACACTCTACCATTTTAATCGAAGAAAACAGTGAGAAGAAGCTTCACATGTGATCGAACTTGTCGAATTTTTTTTCGGTCTTGGCTCTTCAGGTAGTTTCCATTGGGCCTTAGTTTCGACGTCATACCCATATACCCATGTTTCGTCCTGTTATAACCTTCTTTAGAAGTTCTGGATAGTTTTCGACTTCATTCAGCAATTCCTAAGCGCTGACCACGCGACGTCGTTTTTGGTGGAAATTCAACAATTTCGGAACAATTTTTGCTGCCCAAAACATCCGAAAAAAAAATGCTTGGCATGAGCCAAAGCATATGCCGACAACATCAACGGCCTCTCTGATGGTGATTTGCCGATTTTCCAGAACCATTTTCTTTACTTCTTCCACATTTCGTCAGTAATTGATGTGCTAGGGCGTCCAGGGCGGTCGTCGTCTCCAACGTCTACTCGACCCTCTTTGAAACGTTTATACCACTCATAAACTCTTGTGTAACTCATAGTAGATTTGCCAAAAGCCACAGTCAACATTTCGAATGTGGTGTCACACTTTATTCCGTTTTTCAAGCAAAACTTAATGCAAATTCTTTGAGCCATCTTTTTTTAAAGTAAAAATTCGCCGAGCATTCGAAAACACGTATAACTTTTTCGACTGTCAACATTAAACTAAACATTCAAAACAACTGAAAATGCAAAGATACATCAGGAATATGTGTACTAACCAGATAAAAGGAAAAAGTTTTAACATCGGTTTTATAAAATTCGCGAAAAACACATTCCCGTTATTTTTTATCACACCTCGTATACCGATTCTCCACCCCTTTCATCACCCAGGCAGGCCTGTCCTTTCTTCATAGGGTGATGCTAGCGTATCAAACTTCAGCTAAAACCAATTGAAGGAAAGGCCATAAGGGAGGCGCGGAAGATAAATGATGAGATTCTGCCAACATTCAAGAATGGAAAACACGAAAAGTAACCAAAAGCATGGGCACGTTCTTTTGCACTCAAGTATACCTATACACACTTCTGCTCACGTCCTTTTAAATATCGCGTCTTAGCATTTAAATAGACAGAAGGGCAAAACCATAATTGAATCGTGATTCTACAGTAGCTGAGAATTTTTTACGAAGTTTTCTTGGAAAATACTTTTTTTCGACACTTTGTAAAAGAATTCAGCCTTTAGTACCCTTAAAGCATATTCCTTAAGGTTGCAAAGCCAAAAGAATTCTAATGCAACATATAAAACTAATTTCAAGCATATTATTTTCAGAACTTCATGTTTTAAAATCCACCCTTCTTACTTAAAAGTCGTCAGTAACATTAAAAAAGTATAATTTATTACACAGAAGAAAATCGCATAAAAGTATGCGATTAATATTTGAGCTAACTTTCGGGCTAGGTTAACCAAACAATTTAAAAGCTTCTCAAGGCAACAAGTTTGTGTGTGCCATCGACATTCCAATCCGTCGAAATATTAACTCTAAGGTGAAACATTCGTGTTTTATCATGCTTTAAAAATATATGAAAACATATTACCTTTTAAGGTTTCTGGATATTATAAACATAATTATAATAGCAGAAGTTGAGTAAGAACTAGCTGTTGGCAAAAGGGACATTGCTTGCACTTAAGGATACCTATGACTGAAATTTTAAGATTCTATATTAATAATGCTAGCATTTTAGATACATACCATAGATATAACGTAATGATGTTGGAGACCAAATTTCATTAATTTTGCTCTAATGATTTAAAAGTTATGGCCAAATTTTTTGTTTTTGTTTACATCAGTAAAAACCTTCCTTGCGAAAATTAATTAAAAGCTTAGGTTATCAATATTTACATATTTTTTAAGTTTTCCCTAACATTTTTAAGTTATTAATATGTTTTTTCTTTCCCTAAAATTTGCAGTTTTTGTGGTTGGAGATTTAAAAAAAAGGTATACATGTATTTCGAATAAAACCTACGGAAATGTCTACTTATTGCCCCAGAGAATTCCTGTGGCAAATTTCATTTGTCCATCACCATGCTTCGCAAAGATAATTTTACAGGAAGAAAAATGCTGAAAATATAAATACCTAACTAGAAAGCAGTGACAAATAATTTGAATGCACAAAACACTTAAAATCCATCTTCCGCTATTGCATGAGTGAAGAAAAGGACGGGTCCTGGTGTTCTAAAACAGTCCATTCTCCCTAACTAGATGCAGTGCTTTCGGATTTTTTGTGTGGTTGTATAACCATCAAGGAGAACCTTATCTCCTTCGAAGGTTTTACGGTAGCAAGAAACTGATCCAGATATTTCACAAATAATTCCTTGTTTATGTTTCCGCTACCTGGATTGAAAAGGTGGACTGTCCCAGGGGGATGTTCCATTCTTCAGCCCACGTGCACATTTGAAAATCAATACCTACTGGCGGGACGAATTGTCCTTGAACATTGACGCAGCGAACAGCAGCTGTGATAAGCTCTTAGCTTGAGATGGGTCCAGCGTGTTGTTTTCAATTCTGACGTCCTTTTTTGTACCGTGGAAAGTTTAATCGACATTAACAATTGCAGATGCTTTCAACCTGTTTTCATCGATTATCTTCGTGAGAAGATCTTCTCTCTCTATAGTTTAAGAGGACAAGGTACTCTGAAATGGTCAAAAATCACACATTTTTTGTTTTAAGCACTAATAAAATCTCTATTATTTCCAGTTTCAGTAAATATATAGTTTTTGGACGTTAAGAGCTTTTTACGAAATTTAAATACGATTTAAATGCTAGTGTGCATTCCGTTAAAGCTGTCATGCAACGCCCCTTTTTAGAACATTTTTGTATCTTTCAACAACGAATGACTATACCATACCCAACTAGCAGTTCAGCAATTAACAAAAGAGGCCAGGACCAAGAGAAGGCCATCAGAAAAGCTGAAGCAATCCAGAATGAAGGTGCAGATGATTATGACCCTGGAATGTACTGAAGTGTGTCAGAATTTTAATGTTCAAACTTTAAATTCAGTTTTCTCAAAATAACAGTTTTGGATACTTATGTATACCTTTTTCTCAGAAAGTATGAGAGGTAGAGAGCTGGAATTTTCAGTACATGTATACCACACATAGCTAAAGTTTCTGAACCACAGTCATAATTTTATAATATATATTAGTGATATTAAGAGAGCAAAAGCATTGCAAGTTTTCCACATTTTTACTTTTTTGACTTTGCTAATAATGTTTTTTCAGTTTCTAGTGAACTGACATACATACACTACGTGATCAAAATATCCGGACACCTGGCTGAAAATGACGTACCAGTTCGTGGCGCCCTCCATCGGTAATGCTGGAGGTCAATATGCTATTGGCCCACCCATAGCGTTCACTCTCGCAGGCATAATTTCAATCAGGTGCTAAACGTTTTCTTGGGAATGGCAGGCCATTCTTCACGGAGTGCGGAACTGAGGAGAGGTATCGATGTAGGTCGGTGAGGCCTGGCACGAAGTCGGCGTTCCAAAACATCCCAAGGGTATTCTATAGGATTCAAGTCAGGATTCTGTGCAGACTAGTCCATTCCAGGGATGTTATTGTCGTGTAACCACTCCGCCACAGCCCGTGCAATATGAACAGGTGATCGATCGTGTTGAAAGATGCAATCGCCATCCCCGAATTGCTCTTCAACAGTGGGAAGCAAGAAGGTGCTTAAAATATCAATGTAGGTCTGCGCTGTGATCGTGCCACGCAAAACAACAAGGCGTGCAAGCCCCCTCCAGGAAAAACACGACCACACCATAACACCACCACCTCCGAATTTCACTGTTGGCACTACAGACGCTGGCAGATGACGTTCATCGGGCATTCGCCATACCCACACCCTGCCATCGGATCGCCACATTGTGTACCGTGATTCGTCACTCCACACAACGTTTTGCCACTGTTCAATCGTGTAATGTTGACGCTCCTTACACCAAGCGAGGCGTCGTTTGGCATTTTCCTGCGTGATGTGTGGCTTATGAGCAGCCACTCGACTATGGAATCCAAGGTTTCTCACCTCACACCTAACTGTCATAGTACTTGGAGTATATCCTGATGCAGTTTGGAATTCCTGTGTGATGGTCTGGATAGATGTCTGCCTATTACTCTTTACGACCCTCTTCAAATGTCGGCGGTCTCTGTCAGTGCACAGACGAGATCGGCCTGTACACTTTTGTGCTGTACATGTCCCTTCACGTTTCCACTTCACTATCACATCAGAAACAGTGGACCTAGGGATGTTTAGGAGTGTGGAAATCTCGCGTACAGACTTCTGACAGAAGTGACATCCAATCACCTGACCACGTTCGAAGTTCGTGAGTTCCACGGAGCGTCCCATTCTGCTGTTTCATGATGTCTAATGACTACTGAGGTCGCGGATAATGAGTACCAGGTAGTAGGTGGCAGCACATTGCACCTAAGATGAAAAACGTATGTTTGTGGGGTGTCCGGATACTTTTGATCACATAGTGTAATTGAGTAATTGCGGATCAGAAGATAGCTGATTATACTAAGAGCAAGCATGCAAAAGTGTGATTCTGTATTGCAAGTAGTATCAGAGAAAAAGGTACTTGGATTTACATGCTTTAAGAGTAAATTATATTATTTTTCTGCTGAATGAAATAATTTTTATAGACTCAACTACATAAGCTATCAATGCAGACAGCCACTTGAAATAATGGTAATGACTTATAGAATAATTGGTAAAAAGTTCAGGAAAAACCATTGAGAACTTTAAAAGCAGTGGCAATTTAACACACTTAAGGTTTAATTTCCATATGTTCAGACTACCTTGTTCCCTTAAACCAGTGCTACGAGCCATGGGTGTGGCCTTGGGTTGTCTCAAAGAGAATCCTTTATACCTCTTCATAAAATTGTAGTACCAATTCTTTCCAGCCGTCTTTTTCTCACGGTTGAATCTGTGCAGTAAATTGTTCCTTTGGGCAACTTCGAATGCTATTATTCGTTAAGTCCTTAGGCGTAGCGTCAAACATGCAGTCTTCTAATTGCAACACATCTAAGGTACCTACGGAGGTAGCTCAAGAAATAGCAAGCAAAAGTTTATTAAAGGCGAGCAGGACTTGTTTTTGTTTATACCATATCGCGAGCAATAGCTCAGCGATCAAGGTCAGCAAGCTTTTGCTCGCGAGGAGGTTGAGCAGAAAAGTTTTATTTATACGAAACCGAGCAAATGCTTGGAATTAGTGAGAAATGAGCTAATGCTTGCTTTTATTTATACCACCCATGGTCACATATCTCCTGCTCCACTCCAGAAGTCGAGTCACTAACGCTGCCGATTACTTTTTTATCCTCCACAGCAAACCTATTTTTTCCATTCAGATGACGTTTGAGAGTTGCTTTGAGGACACAATACTGCTTTGCCAGCAGCATCAAGTGCTCGTTGCATATTCTGTTTATTCCATTTTCATATGTAACACCTTTCAGGATTTTGAAAACTGAAAAGAGTAGTTTAAATGTAATATACTTTAAATAATCAGAAAAAAGTTAATCATAAAATTAGTTTAAAATTTTTGAAATTTTTATTAGATTCCTACTTAGTTAAATTTAAAGCTATTTCAATTTAAATATGAAACTGCTAAATGTCAAATAAATTTTGTTTTCTTTCCAATTTGATTAAAAGGTGTGTATGATAGCAATATTATAGTACTAAATTTAATTTAAATACTGTTTTTAAAATTATCAACTTGCTAGAATAATTTTAACGTGCACAAATTCACATAATTTGTTAAATATTTAATTGCAGTTATTGTTTGCATTATGCAATAGTTTTACTTTATGTACATATGAGAGGAAAAGGAACGGTCTCTTGTACGTATTTTTCTTGACAGAAAAATAAATAAACTGTAATACTACTTGTAAAAGTGATATCCTTAAGTAATTTTACGAGTTTCCATGAATCGACCAGTGGTCCATTCATGGGAGCTAGCAGTCATTCAATAGTAACTTCTGCTTTGCACGCCATTAGACAGTAAACTGCGGCAAGAACTAAAAATCTAAATATATCCACCAAAACTAGAAAAGATTCATCTACCAATGGTATAAGCCAAGTAGAACTGGAATAATCGATGTTATCACCAAAGAGAATCTAATTTCAAACCTACGATAAATCAAATAACACAACTTTCTTCTTGCAATTTTATAAGGTCTTCTCTGTAACCTACAATTTTCAAACTAAGATGGTAGAATTTTTAGACGAAAACATATTACTCAATAAATATAGATCTCTTTAAAACACACAAATTACTTCAAATAACTTCTTTCTGGCATAAGTCATTCCTGAGACATGTGTTATTAATGGTTAGAAATGTTCAATTCGTAAGTCATTCGTTTAAAGCCCTGTGGATTTTCAGCAGTTTTTCGCGATTTCATGGAAAGAGTATGGAATTTTCAGACCAGCATATAGCGTGCAGTTCTTAAACATTTGACTGTTGCTGTTTCATTTGTATCTATAACGAAATGTGTAGTTTAATTACTTCTGCAAAGGTTTATCTCGATTATAATGAAGTAGAGAGAAAAATAAGCTTTTGCAAGAATAATTTGCAAACCCACTTATTAAACGTTAGAGAATAGAGAAGGTCTTGTGAATGTAACACATCAGATGTTTTCTCTCAATTAAAGATGTCTGAATGAAAGCCAAAACACACTTACTGCAATATTTAGAATTTTCACCAATGGGTACCTTTAAACGAAATCAATTTTATTTCAACCACTAGGTATTCTTGTCATTTTAGTTTAGGTCTATAGAGGGTTTCAAGAAAGGTGATAATTTCTGACGTCGCTGCGGTCGGCAATGGGACTCTATGTGCCCTTGAAGGGGAAGATTCCGATAAAGCTGAGAAGCAATCCCAAAGCCCTTTTCTCCTGAAGTCCGACAGGAAATGACAATTGCGGCCGCGTTTGGACTGCAGGGGACATCTGTCGTCGGTGAAACTTAAAGACGCATTCTCGGAAGGTTCGAGCTTTTAGAAACCGCTAATGCCACGCAGAAGAGGATATATGAGAAACGTTCTCTCCTTAGTTTGGTTTTCACTTGCTTAAGCTTTGTTCATAGTGAATATGGATGTATAGCCTATTGCCAAAAATCTTGCCGATGTTTTTGATTACATTTAGTGTTTTCCATTCTTGAATGTTGGCAGAATCCCTTCATCATTTGTGTTCCGCGCCTGCCTTAGGTGAGCTATCCTATAATTGGTTTTAGCTGAAGTCCGCCGTGCTAACATTACCCTATGAAGAAAGGTCAGGTCAAGCTGGGCGATGAAAGGAGTGGTGAATCGGTGTATGTCACCTGAAGGATTGAAACAATATGCCTCTCAAACACTGTCCATACTAGCCCCTGAATGAGTCCGGCTCTTATTGGTTCGGCATTCAAGCATTAACCTCTGTAACCGAAAGAGGGATAGAAGGCGCGGCAGAGGCGTGTTAATTATTGATTGCCAACTTAAAATCAGTTCCTCATATCGGCACGTTCTTTTGCACCCGACTATACATATTTCAGTGTCGAAGGGTATTAATAATCTACAACTACTTGCTAACGATATATTTGTGAAGGCAGTATAATCTAATTTTGCATAAAATGACGCACTATAAAATTGCGTAACGTAAAAAAGGGAACAAAGATTATATAATCCAGTATGAATTTTCCTTCATTTAATCTCCACTGGCTACTCATAAATACTAAAGGAAGTATTGCTTTCCACCCAAAAATTGGGTACGGGAGCTACATGTTTGTATGCGTCTGCCCTTGAACGGAATAACTCAAAAACAAAAAGTCGGTTAAATACTAAACTTGGTCATGGATAAAAACGGGATCAATGCATTTAAGAGGGTTGAGAGGCAGTGGAAGAGGAATATGCGAGTTGTGTGGAGGAAGATAAGGTATAGAACACTATATGGCATAATGTAAGGAAATGAGAAGCTGAGGGGAAAGAGTGTGGGAAAAGAAATGGTAAAATGTGAATAGAAAAATAGTAACTATGAAGATGTTGACAGGGAAAAAAGAAAAGAAAATCATGCGCATGGGAGAATTTTTATGGAAGATACAGAAAAAATGGTCTAGAAAAGTAAGAGAGGCAAAGAAAGAAGGGCAGCTCAGTGAGCGATAAGGCCTGGGAGCCAAGCAGTCTGAGTGGCTCAAGCGCCAGACAAATTGTACATAAGGTGTAGGGGTACGAGCGGTACATACTGTATAAAAATTGTAAAACTAGTACAATAAATTCAAATGCACACTAAACTTGAGATACAAGCTCGTTTTTCAAAGATAATCACGACGATTTTCAAGAAAGGCTCCAAATCCAAACTACCCTTTACGTGGAAAAAAAATTGTTATTGTTGAGTTTATAAAAATGGCTCCATCGAGTTGACTAATTTACCATAAGTTTAAGATGTTTTTCATCACAAATGAAATGTATATCTTCAATTTTCTGGGAATACCCTATGAAGTTGTCTTCATTCTGATGGACAAAATCTTATTGTGGAAAAAATGTTGACTTCGTTAAAGCACACAATTTATGTGAAACACATTTTTTTTTCTGTAGCATTAACCATTTCCGAGGTATCCTTGTTATTGGTTTTCGTTTTAAAATACCTTTATTTTTCTCAAATAGGAAATCCTTTACTCGAATACGAAGTTTTCTTGAAAATCTTTGTGTCGCATCTTGGGAACATTCATTCATTATCTGTTTACCCTCCTCTTGTGTAGGATTTACACCCCCAGGACTTACAGGCGGGTACCTGGGGTCAGAGGCCCGTCGAGGAGCAGACACTCATGGATCAGACAGAACAACCAGGATGGGTGATCAGCCCGATGCCTGGTATGGGATGAAGGAAGTAGATGAAACGAAATGTTGGTGAAATGGATGAAAGGAAAGGTGATGATGGAGCAGTTGGTGGAATGAATGGCTGGGGAAACCGGAGAACCCGGAGAAAACCCGCCAAGACGCCGCTTCGTCCACCACAAATCCGACATGCAGATCCCTGGGATTGAACCCGGGTCGCCTCGGTGGGAGGCGACCGGTCTAACCACTCGGCCACGGCGCCGCCTCTTGGGAACATACTGAACTTAAATACCAAGTTAGTATTTATCCACAGACACAGACACACACACACACACACACATACACACACACACACGGACATTTTCCTAATCATTTTGACTAAAGGAGCCTCAAAACATGTATTCCAGTGAAAACTGGATATCGAGTATTTGGTTGGTGTGCAATACCCTCTCTACCTACTAGTATGTAACAGTCGGGTGCAAAAAAAAAAAAAAAAAAAAAAAAAAAAACAACAACAACGTGCCGATATGAGGAATCGCGGCTTAATTTGGCAATCGATAATTAACACGCCTTTGTCGCGCCTTCCATCCCTCATTCGGCTACAGAGGTTAATGCTTGAATGCCGAACCAATAAGAGCCGGGCTCATTCAGGGGCTAGTATGGACAGTCTTTGGGAGGCATTGTTTCAACCATTCAGGTGACATACAACGATTCTCCACTCCTTTCATCGCCCAGCTAGGCCTGACCTTTCTTCATAGGGTAATGCAGGCGTATCGGACTTTAGCTGAAACCAATTAGAGGATAGCTCACCTAAGGCAGACGCGGAACACAAATGATGAGGACATACTGCGAACATTCAGGAATGGAAAACAGTAAAAGTAACCAAACGCATCGACACGTTTTCTTGCACTCGACTGTACGTGTCAGACAAGTAAAAATTTTTATTTTTGATTTTCCCAAAAATGACTAACGACTTTGATTAAGGTACGATATGTTTAATATATTTTCAGAACAAATAAAATGTACTATCTTGAATTTTCTGGGAATAATCTGTGAAGCCCTCTTCATTCTGAATCACTTTGTACTTTGTATACTTGGTAAACCGCAATAAATACACAAGATCTTACTGTACAAAGATATAGATCTCGTAAAAGACAATCCTTAACTAAAAATGCTTGTGACATTAATTCTTCTTCTAACGGGAGAGCCAAGAAACTACGAACCGGCTGCACGGGTTTTTTCCGCTGGGCTTATGGAAACATGATAAGGCATTGCTGCTATAATTAAGGTCACGCTGTTTACGTGGTTTTGCTCTGCAGTGTGAAGTGCAGCATTGGGTTGACGGTGATGTGATGTACTTTAGTTATTACGAGTTATTTATTATTTTCTCCTGTACTTAGTCACAAAATGTATTATGGCTCAGTATATGTTTTCTACTGCACAGCGTGTATTTATTTATGATTCGTATGTGTTAAATAAGTCAGTTCGCCAAGTGAAACTACAATTTGCAGAAAGATTTCCAGGTGTAAAAGTTCCAGGCCGTACGACAATCCATGAACTTTACAATAAATTTCAGGCCACAGGAAGTGTCCAGGCTAAGCAATCTAAAAGACGGCGAAAGAGTTATAGGGTTAATTTTTTTCGAGTCAACAGTTGACGTCCTGACATACGTGAATACAATTTTACCTCCTTCTTTTTTAGAGCATTAACAGACAGAGAGCGTGATTTTAACTTTTTTCAACAAGACTCTGTAACAGCTCATACGGCCAATATTTCGATGAGAACAATTGAAAGTGTGTTTGAGCACAGAATTATTAGTAGAGATTTGTGGCCCCCTCGGTCCCCCGACCTAACCCCCTGCGATTTCTATCTCTGGGATAACTTAAAACATAAAGTGTACAAGACAAACCCACACATCCTGGAAGAATTAAAACAAAACATCCGCCAGGAAATTGCCAGCATTTCTCAACGTGAACTACGGCGAATGATGGATAATTTCCTAAAGAGGTGCCAAAAATGTATGGACAACGACGGTGGTCAGTTTCAGCATCTCCTTTCATAAAGTTGGTAAGTAAAGCCTTTAAAAGTAGTTTTAAAAATGTTGTAAGGCTTCATCCGCGCCTTCCTATGATAGCGGTAGACGGCAACGAGCGCCGAGGACGCGGGCAGGAAAAACACCACGCAGCCGGTTCGTAGCTTTTTTGCTCTCTCTGTACTATCGCATAGCGTCCAGCTTTGAAAGAGATTTTACTTTCGCTTTAGCTTACTGTATTCTTCTTGTACGAGGCGTGTTTTTAAAGTAAGTACCGATACTTTTTTTTAAAAAAATAACAGAACATAATTTTCCAAATACTTTATTATCATTCATTACTTTTCAGCTTACACAACTCAATATAGTCACCGCCGTTATTCAGCCACTTGTCGTAATGGGAAACCAGTTTTTGTATGTGTTCGTCAAAGAATGATGCCGACTGTGATGAAAGCTAAGCGTGCAACTTCTTGTTTCACAACTGTCCGGATTTGGCACCAAGCTATTTTCATCTGTTTCTTCATCTGAAGAAATTCATTGGTGGAAAAAATTTCAATGACGATGTTCTATTATGTTTAAAAATTATCGATACTTGCTTTAAAAAGACGCCTTATACCTACAAGGAAATGCGAAAATGCGTAATGAAGATTTATCTGTGTTTGAAGAACTAGAAAAAATAATACACTTTTCTAAGAACAATTTGTAGAAGAGTTAGTGGCGAAAGTCATGTGAATGCAACACGTCAGATTTTCTTCTACTATAAATTAGCTATTTTTCCACCATCTTCCCACAGAAGAGCAGTAAATAACGACTAATAACACCTGAATTATTAGGGAATGTATCTCATTTCTTTCATTCTTTTATATAAATTACCTATCTAGAGTATTCAAAACAGATCTGCAAATAAGCAAACGTAGGTAAACCTCCCATATAATGTGAAAGGCACATAGATGACCATAGCTTAAGATGTAACTAAATGGAACATTGAAATATAATTTTTTCTTCCTGTGCCATGTACACAAATATTGGATATTGCGGCGATCACCTCCTCATCCGTGCTGTTAGGCTTACCTTGATGCTTCTCCCGTTGGTTCCAGAAGTTCGACGCGTGTTGGTTCTCTTCAATTTATCCTCGGCTAGCTGCAGTAATTTTTCTTAAACTATATGGGAGCATGGACTTATCCTCGGTAAAGGAAAACGTAGATCTCGGGTGGTGATATAGGAAGACATAGAGTTGCTTTGTTTAAGAAAAGATGACACTGCCGTTTCTTTTTATTTAATTAACACTCGAAGTATACAAAACGGGTATTGCCGCTGTAAAATACTGTCCACCGCTGTTAAACTATGGCGCGGATAAGACACGAAGTTTAAATATTCTTATTGTCGCTTTAAGAGTAGCAGATCTTAGGTGTGTTGCTAGAACTATCTTGATTCCCTGTTTTGGCGCGATATCTCACACATCCTGCAGCATCTCTCCGCGACCACACATGACATAAACTGTCGCACTGCAATGCTAAAATTCCATGATAAAACTGTTGAGAATACTGTCTTTTTGGCGCGATATCTCACACATCCTGCAGCAT
Source organism: Deroplatys truncata (assembly GCA_030765065.1). Classification (NCBI taxonomy): domain Eukaryota; kingdom Metazoa; phylum Arthropoda; class Insecta; order Mantodea; family Mantidae; genus Deroplatys; species Deroplatys truncata. Next base: position 657,296,455 of record CM060990.1, read on the forward strand.
CTCTCCCTGACCACACCTGACATAAACTGTCTCGAATTTTCCCCAAACAGATCCATTTATAGTCTCAGGCTTCTGAGGCTGCTTCCTTTCCTATTGGTCCATTTTTAGCGCGACTCGACGCGTCTAACTATTTCGAATAAACTTTCAGGGATCTCATTGGTCCAAGTTTAATATAAATCGCGGCTTTTCCTACATTTACCGTTAGGTTGTCTTTCTCGCTCACTTGGTCACGGCGAATTATCAAATAATGGGACAAAGGCTCTACACCCTCGCTGTAGGAATAATAGCACTGCGACCGAAGAGAGGTAATAAAACTAGGTTTTCTGCCTTCGAAAGCACTATTCCTGTAAAACTATTCCATAGCACTATTCCATAGCTAAAACATTCCATCGTGGACAGTATTTTAACATAGCGCTTAAATTATTTACATTAAACCATTTATAACTCTACTAATATTAGTAACCTAGATAGATACATAACGTTAAATCACCCTTCTTAAAATATACAAGCAGTATGAGAAAAAGATATTTACATAGTACGATTTAACATCAATAAAAGTTAATTAATAAATTATCTAGAATTACAGTTCTCGGGCTCGGCCTAGAGTTGCCGTTTCAATATCGAGCTTTCTCAGTAAATACATGTTTTGAGGCCTCCTGAATAAATATAAGAAAAAGTTTAGAAAAGCGTCCGTGTGTGTTTCAGTGCCTTTGGAAATTATAACTCAAAAACGAGCAGTCGGAGAAATACCAAAAGAATATTTTCGAGGACTCCCCAGAACCGCACATGGAACATCTTTCAATATTACTCATTTTCTCAAACCTAAGGATTGTGATCAAAATACCACATAATTAAGATTTTTACATGAAAAATAGAACGTATATCTTGAATTTTATGGGAACAGCCTGTGAAGTCATCTTCATTCAGAAGGAATTTTGCATAATTTTGTATAAGTGGTAAACCATAAAAGATACACAAAAAATTAGTGCACAGAAAATCTAGATCTCTTAAAAACGCACACATTATTTTAAATAAACTTTTGTGTGGCATCAGCTATTTCCGAGAGATCCGTTATTGTTGGCTTGAATTTTTCAACACTTTGCCATTTTTTAAAGGTCCTGTTATCATTCAGTTGTTTTGGGGATATCATGGAAAGGTATTGAATTTCTAGACACGCTTTTAAACATCTGACAATCCATTCGGTTTCTTGCATCCCTCTTGTTCCTACAACGAAATGTGTAATGAAACGACATCTACAAATGTTTATCTGGATTAAAATGAAGCAGACAGAAAAATAAGCTTGCTTAAGAATAGTTTATAGAACCTATATGAAATTAATTAATAGTGGGTAGAGAAATGCATGCGAATGTATATAATATTTTTTCTCTTAGCCCCTATGTAGGGCATAAATGTAGCGGGGAGGTGGGCAAGTTGACACAAATTTTAAGTTTTAATTTTTTTTTATTTTTATTACAGCAACATTTCAGCTAATCTAGACATGGTACTGTTCTATAAATTCCTTTACCGTATCTATTAATAATTACGTCATTATGTCATGGCCACTTAAAGTTAATTTTTTTAACTTTTCGAACCATTGCGTAGTGAGTCAACTTACCCCACCTAGGAGGCAGGTTGGCACAGGACGTGGCTACATGTTATTTAAATGGAAAATGTGCCTTTTAAATAATTTATTAAAACAAATATCATTATCAAGTTATTAAGAACATTTCAGATATGTAATTACAGATTCATCGCAGTCAAAATACCTAACACAGGGAAACGTTTTTTAGACATAACAACAGGTCCTTAAAGAAAGATATAAAGTCCATAGATAATTAAGCACTTAAATGAGAATAATGGCGAGGAACATTGGGAGGAACATTTTCAATATATGGGCAAAAGACTAAATAGGGCCTGTTTCAATATGTATTGTCTAACAAAATTTACCATCATAGAAACCAGAAAAATTCCATACTATAGCTATTTTCACTCCATAATGGCATATGGCATCATTCTCTGGGGATCAGCTACTGGTTCAGACAAAATATTTAAATTACAAAAAAAGATTATTTCCATTATGATACAAGCTCTTGGAGCAACTTATTTCGGAAACTAAATATACTTACTTTGCCCTCACTGTACATTTATGAATTAGCCAAACACATATATGAAAATTTTGATAAATATTATATTAAACAGAATGCACATAAGCATGAAACCAGAGCACAAAATTATCTGAAAGTACCAGCCCATAGATTCACACTATGTGAAAAAAGGTCCTTTCTACTCTGGTATCAAAATTTACAACAAACTACCTCATAAATATAGAGAAATTAGAGAGAAAAACGTGTTTCTCATCACATTAAAAAGGACTTTTAATAGAAAAAGCTTATTACTCTGTAAAAGATTACATAGAAGACAGCCTCTAGGACCATACCCTCTACTCAACCTGTTAAATATGTACAAAATTATGTAAATAACACTGCATTGGATATTTATTTAACTGTTTATAGTATTAGCCTAGATAGATTAATTTGACAAGACATCAGTTTACTGGGTTTTCGCCCAACCAATATAAATGTTTGTGACGAATAAATTATTATTGTTAATAAGACGAAACACTGCACAAATTAATCGGAAATGTCCAAAAAACAATTGAAAACACAAACTGCCTGTTGCTATGGATGTGCTAATCTGCCCACTTTTTTGTGCCAACTTGCCCCTGGTCTACTTGTTTTAATGGAAGCTCGATATTGCAATCAAAAATAAGGAATTAAAATAGTTAAAATACCAAGGAATAAAGCCATTTAAAAGCACTTTCAAACAGAATATTCAGAAGCCATTTAATATTGGATATGTGCCCAGGAAAGAAAAATTCCCCATGTAGTGAATATCTGTTAACCTCGTGGGAAAAACAACTTCATGGCTTCCTTCCACTACAACTTGTGCATTGTGTTCACTAAGGGTTGAGGTAAGAGCCATGTGGCAACTTGCCAATGTAGCCAAACTGCCCCCTCTACCCTAATCTGTATTTTAATTTAATCACGTCTTAATTGCGTGTTGCCTTGGAAAATTCGAAGATATTTAAGGTTAGGGAGAATTTATAAAAACTAAACAGACTTTTCGTCTACATCGTTTTTGTAAACTCAGCTGGTTTTGCACAGTTTGCAACTGAAGTTTCCCCACAGACGTAGTTTCCATGTTGTAATATCTGACACTATCATACAAGAAGGCTGTTTGCTTGCCTCGTGTTACGTAATCACGCAGGTGGACTGTAGATGAGTCAGTGAGACTGATAACACAGTTGTATTGTGATGACGATAAATTTTATTACCGATTTATTCTGCTGGAGCCAAGGCCATCAGTTCTTCTCTATCACAGCACTAGAAAATACAAAAGGAAGGAACAGATCGTTTTAAAAACATGGGTAATAAAAATACAGTAAAGTAAAACTGAACAACAGAACTTAACCATTAAAAACTCTTAAAACAATTTAATGCATTTGTTGAAGGTAAGGCTGAACAAAGCGATTATGCACTCACCCTTAATACATATTAAGTAATATTAAAACACTATGTTATACAATACCCTTGGCTGCTCATAACATATTTCATTCGATAGGTTAAACAATCCTAAACTTCCTTTGAACTACGACAATGTACAGTCGAGTACAAAAGAACGTGGCGATGCCTTTGCTTGCTTTTAGTGCTTTCCATTCTTTAATGTTGCAGTATCTCCTCATGATTTGTGTTCCGCGCTTGCCTTAGGTGAGCTATTCTTGTCGCGGTAATCGGCTCGTGTTATCTTATTTGCTGGGCGCCTGTTATTGTATTATTATTTTAAATTTGGGTTCTTTGTCCTCCGTTTAGCTGTTATTACTCGGTCAAGCAAGTGTCTCTGAGCAGGGCGTGTAAACGGAAAGGAGTTATTACTAAAAGATAACACTGGTAAAATAATTTGTTTCTACACTTTTATTGCCGTAACACTTAATTAATAATTCACATATTTAATCTTTATACACGCCTGACTGAAACTGTGATATTTCCGAATGTAACTACAGTCGTCTTTATTTGCCGCGCACTAATTACTTTGCGTACTTCACATTTTGTAACTAACTTTACGACATGTACCTCGCGAGAGATTCTTCAGGACTACGCGACGTGCACCTCGTGAATGATTCTTCGAAACTGCGTGAAACATGCTTATGGCTCGAGAATATATACTCCTTCACCTCGAAATGCCTAAACATTATAATAGAGCTGCTATTGGTTACCAAATCGCGCCAACATTAGCGTCTGTTTTGTCAGCCAATCACTACTACTAACATATATGCTCTAGGGAAGATATTCCCTCCATTTCTAAAGAAAGGCACGCAACCCTGACATCATTTGTTTGTCTCTTCTTAGTGATAAACAACTCATCCCCTCGTTTTATTGTTACCCACTTCCATTGTCAGTTTCAGTGAGGCCGTGTAAACTTATTTCTTAACAATACTTATGGCTAACAAACATCTAAAATCCTGTACATACAGTAATATTAATTTACACTACAATCACTCTGGCATTCACAGCATGTTGTGATATAAAATATTGCCTCATTCTGCAATTGGTTTTAGCTGGCCAGATACGTCAGCATTACTATATGAAGAAAGGTCAGGCCTAGCTGGGCGATGAAAGGGGTGGAAAATCGATATGTGTCACCTGAATGGTTGAAACAATATGCCTCCCAAAGACTGTCTTTACTAGCCCCTGAATGAGTCCTGCTCTTATTGGTTCGGCATTCAAGCATTATCCTGTGTAACCGAAAGAGAGATGGAGGGCGCGGCAGAGGCGTGTTAATTATTGATTGACAACTTAAACCGCGGTTCCTCATTTCAGCACGATTTTTTTGCACCCCACTGTACGTCAATGTCTAGGTTAAGAATTCAAACAATGCAACAGACTTCATAAGAATGAAGATGAAGTTTCACCTAAAGAATTCAACTATAGAAGGGCTGGTCCCCTAGCTCAGTCGGCAAAGCACCTGTCTGCTGTGTTAGGGATTTCGGGTTCTATTCCCGGCTGGGTGGGATTTTTCTCTAGCCTAGATTATTCCCTATCCTCCCCAGAGTTTGGAAGTGTGAATGTGTGTGGTGTTATGTATTGGTAAAACCCAAATATAAACCAGAAATCCAATGACAAGTGTATACGAGTTAACACATAGGCAATATTTTCCAAAGGCCACCGATATGACCATTGCAGTTAAAGGTGAGGTATAAATGGAATAATAATAATAATAATAATAATAATAATAATAATAATAGTAATAATAATAATCACGACAAAGCCAAAAACTATTTTAATATACCTACTGCAAACTAGGATGCATAGCTGAAGATACAGTTGAAACTTCATGAAGCTAAATTTGCTAACAAAACTCTCTAGATGGCTGCTGTTCATGCAGTACCTTAGGCACCACGACCTACATAGACCTATTGTGGCTACAATTCCCCAAGAGGAGGCGATGAAGTGAAAAAACCACACGTGGCTACAGGGCGAAGGCAGACAGACCACAGAGACGCGCGGAACACCCTAGTTCCAGGCTTGAAGACACGTCCCACTGCTGGAGTTGCCTAGACAGGCAATGAGCAACCCGTCGACCCAGTAACCCACCAGTGACCACGAGGAGTGCTCTTTCCTTTGAACAAGCATGCGCGGCACCGTCATACGCCACGAAACCTGTAAGTACATTAGGGTGCAAAAAAAGAAAAAAATGCGTGCCGATATGAGGAACCACGGTTTAAGTTGGCCATCAATAATTAACACGACTTTGCCGCGCCTTTCAGCCTTCGTTCGGTTACAGAGGTTAATGCTTGAATGCCGAACCAATAAGAGCCGGACTCATTCAGGGGCTAGTATGGACAGTCTCTGGGAGGCATGTTGTTTCAACTTCAGGTGACATATAACGATTCTCCAACCCTTACATCGCCCAACTAGGCCTGACCTTTTTTCATAGGGTAATGCTAACGTATCATACTTCAGCTAAAACCAATTAGAGGATAGCTCACCTAAGAACAGGCGCAGAACACAAATGATGAGGAGATTCTGCCAACATTCAGGAATGGAAAGCACTAAAAGTAACCATAAGCATCGGCACGCTTTTTTTTGCACTCGACTGTACCTGTAGGTTGAGAACATATTGCAAAAATTTGATACCGAGATTTCACAGGAAATATATGTTTTGAGACCCTCTAAATAAAAAAGAAAATATTTTTAGAAAAAGATCCGTGTATATGTGTGTCTGTGAACAGCATAACCCAAAAACGAAAAATCGGATGATACCAAATACCAAAATTGGTATTTAAGTTCAGGATCTTCCGAATATTCGACACGAAGATTTTCGAGAACGTCCCCCACGCTCAATTACCCTTTACATGGAACTTTTTCGTTTTTTTTTCTCTCGCAAAACTGGCTCTTAACGATTTTGACTAAAATACCATATATTAAAGATGTTTACATGACAAACAAAATGTATATGTAGAATTTTCTGTGAATTTCCTGTGAAGTCTCTTCATTCGGAAGGAATTTTGTATAACCTAATATAAATGGTAAGCATTAGGTGATAGACGAAAACGTGCTACACAAAAACTGTATATATCTTTAAGACGCACGTTTTATTACAACTAATTTTTACTTTCTCTACTACGTATAGTAAGTAGGGGAAGTATTGCATTCCACCCAAAAATTCGATACCGAGATTTCACAGAAAATACATGTTTTGACGCCCGATGAATCCAAAAAAAGAATTTTTGGAAACATGTCCGTGTGTGTGTCTGTGTGTGTTTCTCTCTCTCTCTCTCTCTCTCTCTCTCTGTGTTTCTGTGAGCAGCATAACTGAGAAATGAACAGTCGGATAAACACCAAACTTGGTATTTAGGTTCAGTATCTTCCAGAGATGCGACACGAAGGTTTTCAAGAAAATCCCCCACCCCAGATTACCCTTTACATGGAACATTTTTCGAAAATTTCAATTTTCTCAAAAACGAGTCTAACGATTTGGATTAAAATATCATATGTTTAAGATACCCAGGGACCTGCATGTGGGATTTGTGGTGGACGAAGCGGCGTCTGGGCGGGTTTTCTCCGGGTTCTCCGGTTTCCCCCGCCATTCATTCCACCAACTGCTCCATCATCACCTTTCCTTTCATCCATTTCACCAACATTTCGTTTCATCTACTTCCTTCATCCCATACCAGGCATCGGGCTGATCACCCATCCTGGATGCTCTGTCTGATCCATGAGTGTCTGCTCCTCGACGGGCCTCTGACACCAGGCACCCGCTTGTAAGTCCTGGGGGGTGTAAGTCCTATATAAGAGGAGGGTAAACAGATAATGAATGAATGAATGAATGTTTAAGATATTTTCATGACAAATGAAATGTATATCTCGAATTTTCTGGGAAAGTCTCCAAAAGTATTCTTCATTGTGCATGACTTTTGCATAACTGGTAAACCATAAGAGATAGACAAAATTTTACTACACAAAAAATGTAGATCGCTTTAAAATACACAATTTATGCCCTATACATTTTTTTGTTGAGTGAACCATTTTCGAGATATTGCTTGTTATTCCGTTAAAATTTTTCAATACTTATACTTTTTCTCAAATTCGTTATTCATTTTTTTTGTCCTGGTAATGCAAAGAGAATGGAATAGGTACTCCACATAGCAACCAGCTCTTAAAATATTTGACTATAGCTTAAAGGCTACCAATTCCCCTTGCATCTACAAGAAAATTAGCAATAAGGTTAACATCTCGATATCTCTATTAACGTTAAGTATATGGGGAATAAGCGTTTGTAAAAATAGTTTGTACAAGAGTAGAAAAAGTCATGTGAGTGTAACACATCAGATTTTTTTGTAGTATAAGCCATTTTCGGGTACGCGTTTTTAATGGTTCGATTTGTTCAATACTTCATTCTTTTTAACTCCTGTCGATATTGAGTTATTTCCCGCGATTGCATGGAAAGTGTATGGAATTTTAAAGCGTCCAGTTCTTAAAAATTTCACTATCGTTGCTCCATTTTATCTCAAAGAAATGTGTAATGTAGCTATCTCTGCAAAGGTTTAACTCGATTAAAATGAAGTAGACAGAGAAATAAGGTTTCGTTAGAATAATTTGTACACCCACTAATAAACGACAGAAGTTTAGAGAAAGTCATGTGACTGTAACAGACATTCCTTTCTTTTCTGCCGCTCAGCAAAACATAACTGCGTGTGCACCAGCTGCTCCGGATATTGAATGATTAATGAAGAAAGAGACGAAATAACTTAGGCATTCTGTAAAGTTGGCGGTTTTAGAGCTCAAGACAGTTCGTTGAAGAATATTTCATAAGCTATTAACGTCTGCCCACGCGAGGAGCCCGGAAAAAGGAATGCGTGTATTTAACAAGTTTGAAATAAAACCGCTGTCACTCATCTTGAACCAACGATAGCATTGTTAGTAAACCGTGCGCTTAAAACCAAGGGCTCTAAAGGGAACAGATTGTATAATGTTTACATTTGAAGCAGTCAATAAATTAATGTAAGATAATATAGAATAAATAAAATATTTTGAAATTAATTTCAGTATTGAAATAGTTTTCGATTAACCTTCAGTTTTGAGCTAATTTAATGTAGGCGTTTCGAAACTCTTTTTGCTTTTCACCTTTGACCTCTGACCAATTATTTCAATACTAAGTAAATTCATTTGCCCAACACTTTGCATGCCATTTGCAGTGTTTTCCGTTATCCGAAACTGAAACTGAATTTTCATAAAGTTTAACAGCAAGTTTATCCTAAATGACGCCGTGTCTGGCTCGTAGCAGGTATCGGGTTGAATGACCTCACTTTGCGGCAACCTAATTCACGCGCCTACGGAGAGTAACGGCATTTGCAGTTCATTCTAACCTTGTTTGATATAGTGTATAGTAGGAATAACGTTATGAGAAGCTGTATATTGTTTGTATTTTCTGTGTGCAATTATTGGTATATTAGAAAATACCGTGTTTTTCTTCAACACAGCACCATGTGGATTGCCATCTTGCATTTCTGCAGAAATACCTTCGTGTTACCGTTTCTAACAAATCCACAGTATATAGGTTGTTGAAAATCTTTAAATAGACTGGTCATGTTAGGCAAAAAGTAACATAGGCACAGTGGCGCCTGCTGTATAAGAATCAGGAGCACAAGAGCACGTGAACGCCCACACATTTGACACCCTGCGATTTATTGGTTGCTTTTTCTTTGAATGCTATGAAAAGTAATGTATATGCGCTAATTTAAAATCTACGGCGTGTAAATGTACCACGCTACTCCTGTAAACTGAATGAAATGTGGCAACAGGGTCGGTGGCACATCTTGACTTGTGAACATTATAAGGAGCTTTTGTGCATGCTCAGCTGGTGTGACATGATTACCTTATCGGCCAAATACATACGGGTCGTGCACACTTGAAGACGTGCACGAAACTCCCCGGCGCTGTTTCAGTACTATCACTACAATTTTACGTCAATGCCACTAGATGACAGCACTACGGCAGAAGTATCTAACGTGCATAAGCCCGGAAATTTCTCCCGGATATTCCAGATCAGAATCTAAACTACAATTTAAGGGACAAATTACTTAGTTCTAGCCCTAAAATGCTGTAGGTACTTATTGTATACAAAGGCAGCATCCAGAAAAAACCCAGTCAACTTATGCATTAATACTATTTATTATTATTATTTATCATTATTAGTGTTGTTGCCAAATAAGGATCTCTTTAAAGCACACAATTTATTTCAAATAACATTTTGTGGCATGAGCCATTTCTAAGATATTAATTCGTCCCGCCAGTATTGATTTTCAAGTGTGCACGTGGGCTGAAGAATGGAACATCCCCCTGGGACAGTCCACCTTTTCAATCCAGGTAGCGGAAGCATAAACAAGGAATTATTTGTGAAATATCTGGAACAGTTTCTAGCTACCGTAAAACCTTCGAAGGCGATAAGGTTCTCCTTGATGGTCATACAACCACACAAAAAATCCGAAAGCACTGCATCTAGTTAGGGAGAATGGACTGTTTTAGAACAACAGGACCCGTCCTTTTCTTCACTCATGCAATAGCGGAAGATGGATTTTAAGCGTTTTGTGCATTCAAATTATTTATCACTGCTTTCTAGTTAGGTATTTATATTTTCAGCATTTTTCTTCCTGTAAAATTATCTTTGCGAAGCATGGTGATGGACAAATGAAATTTGCCACAGAAATTCTCTGGGGCAATAAGTAGACATTTCCGTAGGTTTTATTCGAAATACATGTATACCATTTTTTTAAATCTCCAACCAAAAAGACTGCAAATTTTAGGGAAAGAAAAAACATATTAATAACTTAAAAATGTTAGGGAAAACTTAAAAAATATATAAATATTGATAACCTAAGCTTTTAATTAATTTTCGCAAGGATGGTTTTTACTGATGTAAACAAAAACAAAAAATTTGGCCATAACTTTTAAATCATTAGAGCAAAATTAATGAAATTTGGTCTCCAACATCATTACGTTATATCTATGGTATATATCTAAAATGCTAGCATTATTAATTTAGAATCTTAAAATTTCAGTCATAGGTATCCTTAAGTACAAGCAATGTCCCTTTTGCCAACAGCTAGTTCTTACTCAACTTCTGCTATTATAATTATGTTTATAATATCCAGAAACCTTAAAAGGTAATATGTTTTCATATATTTTTAAAGCATGATAAAACACGAATGTTTCACCTTAGAGTTAATATTTCGACGGATTGGAATGTCGATGGTACACACAATCTTGTTGCCTTGAGAAGCTTTTAAATTGTTTGGTTAACCTAGCCCGAAAGTTAGCTCAAATATTAATCGCATACTTTTATGCGATTTTCTTCTGTGTAATAAATTATACTTTTTTAATGTTACTGACGACTTTTAAGTAAGAAGGGTGCATATTAAAACATGAAGTTCTGAAAATAATATGCTTGAAATTAGTTTTATATATTGTATTAGAATTCTTTTGGCTTTGCAACCTTAAGGAATATGCTTTAAGGGTACTAAAGGCTGAATTCTTTTACAAAGTGTCGAAAAAAAGTATTTTCCAAGAAAACTTCATAAAAAATTCTCAGCTACTGTAGAATCACGATTCAATTATGGTTTTGCCCTTCTGTCTATTTAAATGCTAAGACGCGATATTTAAAAGGACGTGAGCAGAAGTGTGTATAGGTATACTTGAGTGCAAAAGAACGTGCCCATGCTTTTGGTTACTTTTAGTGTTTTCCATTCTTGAATGTTGGCAGAATCTCATCATTTATGTTCCGCGCCTCCCTTATGGGCTTTTCTCTATTGGTTTTAGCTGAAGTCTGATACGCTAGCATTACCCTATGAAGAAAGGTCAGGCCTGCCTGGGTGATGAAAGGGGTGGAGAATCGGTATACGAGGTGTGATAAAAAATAACGGGAATGTTTTTTTCGCGAATTTTATAATTCCGATGTTAAACCTTTTCCCTTTTATCTGGTTAGTACACATATTTCTGATGTATCTTTGCATTTTCAGCTGTTTGAATGTTTAGTTTATTGTTGACAGTCGAAAAAGTTATACGTGTTTTCGAATGCTCGGCGAATTTTTACTTTCGAAAAAGATGGCTCAAAGAATTTGCATTAAATTTTGCTTGAAAAACGGAATAAAGTGTAACACCACATTCGAAATGTTGACTGTGGCTTTTGGCAAATCTACTATGAGTTACACAAGAGTTTATGAGTGGTATAAACGTTTCAAAGCGGGTCGAGTAGACGTTGGAGACGACGCCCCAGCACATCAATTACTGACGAAATGTGGAAAAAGTAAAGAAAATGGTTCTGGAAGATCGGCGAATCACCGAGAGGTTGTTGATGCTGTCGGCATATGCTTTGGCTCATGCCAAGCATTTTTTTTTCGGATGTTTTCGGCATGAAACGTGTAGCAGCAAAGTTTGTTCCGAAATTGTTAAATTGCTGAATGAAGTCGAAAACGATCCAGAACTTCTAAAGAAGGTTATAACAGGACGAAACATGGGTATATGGGTATGACGTCGAATCTAAGGCCCAATGGAAACTACCTGAAGAGCCAAGACCGAAAAAAATTCGACAAGTTCGATCACATGTGAAGGTTCTTCTCACTATTTTCTTCAATTAAAATGGGTGAGTGTAACATGAGCTCCTGCCTCGTGGTCGTACGGCCAATAACGAATACTGCCTGGAAGTTATGCTCCGTTTGCATGAAGCAATCTCAAGAAAACGACCAGAATTGTGGCAAAACCACTCGTGCAAATTGCATCACGATAATGCACCCGCTCACACCTCAATGCTTGTTCGTGACTTTTTGGCAAAAAACAAAACCGTTATGCCGCATCAGCCACCGTATTCGCCGGACATGGCACCCTGCGACTTCTTTCTATTCCCGTGGCTGAAGAGAAGCATGAAAGGACAACGTTCTGCCACCATTGATGACATAAAAACTGAATCGCTGAAGGAGCTGGACACCACAACGAAAAGTGACTTCCAGAAGGTCTTCCAAGATTGCTAAAAGCGCTGGCACAAGTTACTATGTTTGAGGGGGATAACTTTGAAGGGGACAAAGTTGATATTGATGATTAAATAAAAATTCTTTAAGAAAAGCCAAAATTCCCGTTACTTTTTAATTACACCTTGTCTGTCACCTGAATGGTTCAAACAATATACCTCCCAAAGACTGTCCATACTAGTCCCTGAAAGAGTCCGGCTCTTATTGGTTCGGCATTCAAGCATTAACCCCTGTAACCGAATGAGGGATGGATGGCGCGGCAGAGGCGTGTTAATTATTGATTGCCAACTTAAACCGCGACTCCTCATATCGGCACAGTTTTTCCACCCGACTGAGAGGCATATTGTTTCAACCATTAAGGGACAATTATACCGATTCTCCACCACTTTCATCGCCCAGTTAGGCCTGACCTTTCTTCATAGGGTAATACTAGAGTATCGGTCTTCAGCTAAAGTGAACTAGAGGAACGCTCACCTAAGGCAGGCGCGGAACACAAAAGATGAGATTCTGCCAACATTAGAGGATGGAGAACACTAAAAGTAACCAAAATCATTGGCACTTTTTTTGTACTCGACTGTACCTAGAGTCACAAAATTAATTATGTTGATAAAAACCTGTGAACCTTTATACTAAATTGTTTGAAATTTGCAATTATCAATTTCTGTATTTCTGTACCATTAAAACTTCTTTTCTGTTTCTTAGAATAAAATAAAAATATATTTTATCTTATTACTATTTTTTATTAGTAACATTTTTCTGAAGGATGCGATTCTTAACTATAACTAGATTTTGGGAGGTACAGAAGTGAAGATGTATTAAGGGTACCCAACGGTGAAGCACCTAAGACACTCGCAGAACACATATGTTGAGGAGATTCTACCAACGTTCAAGAATGGAAAGCACTAAAAGTAACAAAAAGCATCGGCACGTTTTTTTGCACTCGACTGTACCTAGAGTCACAAAATTAATTTTCTATTGCAATTCTGCTGAAAAAAACCCGTGAACCTTTATAATAAATTTTTGAAATTTGCAATTATCAATTTCTGTACCATTAAAACTTCATTTCTGTTTCTTAGAATAAAATAAAAATATATTTTATCTTATTACTATTTTTATTGGTAACATTTTTCTGAAGGATGCGATTGTTAAGTATAACTAGATTTTGGGAGGTACAGAAGTGAAGATGTATTAAGGGTACCCAACGGTGGAGCTTCTAAATCCTGCAGTTTTTGTATAAATGTTTCCAAAATTTAGTCATATACTGCTCCACCACCAATATATGTGTGTTTAAATTTCATGTAGATAACTCTAACATTTTTTGAGAAAAAAACAACTATTTTACTTTATTATGTATTACACGTGATGCAGAAGTTGTAGTTTTGAAACTTAAAAATAATACCATAATATTTAAATGTCGACATACAAAACTGGAATATAGAATTTTAATAACTCTTTTGGTTGTTTCATAAAAAAGGCTAAACCTTCAAATACAATTTTTAAACAATTTATCAAGAGTGATTTAAGGGGACACGTAGGTCAGAATGCAGAGGCATAGGTAATTATTTGTATCTCCTAAACTATTGCAGCTAGAGTTACTTTTAGTAAGTATAATATGTTGCTGTCTCGGTAATTTTTTTAAGTTTTTTTGTTTTTGTTGGTAACCCACTTAGAGATTTTTATGTTTTTCATGACATTGCTTATCTTATATACCTTTTTTATGGAAACTACTCAATGCAGCACTCTGAAATTTTATCTAATAATTTTAAATAGATCAATACAACTATCCTGGTAGCCATTTGTTTTTATTTCTTCCCATTAATTTTTTTAAAAAAATCATTATTGAACAAAACCTAGGCATTGAAAAACAGCTCATTTTATAACGTAAATAATAGAATAAAGCCAATATTGGAATTCTGTTACAAGAAAATGTTTATCTTATTATGCTGAACAAGTGTGCTAAATTGCATGCATTTATCTTCAGTGGTTTCTGAAAATAGGGCACATAAACACTGAAAAATGAAGGTTTCGGAAAACGAAGAGCAAAGATAAAACATTGTGTTATAGTAGCTAATTGTCCTTAGATGTGTTAAAACTGCCCATAACCATAATCAGCATTCTCCTCCTGATCTTCTTCCTGCTTCCTTTTCTCTCTCCTATCCTGTCTGGCATGCTGGTGTATATTTTTGCAATGCGGCCTCAGCGGATTCTATGCGATGCTTGTCAATGTCTTGCAAACTTCTTTTTTTGGAAATGACCAGGTTCCATACCAAGTCCCTGAATAACTTTGATTTTTTCTGCATTCCCATCATTGAAAACAAGAACTGCATCATATGCTCCAATTTCAAGCACAGTTTTGGACACAAATCTTGTTTTAGGGAACCGTTTCCAAATTAAATTATTTAAACTTTCATTGGCATTCTGAGTGCCACCATGAAGGCACTTTTTCAGCAATACAGCATCACCTAATGCTCTAAATACTGGCTTTATTGCAAGTAATACAGGCTCAGGTAGACTATGTACATGCTTGTATTCTTCATGAGTATACTTAGCCATCTGAAACCACACCACGATGATGCACTGTCTGAACAAGGAGCATGTTGTGGATGTTCATCTGTGGACAATTTGTGGAAGTATATAGCCCACACAGCTTTTTGCACGCTGTCATTATTATCTCATAGCTTTGCCATAATAAACTTGCAAATTATTTATTTCCTTTTTAGTTAGGCGATAAAGTCCTCCCAATGGTTTGCCATCTTCTAATAGCACACCCCTCAACCACAAACTCAATTTAACGTTTACTCCACTATTTTGAATTAAAAATACAAAACAAACTGTATGCACACAGCTGGCTGGCAGAGCCTTCTATATACTACGGTGATTCGGAAGAAATTCCTGTAAGAAAAATCAAGATTTTTCTGTTTGGTTTTATGCATGTGAGAAACGTAGAAAATATTGGCGTTGAACACTCTACAATAAACGGCAGTAACCATTGGGAATTTAATTTTTTAATGGCATTTGCAGTTGGAAGGCGGCGCCGTGGCCGAGTGGTTAGACCGCTCGCCTCTCACCGAGGCGGCCCGGGTTCAATCCCAGGGACCCGCATGTAGGATTTGTGATGGACAAAGCGGCGTCTGGGCGGGTTTTCTCCGGGTTCTCCGGTTTCCCCCGCCATTCATTCCACCAACTGCTCCATCATCACCTTTCCTTCCACCCATTTCACCATCATTTCGTTTCATCTACTTCCTTCCTCCCATACCAGGCATCGGGCTGATCACCCATCCTGGATATTCTGTCTGATCCATGAGTGTCTGCTACTCGACGGGCCTCTGACCCCAGGCACCCGCCTGTAAGTCCTGGGGGGCGTAAGTCCTACATAAGAGGAGGTTAAACAGATAAAGAAAAAAAAGAAAAAATTTGCAGTTGGAATTTTGGCCTAACATTTTTGTGATTATTCTAGAAGCATAGTACTATCAAATGAGACAATAATTTTTTTGGTTTTTTTTGACCGATTCCGACCTACGTCTCCCCTTAATTAATTGTGTCTTATCTTGAGAAATTTAAAAGTGTGGAAAAAAATGTATGCCAATTTATAAATATCATTCTCTCTGTGCTTTTCCTGAAAATTTGAACAAGACTGGTTCCAAACTACATCTGTGCACATTTTTAATGCGCAACAGTGTAAGAAAAATCAATAAAAGTGATTGGAAATAAATACAGGTCATTAGGCTGTGTGTTCTTGGGTATTTAAATTTTCACTTGCTCAAGTATTAAAGGGATCTAAGAGCTAAAGCCATTATATGTAATTGAAGCTAAAGGCTCAAAGTATTTTTGGACAAGGTAATTTTTGAACATTTTGACCAAGTTTCAGCAATGATTAAAATAAACTTGAGGCAGTATTTTTAACACTTAAATAATTTCAGGTTAATTATATAATATGTAAATTCAATAACAGCCCGCCTTGAAGCAATATGTGTATATAATAATTTGTAAAATGTATGTATAATTGGCGCAACAGTTCTAGACATGTGAAAATCTTAATGAGAGCTATGAAGCGAATTGCTTACCAGATCAGGAGGTGACCGGTCGTCTGCATGCTGCAGGAGTGCGTGGGACAGTCATTGTCAAATATCCACATACCGGTTATGCACTGTGTTGCGCTGATAAACTTAGTTATATACGGTATATTAAAATCTACGTTGTAAAAAGCGCTTAGTATAAAAACATTGTTAATCATTGCCTCCAATTCTTCCACACCTGACAGCCCTCCCTCTTCTGCGGAATCACTCACATTATTGCCGTCATCACTGCTGTCACTACCTTCTGCACCATTATCCTGGATGGGAATTCTTTCTATTTGATTTTCTGCAATTCCGTATTCTTCGAAATAATGATTCTTAATTTATTCAACATGTCGACATACATTTTCCCATTCTGGCCTTCCAATTTCAGCAAATTGCTGGCGTTATAACTGTTCCACATATTTTAATTTAAAAATGATATTTCTGCATGCCACCCATTTTTTGATATCAGCCCAGATTAATTCGATTGGGTTTAGATCTGGGCGATACGATGGCAATCTAAGTACATTATGGCGATGTTGTATTACTATCTGGTCAAGTATGTATGACTTCTGAAGCTGTTTTTTGGCTTTAATTAAGCTATATAGCTTTGTTTTACTCATGCTTTCATCTAAAGCTTTATTATGCCTAAGTAACCAAGCTCTCATTTCTTCTTTCAAGGAAGTTGAGGTAGGTGGTTTGTGAATTTGAGTGTTGACGCATTGTGAAGCATTGTCGATGACCAGAACAGACCCAGCAGGCATATTAGGTATCAACATGGCGTTGATTCACTTCATGTACTTTTCTGTATTCATTTCTTGATGAAAATCTCCTGTGGTTTGTTGCGACTTGTAAAAGAAGGGCATTTGGAACGAAGCCGATCTTTCCAACAGCATGAACGATAATAAGTATTTGCCCTTTGGCAACAGGTGCCTGCAAACCTAATTCGCTATCGTCACTCCAACTTTTAGATGCTATATGACTGCTGTGTATGTATGACTCATCTTCATACACTATAGTATTTTTCTGAAATTTGTAGCACCACCTTGAAAATTGATGCTGAAATAAGTACACACTGATATAAGTACATATAAAATTATAGTTATTTGGAAAGGTAGAATCAGACTGAAAAATTTAATACCATAGCCGGGATTTGAACCACGGATATTAGGCTTTCCGTGCCGTTGGTCTAACCGACTAAGCTATCATGGCAACATTTACTTTTTATTTTTATTTTTTTATTTTATTAATATTTTTTATTTTATTTATTTGTTTATTTTGCTTTTCTGTTAGAACTCTTCTATTTGATTTCGGTTTCTTCCATTTGAACTCTAAATCTTTAATAATTTTTCTGAGATTTGTAGCACCACCTTGAAAGTTTCTGCTGCCTTTCAGCTTGATGAGCAATCTGCTTATTGTTAGCACAGTTTTTTCTTCCACATAAGAATTGCGAATCGTGCGCCGAATGACGCATTCGAAATCGTCTATTTCTGTACTACGTTTAGGGACCTTATGTTTCTTCCAAGGTGTGTCAAATGGCATTCTTTCATCCATATGTTTTTTTTTTTCTTATCTTTGGGAGCTCTGTAAACGGAACTCTGTGAAACACCAGTTGCTTTGACTACACTTTCTTTCACTCCCTTAAGGCTTTTGTGGAACTCGGATAAAGACATATATTTTCTTCCTTCATCTCTGCTTCTTGCTTCAAGAATTCGAGGACATTTGCAATTATTTCCCTACTTTGACTATGTAACACCTTACCACTTAACTTTGAAAACATAGGAGCCATGGTTATAAATATAACAAATATAAAATAAGTACTATTTAGATACTGCTGCTCTCTTTAAAATTACAAGATGCAGGAACTTTCTATGCAGACTGTATGTGTTACGCACTGTGAGTAAGCAAAGGCATTATATCGCTTTCGTTGATTAAGCTAAACATAAACCATTCCTAGTCTCGGCAACTGGGGTGGCAATCAAGGTCACGATTCCAGAAGTTTTGCGCGAGTTATAACAGTCATTGCATATGGTTATATTATTGTATACATGTTCAATAATGTTATGTGAATGTATTACGTAATTTAATAATGTAGGTGCTGTGAGAATAATAAGTTAAAAGTTTGCTAACAATGAGGTAACCTTGAGGCAATAATGAGTAAGATAGTTTAATAATGTTATTAGTCATTATTGAAGCAAAAATAATGTAATTTTCGTGACAGTTTATAAAAATAGCCAATCAACAACCAGAAAAAGGTTTAGTTAAATGAAGGTATTCTATTGGATTAGGATTAGTCAATCAGAAACTGAAAAGGAGAAACATTTACGAATTCAGAAGTCAGTTGCCTGCGGACTGTGTTTGTAACTGGATGCGTGATGCGTCCTCGAGAAATATAATACGTATTCGTGTGAGACGAAAAATAAGTTTACGTGTTAAAAAGTACAAATAATTAATAAATGAATCTCACAGCTCTCTATATCAGTGAAGTGTTATTTAAAATCGTATCAAGCATTAATAAAAGAAGTGAAGTAAAATTATAATCTGTGTAAGCCTACATTCCTGTCACACCACAACCCTGTTAAGAGAAACGTGTCTCTAAAATAAATACTGACGCAGCCGAGGCAAACTTAAATGTATAATATTTAAAGAAACAGTTTAAATTACAAAGTTAATATTTTTAAACTTGGGGCAAAGGCCACCTGAAAGTACATTTGGGGCGAAGGCTACCGGAAACCGGGTACCATTCGTGCGGTTGCCAAAAAACTACTACAACTTCAGCTCCCCAACAGTTGAAATGCAATACAAACTACTTCAAATTGACGCCCAAAGCGTGGTGCAAATAACGTAACAAAACACCTTTTTCAAATTGGCGTCCATACGTCGAGCTAATAAATATCTTCTTCAAATTAATGATTCAAATACCAATAATTATGTATTAACTCTGGGAACTGAGTGACCGTGAACTGCAGGGTGCGCCAATAAGATGTACCTGATTTAAAACATGCATAGCTTCCAAACTATTGAAGATTGATGTATCATATTGGTACAGAGCTACAAAAGAAAGCTGGGAGAATAATTTTTAAAGCAAGCAGCTGCTTTTGGAACATGCCCCAAAAGTTTGGACTATGTAGCGGCTGTTCGATTATTTGTGCTGGCGGATTTGAACCCCAAGATGAAAATGAGCTTCGTCTGTAAACCACACATTGTTGACGCATTCATTATCTTCCATTCTTTGGTTAAAACTATTGAACATATCAACACATTCGCGTTTGTATTGAACTGTTAGTGACGGCTCCACTTGCAGTTTATACGGGAACAGTTTGAGCTCTTGTTTCAAAATCCTCCTGATGACGTCAGCCTCAGCCTCAGTTATCTTGCAAGTCTTTGGTGTCCTTTTTTGGACTGATTGAGTGACAACCCTACAGCAGTGTTGCCAACTTAGCCATTTTATGGCTAAATCTAGCATTTTTACACTAGCGTTTAGCCATATAAAATCGTAAAATGCTTATAGCCTGAAATCTAGCCAATTTAAGCAAACCCTTAGCCAGAATCTAGCCTAAATAGCAGAATTTCATCTGCGCTTTAGCTATGCAAAAGGAATAAATGGTTAGGGTGAATCCCCAATACCTGTGTAGTTGTGTTATCACCTGTGTAGTTATCATGAGTCCGTAGCATGTCATCAAAACGTGTACTAATCATAAAGTCGACTTTCTAAAGTATGCGCTCAAAGTCTATGATTTTTGGCACACAGAATTGGTCGATTTTATATATTTTACCTAAATATTTTCAGTAAATTTCATATCTCAATATCAGATATATTTAACGTACGGTGTTGGTGCTTACAATTTTATACTAAATAATTTATTCTTTTACAGTATTTAAACACTATGGAATTATGTAATAAATTATGATATTTAGAATCTCTTAATGGGGTCGCCCCTCCGTGGTGTAGTGGTTACCGAGGTCGCGGGTTCAAACCCGGTGGAGGGCGATGGATTTTTTCGGGCGTAAATATCCTTAGCATGGATTTACTTATTGCTTTATTACTATACGTAAATTTCCTTCCTTCGGAAGGGAAGTAAAGCCAGTGGTCCCGTGTCGTAAATTTATGGCTCGTAAATTTATGGCACGTAAAAGAACCTCAAGCCTGATAAAGAGGCCTGTGAGCATAATTTCCGGTCTTTCACGTCCAATATAGAATGAGACGCTAACGACCATAGCAGTTAAAGAGCGTCTATAAATAAAACTCAATTTAATTTGTCTCAATGGGGTTTAACTTTAGCAAACAAAATATGGATAGTTTTAGACTCCAATTATATCTAGCCTTTTTTTGTTAAAGAATGCCTTTTTAAAGATACCATCTAGCCATTATTTGCGAGGAAATGTTGGCAACACTGCCCTACAGCTGTAATGTATTCTCGCATGCTCGCCGATCTCGGTCTATATGAATTGCCTTTATTCAGGTTAAGAACAGTCCCTTGTTCATTATATTTCTTTACAATATGCAGTATTGTCTTTGGAGATGGTGCTACTCGACAATTAAATTCATTACGATACCACTGATTTTGTTTCCAAATAAAATATAGCAATTTTAATTCTCCCAGCCGTGGTGAAAACCATAACGAAAGTTACTCTCAAGCTTGCACAACAATTACCTGAAAACAGAAGAAAAAATATTACCAACTTAGCAAATATCAAACATTAAAGACAGGGACATTTTATTGGCGCACCCGGTATTACAAATCAGTGCTGAAATACCGTTTAAAGAAATATGTGTATACGTAATACCAGATATTTTCTTGGTAGACATGCATTTTCACTTTCTCTATTACTTACACAATTAGAGGAACATTTTATACAAATATTCCATACCGAAATTTCACAGAAAATACATATTTTGAGGCCACCTGAATAAAAACAACAGGTTTTAGAATAAGGTGTGTATGTGCGTGTGTGTGTGTTTCAGCAGCATAACTGAAAAAATCTGATGTGTTACACTCACATGACTTTCTCTACTCTTGTACAAACTATTTTTACAAACGCTTATTCACCATCTACTTCATGTTAATCGAGATAAACATTTGCAGACTCTATCTTATTGCTAATTTTCTTGTAGATGTAAGGGGAAAATATATTTACAAGGGCAATATAGAAAAACAGTAGCCTTTAAGCCGATACATATCTCTTAATAACTGGTTGCTAGGTGCAGCACGATTCCCTTTGCCAAAGATTATAACTCTTTGCATATCCAAGACAAAAAAATGAATAACGAATTCCCATTTGAGAAAATAAGTATTGAATTGGTAATTTTCTTGTAGATGCAAGGAAAATATGGTAGCTTTTAAGTGATAGTCAAATATTTTAACGCTGGTTGCTATGTGACGCATTCCATTCTCTTTGCATGTCCAGGACATAAAAAAATGAATAACGCATTTGAGAAAAAGTATAAGTAGGTATTGGAAAATTTAAGGAAATAACAAGCAATATCTCGAAAACGGTTCACTCAACAAAAGAAATGCATATGACATAAGTTGTGTATTTTAACGCGATCTACATTTTTTGTGTAGTAAACTTTTGTCTATCTCTTATGGTTTACCAGTTATGCAAAAGTCGTCCACAATGAAGAAGACTTTTGGAGACATTCCCAGAAAATTCGAGATATACATTTCATTTGTCATAAAAATACCTTAAACATATGATATTTTAATCAAAATTGTTAGAGCCATTTTTGAGAAAATTAAAGTTTTCGAAAAAATGTTCCATGTAAAGGGTAGTCTGGGATAGGGGGATTTTCTTGAAAACCTTCATGTCGCATCTCTGGAAGATACTGAACCTAAATACCAAGTTTGGTGTTTATCCGACTGTTCGTTTCTGAGTTATGCAGTTCACAGACAGACTCACAGACACACACACACACACACACGGACATGTTTCCAAAAATGCTTTTTTGGGGGGATTCAGGGGGTCTCAAAACATGTATTTCCGGTGAAATATCGGTATCGAATTTTTGGGTGGAATACAATACTTCCCCTACTTACTATACGTAGTATAGAAAGTAAAAAGAGATATTAAATATCTTCCAAAGATGCAGCACGAATATTTTAAAGAAAATCTACCCGTCCCAAACTGTCCTTTTTACATATTTTTAATTTTTTCAAAATTGGCTCTAGATATTTTGATTAAAATGCCATATATTTAAGATATTTGCATGAAAAATAAAGTGTGCATTTTCAATTTACTGGGAATAGCCTAAAGTCCGTTTTATTTGGAAAGAATTTTGTATAAATGTGTATCAGTACTAAACCTTTAGAGATAAACAAACACGTACAGCACAAAAAAGTGATTTATATTAAAAACATTATATCCATTTGTATCTTAATATACTGCATCATTTATAAACTAGCATCACTACCAAATTCTGGGAATGTTTCATAAGAAAGAGATGAGTAAATAAACTGAGTTTTATTTATGTGGTACTTAAAGTTCCATTCTATATCGGACGTGGAAGTCGGTAATTTTACTCAGAGGCCTCTTTATCAGGTTTGAGGCTCTTTTACGTGCCGTAAATCTACGACACGGGACCACCGGCTTTACTTCCCTTCCGATGGAAGCCATGCTAAGGATTTCTACGCCTGAAAAAATCCATCGTCCTCCGCCGGTTTGAACCCGCGACCTCGGGAACTAGAGGCTAGCATGGTAACCACTACATCACGGAGGACGACAAAGAGATGAGTAACTGGTACTGACAGGTTAGATCATTCGGTTCTCCCGAAATGCAGGCAGCCAATAGCGTTGCTACATGGTGGACAGGTGGATTGGCTATTGGGCGTAGCAAGCAGGTTGTGCAGGTGTGTCTCGTGACAAAGCCGTTGAAAAAACTGTATTTTATCCCTACCATGCTTTAGGTAACTCCTAGTGGGCTCTGAAATCACCAAACAGCGTTGAACACCCGGCAAGAACCAATAACAAACCTGTTCACATCACTGACAAGGTACAAGATCGCTGTTTTTTCTTTTGTTTGCTACAAGCATTCCTGGTTTCAAATTAATACTGAGAGATATCGGAGGTTCTACTGGAAGCAAAAATATGGGTTATTATATTGTGATTCTGTCCAGTGTTTCAACTGTCATTTTCCATTGCTTTTGTTGTCACTGTTTCGTTTTTATATAGTTCACCTTCGTGTGGAGTTCACTTCACTCGGGAGTCGAACACAAGGTCTCCATAACCCGTCGCTCCGCAGTAGCACTCGCTGCACGTCACAAAAGTGGTCACTAACTCGCTCGCTCGGAGAATCTTGATGTCGCACCAGAAATACAGTCGCTAACTCGCTCGCACACTGACTCAACAACTCTCTCACTCTCTCGCACTCGACTCGCGACTGACTGGACTGCGCGAGAGCGCTCGCTTATATATGAAGTGGAATCTTACACAAAAGGTTCTCCAACGTTGTAGAACTATTTCGACACCGGGGAAAATGCGAATCAGCTGGAGAATTTAATGGCGTGCCGACATGTTGCCATGGTAGCTCAGTGGTTAGAGCAACCGGACGGAGACCGGGAGATCCGTGGTTCAAATCCCGGCTATGGCATTGAATTTTTCAGTCATCTGATTCCATCTTTCCAACCCTATCCAACACACGGCATGTGTGAAAGAACAATTAATTCCATTAATTGACCTAATAGTGGTTGTAACTATAAAGCCCGGGACTTAAAGTACTTACAAAGAATGTAAGTCGTCATTCTCAATGTGGTTTACCGGGAAAAATGTGAATCAGCTGGAGAATTTAATCGCGTGCCGGCATGTTGCCATGGTAGCTCAGTGGTTAGAGCAACCGGACGGAGACCGGGAGATCCGTGGTTCAAATCCCGGCTATTGAATTGAATTTTTCAGTCATCTGATTCCAACCCTGTCCAACACACGGCTTGTGTGAAAGAATATTTCGACACACTTTCTGAGGAAGGGGAGAAGAAGCTTCCAGAAAGCTCTGGTTATCTCCCGATAGCGCGCCCGGTGTTTACGTTGGCAAGCGGCGGTTATCTTGTATACTCCGACCGCTCGGCGTCGACACCCGAAACTTGGGCCATACTCCCTGCGTCACAATATCAACGCAATCAACAGAAAATTGAAGTGGTGTCAAAGGTATTTAAGACCAATGCTTCAGCAAAAATCGTGAAAATTATGCTTCACAATTTTTGCTTAAACCAATTCCATCTGATTTCACTCAAACCTCTATACCTATATGGTTTGTGAAGAACTTCAAAGTACTTAAAACTTCAAAACTATGTTATGCCTCACCCAAAATGCTCTCTTTAAGGCAAATGTTTTTCCTGTTTGTAAAAACACTGTCAGAAATATTGTGCACATTGATACAGACAGTTATAGGATCGCTTTTTGCTGGGAATAGCTGGAAGTTTTCTGGGAATAGCCTGTGAAGCCATCTTCAATCGGAAGAAATTTTGTAGATATAATTTTGTATAATGGGGAAACGACAAGAGATAGACAAAGACTAATTTTCAATAGCCTTTTTGTGACATGATCCATTTCCGAGATATCCGTTAATATTGGCTGGAATTGTTCAATAGTTTGTAACGTTTTTAAAGTGCTGTCGCTATTCAGATACATCTCGCGATGTCATGGAAAGAGTATGGAATTTCAAGGTCAGCATTTAATGGTCCGCTTTTAAATACCCGCTATCGATTCGGTTTCCTCTAGTGCCCTTGAAGTTACAACGAAATTTGTAATGTAGCTATTTCTACAAACGTTTGTCTCGATTAAAATGAAGTAGATAGAAAAGTCTGATGTGCTACACTCACACAACTTTATTTAGCCTGTATCATTTATAAATGGGTATAAAAGCTTATCTTACGAAATCTTACTTTTCTGTCTACATCATTTTAATCGAGATAAACCGTTGCAGAAATAGATACATTACATATTTTGTTACAAATGCAAAGGTAATATTAATAGTAAAATATTTCAGAACTGGACGTTACATGCTCGCCTGTATACTCTTTCCATGCAGTCGCGAGAAACAACTGAATGTCGACAGGACATTGCAAGAATGATGCATCGAACAATTGATGAAGGATATCTCGGAAATGGCTTATGCCACAAAGGAGTTCTTTGAAATAAATTGCGTGTTATAAACAGATATACATTTTTTGTGTAGTACGTTTTCCTCTGCCACTTAACGTTTACCAGCTGTACAAGATCATATAAAACTCCTTCCGAATGAACAGGATTTCACAGGTTATTCCCAGAAAATTCTACATATACGTTTCATTTGCCGTTTAAATATCTTTAATATATGATATTTTAATCAAAATCGTTTCAGCCATTTGTCATAAAATCGATAATTTCTAAAAATGCTTAATTTAAAGGGTAGTTGGCTTGGGGGATTTGAAATTGCATTCGGAGTTTTACCAACGCCGGCTCAACGAGACAGAGGGCTTTGGCTTTACAAGCGGAAAGCTATAATTCCGAATGACGCAAAGTCGCCCGCTGTTATTCCCTAGTGCCGTATAAGTGGACAGGCACCAAACGTCAGGGGATTTGGACCTGATAATAGATATAGGAATATGTGAATACTAATGAAGTGTATTGTGAATTTGTAATGAGTAGAACAATCCTTCCGCGCTTTCGACATAATCCCCTAGCCACAAACTACCATTTAAATGCAAAGTTTTTCCAAATTTGTTACTCTCTAAAACATTTGTCTAACGATTTTTATTAAAATACCATACATTAATAGTATATTATGCAAGAGACTATAATGGTAGTAATTAAAACACGAGTATTATTATTATACGAGCGTTTTAATCACCATTATAGTCAAGGTTCATACGACTGTTTATGCTCGACCATCTAAATCATGCTCTAAATTAAAGGTTTCATAAGTACCAGGTTTCTGGTTTGAGTGATGTGTTACAATCGTTATTCCTGTATCTATAGTTACAATACAATGACCTTGTAGCACCTGTGTCAAGCAAAGTTACTAGCGTTGTGAGACGTACTACGCAGAATAATCGATACTTGCGCTTTCACAATGCTACGTGGCCACTTCTGATTGGTCGAATACCAGTACTTTAATGAGGCCCATTAAAGTACTGCTACCAGTCGTATAAATACATTTTGGTATGGTCGAGGATAAACATATTTACATAACAAATAGAATTTATTTCTTGAATTTTCTAGCAATAGCCTTTGAAGTCCTTTTCATTCGGAAGGAATTTTATATAATCTTGTATAACTGGTAAACGTTAAGCGATAGACGAAAACATACTACACGAGAAATGTAGATCTCTTTAAAACACACAATTTATTTCAAATAACTTTTTTGTAGCACCGGACATTTTCGAGATATCAGTTATTAATGATTCGAATTGTTCAATATTTGAATACTTTGTTTTAAAGTCCTGTCCATTTTCAATTGTTTCTCGCACGTTATGCAAAGAGTGTGGAATTTTAAGGCTGGCGTATAGAGTCCAGTTCTAAAATATTTGACTATCGCTATTCCCTTGGTGTCTATAAGGAATGTGTAATGGAGCTATTTCTGGAATGTATAGGAACTAATTAACTATAGAAGGTGTAGGGGTTTAATTGTTGTAGTGTTTGCACCTCGTATGGGTACCAATTTCCGGGAGATATGTTTCTAGGTGTGTTTGCCCCAACGTACGGTACAAAGTTTCCGATGGCCTTCGCTCCACGTTTACTTTATGTCCAATAACTATTTTAATGTTATATATTTAAATATTATATATATATATGTATGCCTCGGCTGCGTCATTAGTAATTTGTTTAGAGCACGTATCTCTTAGCAGGGCTGGTACGGCTAAAGAATGAAGGCTTACACAAATTATAATTGTACTGTACTTCGTTTTATTAATCCTTCACACGATTAAATAACACTTCATTAATGTATCCTATTATAGAACTGTTAGATTATTCTTAATTACACTTTTATCAGGTGAACCTTATATTATTCTCACCGCAATGAATTTTTATGTCTCACACTGAACCCGTACCGAACCAAACTGCTTGGTTACGCTTTCTTGTAGCGTTTATCACCTGAATTTGTATATTTTGTCTATTTCAAGTCTCTGATTGGCTAATCCTACTCCAATAGAATACCTTTATTTAACTTTAAGCTTCTCTAGTTTTTGATTGGCTATTTATAAGCTGTTTTAAACATTACATTATTATTGTTCCAAGAACTATTAGGAGCCTTTTTAAACTTTCTAATTTATTGTTGCCTCAAGGTTACCTCATTGTTAGCAACTTTCAGCTTCTACTTTGTAATTCTGTTTGCTACGGAAGGCAGCTTGCTTCTATTCTCACAGCTCCTGCATTATTAAACTACATAACATTATTATACATATACATAATAATATAAACATAATACAATTATTGTAATATACACTTTATATATATTATAGTATATACATATTGCTTTAAGGCGGGCTGTTATTTATTTTTTATATTATATAATTAGAGTGATATCATTTAAGTGATAAAAATACTGCCTCAAAGGTAAACAAGGTCATGTGAGTGTAACACATAAGGTTTTTCCATTTAGGTTTTGAAGCTCACATAGTGTTTTATGCAAGTTCTAAATATGTTCATGACTTTTGGAATCTTCTGTAGAGAGAAACATGGATACAGGCAGTAAAGTAAAGACAGAGAGAGCTACAAGTTGGAACTAGTGACAAACGGGAACAGTTGATGTTGGCTGTCACATAAATCTTTGCTTACGAGTTTAGAGAGGTCGTAAAATCCGAGCTGAAACCAGCGTTACGTGCTGTCAGGGCCTTTAAAGGAAAAACAAATAAAGCGATAGATTAGTCCATGACTTGGCGTCAGTCCACAATAACAGTTGTAAACTTGACTTGGCGAGTTGAGTCAGTTATAGATACACTATGAAGGAATGTTCATTCATTAACCGGATGTGCAGCTGCTATTCAGTAATTTCAAGTTCCCACTCCTGGAAAAATTTTAATTTGATTTTATATTAAATTACCTAGTTATGACTCCAGCCTCTAAGGCAATGTTTTTGTGAAACTTGGCAAAAAATATTAAAAATTTTGTTTTTTCATCTTTAATATAACTTGTACTTTCTCACTGCACAGTTGATCTTTTAACATCAACAATTTTAAAACCACAAATAGTTATTTAATTGGTCCTGTACCATTTAGGTAAAGTGCCGCTTTGAACTTTAAACTTCATTTTTCTCAGTTCCCTTTTTTACTTTCTCTACTACGTATAGTAAGTAGGGGAAGTATTGCATTCCATCCAAAAATTCGATATCGAGATTTCACTAGAAATACATGTTTTGAGGCCCCCTGAATCCAAAATAGCAGTTTTAGAAAAAGGTCCGTATGTATGTATGCGTGTGTGTATTTGAACAGAATAACACAAAAACAAAAACTCGGATGAATACCAAACTTGGTATTTAGGTTCAGTATCTTTAAAAGATGCGACACGAAGATTTTCAAGAAAATCCCCCTAACCCAGGCTACCCTTTACATGGAACATTTTTTCGAAAATTTTTGTTTTCTCAAAGATAGCTCTAACGATTTTGATTAAAATATAATATATTTAACATGTTTTCATGACAAATAAAATGTATATCTTGAATTTTCTGGGAATGTCTCCAAAAGTCCACCTCTTTCTGAATGGTTTTTGCATAACTGTTAAACCGCAAGAAACAGACAAAATTTATCTACACACAAAGGTAGAACTCGTTAAAACACACAATTTATTTCATATTACATTTTTTTGTGGAGTGAAGCATTTCAGAGATATTCCTTGTTATTTGTTTGAATTTTCCAATACTATTCTCAAATGGGAATTCGTTATTCATTTTGTTATGTCCTGGACATGCAAAGAGAACGGAATGCTTCATATAGCAACCAGCTCTTAAAAGATTTGACTGTTGCTTAAACCTACCATATTCCCCTTGCACCTACAAGAAAATTAGCATAAGATAGTTTCTGCAAATGTGAAACATGAAGTATATGGAGAATAAGCGTTAGTAAAAATAGTTTTACAAGAGTAGAAAAAGTCAGTGAGTTTAACAATCAGATTTTTTACAGCATTTTTTACTCTTGAGCACAATTTATAACTAATTCACTTGAAAATATATCTACAGGAGAGCTTCAGGAGTTATAAATTTAGAAATTGAATAGTTCAGCTAAAATAAATATTTTACAGAAGTCACAATGAACAATTTGAAAAAATTCTTTAGTATGTATACAACAAATATTTCTCTTAAATTAATCAGAATTAAGCAATGCCTGCACAACCATTTTTTAAGTTTGTATAGTAAGCTCAAATTAAAATTTTCGAAGCGATAAGATGTGTTCAAAGTGTATTTAAAATTGCCTACCATTTCAAAAAGAGATTAATTACGCTTACTGAGCATAAATACAAAGTTTGGTATTTAACCGAATGTTCGTTTTTAGTTGCTATTCGCATACACACAAACACACACCTGGACCTTTTCCTAAAGCCCCTTGTCTTTTTTATTCTTTGGGCCTCAAAACGTTTATTTCCGTGAAATATGGATATGGAATTTTTGGTTGATATGTATTCACCTACTAGGTACATACATATTCGAGATTTAAGGGGACAAGGTAGTCTGAGCACATGGAAATTACACCTTAAGTGCGTTAAATTGCCACTGCTCTTAAAGTTCTCAATAGTTTTTCTTGAAATTTTTATGACTTATTCTACAAATCATGATAATTATTTCAAGTGGTTCTTTGCATTGATAGATTATGCAGTTGCGTCCATAAAAATTATTTCATTCAGCAGAAAAATAATAAAATTTACTCTTTAAACAAGTGAATTCATGTACCTTTTTCTCTGATACTACTTGCAATTCAGAATCACAATTTTGCGCGCTTGTTCTTAGTATAATCAGCTATCTTCTGAACCTCAATTATTTAGTTATGTATATCAGTGCACTAGAAATTGAAAAAAATCTATTTCCAATAAAAACGTGGAAAATTTGCAATGTTGTTGCTCTCTTAATATCACTAATATACATTATAAAATTATGATTGTGGTTCAGAAACTTTAGCTATGTGTTGTATATATGTACTGAAAATTCCAACTCTCTACCTATCATACGTTCTGAGAAAAAGGTACATAAGTATCAAAAAATGCTGTTTTGAGAAAACTGAACTTAAAGTTTCAACATTAAAATTCTGACACGCTTCAGTACATTCCAGGGTCATAATCATCTGCACCTTCATTCCTGGATTGCTTCAGCTTTTCTGATTGTCTTCTCTTGGTCCTGGCCTCTTTTGTTAACTGCTGAACTGCTCGCCGGGCATGATATAGTCGTTCATTGTTGAAAGATACAAACATGTTCTAAAAAGGGGCGTTGCATGACAGCTTTAAAGGAATGCAGACTCGCATTTAAATGGTATTTAAATGTCGTAAATACCTCTTAATCCCCCAAAAGTATATATTTTCTAAAACTCGAAATAATAGAGATTTTATTAGTGCTTAAAACAAAAAATTGTGATTTTTTACTATTTCAGAGTACCTTGTTCCCTTAAAGCAAATCACATTAAACAAAAGCCATAAAGAAAGATAAAACTATGTGCTTAGTAAAAGAAACTCCACAGAAGTGAGTCTGAAACAGATATAGGTATATTAAAAAGAGGAAACAAGGTGGTAACAAATTTGGAACCTCTTCCATTAGTGCACGTTATGAGTGCAGATAAAAGTAATGATGTACAGATTATTGAGAAGCAGTTTGGCATGGAATGGTTGCAGGATGAGTCCTTATCTTTGTACAGTAATTCAGAAACACCACGTGACTGTGGCGAGTTTGATCAGGCTGTGCATGTGTAGATTGCAGCACTGAAATACTGGGTAATCCTGTATGAAGTGCTTTTCAATAGGATTAGTGCAGAGCACCTGCCTATTGTGCAAGGGCTCCCGGTATCGATTCCCGGCTTGGGCGGTGGGAATTTTTCTCTAGCCCAGATTACTCCCTATCCCCCACAGAGTGTGAATGCGTGTGTGATCTAATGCACAAAAACAGAAACCCAGAATCTAAAACCAGAAACCTAATGACAACTGCATGCGAGTTAATACCATTGCCAATAAGCCATATGTTCCAAACGTATAAAGACCACCGATATGGCGTTGCAGCTAAAGGAGGAGTATAAATGGAACAATAAAAAAATTCTGATGTGTTACACTCACATGACTTTCTCTACTCTTGTACAAACTATGTTTATAAACGCTTATTCTCCATCTACTTCATCTCAATCGAGATAAACATTTGCAGACTCTATCTCATTGCTAATTTTCTTTTAGATGTAAGGGGAATATATATTTACAAGGGCAATATAGAAATACAGTAGCCTTGAAGTACATACATATCTCTTAATAGCTGGTTGCTAGGTGCAGCACCATTCCCTTTGCCACAGATTAATAGTCTTTGCATATCCAAGACAAAAAAGTGAATAACGAATTCCCATTTGAGAAAATAAGTATTGACAAATTTAAGGGAATAACAAGCAATATCTCGAAAATGGTTCACTCAACAACAAAAAAATGTATATGACATAAATTGTGTATTTTAACCCGATCTACATTTGTTGTGTAGTAAAATTTTGTCTATCTCTTATAGTTTACCAGTTATGCAAAAGTCGTTCACAATGAAGAATACTTTTGGAGACATTCCCAGAAAATTCAAGATAAACATTTTATTTGTCATGAAAATATCTTAAACATATGATATTTTAATCAAAATCGTTAAGAGCTATTTTTGAGAAAATTAAAATTTTCGAAAAATCTTCCATGTAAAGGGTAATCTGGGGTGGAGGGATTTTCTTGAAAACCTTCGTGTCGCATTTCTGGAAGATGCTGAACCTAAATACCAAGTTTGGTGTTTATCCGACAGTTCGTTTCTGAGTTATGCTGTTCACAGACAGACAGACACACACACACACACACGGACATGTTTCTAAAAATGCTTTTTTTGGATTCAGGGGGTCTCAAAACATGTATTTACAGTGAAATCTCGGTATCGAATTTTTGGGTGGAATACAATACTTCCCCTACTTACTATACGTAGTAGAGAAAGTAATATCAGTAATCTTTAAGGCTGTCTAAGCAGCTGCTGGTTAGAAAATTTTTACGTGTATATTTTATTTCCTTTATAATTTTATGCTTATTATTGTGCATTATTGTATCACTACTGTGCAGATTTAAAATGAACGACTCAATAAATTGCAATTTAAACTTATATTGTATGGCTCTAATTTTTATGTACGAACAAAACTGGCCACGTCTGTACCAGTTTCGATCATTACCAAACAAGTCCATCTGTGTCAATAAAAACTGTATAAGTTCGAAGGTTATTTTGCAATAACTCAAGGCAATATTATTTAAACAAACTGCAGCTAACAATACCTGACGCCTCAATATAATCACAAAATACGGAAATTATAGTATTTATGTTAGGGATATTGTTAGTTGTTTTCACTTTCTGTAAAATTAGAAATGAAGGACTTGTCTTGTATGTAATGCAAGCTCCGCATAACAGTGTTACTTGCATCATTTTTTCAAAGAATACTCCTGGAAACACAAAGGTTTCTTTTCTTCTAATGACTGGGGACAGGAGTTTAATGCTGTAATGTTCCCTTTCATACACTATGTGATCAAAAGTAATCACACACCCCCACAAACATACGTGCTTCATCTTAGTTGCATGGTGCTGCCACCTACTGCCTGGTACTCACTATCCGCGACCTCAGTAGTCATTAGACATCGCGAAACAGCAGAATGGGACACTCCGTGAAACTCACGGACTTCGAACGTGGTCAGGTGATTGGGTGTCACTTGTGTCAGAAGTCTGTATGCGAGATTTCCACATTCCAAAACATCCCTAGGTCCACTGTTTCTGATGTGATAGTGAAGTGGAAACGTGAAGGGACATGTACAGCACAAAAGCGTACAGGCCGACCTCGTCTGTTGACTGACAGAGACCGCCGACATTTGAAGAGGGCCTTAAAGAGTAATAGGCAGACATCTATCCAGACCATCACACAGGAATTCCAAACTGCCTCAGGATCCACTCCAAGTACTATGACAGGCGTGAGGCGAGAAACCTTGGATTCCATGGTCGAGCGGCTGCTCATAAGCCACACATCGCAGGAAAATGCCAAACGACGCCTCGCTTGGTGTAAGGAGCGTCAGCATTACACGATTGAACAGCGGCAAAACGTTGTGTGGAGTGACGAATCACGGTACACAATGTGGCGATCCGATGGCAGGGTGTGGGTATGGCGAATGCCCGGTGAACGTCATCTGCCAGCGTGTGTAGTGCCAACAGTGAAATTCGGAGGTGGTGGTGTTATGGTGTGGTCGTGTTTTTCCTGGAGGGGGCTTGCATTATTTTGCGTGACACGATCACAGCGCAGACCTACATTGATATTTTAAACACCTTCTTGCTTCCCACTATTGAAGAGCAATTCGGGGATGGCGATTGCATCTTTCAACACGATCGATCACCTGTTCATACTGAACGGGCTGTGGCTGAGTGGTTACACGACAATAACATCTCTGTAATGGACTGTCCTGCACACAGTCCTGATTTGAATCCTATAGAACAATTTTGGGAAGTTTTGGAACGCCGACTTCGTGCCAGGCCTCACCGACCTGCATCGATACCTCTCCTCAGTTCCGCACTCCGTGAAGAATGGGCTGCCATTCATCAAGAAACCTTCCAGCACCTGATTGAAAGTATGCCTGCGAGAGTGAACGCTGTCATCAAGGCTAAGGGTGGCCCAACACCATATTGACTTCCAGCATTACCGATGGAGGGCGCCACGAACTTGTACGTCATTTTCAGCCAGGTGTCCGGATACTTATGATCACGTAGTGTATGTATGCATTAAAAACTTCCATGATATGCACACCAATATGACCATATTAAAATATTAAATCGTGACATGTTTGTTAATATGACAAAAATAAGAATTTATGACAATTTTATGTAATCTCTCTCTCTCTCTCTCTCTCTCTCTCTCTGAATAAAACAATTGTGGAAACCATATGAAATATTTAACTCATCAAACTTTATCTTTAATACTGAAGAGTTAACAAATGCTGTGGCAATTAGTATGTTTTGGGGATTATTTTGGTATACCTCGAGTAATTAGATATTCACATTTTGGCAGCTCCTGCCGGTATGACATAGAGTTTTTGAACGGAGTTGTTAAGTAGATACTGAAGTGCGTACAGCATTCTCTCTCTTTTGAGCACAGTGGGTCAGTGGGTCAACATGAGATGGGGAAGCACTCCACATCGGAATAAAAGGTAAATCATGTGTTTTATAATTTTTCATTTATAATAAACTTACTACTTATGTATTGAAATATATTGATCTTTTAAAGGTACAGAATCTTCCCTTTCAGTTCCTGTAGTAGAAAGCATGTAAAGTACTAAGATGGCTCCTTTACAGCTGGATAACTGAATTGTTTTAGGCTTCGCTCCCATTTCGCCCTGTTGGTGTTGAAATTTATAAAGTATTACGGCACCTTAGTCTCTACCATCGGGTTTCCTTAGCGGTTGTGACATATTTTATGTTTATGCGCCGGGCAAGGTTTTGGTTTGAATATGTGTTGGAAATTTTGTTTTCCCCAACTCTAAAGTCACTTACTGATTTGTTTTACTTCTGCCACTACGTGCTTTATTAGGTAGCATTTTAGTTTGGTTTTAAGTACCTATGTGACTGCTAATATCTTTAAACTACCTACTTTATTACAATGTGATCAATTCTGAAAGTATATGGGTGAAATTCATGTGTTTCTACTGTTATTTTTGGCAGATTGTGAACTTTTAGTGATTTCCTTTCTTCTGGCTGACGTCATAAATTCTATCGTGAGATTGGTATTATTTTTCGTTATGATGGCTTTAATTAATTTAAATTACAGTCTAATGTATTTCACTGTTTATTTGTTATTTTGTGGTGTATTTTTCTTGTTTTTGTAAAGTTCATCAGTATTTGCGTCTTAAAATTTGTGCTTACTGAGTCATCATGTGTTGACCTGCGTTTCTGAATGTTGGTGTAATTTCTGAAGTTAAAACTTCGGCTTTTGGTGATTAATTCCAACATTTTCTTGAAATTTGTGTTTAAATTTTCTTGATACTACGTAATTTTGTGTATTTTCGTGTTAGAAGTGCTAGGTAATTAGTTTGGGTGTTTTCTACTGTATTTTGTTTTGTGCTTTCTCTTTCTTTATTGGAGTAACACAGAATTAAGTAATTTCATGCAATGCTTTTCGTATGCTTAGAAGGAAAGTGTAGTGCTTGTAATGTGGAAACGTGATTGTATGTCCAATGTTGGTCATAGTGGTTTAACACAGTACTAAAAAGTATGTGAAGGTATGTGAAGCATCATTTTAGCTTGATGTACCAAGAAGTTTAGTCAATGTGCTGTTGAAATACGTGCTTATACTTAATGAGATGAAAATGATAACTTACACCAATGTGCAGTGGAAATGCGATAAGAGTGTGATGTAAGTGTTAATATCCCTCGTGTGCTAACTCAAAGAGAATTTGTGATTTGGTGTTACCAAGGTAGGTGTAATAGTGTGTGATTCTCATGTGTTTTCTGAGTTTGTCGCGGTGATTCTTTTAACTTCACTTGAAGTATTATCCCGTGAAGACATCAACTTTGCATTTTTTTTTTCTTTCCACGTGTTCGTTCTGCTTAGAAATCTTGGTGCACAAAACCAAGTAGCTTAAAGTTTAAGTCTGTGAGTATATAGCATTGTACTCAAACCCCCCCTTCATGTCGTCCTCCGTGGAGTAGTGGTTACCATGTTAACCTCTTCAAACCCGGCGGAGGGCGATGGATTTTTTCGGGTGTAAACAACCTTAGCATAGCTTCCTTCAGAAGGGAAGTAAAGTCGGTGATCGCATGTCGTAGGTTTACGGCACGTAAAAGAATCCCAAGCCTGATAAAGAGACCTCTGAGCAAAATTACCGGTCTTTCACGCCCAATATAGAATGGGACGCTAAGGACCTTAGTAGTTAAAGAGCGTCCATAAATAAAACTCAATTTTCCCCCTTTCAGAATTTTGCCGTGGGCGCTTAGTGTTAATCAAAGTTTTATTTTTATCTTATTTGTGTAACTTGCGGCAGACAAGTGTTACTTCAAGTGATGTTTTCCATGCTGCTTTCTTTCGGTGTGTTTTATTTAATTTGAGATTATATTGTTGTAGTAGTTATGTTGGTAGTAATGCTCCTTGTTTGCTTGTATTTTATATATTTCTATTAAGAATTTGAAAGTTGCGAACTTTCGTTTTATATTATGCCTTAAAGACAGTTTCTTAAACATGCTTGGTTACCTGAAATTCAATGAGATGTAGAAATTAAACATGATCAATCTGTAGATTTCGTATTAAACCAAGAATCCAACTTTGCTTTTTATATGTTTGTAGCTATGCAGTTAAAGCTATGGGATTTTCCGAGTTAATGTTTCCAAAGTAAAATTCACAGTTGACTTGTTACTTATTGGTTATACTTTTAAGTTCAAAATTGTCTGTAATAGTACTCTTGTTTTTCCTAGGGTGTGTTTTTCAGGTTATCTCATTTGTGTAGGTATACTGTGCAGATATGCGGTGTTTCTTTTTAATGCAGTTAATTTCATTGCTGTTAAATGGAGACTAAGATATTTTTATGTAGCAGTGGCTTTGTGATTTTCCAAGTAACATGTTTCGAATAGTGTGATTTCCTCCAGTCATATGCAGAATGTTTAAATTTTTTTGTGGTTCCTGATACGTATAGGCATAGGTATGTATCACGAATTGCCGGCCCTCGTAGCCGTGGTCGCTGGAGTGTATAGTCCCACCATGGGCATGGGTGTATGTTGAAGCTGGTTATCGAGACTCAGGAGAAATAATAATAATAATAATAATAATAATAATAATAATAATAATAATAATAATAATAATAATAATAATAATAATAATAATAATAATAATAATAATATACGATCGAACATAGCGACGAAAATGTGCTGAATTCATATTAGGAATGGGTTTTGTAGGGAAGACAGAGAAACAAAGTTTGTTTCCTCGAAGCAGAGGTATTTTACCTGCGATGGTCAACGAACCTGCATACCGGAAGTCTCGCCTTTATACTTTTGACTCGGACAGGGCTTACAACGGGTTCACAGCTTAAAAGGGTGAGGAAGTATATGTGCCTTATCTACGATCTAAGAATGTTCGTGGGAAGATTTTAAAACTCAAAATAAGCTGAAAGAAGCAGATGTGAAAGTTGTCAAGTGGGGGTAGCCAATAATAAAAATCATGAAACAAAATGATAGCCAATCAAAAGATCGCGTAGGCATCACATGATACGTTTGAACTTAAGACGGAACGAAACTTAAGAAAGGTGGGGGAAAATTCTAAGTTTGGCGAAAGGCGTGAAAAAGGAAGGGAAACGCAGAGAGACATTCCGGTACAAACTAACCACGAGGACGGTCGACGAAACAAAATAAGAAGAAAATAATCAGAAAGTTTATAGTGTAAAAATGAAGTTATGAAATCTAGGCAATTCGAGGGCTAGTCGGAGAAACACATAAGTAGCGACTTTGAAAGTGATAAGAATTACAGTGGTTTCGACGACGAAGGTGGCGGGTTGACCAGATAGGAATCTACGTAACAAAATAAAGATATAACTCAAACTTCTCCGGCAGTATTATTAATATCATCAAGGTAGTGTCACCACCCCTGAAAAACAAGAACCTCAGCTCTACCAAAACAAATTCCAAATCCCTGCCATCCAACCATCGAACCCAGGACTCTGAGTCCACTGAAGCAACTGCCAGGAACAACACTGATGCGTCAGAGGTCAGCGTCAATGTGTGTTGTGTAATTGCAGTTATCAGCGGTAACGAAAACAGTAAAAACACAGTAGATATCATAAACTGGGTAAAACAAGGGAACTTTAAAAAAAAAAAAACGCAGGGCCCCTGGAACCGGGACAGAGCACCGCGCAGGCCAGTCGGTCCCTTGTGCTTCCAACCTGACCCCTGGAAGGGAAGGATGAGGGGAGAGACCCGAAGGGGCGACCAGATCCGGATGCCGACGGGCGCAAACATGGACAGGGTCCCTAACGTTTCCAGATAGAACGCATCCTCCCATAAGCCACCAGGGTCCCCCAGAGCGGTACCGCAGCAACGCCAGGGAAGAAACCTTTACAGGTCGCAAATCACCACCCAGCCGCAACGTGCTGAACATCGTCGCCCGATCCTACAAATGTGAAACTGATTATAAGGAAGATGATGGGTACAGGAAATGAGAGGAAGGAGAGTCGTGGCAGAAGAAGAACCACCCCAGCATTCGTCTGGCGACCCGGGGAAACCACGAAAAACCTAGTGGGCGGTCACCGGGGATCGATCCGGGGACCTTCCGAATGCGGGCCACAGACGTAACACCCTAATCCAGTTGTGGTTGTCACTATTTCAGAGATGTTTAGTGAATGTTCCAGCAAAGGACTTTATTACGACAAGGTTGTATGTGTGTACACAATGAGTAAAGGCTATACTTCAGTTATTGTATATATATGTGAGAACAGATTTGTGATGTGTCGGTGCGCCGCTAAGTAAATCATCATGTAAACTCACAGTTTCACCATCAGCTCATTTTTTTTATTTAATGCTTTACAGATTTGCTTTGAACATTATTCAGGGTACAGTGTTGCAGCCCGGTTTGTAATAGTACATCAGTTCATGGGCTTTATTTAGTTACCAGCAATTTGGGAAGATTGTGTAGAAAT
This sequence comes from Deroplatys truncata, assembly GCA_030765065.1. Classification (NCBI taxonomy): domain Eukaryota; kingdom Metazoa; phylum Arthropoda; class Insecta; order Mantodea; family Mantidae; genus Deroplatys; species Deroplatys truncata. The sequence goes on from CM060990.1 coordinate 657,335,905, forward strand.
ATCCTGGAAAACAACAAATTAGTGAGTTATGTGTACAAAGTGGATCACAGGTTTTTTATTAATATATTGTCTGATGAAATTTTCTGATTATGTTTTGGTACTGAAGGTTATCATTTGTACTTGTGTTTCATGTACTGCTTAAATTTTGCTCTTTTGTTGAGTAATTGTGGTTTAGTTTTATTTGATTTCCAGGAGCAATAATGGGTGAGAATGTTATTGCTTATGATGTTATGGTGTGTGATGCTGTATCGTTATATTTTGTTTCTTTTATGTTTCATTATGATGCTGTGATAATTTTCTTTTGCAGAATTGTTACATGGCGGCGCCGTGGCCGAGTGGTTAGACCGCTCGCCTCTCACCGAGGCGTCTGGGCGGGTTTTCTCCGGGTTCTCCGGTTTCCCCCGCCATTCATTCCCCAATTGCTCCATCATCACCTTTCATCCATTTCACCATCATTTCGTTTCATCTACTTCCTTCCTTCCTTCATCCCATACCAGGCATCGGGCTGATCACCCATCTGGATATTCTGTCTGCTCCTCGACGGGCCTCTGACTCCAGGCACCCGCCTGTAAGTCCTGGGGGGTGTAAGTCCTACATAAGAGGAGGTTAAACAGAGAAAGAAGAAGAAGAATTGTTGCATAATATTTATGAACATGGTGTTGATGAAATTTTGTCTCTGTGGGATTACGATAGAGTACTCCCGATGGTGATAGTGTTAATGTGTATGTATGCAGCTTTCTCTAACAGTGTTGCTTTGATGGGACAGCTACTATGTACGCTCGAGGCGTTTTTAGTATTTTTTTCCTAAGGTTAATTTGCAAGATTGCGGTATGTTCTCGTGAATTAATGAGATGTGACTGAATGGTGTTGCTGCGAAGTGCACATCATAGCTGTGTGTGTTGATAGTGAGATTTTGGTGTACTGAGATGATTTTTATTGATTTTAATGCAACAATTTTTATGTTTTAAGCATGCTTTCTTTTACACTTCCATTTTGATAATGAGTATAATTATTGATACAGCAGTGCAGTGATACAACATGCTTTCTACTCCTGATGCGTTAATGATTTTAATTATATCTGCATTTTGATTGGATTTAATGAGTGTAAGTATGCGTGAGCTACAAGTTTATCTTATCTATTAGCTGTGTTTCTGATATTATTTCAATATGTATAAACTGTGAAAAAATTATTTAACATTTCCTGCGCAGGATTATTTTTTAATTGATTCCAAAACATTGGCATGGGTAGTTAGTACCTACTGCATGCAGTACCTTATGTTTCATGCTGTAGTATTGAGTATTTTTATGGTAGTATTGGTAATAAATCATGTGATTGTTTTGCATTTTTGTGAACTATCGTAATGTTAATTAGTTGTTGGTTCTTCCTCGGTATGAAGGTGTATGAGTGATAAGTGCACTTCTTTTGTCAATTATTTTATAAGTTTGTAATGTAAGATAATAAATTTTGGGATCCCAATTATTTGTCATGCTTTACCTGCAATTGTAATGTTTGTATTTTGCTTTTGTGTTTATATGATTTGAGGGGCGGCGCCGTGGCCGAGTGGCCCAGGGACCCGCATGTGGGATTTGTGGTGGACGAAGCGGCGTCTGGGCGGGTTTTCTCCGGGTTCTCCGGTTTCCCCCGCCATTCATTCCACCAACTGCTCCATCACCACCTTTCCTTTCATCCATTGCACCATAATTTCGTTTCATCTACTTCCTTCCTCCCATACCAGGCATCGGGCTGATCACCCAACCTGGATATTCTGTCTGATCCATCAGTGTCTGCTCCTCGACGGGCCTCTGACCTCAGGCACCCGCCTGTAAGTCCTGGGGGGTGTAAGTTCTACATATCAGGAGGTTAAACAGAAAAAAGAAGTTTATATGATTTGAGTTATGTGCACAAAAACTAACTGTGTTTTCTACATATTTGTCATGTTTCTTAGGTATTTACTGTTAAAGTTTTTCTTTTAAGCTGCTTTTAAATTAATTGCTTATATAATTGTGTAATAACTCTTATGTTCTATTTATGTTTGTAAGATTTAGTTACATTTCTGACACATTTTTACATTTTCTAATGCTTGTACAGAATGACATACTTTGGCTTTGTAGTACACTTTATACACTGTGACGCAATTACTGTTATAGTTATATCTGCTATATGGGGAGCACGAGTGTACAGTTGGGATGAGTCCGCATTTGAAAGACACATCACTTACGGGGAGGGTTTCCTACCTTTGCTGCACTAATTGGTCAGCTGTACTTAATCATCTGCACCACTTCGTGGCAGTGTGCCACGTTCGGGGTGCAATCCAAATCAGGGGAGGTGTTCCCTCGCTTTCACCGCAACTAATTAACAATATCCCTGCAGCGAGTTAAGGAACTCACTTGGTGTGGTAACCATCGAGGTATTAACAAACCATATATTTAACCTCTCAGTCGTGCAATGCAGTAACAGTGCATCATTTACTTTGTTTATGCAGCAGTATGTTATGTTTTGCGTGTGTGGTGCTCATCCTAAAATTTATAGAGAACCTTATAAAAGCATCTCCAACTTTTTATAGCACTCAGCCTTCTGTTGCAACTTAATTTCATTACTACCTTTATGTAAAGTCTCAGCAACTAAAAGTTACCTTTGTATGAATTTATAGTGACAGACAGATACTTTCTGAATTCATTCACATAAAAACATTTTTTCTGTTTGTCACACTGTGTAGCATCAACCATTTTAACATATGTGATCATTTTTATACGCACAAGAGCTACTCCAACCTTTGTGAAATACTTTTTACCATTTTTGTGAAGTATGTCATTCTCTTTTGTTTAGTGGCCTGGGTGAGGTATGACATTTAGTCTGTTTTGGGGGATTGTTCACATGTTGGCAACTTGTACCGGTAGTGACGCAGAGTTTATGGGCGAAGTTGTTATGTAGTACATACTACATTCTCTCTCTTTTGAGCACAGTGGGTCAGTGGATCAACATGGGGTGTGTAAGCAGTCCTGATTGGAATAAAAGACAAATTGTGTTTTTTTTTTGATAATTTTTCATTTATAATAAACTCACAACTTATGTCTCGAAATATGTAGATCTTTTAAAGGTACAGAATCTTCCCTTTTAGTTCCTGTAGTAGAGCATCTAAAGTACTAAGATGGATTCTTTATAGCTGGATAATTCTGAAATGTTTTAGGCTTCGCTCCCATGTCGCCCTGTTGATGTTGAAATTTATAGAGTAATCCGGGACCTAAGACTCTACCATTGGGTTTTCTTAGGGGTAGTGTCAATACACAAAACAGTCCTTCACTTTATTTTTTATTTCTTATAACACTTCCCTCAATTAAGGGTTGCCATATAGACAAAATCAAGTTAAAATAGAAATACATTCATTCATTCATTCATTATCTGTTTACCCTCCTCTTATGTAGGACTTACACCCCCCAGGACTTACAAGCGGGTGCCTGGGGTCAGAGGCCCGTCGAGGAGCAGACACTCATGGATCGGACAGAGCATCCAGGATGGGTGATCAGCCCGATGCCTGGTATGGGATGAAGGAAGTAGATGAAACGAAATGTTGGTGAAATGGATGAAAGGAAAGGTGATGATGGAGCAGTTGGTGGAATGAATGGCGGGGGAAACCGGAGAACCCGGAGAAAACCCGCCCAGACGCCGCTTCGTAAAATAGAAATACAAATGAATTTAAATCGGGACAGAAAAGTAGTATAAAATAATCCTATTATCCAGTTAAAATAAATACATATATAAATATATAATAACTTCAATGATTTTTAATGTGTGTATCGATGTTATATTGAAAAAATGATTTCTGAGGATGAGAATTGATCCTCTAATAGCTATGATTGCTATTTGATAAAGTAGGCGTTTATCTAGGCCATAATCTATTCCAAAACTTGTTTAGATTTTTGGGTATTGTCCCTCTAGCTCCTATCATCAATCCTGTGACTGAGATTTTATTTAAATTATATTTATCCTTGTAATAGGAGATAGTGGGTTCATAAATGACCTTTTTTTCTGCGGCTACTTTTTCGGGCTGTTGACAGTGGGATTCAAAGCGCACAGTAGGATCAATGATTAACCCGCTTCTGTCAGATGATGTCTTGTAGGCGATGATGTCGATGCGCCTGCTGCTACCACTGTTGGATAATCCATGTACCTCCTCGTGGACCTGAAAGCCTTTTTCCTTCATACCTGCTGCAATCACACTTCTTATTTTGTGATGTCTGCTGTTTCGCAGCACTTCTCCGTATGGGAAAGCACCCAGAACGTGTGCGGGTGTGCAAGGGTATAGAGGCACCACATTAAGTTCAGTGACCTGAAGTTTCAACTGGAAAACGATTGCCAACCTAAAGGGATATATTTCGGAATTGAATTTGTAAAGCTATTAATGGTTGAATGTTTTCAAATGTTTTACTTTGTGGAAATTATTAGGTTACCTTACTATAAATCTTAAAATATATTAAACGATAAAATGTAAACTAAATGTAGTATTACATATAAGTATAACTACCACACTCGAACTCAATTCCGAGAACTATTTAATAGCCATTTTCATACCGTGAGGAAACGGTTACGACCAGATAAGGCGTGGATTCACCTATGTGACGTGAGCTACTGATTGTGTTGTGTATGACTCAAGTTTCAAGATTGACTCAGTCCCAGGTATTATTCGTAACGAATTTGTAAATCAGATATGAAGATAAAATGAATAAAATAAAAATCTTATGTGTTACATTCTAATGACGTTCTCTACCCTTTGTAGCTATTAGTGGATATACAATTATTCTTAAGAAAGTTTATGTTACTATCTACTTTATTTTAATCCAGATAAATATTTCCGGAAATAGCTATATTACACATTTCGTTTTAACGCAAAGGGAATAGTGATAGTCAAATGGTTTAGGACTGGACACTATATGCAATCCATAAAATCCCATACTCTTTCCATGACCTCGCGAGAAACAGCTGAAAACCGACAGGTCTTGAAAAGCATGACTAAGTATTGAAAAATCCGAACCATTAATTGCGGATATCTCGGAAATGGCTAACGCCACAAAAACGTATTTGAAATAACCTGAATGATTAAAGACATCTCTTTCTGTAGCACGTGTTCTCTATCGCTTAACGTTCACCAGTTATACAAGATTGTACAACGTTTCTTCCGCATGAAGAGGACTTCACATGCTGTTCCCAGAAAGTTCAAAATTTAAATTTTATTTTTCTGTAAATTGGGGTATACTCGTGGAGGGAGAGCATAACTCGCAGTATGTCCGATATATTAATATATGATTTAATATATGAACTCTGGTGATACTGATAATTATCTTGTGTTTTAGTTGTTACTCTTAAAGTTTATCTTTATTTCTTGCCACGGCTGCTGTTATTTAGGTTTTTGGTAAAGCATGTATAACTTTGCAGGGTGTGATACGGGAAGGAAGGTAATAAGTAACAACTTTAACAATAGATTAAGTTATTGAAAAATACTATGCTTTAATGGCACACGCATTGACTGTCTTATTAATAATCTACACAGTTCTTAAGTTAGTTGGAGCTGTAGAACGGTCGAGCCCTACCACGTTCGTAAGCCAAACTTGCGGTCGCTGAGCAATGAAGTATTTTATACGTGCTCTAGAAATAATTGTAGTATTTATCACACGTTCCTATAGACCTTTAAACCGATAACCTTTCACCGTTCCTATTACATTATAAGAAGTAAATAATATCGCCTGCTTCTGAGAGCTTACATGTATCTTATTCACATCGCAGCACTTTATACCCAACCGCCCTGGCTGATGGAGACGCTAGAACTAACCTTTCTTCCCTTGAAGATTTTAAACATACTCTTCCTTAAAATTTCATTGTCTGTCTTCGTTCAGCTTGGAACCTTCCAGAAGACTTACCCGGCTATTGTTCTACGTTTGCAAGCATGTGGCCTCTCTACAAACATATGTTATTTTCGCTTGTCGCCTTTTTCTGTTTCACAAAGGCTCAAGGTCTGGCTTTTATGACCTTCCCGTAAAGTCCTTTTTGCCTGGGCCCTAATTTTAACACAAAGATATGTTTGTCGGCTTTTAACAAGAATTCCATAGCTCCAGCTACACTTGCACATACATAAAACTTATGACTTAACTCCTATTTATACAACAAGTATTTTTCTTATTAATACAATTTCACATTATAATTCACATTATTATATATATGGCATATATAACCATAGTTACTGTCTCAAATATGCCCCCTTTAAACATATTTAAAATTTATGTGTACGTGTAAATTTTTAATATTGTTTAATGTCTCATGAATATATTGGTCATGCCATAGGTGGCTAGTGTTCTTGGCACACCCCATATACCTCTGTGAGAATTTGCTCACTCTGTTACAGACATTTATTATGGGTCGCCTACCTGACCATACTATACAATAACAACACACACTTCACTGCACTTTGTATTGTGTTTTCGGCTAAGTCATTACAGTTGCTTTGCTAGGGTTATGTTTTCAAACTCCGCTGCTGCGTGCAAAACACGTTCTTTCACTATTCTTTTAGTCTAAACAATTGCAATGGACATTGACACGTATTAGCTTAATTGAACAAAACATGTTGAATAATATATAATCCAGACACATTCATTTATGTATATCAGGTTGTACTCAGATATATATATATATATATAAAGAAACACATAGAAAATGGTTATACATACATACAACTGAAAAACAATTGACCTTTGCTTGCTATGCATTTAGGTTGTTCCAGTGTTTGAACTATGGACTAATTATTTTATGAGTTAATTCTTACTTCTATCCATTTACATTAGCATATTTACACACAGGTTACAGTAACTAAATCATTATGAGATATTATCATTTGAGTTTTCTGTTGATTTTATATACATACACATATATAGTTCACCTATTTTTACAGGTCTCAAACATACTTATTTCATACTCTTACTCCTTACCTTTACAATTATTTACAAGGCTATCCACTCTTACGATCCGTACCTTTTCTTTCTAACTTTATTTCCCAATATTCTTATTATAAGCCTTCTTTTCTTATTATCATATTTTCTTTTTCTTGTTCTAGTTTTCTCGCGTAGTACTCTGAAAGTTTCGAAATTTAACTCACCTACAGCCATCATATTTAGCCATTGCAAGTTTTGTTGTCAAGGCATTTTCTGACCACGATCATCTTAAGTGATTCCGGAACGCTTTTCAATTGAAAGTATTCAGTTATTTCATTAATGAATTGGACCGGACTGGTGGTAGCACTGAATTTAGGTAAAGGTAATTCGTTAAGTACCATGTGATATCCTGCTAAGTTATTAGCTACATTAATATTGGATTCTACATTTGCATGTTGGCTACGAGATAGTGCAGCTGCTATAGGAGAAGCTGAAGCACCTCGCGAACTAGTGAAACCAGAGGATATTGTACCCCTTTCAGTTACATTATTTTCATGCATATTTACATGGTTCACAGCATCAGTAATTGTACTATTGTCTACCCTAGTTCTATTATTCATGATTGAATTCAATCTATATTCTAGTTTCTCAAATTTCTTATTGCTATCCTGTACTACAGATTCAAACTTTTCCTGCATTATTTTACCTTCCTTTTGAATTTCTGTAATTTCCCCCCTTATGTCTATTTGATTTTGCACTAAGTCTGCATTTGTATGGTCTATAATTTCTCTTAGTTCAGTTGTCTGACTATCCAACTTAGTACTCATTCCTTGACTATTTATGCTAATCTGACTAGCAATTTTACCTTTAATCCTTTTACACTGGTTATTAATCTGTTCTTCCATTTCAGCATGCATTGCTCTACTAGTATCGTTTAGTTTCTTTTCTATTCTCTTAATTTCAGACCTGTTTTCCTTTAAGTTATTTGCAATCTGTCTACTTATTTCTTGGCTTTGCTGATCTAGCTTTTTATCTAGTGCTATATTACTTTGCTCCAGTATCTCAAATTTTCTCTCAATTTCCTTGTTATTTTGATCTAATTTATTGTCCATGTCAGTTTTAAGGTGTGATATAGCCCTAAGAATTGTCATCAGATTAAGCTGATCGTTACTACCTAACTCGGGTATTTCCCTTTGAGTTGTATTGTCTTTCTGAGGGACTGCATTATCATGTAACCCTGTATGTTTCTTGTTCATTCTCGTTTCTGTTGCCTGACCCTGTTCTGTACCTAACGGTATTTCTGCCCTTACACACTGTTGAACTTCCATGTTATCTGTTTCTGCTACTGTATTTTGAATGTTATCATTAAAATTAGTTACATCGGATATATCTCTATCCAACGAAATTAAAATGCTTTCATTTGAATTTTCCCCTTCCATTTCTTTAGCGTGTATATTTATTTGGATATTACTACTTGACTTTCTCCTATTAATCCTACCACTTCTAAGTATCATTTGCAATTGCATTAAATTATAACATGCACAATACACATTTACAAAGAAACTTTATCACTATTACTGTATAAAGTTTTTGTCTGACCTTTTTACTGTGAACTTACGGTGACCAAACGTAGAGCTGAGGTGTATTCTTGCTGTCCGCAGTTCGTGCCCCTCTCTCATGAATAAAGTTCTTATAGACCTTAGATGCTGTGGATGTGTTGGTTGTGTCTTGACGTTCTGCATTGTTTGATGTCCTGTTGGCAGTCTGAAGATTTTCTTGTACCCGTAGTTTTTTTTTTTTTTTTTTACTTTGCACCTCGATGATTTCTCTGCTGGGCTCTGCGACGTGTTTCTCTTCTGGGCTCTTCGCTGGATTTCTCTGCTGGGCTCTTCGATGTGTTTGTCTGCTGGGTTCTTCGATGGATCGTCGTTGTTCCTTCCCTGCGTTCGCGTAGCTTTTATTTTTTTCAAGTCATACGACGTTGGCCTCCAAACTTGCTACATTAGCCTTCAACATTCGGGCTCCAAACTTGCTACGTCGGGCTCCACGTTCCGGCGCCAAACTTGCTACTTCAGCCCCACGTTCCGTCGCCAAACTTGCTACTTTAGCCCCACGCTGGGCGCCAAACTTGCGGTATACTCGTGGAGGGAGAGCATAACTCGCAGTATGTCCGATATATTAATATATGATTTAATATATGAACTCTGGTGATACTGATAATTATCTTGTGTTTTAGTTGTTACTCTTAAAGTTTATCTTTATTTCTTGCCACGGCTGCTGTTATTTAGGTTTTTGGTAAAGCATGTATAACTTTGCAGGGTGTGATACGGGAAGGAAGGTAATAAGTAACAACTTTAACAATAGATTAAGTTATTGAAAAATACTATGCTTTAATGGCACACGCATTGACTGTTTTATTAATAATCTACACAGTTCTTAAGTTAGTTGGAGCTGTAGAACGGTCGAGCCCTACCACGTTCGTAAGCCAAACTTGCGGTCGCTGAGCAATGAAGTATTTTATACGTGCTCTAGAAATAATTGTAGTATTTATCACACGTTCCTATAGACCTTTAAACCGATAACCTTTCACCGTTCCTACTACATTATAAGAAGTAAATAATATCGCCTGCTTCTGAGAGCTTACATGTATCTTATTCACATCGCAGCACTTTATACCCAACCGCCCTGGCTGATGGAGACGCTAGAACTAACCTTTCTTCCCTTGAAGATTTTAAACATACTCTTCCTTAAAATTTCATTGTCTGTCTTCGTTCAGCTTGGAACCTTCCAGAAGACTTACCCGGCTATTGTTCTACGTTTGCAAGCATGTGGCCTCTCTACAAACATATGTTATTTTCGCTTGTCGCCTTTTTCTGTTTCACAAAGGCTCAAGGTCTGGCTTTTATGACCTTCCGGTAAAGTCCTTTTTGCCTGGGCCCTAATTTTAACACAAAGATATGTTTGTCGGCTTTTAACAAGAATTCCACAGCTCCAGCTACACTTGCACATACATAAAACTTATGACTTAACTCCTATTTATACAACAAGTATTTTTCTTATTAATACAATTTCACATTATAATTCACATTATTATATATATGGCATATATAACCATAGTTACTGTCTCAAAATATCTTTAATATATAGTATTTTAATCAAATTCGTTACAGCCTTTTTAGAAGTTAAAAGGTTTTAGTAAAATGTTCCATTTTCTTTGGGATGTTGAGATTTTCTTGAAAATTTTTGTGTCGCATCTTTGGAAGGTACTGAACCTAAAAACCAAGTTGGTGTTTATCCGACTTTTCGTTTTTGAGTTATGCTGTTCACATGGGCCTTTTTATAAAAATATATTTTGGGTGAAATCTCGACCTGAAATTTTTGGGTGGAATATAATACTTCCCCTACTTAGTATATGTAGTTCAGAAAGAAAACATATATTTATAAAATATACATGTAGAACAAGGAAATACGCAGAAAATTTGCAAACGGTTGAAATATTATGCTTACTAACAAAGCAGTCAAAATATGCCTTATATGTGAGACAGTAACTATGGTCATTATTAATAATAATGTAAAATAATAGTAATAAGCAAAATACTTCTTACGTAAATAGATGTTAAGTATAAGTTTTATATATGTGTAGGAGTGCAGTTAGAGCTGTGGGACACTAGTATGAAGCAGGCAAACAACTTTTTGTTAGAATTAGGGTGCAGGCGAACCGACTTGTAGGGGGATGACACAATAGCAAAACCTTGAGTCATTGTGTAGTAGAAATTAACAAGCTAGCTCAACGAATATTTTTGAAGAGGGGTCACATGTCTGGAAACAACGAATGATAGCCTGTTAAGTTTTTGAGAATGTTCCAAGCTGAAGGCAGCCAATAAGATTTTAAGAATAATATTTTTGAATGTTTAAGTTTAGGAAAGTTAGTTATAGTGCCCCAAGCCTAAATCGGTTGGGTGTAAAGTGGGGCGATGTGCAGAACATACGTGCAAGCTCTACGAAGCAGGAGTTACTAATTACGTCACATAATGTAGTGAGGACGTTAAAAATATATCAATTTAAAAGTGCACGTTATTATAAGGGGAACGAGGTATAATTTAGACACGTGTGATACATAGTTCCATATTAATCGAGCACTTATAAAATAATACTTGATTGCTAAGCGACCTTTCTACAGCTCCAACTAACTTAGTTATTTCTAAAGTAACTGTGTACCTTCTTACTACAGCAGAAAATGCGCGTGTCATTAAAGTATTGTGTTCCCCTACTGATTTAATCATGCGTTAAGGTTGTTACTATTACTCGCGCAAAACTTCTGGAATCGTGACCTTGATTGCCAGCCCAGCTGCCGAGTCTAGGAATGGTTTATGTTTAGCTTTATCAACGAAAGCGATATAATACCTTTGCTTACTCACAGTGCGTAACACATACAGTCTGCATAGAAAGTGTCTGCATCTGGTTGTAATTTTAAAGAGAGCTGCAGTATCTAAATAGTACTTATTTTATATTTGTTATATTTATAACCATGGCTCCTATGTTTTCAAAGTTAAGTGGTAAGGTGTTACATAGTCAAAGTAGGGAAATAATTGCAAATGTCATCGACTTCATGAAGCAAGAAGCAGAGATGAAGGAAGAAAATATATGTTCATCCGAGTTCCACAAAAGCCTTATGAGAGTGAAAGAAAGAGTAGTCAAAGCAACTGGTGTTTCACTGAGTTCCGATTCCAGAGTTCTCAAAGATAAGAGAAAAAAACATATGGATGAAAGAGTACCATTTAACACACCTGGGAAGAAACATAAGGTCCCTAAACGTATTACAGAAATAAACGATTTCGAATGCGTCATTCGGCGCACGATTCACATTCCTATGTGGAAGAAGAAACTGTGCTAACAATAAGCAGATTGCTCATCAAGCTGAAAGACAGCAGAAACTTACAAGGTGATGCTACAAATCTCAGAAAAATTATTAAAGATTTAGGGTTCAAGTGGAAGAAACCAAAATCAAATAGAAGAACTCTATCAGAAAAGCAAAATAAATAAATAAAATAAAAAAATAATAAAATAAAAAAAATAAAAAGTAAATGTTGCCATGATAGCTTAGTCGGTTAGACCAACGGCACGGAAAGCCTAAGATCCGTGGTTCAAATCCTGGCTATGGCATTGAATTTTTCAGTCTGATTCTACCTTGCCAAATGAGTATAATTTTATATGTACTTATATCAGTATGTACTTATATCAGCATCAATTTCTAAGGTGGTGCTACAAATTTCAGAAAAATACTATAGTGTATGAAGATGAGTCATACATACACAGCAGTCGTACAGCATCTAAATTTGGAGTGACGATAGCGAATTAGGTTGCAGGTTCCTGTTGCTAAAGCGCAAATACTTATTATCGTTCATGCTGTTGGAGAGATCGGCTTCGTTTCAAATGCCCTCCTTTTACAAGTCGCAACAAACAACAGGAGATTTTCATCAAGAAATGAATACAGAAAAGTACATGAAGTGAATCAACGCCATGTTGATACCTAATATGCCTGCTGGGTCTGTTCTGGTCATCGACAATGCTTCACAATGCGTCAACACTCAATTGACAAACCACCTACCTCAAATTCATTGAAAGAAGAAATGAGAGCTTGGTTACTTAGACATAATATAGCTTTAGATGAAAGCATGAGTAAAACAAAGCTATATAACTTAATTAAAACCAACAAACAGCTTCAGACGTCATACATACTTGACCAGATAGTAATACAACATCGCCATAATGTACTTAGACTCCCATCGCATCACCCAGATCTAAACCCAATCGAATTAATCTGGGCTGATATCAAAAAATGGGTGGCATGCAGAAATATGACTTTTAAATTAAAATATGTGGAGCAGTTATAACGCCAGCAATTTGCTGAAATTGGAAGGCCAGAATGGGAAAATGTATGTCGACATGTTGAATAAATTGAGAATCATTATTTCGAAAAATACGGAATTGCAGAAAATCAAATAGAAAGAATTCTCATCCAAGATAATGGTGCAGATAGTAGTGACAGCAGCGATGACGGCAATAATGTGAGTGATTCCGTAGAAGAGGAAGGGTTGTTAGGTGTGGAAGAATTGGAGGCAATGATTGACAGCGTTTTTTATATTAAGCGCTTTTTACAGCGTGGATTTTAATATACTGTATATAACTAAGTTTATCAGCGCAAAGCAGTGCATAACCGGTGTGGATATTTGACGATGACTGTCCCAAGCACTCCTGCAGTATGCAGTCGACCGGTCACCACCTGATCTGGTAAGCAACTCACATCATAGCTCTCATTAAGATTTTCACGTGTCTAGAACTGTTGCGCCGATTATACTTACCTTCCTTCCTCCTGTACCAGACTCTGATAAGTTACACATGCTCTACCATAAACCCACACAACCGCAGCCGCGGCAAGAAGTAAACACAACTTCATTAACAATTTAATAGTAACAACCTAAACACTAAGATAATCATCATAGCTAATATATTAATTCAGATATTAATATATCAACATGCAAACCTACTGCGAGTTATGCTACCAGCCCGAGGAGTATATCGCATATGCAACATAAAATAGTGTTTAAGTTGTTAGAAATTTAGTAATTAACTCATGTCTACCAGCTTACTTTCTAACAGGAGAGAGGAAATATGCATTTCCATTAAAATCCTGTTCCTAATAATCGCTTGAAAATAAAATACTTCAATCTGTATTTATACAAGGTTTGTTTCTACTCTCAGAGGAGATTTTGCAGCAAAAATCTGTTAATATTTGAATAAGCGTCCTTAAGTGACTGGTACTCGGCTTTTAGGTGAAAATGACAATTTTTTTTATTTTTTAATTATATCATGTAAACACCTAGACACTGTGAATAACTTTGACCAAGCATTTTCACGATCCGCAATTTTTAAAGGCCCAGCGGTGGGTTTAAAGCACACATGCGCTCCTTTTTAACCCCAATGGACCCTTTCTGTGTGTGTTTTTTCTCCGTTTTACAATTTTGGGCGTGAAATTTATTCCTTACATTTCAGTTTTGCTATGATGTGTATGCATATTTGCATACGCCATCTAAAATGTGCTATCTAAAGATATAAGCATGCATTTTGTGATTGCTATACTCATTGGCACACAAACAATTAATTTATTCTGAAAAACAAGGACAATTTTAACATCAACTTCAGAAAAACAAAAATTTATTTCTCTACAACTAATAACATCAACTGCAATCAAACCCTTACATTTATTTTCACTGTACTATGACATTATTAGAAAATATTTCTATCTTACTTCTCTGATAAATTTCAATGCGCAAGGCAGTTTTAGAAAGCTTGCATTGCTTTTCCTAATTAAACATATTTAATTGTATTATATGGGAACTATTTGAGCTAGAGTTTTGAGCTTTTGCAGACTCATTTATTTACTCACATTAAGTGTGTCAATTTTCAAGTAAATACATAGCTTAAACATTAAAAAAAGTTAGAAAATTCAGTCCCAGTGTCCCTTAAGCTATAAGAGTTAATGACATTATATTGGACTAACTTTTGTTATAAAACTTTATGTTTTTACTATAAAGACCTTTCTAAACCAGGAAAAGCTTCTCTCCAGTCACAAAATAGTACTTCTGCCACCGCGACGGGTCGGTTAGATGGAGTTGGTTGCTCGAGAAACTCGTGGCTGCTGGACATTTCAACGCAAATAAAAAAGTCGGGAGATACCTATGTGTTTTTTATTTAGCTTTACTACTAGAGGGCGTCGTAGTCCAACGTGAAGTTTGTGTTCTCCACAGATTGTTCGACAATTTCTTTCTGTGTTGCCTGATGGAATTACATGGTTTTCAGTGACTGCTGGAGATATCCTGTTTTCATTACCCAACATTGCAATGTCCATTGCATGTTTAAGTTTGGCATTGTTAGAAGTAGATTGAATTCTTATTTACAGGCAAACAACAGCTTAAGTCAGAAGTATTGCAGAGCGATTATATGGGTCAAGATGTTCTCAACCGAGATTCATCTGCTTCTACGACTGGAGTAGCTCATACACCATACGTAGTTATAATGTATATCTAATTTCCGTATGCAAATTATGAAAATATTTTATGTTAAACGGTATTGGAATCTTTAATAATACTTCTGCAGCTCCAAATTGTTATTGTGGTAATTGCTAGACAGCAGTTAGATATTTTATAACTTATGTACTTTTTCCAGAAATGCTTGATGATGTGAGTTCTTCTAGATAGAGTCAAATTCATTCACCTTAAATACTAAAGAAATATAAAATGCGTGTTATACACAGTAATTTCAAAGATTGTTTCATTAAGTTATGACTGAGATACACTTAGTCCAGTGGTATGATAACTAGAAAAGCGTTGTGAATTAATTTAAACGGATCTGTGTAGCACACTTTTCTTCCTAAGTGTAATTTTCTTCAAGGATTTTATAGCTCAAGGTTGAACAAATATATGTTACTGTTATATTTGTAAATTATATGTAACATGTTTCATGGAAATCAAGGGGAGTCAGGCTGAAAATTACGCTTCAGTGTGTTTATTTGCTGTGCATTGGCTCAGGCTTCATTCAGTAAAACATATCTAATTACTCTAAAACCAAAAAGAATATTTTTTCAAAGTTTCTAGACAAAATCAGAACTTAGTTGTAGTGATTGAATAGGCCCTGGGCTATCCCTGAAATCCTTAGTGACAACGAATTTATGTAAGATGATTAATACTTATTTAATGCCTAAACACAGTCATCAGATATGATATAAAGGAGTTCACTAGAGAAGTGAGTGTAAAATTTTTTATACAAACGTGTCAAATACCGATTTAAAGAGAGTTTGGCATAGTGTGTTTCACTTAAAGGTCAACCATTTTTTACGGAAAGACTGAGATATCTGTTCAGGCATTGCTTGGTAGAAGTCTGAGATGCAGTAATTAATGTATTAACACAAAAACGCGCAACCACAATGACATGATTATATAGGACGTTATATACAGGGCGGACTATTTAAGTTGAGGCTGTACAAATGGGAACCTACAAATATGGTCAAATTAAATTGACCCTAAAATGTCCATCACAACATCCTCCAAATAAAACACGACTAAGGACATTTACTTTCCCCCATAATATCAAGCAACTTTTATGCAAGACATTTCTTTCTACAACCCTTAGTTTTGGGGATGTTGTACAGCCTCAACTTAAATGGTCCTATCCTGTATACTTCTAGAAGGTTCTGGTGGGATTATAACCAGGCAGAACATAGTAATCAAAATGATAATGTATAAGAATATCCTCAGTGGCAAATAAAGACACAACAATATTAATATAGATGATGTCTCATAAGTAATGTCGGTTTTTAAGCAGAACTTTATTTGGAACGTTTTCTGACAAGAAATTAAACTACTGTTCAAAGTGGAGACCATCAGATTCTATGGTCTTAAGCGAACTTTCAGCAAAGGCTTGTTATCCCGCGACGGTACCAGTCTCTGGTTTTCTATGCGAAAAATTCGGTGAGACCCACTTCCACAGCTTCAATGTTTTCGAAATTTCTTCCACTCAAGAATGGGCCATGGATCGAAATAGATGGTAATCTGAAGGCGCAAGATCAGGGCTGTTGGGTGTGGTAGCAGTTCAACTCCTTCCCATTCCTGAATTGTTGTCATGTTAGTTCGTATTGTCGTGCTGCAAGAGAACTCTGTTTCGGTTAACATGCTGGGTATCTCCGTCTCAAAATTTCATGAATTCGTTCCAGTCGTTGAGAATAAAGATCCGCATTGACTGCACGCCCGTTTGGAACAAACACCCAGTGAATCACTCCTTCAAAATTCCACCAGACACACGTTACTTTGGGCCGAAATGATTTCTTTTAACGATGACTTTGGCAGGTTAACGGGAACTGAGCCACTGTTTCGAGGTGTCAGAGTTGCGGTAACAGACCAATTTTTCATCACATGTGGCAATTCTCCTGATAAATCTATCATCCATGGTATTAATGATAAGCTGACGACAGATATCCACTGTACGTTGAGCCTGTTGAGGTGTCAGTTTATGAGGTACAGATCTACAGTTTCTGTTTGATTTTCCAAGTTTCTTAATCTGGCGATCTATGGTATCCTTTGATGGATCAATTTCTTCTGACAGCCTACGAGTACTTTTTTCGAATTTTGTTCCAAAACTCTACGTGTATTCTCAATATCCCATAATTTAGGTCTTCCAGAACGTGGTAAATCTTAAGTGTTTTCTTTTCTAGTGTTGAAATGTTGGAACCATCGTTGTGCCACATGTTCACTTACGACACCTTCTTCTCCACTCACATATTTTTCGAGCCGCGGCAGCAGCTTTAGAATCTCGTTTCGAGTAGTAATTTGGAAGGACTCTAATCCTAAACTTTGTAACTTCCATTTGGTGATTGTGTATTAACAACTGACGACTGACACATTCTCGCAATATACGCAATGCTACTCATGGCATCTTGTAAATAGCATTGGCAGGCCAAAGACAATCAATTCTATCCTATAAAACACCAAACTTAAAAACCGAATTACTTATGAGATAACCTAATATGTATTGTTCCTATCTGTACATTTTCTGCCTCTCAATTTTGTTCTGAATTCGTTTAAACTAGGTACTGTATTCCTTATTCTATAGCTTTAAAGGGATATGCAGTCATCTAGTTTTCAAAGTAACTTTCAGGTAAAACTGATTTATTGTTATAATCCTCTTTCTAAATATATTGTAAATATGGGCCAAGGAACAAAACATATGCTACATGATCTTCTATGTGAATACGTCTGCATACAATTTAACATTAGGTACTTAAGGGTACCTTTAATGTAACAACATGTTTGGGGATGCATTAGCTATAATTATATTTGTTGAACAATAAAACATGACTCAAGAAGTCACATAAGGTAAATGCTAGAGCAGTAAAAAAGGTCTTTAATCCTGGTCAGCACTTTCAAAATTGATCAGGGTGAAGTGAAAGACAATGAAGAAAAAAGCTCACAAATGACATGGTGTGTGCCCTATACACACAGGTGTTACAGAATTAAACCGACAAACTTTCTGGAGTTACAGAGAGAAGGTATAGGAACATCTTGATATGGGTGTTGGTATAGAAATACCTTGATATAAGCTTTGAAATAACTTAAGGGCTTTTCATTTGAATATTCTTACAGATAAATGCAATCACTCTGCTCGTTCTCGTTCAAGCAGAAGGTCAAATACTTGCTTCTTCTGCAGTGCAACATCAATCAGAGCATGCAGACATTCCCTGAATATCTGTTGTAATCCACACTGAACTGAAAACCACTGGAAGGTTAGCAAACTTGCATGGATCAACATATGGCCTACAATTGCACTGGGCAGTGTTGTAGGAACACCTTCATGTAGGACACCTGGTCTCTGACGACAAGCTTTGAAGTTACATTGCGATTTTTCACTTGAACATTTGTACTGATAAATGCAAATAAATAATAAACTTAAGGGAAGGTTGTACACTGGTTAGAGTAAAAATATGTTTTGTTATTTTGAAAGCTTAAACCCTGTTTTACCATAATTCAGTGTTTTATTTCGTGAAAACATAACAGAAGTGCCTTTAAAATAAATTTAAATATCCAATGAAGTGATTTATTCTAAGATGACTGCAAACTTTAATTTAGATTTTATGGCAATTTATTTTTCTGAGTGCATTTTTACCATTTTCTGAAGAACCACTAGTCCTAGATGATGACATTTATACCTCTCAGCTTCCCTATTGCACATATATTTTAACACCTTCAAAGCAGCAATCCCAACCTCAAACATTCCACTGGGATTCATTCCTCAGATAAACAATGAAATATGTGTATTTAAAATAAAATAAATTATCTTTATTGTAGTTTGAATATCCTAATGAAATGAGAAATTTTCTTTGCTTCAATGTGTGTTGCTTTCATGCTACCTGCAAAAAATCAATAAATACGTTTGGACTCAAAACAGTGCTGTCATATGTGTCACTACTCAGAAACACGCTCAAGATCCTGCCCTTAGTGCTGCCATTGATCAGCATCTTTTTATAAAAACTTATAGTTTTGAAACTATAGTGCGCTGGACCAAACTCAGTTGTGTGCACCTTAACTATAATGGCAATTAAAATGCTCGTATGAAAATTATGAAACGAGCTTACTTCTTAACTACTATTAATATAGCCTTGTTCCATAATACATTATTACAGTAGTTACAAGAAGTGATTTTTGGGTTTATGTTCCTGAATCAGTAATAACAGCAGTCCATTAGATTAGTGAGTCAAAGTATCAAGTTAGCTGAGCTTCAAGAACTTTGTATCTGCCCCCATTATGTATACTTCTTCACACCAACATTTTGTATAAAAAGATGAGAACAAATATTCACACTGGCATCATAATATGGACAGAGAGACTTTCGCTGAAACATGGCATCAGAGTTGCTAGTAAAGCACAATGTGATCTTTTAATCCCTCCACAGTACCACAGCCTTCAGTACACTCTCAAAGCGGGTAGCAAGCTATTGTTTAGTGCCTGTCAAGGACAGGGCGGTCGCATTCCGTGCCCAAAGTACCATCCCTATTGTAAAAAGGGATGTGGATGATGGTTAGTGTCAGGCTGTTTCTGTCAATGTGCAAGTGTGCTTTCATTTAAGTTAAATTGAAAACGTTTTCGATTAAACAGCGTGAGTTTTTAATAACGTATTTGTTAGCAAAGGTGGTAAATATACAGAAAAAGTTACAGAAAAACTTTCAGGACAGTTTTAAAATTCTAAATTTCCGTTTTGGAATACTTTTAATGATTTAAAAAATAAATTTCTATTCATGGCGCTGCAAGACGCTGCCACAGACCCCGATTGTTTCGTTTGGGATACTGCAACATCAACAGTGTGTAAATCTGAAAACAGTAGATGAATTGAAATTGGCAATAATAAATTACATTATTTCAGTGACCAAGGAAACTTTAATCAAAGTGCTTTACAATAAAATTAAATGCATGAATCTGTGATTTTCACAGGTTGGGGTATTTTCAACTTTTTCTGTGAATGGGTAGGTTAATTACGTAAGTTTATTTCTCTTTCTACAAATTAGTCCATCACTGTAGTATTACAAATGCATGGAGCCAGGATCACCACCAATAACTTGCTTTCTCCACCTCTGGGAGGGACTTAAAGCTTATACTGTATAATTTTAAAGATAATATATAGAAGTAATATATATGCTGAATACATAATGGAGCTCATAACTGAATTGTGTATCCAATAAATAATTATTATCAATCACTTTTGTGCAAAAATGGCCTTTCTTAGGATCTGGTATCCTAGAAGTTAAATACATAATGTTGTGCAATATCAGATTGTAATCTATGCTACCTTATGTATGATCTAATAGTTTTGAGATTCTCCAAAACCACAGAAAAAATATGACTCGCTATTTTTAGAATTTTCATGGCAATTTTTACTATGCTTCTTATGGAGTAGGGAACAGTATGTTAATATATGTGATAAAACAGCAAGAACAGGATTTGCATGGGTTAGGACAGGGGTGGTGAATTTGAAAGGTTTGAGAAAAGAGATCGATCTGGAGAAATGCCCACTATGCCACCGGAAAGTTAAAGAGTGGCATATAGTTTTAGAGTGTGAAGAAACGAAGTTACTTAGAAAGAGGATAGAGAAGAGAGAATGGTTAAATTTACCAATAGAAATTCAAGCTAAAAAGATAGTAAATGTAAAATCTAGGAAAAATATAATAGAAGTAGGGAACTTTTTGGGCAGAGTAAGAGCAAAATGGATGAGAAAAATTAGCAAGGAAGAGACAAATGAATATTAAATTAAATTACAGTAGTGTTTATTTGATATGTTGTAAGTAGGACCCAACAACTCGACAACCTCAAGGTTTGAGTTTGTTGTGGTCCAAGGAAAGCAACTCAAGGTAGAGTTAGAGTTAGATTAGAGATTAAATAAATTTAAATTGTACTTTTAGATTAGGAGGAATGCTGGCTACCAGTATTCCATACTTCTGGATACCAGTAGTTATGGGGTTAGTTTTCTTTATATTTTATTTTATTGTTATTTTTAGAAATTGGGTTAAGAATAAATTTGTAAAATTATTGTTGTAAATTTTTACAATTAATTGCGTTAATAACATTACTTACTTACTTACTTACCTACTATGCTTCTTTGTGTTTCATTAAATATTTTAAATATTAATTTATATGGTTTCTTATTCTCCTTATATTAATATTTTAAAGTTAAGAAAGCTATTTAAAAGCTTTGTTTTTGTCTTTAATGCAGTCAAAATATACCATCAAGTTATAATTAAATAAAATAAATTTTTGATTTGGAAAACTGGTATCAAATTATTTAGAACGTTTTAAGAAAGAATATGGAAGGGTTTGAAACTGTTTATCATCACAAAGGGAGAAGTATTAGAAAATGGAGCATGAGATTCAGCTTCCTGTGTGTTGTTGTAATACCAACAATGTTGAGGCAGTATTCTTAACACTTGAATAATTTCAATTAAATTATATAATATGTAAATTCAATAACAGCCCGCCTTGAAGCAATATGGATATAATAATTTTTTAAAATGTATGTAACAGTCATTGCAAATGCTTATATTATTGTAAACATGTTCAATAATTATATGTGAATGCATTAGATAATTTAATAATGCAAGAATAATTGAGAATAATAAGTTTAACGTTGCTAATAATTAGGTAACAATGAGGTAACCTTGAGGCAATAATGAGTTTGAGAGTTTAAATGCCACTAGTCATGATTAGAGCAACGATAATGTAAATTTTGTAACAGTTTAAAATTAGCCAATCAACAGCCAGAAAAAGCTTTAATTAACTTCAGGTATTCTATTGGACTAGGATTAGCCAATCAGAGACTTGAAATAAGAAACTTACTGGTTTGGATAGTTGAAATATGTTCAGTTGCCTGCAGACCTTGGTAGTGACCAGATGGAAGATGTGTTCTCTAAAGAAATATTACGTATTCGTGTGAATCGTAAATTAAGTATACGCGTTAACAAAGTGCAAGTATTAAATAAAAGAATCTCACAGCTCTTGATATCTGTGTAGTGCTATTTAATTTGTGTCAAGGATTAATAAAAAGAAGTAATTTAAACTTAAAATCTGTGTAAGCCTACATTCTTGTCACACCACGCCCTGATTAAGAGAAACGTGTCTCTAAAACAATATTGACGCAGCCGAGGCAAAAACAAACATAAATAATATCTATAGAAGCAGTTTAATAACAAAGTTAAATATTATTTTTTAAACTTGGAGCGTAACAACAAAAATACACCTTAAAAATTGGCTTCTCATACGTAGCAGCATATTACGTAACAAACAATCTACTTCAAATTAACGCCCCAAAGCGTGGTGCAAACTTCAACAACAGAAAGCCTTCTCAGATTGGTTTTCCAAGTGTGGAAATAAATAAACAAACCCCTAAAGACAATAACTTCTTCAAATTAACGTCCATACGTGGAGCTAAATAAATAAACAATTAACTCCAAGAACATATCTACTTCAATGTGTATAGAAATTCTGTATTATCCCATGCCTACACGTACACTGATAGGTAAATCCATTTAGTTAAATTTCAATGTTATTTTAACTTAATCCGGAACCGCACCATGATATATAAAACAACCAAGAGAACACTAGCTATTTAAGTAAGTATATGATCGGCATGGGAAGTGTAGTTAGATAAGAGGCACCTCAGTCAAAGGCTGTTTGTGTGGTCCTATTTTTCTTCATAATGAGACAGCAATATCACCGCAGTTGTGAAAGTAATTTTAAAGAATAGAATTATATCTAATAAAATGTTCAGTGGTGAGTGAAAACATCTATATATGCTTTGATAGCGTAAAGTGGTAAAAATAAGTTAAGACTTTGCAACCAAATGCTAAAACGTTGACGATGATGTGTTAGAGAAGGCTTAAGAAATGTAACATTCAAGTGAAAGAACCAAGTTTTACCATAGTCTTGTGGTTACAACTAGTGATGGAACGATACTACTATTTCTGATACTCGATACCGATACTTGACATCCTCCTCAATTGACAGCCCTTTTTATCCTGATAATGACAGAGGTTATATGTTCCCTATTGTTAGTCAAGGCTAATAATAATAATAATAATAATAATAATAATAATAATAATAATAATAATAATAATAATAACAACAATAATAATTTGTTTGCTTCACTTTTACGTAACTATATTTTATGCTGAAAGCTTCTTTTAAAGTATTTTTTATCCATATTATGGAAATTAGTCGTATAGTATACCTGTAAGCTACACTTGAGACCCCATTTCACTGTGCAAGCACAAACTAACAGATGTAAGGAAAGAACAAATATTTTCATGCGCTGTATTCACTCACGTCTTAAGTTCTGATTTGCTTCTGCTGGTTTTGGCCGCAAGAGTGGGTAAATATAAAGGCTGAGAGTGAATCACCAAGCCAGGTTACTGCAGAAGCGTGATTTAGTGCTTAAACTAAATCAGCTTCATTCACAACTCAGTTAACGCTGTGTGTTACATGAGTACCTTTTTTGTGGACTAGGGCACGTCTGCAAAAGCTCCAGCTGCACTGCAGCCTAAGGCCTTATTGTGCTAACCCTGTAATGGTTGCTACCCCTTCACACTAGTCCTGTGTCCCTCACCAGATTACACAGGCCCAGTAGTGTGTTGCAGTAGTAGTCCTCTGGTTCCATAAAAATTTCCTAAAGATCTTATATCACCTTGATGCTAACGCTTTACAGGAGCATAACATATGATAGGCTGTTTCAGTTTCAGACTCGCACAATCTACAGTCTGCGCTGCCCTGAAACCTTCCTATTATATGTAGATACTTTCTCGCTGGTGCATGCCCAGTGGCAAAGGCTACTATTGTTTTTAACTGAAACTTACTACATGTAAGCAGTCTGTCAGTTAAAGGTTTGCATGGTTCTTTGATAAGCAATTTCCCAAGCCGAATTCCTGGAATCCTCTTCCAGGCAAAGAACACAGGTGTGCCTGGAGGTGGGTCGTCTGGTTTGGGTTTTAGCTGTATCGATCCTTGCTTTGCAAGCTGGTCAGCTTTCATGAGTACCTCTGCTCCTCCCCCCGTTGTTTTGCATGTTGGGCCGGTATTTCAATTCTGGCTCCACGTTAGGCAGCCAATCTGCGGTAGTACTTCTGTTTTACGGTACGGGATTTTTAGGAAAGGTTTCGGGTTCGGTACTGGCTCAGGGTTCTTTGCATGGATCTTGGATCTCGGGTTAGTGGTGAACACGACTGTTTGTTTTCCTGCTCGTTTATTTTACCGTCACCATTTTAACATTTGATTCCTGCTATTTACTTCGACACACACGCGCGCTTTCTTTGTTACGCTTCATATCATTGCGCCTATCCGCTGTCTTCTAAACTTTTCTGCCGCCCATCTCTTAGGAGCTACAACGACCAAATGTGTATTCTAAAATCTCCCGTTTCTATATTTCAAACGTTCTGTATCTCCCCATTCCATTATCACCTGATTCCTAGCTTCTTTCATGGAGGCCTAAGGCTATCCGACTTTTGGCGAACATTGACCCTTTTCTACTAGCCTGCGTTCCAGCAACCAAACGGGACACTTAACAATAGAGGGAAAAACCACCCGTTTCCGGCCGCTGATGGCCTTGCCTCTCAACCCTCATTTTCACTTACAGTAACATTCGCTTTACAGTTTCATTTCAATACCATTCCTAGTGTTATTGATATTTATTTTCCCTATGATCTTAATTTTATTTTACTAATCAAAACATACTACTTCAATGTCTTAATTTAGACATAAGAGTCTATGGAATGTTGCATTCATTCACTCACAGGAAACGCAGTCAAAGTCTACCAAGAACTATAGTCCAGCAACACTTCGGGGACAAGTGCGAGGCTATAACATGAAGTCTCGACTCCTTTTATTTCTTATCTAGCATAAACTTAGACGCAAAGGCTTTCAATAATGCAAAACCTCAAAAATATAAAAGTATCGGGGCTACTTCGATACCACGGAGTAGGAAGTATCGACTGTATCATGGTCCCATTCCTAGCTACAATAACATTGTTACATGTTTTGGGGTAATTTTCTACTCATCCATTATAGGTATTATTTCAGCTCTGTAGTTAGAGAGAGGTGACAAACGAAACGGCGTCTGAAGCTGTGGAACCTCAGGGAAAGCAAAGAATCATCACATGATAAAGAGAAAGATCAATACGATTCATGAATTAAAATGACGTAAAGTAAAGACACTTGGAGCGATGCGGAATCCCATCCATTTGTAGTAGAGAAGAATTACGTCAATAGATGACCAGTTTTCCCAGATTTACATGTAGCATCGTTAAGGACTAGTCTATGCCATTCACTGCAAGAATTTGGCACACGAAATTACATCGTATTATAAGTGAAAACGAAACAATCTTTTAAGGGTACGCATAGGTAAAATTTCTAAGCCTTGCTGTTTGTATCTAAATATTTTCAATTTTGTTTTTCACATACTACTCTACTATAAATAAGCGTGTTTAAATTTCATGTAGATATCTTTAATATTTTTTTTAGAAAAAATTTATTTTATTCCTATTTTACCAATCAATAAGGTGTTCAAAACAATGCATAAATTATAATTTCGAAAAAATAAAAATAATACTTACCATATTATTCAAATACTAATATAAACACCTGGCATATAGAATTTTATTCACTTTTTAGGTTATTCCAGAAAAAAATATGTAGGGTCGAGGGGGCAAGTATGTAAAATTTTCAGTTTTATTTTTTTATTTTTATTGCATCATTTCGGCTAACCCACACATGGTATTGTTCTATAAATTATAAATTAGTTGTTTTTTTAAGTTTTTCAAACTTTTGCGTAGTGAGTCAACTTAACCCACCTAGGAGGCAGGTTGGCACAGGATGTACGGTAATTTATTAAAAACAAATATCATGATAAAAGTATTAAGAACACTTCAGATATATAATTACTGATTCATCATAGTAAAAACACCTAACACAGGGTAACGTTTTTAAAACACATAACCGGAGACCGGGAGATCCGTGGTTCAAAGCCCGGCTATGGCATTGAATTTTTCAGTCATCTGATTCTACCTTTCCAGCCCTGTCCAACACACGGCTTGTGTGAAAGAACAATTAATTCCACATCAACATGTCCTTAAAGTAAGATATAGCGTCCGAAGTTAATTAAACACTTAAATGACAATAATAAAACGAAACACTGCAGATAAATTAATCGGAAATGTCCGAAAAACAACTTAAACACACAAACTGCCTGTTGCTATCGTTGTGCCAATCTGCCTCCGTTTTGTTGAGCCAACTTGCTCCTGGTCTACTTGTTTTAATGTAAGCTCGATATAGCGATCAAGAATAAGGAATTAGAATAGTTAAAATACCAAGGAATAAAGGGATTTAAAAACACTTTCAAACAAAGAATTTAGAAGCCATTTAATATTGCATATGTACCCAGGAAAAAAATTCCCCATGTAGTGAATATTTACTAACCCCGCGGGAAAAACTACACAATGGCCTCCTTCCACTACAACTTGTCACAAAGGATTGCCGCTTCCGTGGGATGTGTATTTAGAGATAAGGAATAGTATGTCTGCGTTCTACTGCAATGTGCTAAGGGCTGAAATAAGAGCCATGTGCCAAACTGCCCCCTCACTCCTCTATATTATGCAACAAACTATAGTGGTAATAATTAAGACCCGATTATGTTTATGAAACGAGTGGTAGCGAGTTTCATTATTTTCAAACGAGCGTCTTAATTACCATTATAGTTTGTTGCATACGACTGTTTTTGGTCGACCACACTATAATCATAAAATTTTGAGGCTTTATAGGTAAAAGTATGTGAACTTGTTAATTGTATGTAATTAAGTACTGATCGGATGGAAGCATGGTGGCAGAACCTCGAGCATGTTTGGATGTATTGTTGAGTCCAAGCCTCATTTATTGATTTTTTGCAGGTAACGTTTATTGAGCAATATTGAAGCAAAGGTAATGAACTCAATTTATTAGAATATTAAAATCACAAAGAACGGAATTTATTTGATTTTAAATGCATATATTTCATTGTTTATCTTGGGAATGGATACCAGTGGACTGCTGCTTTGAAGGTATTAAAAGGTGCGCGCCGTCGAGTAAGATCATAATGAGTCGGTGAAGTATAATGGATGCCATTATAGTTGAGTTACCTCACGGGTAAACAGCGTATTATGATGTGTTTGACCAAAAATGTATTTTATAATAGTTTCCACTCAGTGGTAGAATTAATTATGCCATGTCTTGTGGCATTTAAAAGTGTAGCAAAAATATGCAAATTTCTAAACTTCATTCTCTCTGAGCTTCTACTGAAAATTTGAATAAGATAGTTCACAAACTACATCGTATAGAATATTTTTAATTCAAGTGTAAAAGATAAAAGTAAAGTACGTATCACGAAGGGGCCCCCGGAACAGGGGCAGAGCACCGTACGCCGTCCAGTCTGCCTATTGTGCTTCCAAAGTGATCCCGGCGGGTGTAGGATGAGGAGAGAGAGACCTCTAGGGCGACCAGATCCGGATGCCGAAGAACGCAAGCATGGACGGGGTACCTAACGTTTACAGATTGAACGCATCCGCCGTCCGGTGCCTGTCCACGGGCCGCGAGCCTCCAGGGTCCCCCTGAGTGGAACCCCACGCTGAGGAGAGACCTAACTGAGCGGTTCTGCAGCGACGCCAGGGAAAAAAGAACCTTTACAGAGCATAAGCCACCGCCCAGCCGCAACGGACAGAACACCGTCGTCTGGTTCTACAACCCTGAAACAGATGACAAGGAAGATGATGTTGAGGCAGTATTTTTAACATTTAAATGACTTCAGTCTAATTATATAATAATATAAATTCAATAACAGCCCGCCTTAAAGCAGTATGTGTATGTAACAATATATAAAAAGTGTATGTTACAGTCATTATATATGTTTATCTTATTGTATACATGTGTAATAATGTTATGTGAATGTATTATGTAATTTACTAATGTAGGAGCTGTGAGAATAATGGGTTAAAAGTTGCTAACGATGAGGTAACCTTGAGGCAATAATGAATTTGAAAGTTTAATAATGCTACTTGGATTCTTGGAAGCAATAATGTAATTTTTGTAACAGTTTATAAACTAGCCAATCAACAACCAGAAAAAGCTTTAGTTAAATGAAGGTTTTCTATTGGACTAGGATTAACCAATCAGAAACTAAAATGGAGCAAAATTTACAAATTCAGAAGTCAGTTGCTAGTAACCAGTGTTCCTAACCGGACGCGAGATGCGCCCTCGAGAAATTTAATACGTATTCGTGTGAGACGAAAATAGTTTTACGTGTTAAAAAGTACAAGTAATTAATAAAAAAATCTCACAGCTCTCTCTCTCTCTCTCTCTCTCTATCTATCTATCTATCTATCTATCTATATATATATCAGTGAAGTGTTATTTAAATCGTATCAAGCATTCATAAAAGGAGTGAGGCAAAATTATAATCTGTGTAAGCCTACATTCTTCAGTCGCACCACTCACTGCCAAGACATTCATGTCTCTAAAAAATATAAATACTGACGCAGCCGACTCAAACATAAATATATAATATATAAAGAAACAGTCACAATTACAAACTTAATATTTTTTAAACATTTTTGGGGCAAAGGCCACCGGAAAGTACATTTGGGGCGAAGGCTATCTGAAACATTTTACCATACGTAGCAGCAACAAACCTTCAAATTGGCTCCCAAAGCGTGGGGCAAATAACGAAAAGACAATAACTTCTTCAATGTGTACAGGAAATGCGAGGAAGGAGAGTCATGGTAGAAGTTGAACTACCCCAGCATTCGCCTGGCGACCCTAGAAAACCACGAAAAACCCATGGGTCAAAGTGGGTGGTAGCCGGGGATCGATCTCGGGACCTCCGAATGCGGGCCACAGACCAACCGCCTGAGCCATCCCGCTCGGTTAATCCAAGTGTAAGAAAAACCCAAGTCTAGTAAAAGCCATTGGAAGTAAATACAAGTGATAAGTCCGTTTGTTCTTGGGCTTTTAAGTTGCAGCATATTGTAGCTTTAAAGGGGTCTGAGAACAAAAGCCATGTTATTTGTCGTATCTCGCAGATCGTAGCTCGACACAAGGATTCGATTATTTAATTTTAAGTAGGAAATTTGTCAAGGTAGTGGTCGACGGATGATGGTCAGAAGTAATATAACTGTTTTGAAGCACAAATTATTTCTATTATAGTCAAGGAGGTTATATGCAATGTGCACAAATTGACGTGAGGTGCCAAGAACGACACTCTCGATTGTGTCACTGATAAACAGCGACCGGTGCGTTTAGTACCAAAAGTCTGAGGCAGTATTTTTAATACTTAAATGATTTCAGTCAAATTATATAATATAAAATTCAATAACAGCCCACCTTAAAGCAATATGTGTATAATATAATATATAAAATGCATGTAACAATCGTTTTATTAATATTGATATTATTATGTACATGTTCAATAACGTTATGTGAATGTATTATGTAATTTAATAATGCATGAGCTGTGAGAATAATAGGTTACAAGTTGCTAACAATGAGGTAACAATGAGGTAGCCTTAAGGCAATAATGAATTAGAAGGTTTAATAATGCTACTAGTCATTCTTGGAAACAATAATGTAATCTTTGAGACAGTTTATAAAATAGTCAATCAACAACCAGAAAAAGCTTTAGTTAAATGAAGGTATTCTACTGAACTAGGATTAGCAAATCAGAAACTGAAATAGGGCAAACTGTACAAATTTAGAAGTCTGTTGCTTGTAGACAGCGTTACTAACCAGACGCCAGATGCGTCCTCGAGAAGTTTAATACGTATGCAGTGTGAAACAAAAATAGTTTTACGTGTTAAAAAGTGCAAGTAATTAATAAATAAAATCTCACAGCTCTCTCTCTATATCAGTGAAGTGTTATTTAAATCGTATCAAGCATTAATAAAAAGAGTGAAGTAAAATTTATAATCTGAGTAAACCTACATTCTTAGCCGCACTACTATCTGCAAAGAAACCCATGTCTCTAACAATAATACTGACGCAGCTGAGGCAAACATAAATATATAATATTTAAAGAAACAGTAAAAATACAAAGTTAATATTTTTAAACTTGGAGGGAAGGCTACCGGAAACTTTTTACCATACGTGCGGTTGCAACTACTTCAAGTTCGGCTCCCCAACAGTCGAAATACAATACAGCTCATCCTAAAATAAGAACTACTTTAAATTGGTTTCCATACACGGGGCAAAAGCTACAACCTTCTTCAAGTCACATCAAAAAGCACAGAGAGTTCGTACTGAGAGTTCGTGACATCACACTTGCCACGTGAGCTTACATAACCTTCCCCTCACGTCTTATCATACCTGCATACAAGCCGTGTTGGCGATAATGGATAACATGAGAAACGCCGATAAGACATCCTAATCATTCACCTCATACTAAACACTTGGCAATCTAATTATGAAGCACAACGCATTAAATTAAACTGAGTTTTGTTTATGGACGCTCTGTAACTATTGTGTTGGGTGTGAAAGATCGATAATTTTGCTCAGAGGCCTCTTTATTAGGCTTGAGTTTTTTTTTACGTGCCGTAATCTACGACTCGGGGCCACCAGCTTTGCTTCCCTTCGGAAGGAAGCCATGGTAAGGATTTTTACGCCTGAAAAAATTCATCCCCTCACCCGGGTTTGAACCTGCGACCTCGGGAACAAATGGTAACCACTACACCGTGAAGGAGGACATCGCGCATAACGCTGAAGCTCGAAGAGGGCGAAGAAAGGTAAAAAGTATATTCCCCAGCAAGTTTAGCAAGAAAATATACATAAGACCTGAATACAACAAATTTAAACTAAAGGTTCAAGGTACGAGGGTAATCCAGAAAGTTCCAGACCATTTGAAATAAACAATTAAAAAAATGCAAATATCAACGTTTATTGTCTACATTTGAAAGGTACACTCTTAAGGTATTTTTCTACATAATCGCCATTCAAATTGAGACATTTATCATACCATGACACAAGTTTTTCAATGCCCTCTCTGTAGAAATCTGCCACCTGCGACTTCAACCACTGGTTTACACCGGCATGCAGTTCAGCGTCAGTATCAAAGTATCAATTTGATGCACCAAACTCCGTGAAATTTGGGGAAAATGTTCTGAAAGTTCTGTAATCGTGAAACGACGATTTTCACGAATATTGTCATTGATTTGCATTGACAGTTCATCAGTCATAAGGCTAGGCCTACCACTGCGATCCTCGTCGTGAACATTGGTACGGCCATTTTTAAAATCAATGCAGCATTGCCTGACTCGACTTTCGCTCATTATTCCCTGCCCGTAAACATCACAAAGTTGATGATAAATTTCAATTGGTTTGTTCTTTTTAGCCAACAAAAACCTAATCACAGACCGCACCTCACAAATGGCGGGATTTTCTATTGGAGCGCACATTTTAACAACTCACAGAGAGCACAGTAAGGAAGGCACAGTCCCCACGATACCACAGCTGGATGCATACTGAATGTAGGAACGTTCTGACACCAAGATGGCGGCTCTAGCCCTACTCGTTGCCACGATAGGCCAAAACGTCTGGGACTTTCTGGACTGCCCTCGTATGTTTGGTCATAAAGTCTAATTTTTTAATTTTTTGAAAATGTTGACAAAATCTCAGTGTTTTTGTTGACTAGGGCACATTGCAAAAGCTCCGATTGCACTGCAGCCTAAAGGCTTATTGTGCTAACCGTGTAATGGATGCTACATTTTCACACTAGTCCTGTGTCCCAAACCAGACTATACAGGACCAATACTGTGTTGGGGCAGTAGTCCTCTGGTTTCATAAAAATTTCCCAAAGATCTTATATGACCTTGATGCTAACGCTTCACAGGAGGATATTATATGATAGGCTGTTTCAGTTTCAGACCCGCACAATCTACAGTCTGTGCTGCCCTGAAACCTTCCTATTATGTGTAGGTATTTTCTCGCTGACGCATGCCCAGTGTCAAAGGCTACTATTGTTTTTTACTGAAACGTATTACAGTTATGGTACCCGGAAACTTAAGCGAGACTACGAGTATATGTATAACTGTATGATGGTTTTATAGAAATATAATAACACATGCATTAAGTGTTAAAGGTGGTTCTTTGTCGGTTATGTAAAGTACCAGAGGTTAAGGTGAAGTGAAGAATTAAATTTAATTGAGTTTTATTTATGGACGCTCTATAACTGCTGTGGTCCTTAGCGTCTCATTCTATATTGGGTGTGAAATACCGGAAATTTTGCTCAGAGGCCTCTTTATCAGTCTTGAGGTTCTGTTACGTGCCGTAAATCTACGATACGGGACCACCGGCTCCACTTTCCTTCCGAAGGAAGCGATGCTAAGGATTTGTACGCCCGAAAAAATCCATCGCCCTCCGCCGGGTTTGAACACATGACCTCGGGAAGGTAAAGTGAGATTTAGGGCGTGAGGTCAGAGGAGTTCCGCAATAAACATATACTGGGGATAGAAATGTTCCAACAGAGAAGCTGCTCTGGTATGTGAACCAGTGAGGTGATTAGTGAACAGATAGTCTAATCTGACATTTCATCGCGAACAGTGGCAAGTGTCAAATATTTTGAAAATATTAATAAAGATGGATAAATATTATTATGACCTCTTCTGGTAACACAGTTTAGAATCATAGTGTAACTTATTCTTACGAAAACATATCCTGAATCCATTTTCTACCAAAGTTCCTTATCCAGGGAGTCATCGCAAACATGCCAAAAATGGAACGTGTAGTCATCAAGAAAAGAAGGAGCCTGCCACGACCCGCCATAATGATGAGCAATAAACGCAGTAGCTGTCCAGTAATTATAGATATATCATTTTGAAAATATTCAAGATTTCCTACAAAGTTTTTAATCATATCTCCTGCGTGTTGAATTCCTATGTCTTTCCAGAACTGCACACTCTAGTAGACGTTCCACTGTATCTATGGTGTTGTCTGTCAAGATCTTTACAATCTGGAAAGTTTACTCCTGGAAAGCCTGCCACACTCCCCTTTCTTTACCTATTCTTTTTGGGAGACTCAGAAATAGGAATTACACACCTCAGCATCTTCAAGACATCTTATAATTATGAACACATTATTTCTCTTGCTCTTAGGGCCAGTTAATGAACCGTTGTTAGTACTCTTTAACACTTTGTTTGAACTTTAACATATATAATGTTAAAACTTTTACATTTCATCAAGCCTTTACAGCGAATTGTTAACTAATATCTTACTATCAAAGGCAACTGCGAACAACAGTATTCGAGAAGGCAGTGGCCTAGCTACATGGCTTCTGGCGCTGTGCTATGGATTTGTGTCTCATCGTAACGCTGTTTCAGTAGCAGATAACTATTTATGTTCATAGACACATGACATTCCTGAGTGTTTGATGTTATAATCGCAATGTCAACTATGGAGGAACAAATACTTGATATCGGGTGACTAAAAACTAATAAGTGATTCTCACTCACTTTTTATGCTGATTTCAAAACTGCTTTTAGTTTGTTTCTATCACGTACAGTTTTTTCACAACTTCACTTCAAAAATATAGAGATATAAAGATATTGCTTCAGCCACTACACATAAAATTGGGCTTGAGGAAGCAATTTGTAAGGGCTCTACCACAGGATGGACCCTGCTTCAAGTACCTTTCCAAGAAATTTCCCTTCATTACACAAGACAAATTAAAGGCTGGAATTTTTGTTGGTCCTCAAATAAAGAAATTGATGAAGGATGAAGATTTTGAGAAGACAATGAATCAGAGAGAAATAGAAGCATGGACCGTCTTCCGATCAGTTACTGAAAACTTCTTAGGAAATAACAAAGATCCTAATTACAAGGCCATTGTCGAAACACTGTTGGAAAATTTCAAGATGGGTTGTAACATGAAGGTGCATTTTCTGCATTCACATATCGACTACTTTCGAGAAAGTCTAGTACATTATAGTGAAGAGCAGTGTGAACGTTTTCACCAAGATATTAAGGAAATGGAGAGGAGGTACCAGGGGAGATGGAATGAAACTATGATGGCCGACTACTGTTGGATGTTGTCATCTTCAAGGATCTGCAAGGAAGTCAAAGAAGAGAAAGTTTGAAAAAAAATTAAATGAAACACTTTGGCTTCTTGTCTTGTTAAAATGTAGTCATGAAATAAATTAGGGGAGTTCTTGAGAGTATTCTTAAAATGTTTCTTGAATAAAAACTTACCTTGTGTGAAATGGTATTTGAATACTTTCTTCGCTCATTAGTAAAATTGTCCAAACATTACTTATTTTGTGTAAAACCTGACGTGATAGAAAAAAACGGATGTTATTTCTGGAATCAGCATAAAAACTTGATTCAAGAACACCTACTTTTAAGAAATCATCTGGCAAAAAGTTTGAAAATGCAGACTAGTGTTATAGAACTGATAAAGGAAATATCGAGTGCAAAATAGCCCATAGACTTAAACACAAGGAGAGGGGTGCAGGCTGGAAGAAAATCTGTGAGGAATTTAATTGCAAAGTGGAAAGGAAAGGTGCGCAATCTTATCTCAGACATTTAAAACTCGTGGAATAGCAAGTACGCCAACCTAAAGGATTGGAGAGTCAACTTAAAATCAAGAAGTAGGTAAGTTGCATGTCTTATTTTATGTGAAAACAGCTTTACCTATCGTTTAGTCACGGGTCGTCACTGCTTTTTCTAAATATTGCACTATGTTGTTACAGTTTTTGTCTAAAATATAATTTACGTCAATTTTCCTATTAATTTTAAATCATACACTTTCTTTTCTCCAAATCTCAGCTTCCCTGCATTCAAATAATATGTGTTTTACAGTCGATTTGAGAAGGGAGTATTTTAGGAGTTGTATCGTATTTCAACTGTTGGGGAGCCGAACTTGTAGTAGTTGCAACCACACGTATAGTAAACAGTTTCCGGTAGCCTTCGCCCCAAAATGTATTTTTAAAAATATTAACTTTGTAATTTGACTGTTTCTTTAAATATTATATATTTATGTTTGCCTCGGCTGCGTCAGTATTGTTGTTAGAGACACGTTTCTCTTGGCAGGGTTGTGATACGACTAAGAATATAGGCTTACACAGATTGTAATTTTTACTTCACTCCTTTTATTAATACTTGATACGATTTAAATAACACTTCACTGATATAGAGAGCTGTGAGATTCTTTAATTAATTAATTGCACTTTTTAACACGTAAACTTATTTTTCGTCTAACACGAATACATATTAAATCTCTCGAAGACGTGTCTGGCGTCCGGTTAGGAACACTTTTGCAGGCAACTGAACTGATTTCAACCGACTAAACTTGTAAATTTCTGTATTTCAGGTCTCTGATTGGCTAATCCTACTCCAATAGAATACCTTCATTTAACTAAAGTTTTTCTGGTTGTTGATTGGCTATTTTATAAACTGTCACTAAAATTACATTATTGTTACTCCAAGAATCACAAGTAGTACTGTTAAACTTTCTTACTCATTATTGACTCAAGGTTACCTCATTGTTAGCAACTTTTAACTTATTATTCTCACAGCTCCTACATTATTAAATTTCGTAATGCATTCACATAGCATTATTGAACATGTTTACAATAATATAAGCATATACAATGACTGTTACATACATTTTACAAATTATTACATACACATATTGCTTCAAGGCGGGCTGTTATTGAATTTACATATTATATAATTTGACTGAAATGATTTAAGTGTTAAAAATACTGCCTCAGAGTGCAAAAATAACGTACAGATGCCTTTGGTCACCTTTAGTGTTTTCATCATTTGTGTTCCGCGCCTGCCTTAATTTGCAGAACAAAATATCCGGCATTAGCACTAAATATTTTGTCACCTAAATCATGACATAACACCACAATTTTTCACTGACTGGCCTTTCATGTTGAATATAACACAACGAACAAATATAGCAATATTTAGCGAGAAACCTTTCCGGCATGCCTGCCCGGTCTTCTTCATATTTTCTCGCAGAAGACTGAGGGTAAAGAAATTCACACAACAATTTCCAAGGAAATATAGGATTCTTAAAACATCATGAAAAAATATTTCAGTTTAAATATAGCTTATCCTAGTAATTATTTTTTATAAGAAATGCCCAAAACATGACATGAGATTGACATAAATATGCCCTACAACGTTAAAAATATCAAAAGATATATTTATATACCCAACGAAAACTACTTTATTTTCCTCATACCGCTATGAAACGTGTTTATATCACTTTATAAATGATGAGGCCTGACTTGCACACATGGCAAGACATAGAATTCCGCCCCCTAATTATAAGTATAGGTTTTATCGTAGCCATTTGTGATGCAATTAAACGAGTGTTTGTTTCATAACGTTCTTGCCACACACTTAGACAGGAAGCATGGTAGACGTTTATGTCATTCGATGTTGTTGACAGCAATAAAGTGCCTGCAACCTAAGGATAAAGTTCACTCTCCCAGAAGCCGCTTTATGGCATCTTTTAAGATTGCGCGTTTAAAGCGTAGCGGGGATGGAAGGGTTCGCGCGTCAGTACCACGTGCTATCTCACATAGATGCTGTCTCGGATCTCCAGAGTTTCCTTGAAGTTCTCTGCCGGGTTCCTCATCATAGAGCCGAGGCAGAATTCCTAATCAAGCTAGCTACCTTGATATTTTTCAGAATTATGCAGGAGCAAGCAAATAAAAAAACTGATTTCCCCTTAAGCAGCTTAATTTATTTAAATATAATATCCATTAAAGCGGCTAGCAACTTTTCCCTGCTTAACACCAAAATAATATAAAAGATGTACATTTAATCTTCCCGCTACTGTGAATTATTATGTGGACTTATCTAACTGCGTCACCCAATATGTTCCCACTTACATAGACGCACAGAATCATCCGCCTGACTTCACATACACTACGAGGCGCATACAGAAAGTAAGCTTCCCTATTTTTTTAAAACAAATAAAACATAGTTACATGAAAAACTTTATTGGTAACAGGTACAGCAATGTTTGAGCTATTTTTCGATACCGTCACCACAAGAATTGAGACACTTGTCATATCTTGGGATCAACTTTTGCATTCCTGTGTCTAGAAGTCTGCCCCCTGTGAATGGAACCAACGTGTGACAGTCGTCTTCAGCACGTTGTCAAAACGCTGACCGGAGGACAGGAATTTCTTGAGGTGCATGAAAAGATGGAAATCGCTGGGAGCAAGATCAGGACTGTATGGTGGATGATCAAACAGCTCCCAGCTCCTGCAGAACAGTTGCTGTGCGCCGAGCTGTATGTGTACGAGCATTATCATGGAGCAGCACAATACCTGCAGTAAGCATTCCACGTCTCTTGTTTTGAATGTCACGTCGCAATTTCCGCAGTGCTTCACAGTAACGGTCAGTAACGGGAAGTCAATTAGCAGAATACCCTTCCTGTCACAGAACACCGTGCACATCACTTTCTGCACCGATGCAGGAATTTCGTCTTGAACGGAGATCCACTGTGACGACACTTGGTTTCTGGGGTAAAGTGCGAAATCCACGTCTCATCGCCCGTGACGATCCTATCGAGGAACTCGTCGCCGTCATCATGATACTGCTGCAGAAATGTCAGTGCTGCTCCTAGGCGTTTCGTTTTGTGTTCGGGTGTCAGGTTTTTCGGCGTCCACCTGGCACACAATTTCCTGAACAGCAGGTGCTTAGTGACAATTTCGTGCAACAAGGATCGCGATATCTACGAAAATGGCTGCTGGGCTCCGTAATCGTGAAACGACGGTTCTCTATGATGCGCTGCCGCACCAGCTCAACAAGGTGATCATTGATGGGGACGGTCGCTGACTGCGCTCTTCATCATGAACGCTTTGACGACCTTCGGAAAACTGTCTACACCAGCGACACACCATGTGTTTGTTCATGATATTCGGCCCGTAGACCTGAAAGAGCTGATGATGAGTTTCGATCGGCGCTATGTTTTGTGCAGTAAGGAACTTTATCGCTGACCGAACCTCGCTGGAGAACGAATAAGAGCCGCCATTTCGGGCCACTGCTGCCGCGCTACTGGCACCAGGCGGGACCTGTCCGCCCGGCATATGATTGTTACACCAAAGATCTGTTACGCATGCGCAATTTTCCCGGCTAAATACGTTTACTTTAAACGAAACAAAATCGGGAAACTTACTTTCTGGATGCGCCTCGTACATCGCTGACAGTCACCAAGACTTCTATGTAGAGAGTGCGAGTGAGTTTAAAATCAAAATGAGAATGAGGAATTTGGGGCTCTTTCCCTTTGATATTTTCTACTATAACGCTAGAATTCACGCCTTTATATGTAACAACCAGTCTCATTGGTTATCTGCTTAGCGCACTATGAAAATAAAATGTTCCAAATTTTAGAAGTCACGCTTCCCTTTGACTTCTCTGGTGAAATCCACTATCTCCGTCTCACTTTACAGCTCTCTTTCCTCTTGCTAGTTTTCCAACTCCCTTGACTTCCATAAACTGGACCTCTATCTCTGTCTCACACTAACCTCGGACCTCTCTATCTCTACTTTCTGTGATTTTGCCTAACCCCTGTGTACATCGGAGTGTGTGCGCCTATACACTTTCACGCCTGTTTCTAGCTCGCCTGGATGCTAATTACAATTTTCCTTACATGCTTGCTTTCTCGTATATACATTTTGTGGCACAAATTATTTTACAGTAAAGCTACTCTATGTGATCAAAAGTATCCGGACACCCCACAAACATACGTTTTTCATTTTAGGTGCATTGTGCTGCCATCTACTGCCTGGTACTCATTATCCGCGACCTCAGTAGTCATTAGACATCGTGGAAAGCAGAATGGGACACTCCGTGGAATTCATGGACTTCGAACGTGGTCAGGTGATTGGGTATCACTTGTGTCAGAAGTCCGTACGCGAGATTTCCACACTCCTAAACATCCCTAGGTCCACTGTTTCTGATGTGATAGTGAAGTGAAAACGTGAAGGGACATGTACAGCATAAAAGCGTATAATAAAAGTTGCTTAATATTATGGGGGAAAGTAAATGCCATTAGTCGTGTTTTGTTTGTAGGACGCTACGATGGCCATTTTAAGGCCAATTTACTTTTTTAAATGGGAACCTACAACTAGGGTCAATTAAAATGACCATCACAAAAAAATGTATATTTTATAATTGAAGGCGAAAAACGTATGTTACAAATTTATTTTTAAAAAAAGGTACTGTATCTAACATTTAATACTCTGAATTGTGTACCGCTTCACACAAAGCCACCATAACTCCTACACACTTTGGAAAAGAACGGTACGTTTTAATGTAAAAGGTCTTTCAACAAGAGTGTCCTATCTTTAACATGTGATAGCTGCCTTTGTTATTGAGTTATGGCAGTAATTTTTTTCATGTGGTTACAGTTGTTATTGACAAATAGCCATGGAACGTTACAGCATTCAGCAACGCGCAGAAATTGTAAAAATGTATTATCAAAATGGATCATCTGTTCGCCAAACCTTCCGTGTATTGCGTGAAGCTTACGGTGTGCATAATCGTCTCTGCGAGAGAACGATTCGGCGTTTAATCGATAAATTTGAAAGAAGTGGTTCTGTCAGCGATCAAAGAACGCCTGTACGTAATCGACGTAAGCGCTCCAATGAAAACATAGGCGCCGTTCGTGAGAGTGTACGCGAGAACGGAAACAAATCAATTGCTCGACGAGCGCAAGAATTGGGGCTTTCGCCGACCACAACTTGGCAAATTCCGCATCTGGACTTGAAGTTTCACGCTTACAAAGCGGTGTTAACTCAAGAACCAAAGCCCAACGACCATAGGTTGCGCCGTGTATTCGCTGACTGGGCTATGGAGCAATTGGAGTCTGACCCGGATATATGTCGAAAAATCATCTTCAGCGACGAAGCCCACTTTTGGTTGGATGGTTGTGTTAACAAACAAAATTGCCGCTATTGGAGCAATCACAATGCAATGCAGATTCAAGAACCACCACTTCATCCCCAAAAGGTTACTGTGTGGTGTGGATTTTGGTATGGTGGAATCATTGGTCCATATTTTTTCCAAGATGATGGAGAAGCTCTAACTTCAATGCAGAAGGATATCGGGCTCTTATAAGGGACTATTTTTGGCCTCAATTGGATGGTATGGATCTCAGAAACATCTGGTTACAGTAAGGTAGTGTCACATGCCATACTGCTCTCGAAACAATCGATCCTTTGAAGGAGAAGTTCAGAGGTTTCATCATTTCCCGTGGTGGTGATGTTAACTGGCCCCGAGGTCATGTGATTTAATGCTGTTGTATTACTTCTTGTGGGGTTATGTTAAATCTCGAGTTTATGTCAACAAGCCAGAAACAGTAAATGATCTTATGAATAACATCACGCGTGTTATTCGTCAAGTTGGACCTAATTTACGTTCTTCTGTCATTGAAAATTGGGTCAACCGTATACGCGCAACCCAACGAAGTCGCGGCGGTCACTTAACTGATGTTCTCTTCCACACGTAATGACATTAATTATGTTCCAAAATAAAAAAAGAAATAAACCTCTATCATTTATAGAACGTGTTTTATTTAAGTTCAAAGATAGGACACTCTTGTTGAAAGACCCTATATATTTTAGGGGAAGTTTCGCTCAAAAATTGGTGTAACCTGATTATGGCAGCTTCTTTATGCTTAAGCCATGTGGTTTCTGTCTTTGGAGATATATCTGTAGAGTTAGTTCTTCTCTATTTTTGCTTCGAATAGGTTTATATGTGATGACACCTTCTGATATAAATGACGAGTTTCCTCAGACACTATGGAAGATAGCTGGAGTACATTTTAGATTGATAAAAACAGCCCCTCTAAAGCTTTTGTAAAAATACTTTTGTTATAAAAAGATGTCTCGTTATGTTTTAAAAATAATTAGTTATAAATGTTAATCAAAAGGTAGTAGAAATGAGACAAAAGTCCTATCTTAGTAAACAAACTTATTGTATAAAGATAGACCAGTGATTAGGATTAGAATTAGCAGACGGGGGGGGGGACACCTGGCACCTCGACCCACAAAGGGATCTTTTGGGGAGGAACGGATGAGATGAAGGAACTGCAGTAGAGATATGGGCCGCAAGACCGGCCAGTGCAGACGACAGAGACGCGCAGAGTTACATAATGGTTACTGGCTTGAACACCCGGCCGGAGGGCGCTCGGCTGCGACCCCCTCAAGCCACAGGCTCTCCTCCAGCGGAGACCGGAAAGAGCTGGACTCAGCGGTGGAGCCTCGAACGGTTGCCATCTGACGGGAACGAGAAGGAGTTTCAAAGCGCAAGGCTCTGTGCCATCTATCCGCTGCCGACCGACAAACAACCCCGGAGTCAACCTGTAACGTGAAAGAGGGAGATGAAATGGGGGACAGAGGAGAGCCGTGGTAGAAAACACCACTCCAGCAATAGCTTTGTCAACCAGGAAAACCGACGGTCAATGTGGGCGGTAACCAGGAATCGAGCTCGCAACCTCCCGAATGCGGGCCACGGACGTAGACGCCAGAGCCATCCCGCTCTGTTGGACCAGTGAACTTAAAAGGCATACATCTATATTCTGTAAATATTTCAGTCTTATATCTCAAATAATTTCTGAGAAAATCAGTTATGAATTGAGAGATTTAACATTGACGGAATAGGACCTTTAATCTCTTCTTAAAACAATTAAGACCTTATTTCCCTAAAAAGTGCCCGAAAACAAATTTTTTAAACTTACGTTTGTTTTCTTTTTTATTTCTATTTTTACTTTCTCGACTACGTACAGTAAGTAGGGGAAGTATTGTATTCCCCCCAAAAATTCGATACCGAGATTTCACCGGAAATACATGTTTTGAGACACCCTGAATCCAAAAAAAGCATTTTTGGAAACATGTCCGTGTGTGTGTCTGTGTGTCTGTCTGGCTGTGTGTGTGTCTGTCTGTGAACAGCATAACTCAGAAGCGAACAGTCGGATAAACATCAAACTTGGTATTTAGATTCAGTATCTTCCAGAGATGCGACACGAAGGTTTTCAAGAAAATCCCCCCACCCCAGATTACCCTTTACATGGAAGATTTTTTGAAAAGTTTAATTTTCTCAAAAATGGCTCTAACGATTTTGATTAAAATATCATATGTTTAAGATATTTTCATGACAAATAAAATGTATATCTCGAATTTTCTGGAAAAGTCTCCAAAAGTATTCTCCATTGTGAACGATTTTGCATAACTGGTAAACCATAAGAGATAGACAAAATTTTACTGCACAAAAACTGTAGATCGCGTTAAAATACACAATTTATGTCGTATGCATTTTTTTTTTGAGTGAACCATTTTCGAGATATTGCTTGTTATTCCCTTAAATTTTTCAATACTTATTTTCTAAAATGGGAATTCGTTATTCATTTTTTTTGTCTTGGATATGCAAAGAGTTATAATCTGTGGCAAAGGGAATGGTGCTGCACCTAGCAACCAGCTATTAAGAGATATGTATGTGCTTAAAAGCTACTGTTTTTCTATATTGCCCTTGTAAATATATTTTCCCCTTACATCTACAAGAAAATTAGCAATAAGATAGACTCTGCAAATGTTTATCTCGATTAACATGAAGTAGATGGAGAATAAGCGTTTGTAAAAATAGTTTGTACAAGAGTAGAGAAAGTCATGTGAGTGTAACACATCAGATTTTTTTAAATTCTTTTTTCATTTTTTCCTACGTTCCTCTTCTTTTCCTTGGCGTTTTCCGTTGTTCCTTGCCACATATTTATAAATACACAAACACCCATGCTCAAAGCGAGACTCGAAACCGCGATCCCTGCGCCACGAAGCACCGAAACTAAGCACTTCAGCGAGCACGGGCATGGGGACTGGCATTTTCATACATACTTTCATGGATTTTATTATTTGGCTTTTATTTATTTGTCAAAAGCTGGGTCGGAAGTTATATCCATATTGCCTGCTATTGTCAACGCTTTCCTTCGCCAGTCTTGCAGACGTGAAAGCGTCTAGACCGGTTTTTTTATTGCCCTTTCAAGGACAACTCGTAGGTGAACTTACGACTCTAAGAGGGTTCTTTCTCCTGCACTGGTGCACCCAAACTGGGGCTCGTCAACTAGAGGTTTCAAACAACTTACTCAGAAAAACTAAACATTATGGCAATTATAATGAATTATTAATAATGACTATGACACAGAACTTTTAACCTTGCCAGTGTATGAATAATCACTAATGACTCTGTGAAATTCTGAATGCTGTAATTCTTAACCGATAAACATTCACATTTCGACATAGCCATGAGAAAGCAATACAAATGTCACATGTAAAATTTTTGGGATATATGGTGAATCGTTGTTGTGAAATTAATATTAATGTAATTTTTTAAATTTATTAAAATTTTCCTTGGCGTGAGTTACTAGATATTTCTTACCAAAAATTTAACTTTAGGTTTTAAGAACAACAAAAATTTTCAGCGCTGTGGTACCAGAAGACCTGGGTCTGATTCCCGGTAC
Source organism: Deroplatys truncata (assembly GCA_030765065.1). NCBI lineage: Eukaryota > Metazoa > Arthropoda > Insecta > Mantodea > Mantidae > Deroplatys > Deroplatys truncata. Next base: position 657,379,453 of record CM060990.1, read on the forward strand.
CGGTATGGAGATTTTTCCTTTCCTGGGAGGTAGTGTATAACGCCCGCTCTTACTGCTTTCGGCACCACAGGCGGTGGACACTGATGATAGATGAAATAAAATAATTATTAGGAAAGGAAACGTTCAAGGCCTAAATTTAAGGTACCTCCCAGGCATTTGCCAGTTATGAGGCCTGAAATGAAAACCTGGAAAAAATCTCAGTCAGGGAAGACGGTTCTGGCTGGATTTGTGCCGCAGATCTTCCGCTCACGTGTCCGTGGTGAAACGAGCTCGGCCACTCGTGCCGTTTGCCCCTAGAACGCCTGACATACTTCATACAAACGATATACCTCTTCTTTGTAAGAGGCTACAAACGCAGACTTTCCAAAAGCCACATGCCATGCCGCATCTTTGGTACCGTGCTAGCCTCTAGTTCCGAAGGTCGCGGGTCCAAACCCGGCGGAGGGCGATGGATTTTTTCGGGCGTAAAAATCCTTAGCACGGCTTCCTTCGGAAGGGAAGTAAAGCCGGTGGTCCCGTGTCGTAGATTTACGGCACGTAAAAGAACCTCAAGCCTGATAAAGAGGCCTCTGAGCAAAATTACCGGTGTTTCACGCCCAATATATAATGGGACGCTAAAAACCATAGTAGTTAAAGAGCGTCCATAAATAAAACTCAATTTAGAGGCTGTAAGTGGTGACGTATCTTTGTTGCACGGGTTGCAATCTGTACCCTCATTAATCTGTATGATCAGGAAAGAACGGCTACTTATATCACTTCTTTCAAGTGGCATATGGTTTGAACCTTAAAGTTTCGCACGGTGCACTTAGTCTTGTGAGGTCTTTGGGAATCGTTTGAGGAACTTCTTGGTGGCAAATATATACAATATAATAAAAACATAAACATACAAAAGTCCAACAAAGATATCAAAATGAGGAAAAGAAAAAAGCATAACCAAAATGCTTTTAAAAGGAATGTCCATATAAGTACCGTGGGCTCTAATGTTTTCCGATGGGCCAAGGAATGCAGAGGAAGAGCGAGGAAGAAATTTCTTCTCGACTAGTCATGCCTGGCTACAGCAAACAGTAAATGCCGGTCGTCTCAAAGGTCACATTTACTTCTGTGTATGCATTCAGCGACCTGACTCTAAGAAGAAAGAATACGAAACCAAGTACTTTTCGCTTTACTAGAACTATTCAAGCGAAATAAATTAACATATTCTTTGCATAATATGTTGTTTAAAAATCAAATATTACACTCTTTATGCGGGTGCTACACAAGTTTAAGATTCAGTAATTTTCTTGAGAAACAAGATTCGCATCATGTATATCCTGTTTTTAACGTTTGTTGCTAGTAATAAATAAGCCCCGGATTTTTAGGTTCTAAAACGTTAAAAGTAGGTTCTATGTATCAGTGTATTAGGATTTTATACGATCTTATATGTTGAATTTAGGAATTTAAGGATCCTTGGCATGTATATATATATATATATATATATATATATATATATATATATATATATATATATTCATGCAAATCACTGGGCACTTTGTTTAAAACACTAACTTTAAATTGTGAAAAGTTAAATTAACTGTAACTTTAGTATGTATTTGAAAGTACCAAATACAAAAATGTGTTAGGAAACTCCCTATAACGGAAGAAGCAATAATGCATACTACTCAACAGCGCTATTAAAATGTTTGCTTTCACCTATTGTTGCGGCATGTAAACATCACACGTTTCAGAAATGCCGCGTGCCACTGACCACCCCTTTCGGCTATAGCTAGAAAATAACTGAAGGCGGCGAACGTTTTAATTACTTTATTATTGTGGTGGACGGTTTAATTAAAGTTTATTATTGTAAGGTATTGCGCAAGATTTCATAATCTAATTATTTAATAGTTTCCATATTCGAACGGTCTCCCTTCGTTTTAAAAATACTTTAATATTCATAAATCTACTCTTATTTGCTTAAATAACCGAATTAGGCACTTTTAGGTTCTATCACGAAAAATAGATTTTATTAGGTCCTAACGCAAAATTAGGTCAATTTAAGCTCTATAAAATTGAAGTATATTACTCGGTGGTAACTAAAACATTAATACAAAGCGAAGTTTGGAGTGTAGGAGGTCAGGAATAAAATAGGTCAGAACCTAAGAATCCGGTGCTTAGTAATATATAATAATATTAATAATAATAGTTTCATAATTATCACCAATAGAACGTTCTACACGTACTCCGAGAGTATTTATTACCTTGAATATCAGTTTCGTTTTGCGTTTTAATTGTCATAGATATTGATCACAACGTTTAGCGCTAAGTGTGTAGTTCCATACAGTTGGCACATTCAGTTCTGATAATATTCAAGTAATGTTTTAAAAACATGGCAGAAAAAGTAATATTGATGTCAAACTGTTGAAGCAGTTTGGGAACAATTAAGTACAACATTAAATTTTCCTCTAAATGAGATATATTTTGCGTTTGTTACTGAAAAACGAATAAAGATTGTTTTATATGAAACATAATTCCCCTTACATGCGCACTCACAACAGAAAGGAAGAAAAACCGTGCCGGTCGTATAGTGGACGTAGAGTAAAAACACCTATTTAGGTATTGTATGCAAAATGTTAATAGATACGAGGAAACAACGTTTAGCGCAAAATATGCAGTTTTTATATAACTTTTTTATTCGGTTAGGATAACATATAAGCTAAATTTTCAAAATAGTGACCCAAAGTGTTAATGCAGATAGGTTGATGTGCTTTTGTTGCAATTGGTTCATTTGAAAGGACTCTATTCTGAAAACTAAATTGCTTTCAAGTTACAAATCTGAAGATGCCCCCCCCCAAAAAAAAAACCAAAAGACTTTGTATTACGATTCACGTTCTGAATTCTTAAAATGCTTCTCTTCTCTGGTCTAGAATGGAATGGAATGTGTAACGGAGGGGACTCGACCCCGATCCAGTGAATGAGGATATTGTGCTTGTGCCCCTCGAGGGAGCGCTCCCGGGAGGGAGGGACGAGGTGAGAGACACCGAGCGGCCGGAACCAGGAGTGACGGCACAGCAATGACAAAGTTCCTAAACTTTCCAGATTGAGACGCCTTGACAGTTGGGCAGGCAAACCGGGGACCCCACCCCACACAGAGGGTCCAACGCCCCCCAAGAAGCGGTCCTTATACCCTGGCAACCAGCCGAAGACCGAGAGACGGATAAGGTTCCACTGAGAGAATCCTTTTTCTGTGCCACGCAGCACCGGAATACCATCGCCGACACTTCCAACCCTGAAACAAACCTAATGGGGTTAAGGATGAATGAAATGAGGAATGGAACGATATTCGGGGGCTGAGAGAAATCATATCAGCATTCGCCTGACGACCCGGGAAAACTCTCGAAAAAAAACCCGCGGGTCAGATTGGGCGGTAGCCGGGAAGCGAACTAGGGATCTCTAGAATGCGAGTCGCACGCGTTACCGCGGCGCCACCTGGACGTAAACCGGAAGATCCGTAGTTCAAATCTCGGCTATGACATTGAATTTTTCAATCTGATTCTATCTTTCCAACCTTGTCGTACACACGGCTTGAGTGAAAGAGTCTTCATGTTAATTGAGATGAAACTGCAATTACAAACTTCGTTGTAAGCATAAGAAGAATGCAGTAGCTCAAACGATAGCCAGATTTTTATGTGGTGTCTTTGAAACTCCACGCTCTTTGCATTACCACGAGAATTATGATTAGGAAGAATTATATTTAAATATAGATTAAATTATTATTTTAAACTGAACAAACTAACGTGTTGCATTTACATAACTTTCTCTTCTCACCATTCTACAAATTATTTTTTCTAAATCTCATTTTTCTGTCTACTTCTTATAATCCAGATAAACTTGCAAAACACATTTAGCTCATCTGTGTGGTGTGGGGGTCTGCCTCACATTCAAGAGGTCACGAGTTAGAATCTCGGTTAAAGTGAAATACGTCGGTGAAGTTTTTTCCAGGGTTTCCTCTTATCCTGAGAAGATGAATGTTAGATTCTAATTTCTAGGGACCTTGGGCCCATTTGAGCCTCATTTTAACAATTTCGTTCATTCACCGTCCATAATGGCCTACCCGGTTAAAGGACTTTAATTGAATACCAAAAGAAAAACTTCACATTTACACGTTTCGTTGTAGTATATGTAGATAAAGCAATAGTCACATTTTCAAAACGCATGTCATTACGTGATGCTTTGAAATTCCATGCTGTTGTATGATCGCGACAAAAACAAAACGAATACAGACTTCTCAGTTACAAAAAGTATTCAAACCAATAACAAAAAGTATCTGGGGATTAGTTAATCTCATAAAATATATGTATAACAAACTGCGTGCTTTAACGGGGTCTGCATTTCTTGTGTAGCAAAACTTTGTCCAATCTTTTAGAGTTTACCAATTATGCAAAAGTTACTAAGAATAAAGAAGGCTTTAGAGGCTCTTCTCAGCAGTTCAAAATATATATTTCGTTTGTCATGAAAATATTTTAAACAGTGAGTATTTTAATCAAAATCATTAGAGCCATGTTTAAGAAAATAAATTTCGAAAATTTTTCCATGTAAAGGGTTGTTCAGGATGGGGAGATTTTCTTGAAAATCCTTGTCACATCTTTGAAAGATGCTGAACTTAAATATCAAGTTTGGTATTTAACCGATTTTTCGCTTTGGATTTATGTTGTTCACAGAGACGCAGGTATATGGAGCTTTTGCCCTAAAATATGATGTGTTGCATTCGCATGACTTTCTCTACTCACTCTTCTTACAAAGCTTATTTTGCACCTATGTCATGTTAATACGCATAAACCTTCATCACTTATTTTCACAATTTGTTGTAGGTATAACCAGAACATATTAAGCTAAAGCGATAGCCAAATCCCTCAAAGCTGATCGCTACGTGATAGTTTTGGATTGGTTGGCTACGGAGGGGACTCGGCATTGATCCACATAGTTGATATTGTGCCTACGCCCCACAAGGGGACGTCCGGGAGGCAATGTGAGGCGAGACAAGACTCCGGGCGTCCGGAACCAGGAACAACGGCACAGGAATGGCAGGGTCCCTAAGTTTTCAGATAGAGGCACCCTGTCAGATGGACAGGCAGACCGGGGACTCCACCCAAGCACAGGGGGTGTCCAACGCCCCTCAAGGAAGTTAGGATACTCCCGACAGCCAGCCGAAAGCTAAAGGACGGAGAAAATCACAAAAAGCATCCTTTTCCCCTGCCACACTGCACCGAAACACCATCGCCGACACTTCAAACCCTGAAAGCGACCAACGAATGAAAGATGAAGGGAAATTAGAATGGAGATGAAATGGAGATCCGGAAATTCGGGGATGTGAGAATCCTTCCCAGCACTCGCCTGGCGACCCGGGTAAACGCCCCGAAAAAACCTAGGGGTCAGGAAGGTCGGCCAGAGGAATCCAACCCACGACCTCCCGAATGTGAGCCACGGACGTGATAGCTTTGAAATTCTGTTCTCTTTGTATGGACACGAGAAAGAAAGAAAGAAAGAAAGAAAGGAAGGAAAAACAATAGCTATTTGCAGTTGAGAGAAGTATAAAGTATTTGAAAATTCAAACTAATAACAAAGAAACCTTCAGAATAGGTAAAATATAAAAGTTATTTGACAAAATAAATATGTTATTTGATATAAATTTTGTGCTTTAACAAGATCTACAGTTGTCGTGTGGTAAGATTTTGTCTCTCTCTGCCTCTTACTATTTACTAATTATTAAAAGTCATTGACAATAAAGATTAATTTACAGACTATTCCTAGAATATTTAAGATATACATTCTATTTATCATGAAAATAGCTTAAACGTATGTATTTTAATCAAAATCCTTAGAGTCACTTTTGAAAGAATAAAAAAATTCGAAAAATGTCCAATGTAAAGGCTAGTTTGGAGTGGAGGATTTTCTTTAAAATCTCAGTGACGCATTCTTGGAAGAAGTTGAACTTAAACACCAAGTTCGGTTTTTAACCAACCTTTTGCTTTACAGTTATGCTATTCGTGAATACACATACACACACACTTGGACCATTTTCTAAAAATAAATTCATTGGATTCAGGGGTCACAAACTGATTTTTGGTGAAATTACGACATTGAATTTTCAGATGGAACACAATACTTTCTCTACTTACTGTAGCTACGCAGTAGAGAGAGTAAAAATGCTTACTTTGGATTCAGGGGTCTCAAAACGCGTATTTCCGTTGAATCTCGTAATTCAATTTTTGGGTGGAATGCAATACTTTCTCTACTTACTGTAACTACGTAGTAGAGAAAGTAAAAATACTTTCTTTGGATTCAGGGAATCTCTAAACGTGTATATCCGGTGAATCTCGTTACTCAGTTTTTAGGCGGATAACAATACTTTCTCTACCTCCTGTAGCTACGTAGTACAGAAAGTAAAAATGCTTTGTTTGGATTCAGGGGGTCTCAAAACGTGTATTTCCGGTGAATCTCTTTATTGAATTTTTGGATGAAATACAATGTATACGTAGAGAGAAAGTGAAAATGGTTTCTTTGGATTCAGGGAGTCTCAAAGCGTGCATTTCCGGTAAATTCCGTTATTAAAATTTTGGGTGGAATACAATAATTCCTCTACTTACTGTAAGTGCGTAGTAAGAAAAGTAAAAATGCTTTCTTTGGATCCAATGGGGCTCAAAACGTGTGTTTCCGGTGAATCTTGTTATTGAATTTTTGGGTGGAATACAATACTTTCTCTGCTTACTGTAAGTGCGTAGTAGGAAAAGTAAAAATGCTTTCTTTGGATTCAGTGGGTCTTAAAAAGTGTATTTCCGGTGAATCTCGTTTTTTAATTTTTGGGTGTAGTACAACAGTTTCCCTGCTTATTATAGGTAAATAGTAAAGACAATAAAAAGATGAGTTGTGAAATAGATAAGCGAGTGGTTGTCGTTACGGCATCTTGGGAAAGTGTAACTTAGACTGTAACTTTAAATATTTTCTAGCCTAAATTGTTGTCACGAGGCACGGATAATGTTAGTTGATAATGGGTAGAGAAAGCGGTAAACATTGAAAACCAAACCATTTTGTTTTAACACATGCTTGTTATACAATAATACGATGCCTCTAATTCCCAAAAATTAGTTTGTATACTGCTTATGTCGCCGTGTTGTAACGTTATTGCTGTTTTCTTTTCACAGTTATTACATTCTTACAGTCAAGTCTAAGGGGAATGTGTTGGAATGATATTTTGTTTAGCCTGTCGCATTTCTTAACCTTCCTTGTAGAGCGGGTATGAGCTAAGATACCTGGAATAACCTCTCGATAAGCAACCCGCCTGCCCCGCTCCGATGCAACGGAAGACATTTGGAGCCGTCAGTACAATCAGTGCTCTAAACGGTTTAATTTTACATTTTAAATATTAGTTGCTATCACATAAAATAATAGTAATAATGAATTAATATTGCGAGGTATTAATCATTGTAATACCTAGGTACAGGAATAGAATACGTTGGACTATAAACGTATGCCCCAATTTTCCTCTTGAACTGTATAAAAACTAAAACACAACGCTAAATCTGACCCAACCGAAATACACTACCACAATTATTTACTTCAGCCACTCCACAGTGGTGCATTTGCTCGGGTTAGGACAGAACGGTATAAGTCAAGTTTTTGGTGAACATGAGATATCTGTTCCCTTTGGAAGGAAATGAGTCAGATTTTGTCTGGGCAAATGGTTAAATGCTAATTTTCATACTTTCATATTTATCTCGATGTGCAATAGGAGCTAAAAAGGGGAAAAGTAAAATTAGCTTGGGCAGAAGGATATATGTTTGACACATTTCTTTAGCGCATTTATCTGAGTGTTTGAAATCAGGTATAAGTCGAGTTGTACTCTTCTGCACAAATTAAGAACCTTATAGCTTCGACTTATAATCTCCGAAATTTTAAGTTTTAGAAGTATAAAATGCCAAGAAAAGTACAAAATCTCACATTTTCCACCCTTATGATTCGGTCCAGGTAGTACGACGAACAAGAAAGAAAAAAATTAGAATTTTTTAAATTAGCCAGGTCAATTTCTTCCAGTATTTCAGACTTCTAAACCGCTCCCTGCAGAAGAAGAAAAATAATGACGGAGAAACATCACTGATACCTGCAAGAAGTTCAATGATCTCATAAACCCCAGGGAAGGAAAAATATATTGTTGATTTGTTGCCTCTGATTCAGAAGTATTCCATTCCAACAGTGGTTGAGGATGGAGTATGCGTTTATATGTGAAAGATAGGGAAAAAGCGGAGGGACGATAGGCAGGACAGGGGTGAAGCAGGGGAATGAGCTTTATATGAGAGAAGTAGGAATACGAGGAGAAGTGCTAGGCTAGACAGAGTTTGAGGTGTGAGCTATCGTTTATATGTGAAAGACAGGGAAAACGCGGAGGATAAATAAGCAGGAAAGGGCTGAAGTAGGGGAATGCGCTTTGTATAAGAAAAGTAGGAATACGAGGAGAAGTGCTACACTAGACAGAGTTTGAGGTGTGGAGTATGCGTTTATATGTGAAAGATATGGAAAACGCGGAGAGATGATAGGTAGGACAGGGCTGAATTAGGGGAATGCGCTTTATATGAGAGAAGTAGGAATACGAGGAGAAGTGCTAGGCTAGACAGAGTTTGAAGTGCGGAGTATGCGTATATATGTGAAAGATAGGGAAAAAGCGGAGAGATGATAGGTAGGACAGGGCTGAATTAGGGGAATGCGCTTTATATGAGAGAAGTAGGAATACCAGGAGAAGTGCTAGGCTAGACAGAGTTTGAAGTGCGGAGTATGCGTATATATGGGAAAGATAGGGAAAAAGCGGAGGGACGATAGGCAGGACAGGGCTGAAGCAGGGGAATGAGCTTTATATCAGAGAAGTAGGAATACGAGGAGAACTGCTAGGCTAGACAGAGTTTGAGGTGTGGAGTTTGCGTTTAAATGTGAAAGATAGGGAAACGCGGAGGGATGATAGGCAGGACAGGGGTGCAATAGAAGAATGCGGTTTATATGAGAGAAGTAGGAATACGAGGAGAAGTGCTAGGCTAGACAGAGTTTGAGGTGTGGAGTATGCGTTTATATGTGTGAGATAGGGAAAACGCGGAGGGACGATTGGCAGGACAGGGCTGAAGTAGGGGAATGCGCTTTATATGAGCGAAGTAGGAATACGAGTAGAAGTGCTAGGCTAGACAGAGTTTGAGGTGTGGAGTATGCGTTTATATGTAAAAGAAAGGGAAAACGCGGAGGGACGATAGGCAGGACAGGGCTGAAGTAGGGAAATGTGCTATATATGAGAGAAGCAGGAATACGAGGAGAAGTGCTAGACTAGACAGATTTTGAGGTGTGGAGTATGCGTTTATATGTGAAAGATAGGGAAAACGCGCAGGGCTGATAGGCAGGACAGGGCTGAAGTAGGGGAATGCCCTTTATATGAGAGAAGTAGGAATACGAGGAGAAGTGCTAGGCTAGACAGAGTTTGCGGTGTGGAGTATGCGTTTATATGTGAAAGATATGGAAAACGCGGAGGGATGATAGGCAGGACAGGGCTGAAGTAGGGGAATGCGCTTTATATGGGAGAAGTAGGAATACGAGGAGAAGTGCTAGGCTAGACAAAGTTTGAGGTGTGGAGTATCCGTTTATATGTGAAAGATAGGGAAAACGCGGAGGGTGATAGGCATGACATAGCCGAAGTAGGGGAATGCGGTTTATATGAGAGAAGTAGGAATACGAGGAGAAGTGCTAGGATAGACAGAGTTTGAGGTGTGGAGTATGCGTTTATATGTGAAAGATAGGGAAAACGTTGAGGGATAATAGGCAGGACAGGGTTGAAGTAGGGGAATGCGCTTTATATGAGAGAAGTAGGAATACGAGGAGAAGTGCTAGGCTACACAGAGTTTGAGGTGAAGAGTATGCGTTTATATGTGAAAGCTAGGGAAAACGGGGAGGGATGATTGGCAGGACTGGGCTGAAGTAGGGAAATGCGCTTTATATGTGAGAAGTAGGAATACGAGGAGAAGTGCTAGACTAGACAGAGTTGGAGGTGTGGAGTATGCGTATATATGTGAAAAATAGGGAAAACGAGGAGGGATGGTAGGCAGAACAGGGGTGCAGTAGGGGAAAGCGGTTTATATGAGAGAAGTAGAAATACGAGGAGAAGTGCTAGGCTAGACAAAGTTTGAAGTACGGAGTATGCGTTTATATGTGAAAGATAGGGAAAACGCGGAGGGATGGTAGCCAGGACAGCTTTGAAGTAGGGGAATGCCCTTTATATGAGCGAAGTAGGAATACGAGGAGAAGTACTAGGCTAGACAGAGCTTGAGGTGTGGAGTATGCGTGTGTATGTGAAAGATAGGGAAAACGCGGAGGACCGATAGGCAGGACAGGGCTGAAGTAGGGGAATGCGCTTTATATGAGAGAAGTAGGAATACGAGAAGTGCTAGGCTAGACAGAGTTTGAGGTGTGGAGTATGCGTTTATATGTGAAAGATAGGGAAATCGCGGAGGGATGATAGGCAGGACAGGCTTGCAGTAGGGGAATGCAGCAATACGAGGAGAAGTGCTAGGCTAGAAAGAGTTTGAGGTGTAGAGTATGCGTTTTTATGTGAGAGATAGGGAAATCGCGGAGGGATGATTGGCAGGACAGGGCTGAAGTAGGGGAATGCGCTTTATATGAGAGAAGTAGGAATACGAGAAGAAGTGCTAGGCTAGACAGAGTTTGAGGTGTGGAGTATGCGTTTATATGTAAAAGATAGGGAAATCGCGGAGGGAAGATATGCAGGACAGGTTTGAAGTAGGGGAATGCGCTTTAATTAGTAGAAGTAGTTAGGAATACGAGGAGAAGTGCTAGGCTGAACAGAGTCTGAGGCGCGGAGTATGCGTTTATATGTGACAGATAGGGAAAACGCGGAGGGATGATAAGCAGGACGGGGCTGAAGTAGGGGAATGCGCTTTAAATAAGAGAAGTAGGAATACGAGGAGAAGTGCTAGGCTAGATAGAGTTTAAGGTGTGGAGTATGCGTTTATATGTGAAGGATAGGGAAAACGCGGAGGGATGATTGGCAGGACATAGCTGAAGTAGGGAAATGCGCTTTATATGAGAGAAGTAGGAATACGAGGAGAAGTATTAGGCTAGACAGAGTTTGAGGTTGGAGTATGCGTTTATATGTGAAAGATAGGCAAATCGCGGAGGGATGATAGGCAGGACAGGTTAGAAGTACGGGAATGCGCTTTATATGAGCGAAGTAGGAATACGAGGAGCAGTGCTAGGCTAGACAGAGTTTATGGTGTGGAGTATGGGTTTATATGTGAAAGATAGGGGAAACGCGTAGGGACGATAGGCATGACAGGGCTGAAGTAGGGGAATGCGCTTTATATGAGAGAAGATGGAATACGAGGAGAAGTGCTAGGCTAGACAGAGTTTGAGGTGTGGAGTATGCGTTTATATGTGAAAGACAGAGAAAACGCGGAGGATTGATAAGCAGGACAGGGGTGAAGTAGGGGAAGGCGCTTTGTATAAGAGAAGTAGGAATACGAGGAGAAGTGCTAGGCTAGACAAGTTTGAGGTGTGGAGTAAGCCTTTATATGTGAAAGACAGGGAAAACGCGGAGGATTGATAAGCAGGACAGGGCTGAATTAGGGGAATACGCTTTGTATAAGAGAAGTAGGAATACGAGGAGAAGTGCTAGACTAGACAGAGTTTGAGGTGTGGAGTATGCGATTATATGTGAAAGATAGGGAAAACGCGGAGGGATGATAGGCAGGACAGGGCTGAAGTAGGAGAATGCCCTTTGTATGAGAGAAGTAGGAATACGAGGAGTAGTGCTAGGCTAGACAGAGTTTGAGGTGTGGAGTATGCGTTTATATGTGAAAGACAGGGAAAACGAGGAGGGATGGTAGGCAGAACAGGGCTGAAGTAGGGGAAAGCGGTTTATATGAGAGAAGTGGAAATACGAGAAGTGCTAGGCTATACAGATTTTAAGGTGTGGAGTATACGTTTATATGTGAAAGACAGAGAAAACGCGGAGGTATGATTGGCAGGAAAGGGCTGAAGTAGGGGAATGCGCTTTAAATGAGAGAAGTAGGAATACGAGAAGAAGTGCTAGGCTAGACAGAGTTTGAGGTGTGGAGTATGCGTTTATATGTGAAACATAGGGAAAACGCGGAGGGATGATAGGCAGGACAGGTTTGAAGTAGGGGAATGCGCTTCATATAGTAGAAGTAGTTAGGAATAAAAGGAGAAGTGCTACGCTAGACAGAGTTTGAGGCGCGGAGTATGCGTTTATATATGAAAGATGGGAAAATCGCGGAGGGATGATAGGCAGGACAGGGTAGAAGTGGGGGAATGCGCTTTATATGAGCGAAGAAGAAATTGGAGGAGCAGTGCTAGGCTAGACAGAGTTTATGGTGTGGAGAATGCGTTTGTATGTGAAAGATAGGGGAAACGGGTAGGGACGATAGGCAGGACAGGGCTGAAGTAGGGGAATGCGCTTTATACGAGAGAAGTAGGAATACGAGGAGAAGTGCTAGGCTAGACAGAGTTTGAGGTTTGGAGTATACATTTATATGTGAAAGATAGGGAAAACGCGGAGGAATCATAGGCAGGACAGGGCTGAAGTAGAAACATGCGCTTTATATAAGAGAAGTAGGAATACGAGGAGAAATGCTAGGCTAGAGAGAGTTTGAGGTTTGGAGGATGCGTTTATATGTGAAAGACAGGGAAAACGCGGAGGATTGATAAGCAGGACAGGGCTGAAGTAGGGGAAGGCGCTTTGTATAAGAGAAGTAGGAATACGAGGAGAAGTGCTAGGCTAGACAGAGTTTGAGGTGTGGAGTAAGCGTTTATATGTGAAAGACAGGGAAAACGCGGAGGATTGAAAAGCAGGACACGGCTGAAGTAGGAGAATGCGCTTTGTATAAGAGAAGTAGGAATACGAGGAGAAGTGCTAGACTAGAACGAGTTTGAGGTGTGGAGTTTGCGTTTATATGTGAAAGATATGGAAAACGCGGAGGAATGATAGGCAGGACTGGGCTGAAGTAGGGGAATGCGCTTTATATGGGAGAAGTAGGAATGCGAGGAGAAGTGCTAGTCTAGACAGAGGTTCAGGTGTGGAGCTTGCGTTAATATGTGAAAGATGAGAAAACGCGGAGGGATAATAGGCAGGACTGGGGTGCAATAGAACAATGCGGTTTATATGAGAGAAGTAGGAATACGAGGAGAAGTGCTAGGCTAGACAGAGTTTGAGGTGTGCAGTATTCGTTTATATGTGAAAGATAGGGAAAACGCAGAGGGATGATAGACAGGATAGGGCTGAAATAGAAAAATGCGCTTTATATGAGAGAAGTAGGAATACGAGGAGAAGTGCTAGGCTAGACAGATTTTGAGGTGTGGAGTATGCGTTTATATGTGAAAGACAGGGAAAACGCGGAGGATGGATAAGCAGGACAGGGCTGAAGTAGGGGAAGGCGCTTTGTATAAGAGAATAAGGAATACGAGGAGAAGTGCTAGGCTAGACAGAGTTTGAGGTATGGAGTATGCGCTTATATGTGAAAGACAGGGAAAACGCGTAGGAATGATAGGCAGGGCTTGGCTGAAGTAGGGGAATGCGCTTTATATGGGAGAAGTAGGAATGCGAGGAGAAGTGCTAGGCTAGACAGAGTTTCAGGTGTGGAGTTTGCGTTTATATGTGAAAGATGGGAAAACGCGGAGGGATGATAGGCAGGCCTGGGGTACAATAGAAGAATGCGGTTTATATGAGAGAAGTAGGAATACGAGGAGAAGTGCTAGGCTAGACAGAGTTTGAGGTGTGAGCTATCGTTTATATGTGAAAGACAGGGAAAACGCGGAGGATAAATAAGCAGGAAAGGGCTGAAGTAGGGGAATGCGCTTTGTATAAGAAAAGTAGGAATACGAGGAGAAGTGCTACACTAGACAGAGTTTGAGGTGTGGAGTATGCGTTTATATGTGAAAGATATGGAAAACGCGGAGAGATGATAGGTAGGACAGGGCTGAATTAGGGGAATGCGCTTTATATGAGAGAAGTAGGAATACGAGGAGAAGTGCTAGGCTAGACAGAGTTTGAAGTGCGGAGTATGCGTATATATGTGAAAGATAGGGAAAAAGCGGAGAGATGATAGGTAGGACAGGGCTGAATTAGGGGAATGCGCTTTATATGAGAGAAGTAGGAATACCAGGAGAAGTGCTAGGCTAGACAGAGTTTGAAGTGCGGAGTATGCGTATATATGGGAAAGATAGGGAAAAAGCGGAGGGACGATAGGCAGGACAGGGCTGAAGCAGGGGAATGAGCTTTATATCAGAGAAGTAGGAATACGAGGAGAACTGCTAGGCTAGACAGAGTTTGAGGTGTGGAGTTTGCGTTTAAATGTGAAAGATAGGGAAACGCGGAGGGATGATAGGCAGGACAGGGGTGCAATAGAAGAATGCGGTTTATATGAGAGAAGTAGGAATACGAGGAGAAGTGCTAGGCTAGACAGAGTTTGAGGTGTGGAGTATGCGTTTATATGTGTGAGATAGGGAAAACGCGGAGGGACGATTGGCAGGACAGGGCTGAAGTAGGGGAATGCGCTTTATATGAGCGAATTAGGAATACGAGTAGAAGTGCTAGGCTAGACAGAGTTTGAGGTGTGGAGTATGCGTTTATATGTAAAAGAAAGGGAAAACGCGGAGGGACGATAGGCAGGACAGGGCTGAAGTAGGGAAATGTGCTATATATGAGAGAAGCAGGAATACGAGGAGAAGTGCTAGACTAGACAGATTTTGAGGTGTGGAGTATGCGTTTATATGTGAAAGATAGGGAAAACGCGCAGGGCTGATAGGCAGGACAGGGCTGAAATAGGGGAATGCCCTTTATATGAGAGAAGTAGGAATACGAGGAGAAGTGCTAGGCTAGACAGAGTTTGCGGTGTGGAGTATGCGTTTATATGTGAAAGATATGGAAAACGCGGAGGGATGATAGGCAGGACAGGGCTGAAGTAGGGGAATGCGCTTTATATGGGAGAAGTGGGAATACGAGGAGAAGTGCTAGGCTAGACAAAGTTTGAGGTGTGGAGTATCCGTTTATATGTGAAAGATAGGGAAAACGCGGAGGGTGATAGGCATGACATAGCCGAAGTAGGGGAATGCGGTTTATATGAGAGAAGTAGGAATACGAGGAGAAGTGCTAGGATAGACAGAGTTTGAGGTGTGGAGTATGCGTTTATATGTGAAAGATAGGGAAAACGTTGAGGGATAATAGGCAGGACAGGGTTGAAGTAGGGGAATGCGCTTTATATGAGAGAAGTAGGAATACGAGGAGAAGTGCTAGGCTACACAGAGTTTGAGGTGAAGAGTATGCGTTTATATGTGAAAGCTAGGGAAAACGGGGAGGGATGATTGGCAGGACTGGGCTGAAGTAGGGAAATGCGCTTTATATGTGAGAAGTAGGAATACGAGGAGAAGTGCTAGACTAGACAGAGTTGGAGGTGTGGAGTATGCGTATATATGTGAAAAATAGGGAAAACGAGGAGGGATGGTAGGCAGAACAGGGGTGCAGTAGGGGAAAGCGGTTTATATGAGAGAAGTAGAAATACGAGGAGAAGTGCTAGGCTAGACAAAGTTTGAAGTACGGAGTATGCGTTTATATGTGAAAGATAGGGAAAACGCGGAGGGATGGTAGCCAGGACAGCTTTGAAGTAGGGGAATGCCCTTTATATGAGCGAAGTAGGAATACGAGGAGAAGTACTAGGCTAGACAGAGCTTGAGGTGTGGAGTATGCGTGTGTATGTGAAAGATAGGGAAAACGCGGAGGACCGATAGGCAGGACAGGGCTGAAGTAGGGGAATGCGCTTTATATGAGAGAAGTAGGAATACGAGAAGTGCTAGGCTAGACAGAGTTTGAGGTGTGGAGTATGCGTTTATATGTGAAAGATAGGGAAATCGCGGAGGGATGATAGGCAGGACAGGCTTGCAGTAGGGGAATGCAGCAATACGAGGAGAAGTGCTAGGCTAGAAAGAGTTTGAGGTGTAGAGTATGCGTTTTTATGTGAGAGATAGGGAAATCGCGGAGGGATGATTGGCACTACAGGGCTGAAGTAGGGGAATGCGCTTTATATGAGAGAAGTAGGAATACGAGAAGAAGTGCTGGGCTAGACAGAGTTTGAGGTGTGGAGTATGCGTTTATATGTAAAAGATAGGGAAATCGCGGAGGGAAGATATGCAGGACAGGTTTGAAGTAGGGGAATGCGCTTTAATTAGTAGAAGTAGTTAGGAATACGAGGAGAAGTGCTAGGCTGAACAGAGTCTGAGGCGCGGAGTATGCGTTTATATGTGAAAGATAGGGAAAACGCGGAGGGATGATAAGCAGGACGGGGCTGAAGTAGGGGAATGCGCTTTAAATAAGAGAAGTAGGAATACGAGGAGAAGTGCTAGGCTAGATAGAGTTTAAGGTGTGGAGTATGCGTTTATATGTGAAGGATAGGGAAAACGCGGAGGGATGATTGGCAGGACATAGCTGAAGTAGGGAAATGCGCTTTATATGAGAGAAGTAGGAATACGAGGAGAAGTATTAGGCTAGACAGAGTTTGAGGTTGGAGTATGCGTTTATATGTGAAAGATAGGCAAATCGCGGAGGGATGATAGGCAGGACAGGTTAGAAGTACGGGAATGCGCTTTATATGAGCGAAGTAGGAATACGAGGAGCAGCGCTAGGCTAGACAGAGTTTATGGTGTGGAGTATGGGTTTATATGTGAAAGATAGGGGAAACGCGTAGGGACGATAGGCATGACAGGGCTGAAGTAGGGGAATGCGCTTTATATGAGAGAAGATGGAATACGAGGAGAAGTGCTAGGCTAGACAGAGTTTGAGGTGTGGAGTATGCGTTTATATGTGAAAGACAGAGAAAACGCGGAGGATTGATAAGCAGGACAGGGGTGAAGTAGGGGAATACGCTTTGTATAAGAGAAGTAGGAATACGAGGAGAAGTGCTAGGCTAGACAAGTTTGAGGTGTGGAGTAAGCCTTTATATGTGAAAGACAGGGAAAACGCGGAGGATTGATAAGCAGGACAGGGCTGAATTAGGGGAATACGCTTTGTATAAGAGAAGTAGGAATACGAGGAGAAGTGCTAGACTAGACAGAGTTTGAGGTGTGGAGTATGCGATTATATGTGAAAGATAGGGAAAACGCGGAGGGATGATAGGCAGGACAGGGCTGAAGTAGGAGAATGCCCTTTGTATGAGAGAAGTAGGAATACGAGGAGTAGTGCTTGGCTAGACAGAGTTTGAGGTGTGGAGTATGCGTTTATATGTGAAAGACAGGGAAAACGAGGAGGGATGGTAGGCAGAACAGGGCTGAAGTAGGGGAAAGCGGTTTATATGAGAGAAGTGGAAATACGAGAAGTGCTAGGCTATACAGATTTTAAGGTGTGGAGTATACGTTTATATGTGAAAGACAGAGAAAACGCGGAGGTATGATTGGCAGGAAAGGGCTGAAGTAGGGGAATGCGCTTTAAATGAGAGAAGTAGGAATACGAGAAGAAGTGCTAGGCTAGACAGAGTTTGAGGTGTGGAGTATGCGTTTATATGTGAAACATAGGGAAAACGCGGAGGGATGATAGGCAGGACAGGTTTGAAGTAGGGGAATGCGCTTCATATAGTAGAAGTAGTTAGGAATAAAAGGAGAAGTGCTACGCTAGACAGAGTTTGAGGCGCGGAGTATGCGTTTATATACGAAAGATGGGAAAATCGCGGAGGGATGATAGGCAGGACAGGTTAGAAGTGGGGGAATGCGCTTTATATGAGCGAAGAAGAAATAGGAGGAGCAGTGCTAGGCTAGACAGAGTTTATGGTGTGGAGAATGCGTTTGTATGTGAAAGATAGGGGAAACGGGTAGGGACGATAGGCAGGACAGGGCTGAAGTAGGGGAATGCGCTTTATACGAGAGAAGTAGGAATACGAGGAGAAGTGCTAGGCTAGACAGAGTTTGAGGTTTGGAGTATACATTTATATGTGAAAGATAGGGAAAACGCGGAGGAATCATAGGCAGGACAGGGCTGAAGTAGAAACATGCGCTTTATATGAGAGAAGTAGGAATACGAGGAGAAATGCTAGGCTAGAGAGAGTTTGAGGTTTGGAGGATGCGTTTATATGTGAAAGACAGGGAAAACGCGGAGGATTGATAAGCAGGACAGGGCTGAAGTAGGGGAAGGCGCTTTGTATAAGAGAAGTAGGAATACGAGGAGAAGTGCTAGGCTAGACAGAGTTTGAGGTGTGGAGTAAGCGTTTATATGTGAAAGACAGGGAAAACGCGGAGGATTGAAAAGCAGGACACGGCTGAAGTAGGAGAATGCGCTTTGTATAAGAGAAGTAGGAATACGAGGAGAAGTGCTAGACTAGAACGAGTTTGAGGTGTGGAGTTTGCGTTTATATGTGAAAGATATGGAAAACGCGGAGGAATGATAGGCAGGACTGGGCTGAAGTAGGGGAATGCGCTTTATATGGGAGAAGTAGGAATGCGAGGAGAAGTGCTAGTCTAGACAGAGGTTCAGGTGTGGAGCTTGCGTTAATATGTGAAAGATGAGAAAACGCGGAGGGATAATAGGCAGGACTGGGGTGCAATAGAACAATGCGGTTTATATGAGAGAAGTAGGAATACGAGGAGAAGTGCTAGGCTAGACAGAGTTTGAGGTGTGCAGTATTCGTTTATATGTGAAAGATAGGGAAAACGCAGAGGGATGATAGACAGGATAGGGCTGAAATAGAAAAATGCGCTTTATATGAGAGAAGTAGGAATACGAGGAGAAGTGCTAGGCTAGACAGATTTTGAGGTGTGGAGTATGCGTTTATATGTGAAAGACAGGGAAAACGCGGAGGATGGATAAGCAGGACAGGGCTGAAGTAGGGGAAGGCGCTTTGTATAAGAGAATAAGGAATACGAGGAGAAGTGCTAGGCTAGACAGAGTTTGAGGTATGGAGTATGCGCTTATATGTGAAAGACAGGGAAAACGCGTAGGAATGATAGGCAGGGCTTGGCTGAAGTAGGGGAATGCGCTTTATATGGGAGAAGTAGGAATGCGAGGAGAAGTGCTAGGCTAGACAGAGTTTCAGGTGTGGAGTTTGCGTTTATATGTGAAAGATGGGAAAACGCGGAGGGATGATAGGCAGGCCTGGGGTACAATAGAAGAATGCGGTTTATATGAGAGAAGTAGGAATACGAGGAGAAGTGCTAGGCTAGACAGAGTTTGAGGTGTGGAGTTTGCGTTTAAATGTGAAAGATAGGGAAAACGAGGAGGGATGGTAGGCAGGACAGGGGTACAGTAGGGGAAAGCGGTTTATATGAGAGCAGTAGACATACGAGGAGAAGTGCTAGGCTAGACAGAGCTTAAGGTGTGGAGTATGCGTTTATATGTGAAAGATAGGGTAAACGCGGAGGGATGATAGGCAGGACAGGGCTGAAGTAGGAGAATGCCCTTTATATGAGAGAAGTAGGAATACGAGGAGAAGTGCTAGGTAGACAGAGTTTGAGGTGTGGATTATGCGTTTATATGTGAAAGACAGGGAAAACGCGGAGGATTGATAAGCAGGACAGGGCTGAAGTAGGGGAAAGCGCTTTGTATAAGAGAAGTAGGAATACGAGGAGGTTTGCGAGGCTAGACAGTGCGAGGCTAGACAGAGTTTGAGGTGTGGAGTATCCGTTTATATGTGAAAGCTAGGGAAAACGCTTAGGGATGATAGGCAGGACAGGGCTGAAGTAGGGAAATGCGCTTTATATGTGAGAAGTAGGAATACGAGGAGAAGTGCTAAGCTAAGCAGAGTTTGAGGTGTGGAGTATGCGTTTATATGTGAAAGATAGGGAAAACGAGGAGGGATGGTAGGCAGAACAGGGCTGAAGTAGGGGAATGGGCTTTATATGAGAGAAGTAGGAATACGAGAAGAAGTGCTAGTCTAGACAGAGTTTGAGGTGTGGAGTATGCGTTTATATGTGAAAGATAGGGAAAACGCCGAGGGATAATAGGCAGGACGGGGCTGAAGTAGGGGAATGCGCTTTATATGAGAGAAGTAGAAATACGAGGAGCAGTGCTAGGCTAGACAGAGTTTAAGGTGTGAAGTATTTGTTTATATGTGAAAGATAGGGAAAACGCGGAGGGATGATTGGCAGCCCATAGCTGAAGTAGGGAAATGCGCTTTAAATGAGAGAAGTAGGAATATGAGGAGAAGTACTAGGCTAGACGGAGTTTGAGGTTGGAGTATGCGTTTATATGTGAAAGATAGGGAAAACGCGGAGGGATGATTGGCAGGCCATAGCTGAAGTAGGGAAATGCGCTTTAAATGAGAGAAGTAGGAATATGAGGAGAAGTACTAGGCTAGACGGAATTTGTGTTTGGAGTATGCGTTTATATGTGAAAGATAGGGGAAACGCGTAGGGACGATAGGCAGGACAGGGCTGAAGTAGGGGAATGCGCTTTATTCGAGAGAAGTAGGAATACGAGGAGAAGTGCTAGGCTAGACAGAGTTTGAGGTTTGGAGTATGCATTTATATATGAAAGATAGCGAAAACGCGGAGGAATCATAGGCACGACAGGGCTGAAGTAGGGGAATGCACTTTATATGAGAGAAGGAGGAATACGAGGAGAGGTGCTAGGCTGGACAGAGTTTGTGGTGTGGAGTATGCGTTTATATGTGAAAGACAGGGAAAACGCGGAGGATTGATAAGCAGGACAGGGCTGAAGTAGGGGAAGGCGCTTTGTATTAGAGAAGTAGGAATACGAGGAGAAGTGCTAGGCTAGACAGAGCTTGAGAAGTGGAGTATGGGTTTATATGTATAAGATAGGAAAAACGCGGAGGGATGATTAGCAGGACAGGGCTGAAGTAGGGGAATGCAGCAACACGAGGAGAAGTGCTAGGCTAGAAAGAGTTTGAGGTGTGGAATATGCGTTTATATGTGAAAGAAGGGGAAAACGCGGAGAGTGATAGGCAGGACATAGCAGAAGTAGGGGAATGCGCTAAAAATGAGAGAAGTAGGAATACGAGGAGAAGAGCTAGACTAGACAGAGTTTGAGGTGTGGAGTATGCGTTTATATGTGAAAGATAGGGAAAACGAGGAGGGAAGGTAGGCAGGACAGGGGTGCAGTAGGGGAAAGCGGTTTATATGAGAGCAGTAGAAATACGAGGATAAGTGCTAGGCTAGACAGAGTTTAAGGTGTGGAGTATGCGTTTATATGTGAAAGATAAAGAAAACGCGGAAAGATGATAGGCGGGACAGGGCTGAAGTAGGAGAATGCCCTTTATATGAGAGAAGTAGGGAATACGAGGAGAAGTGCTAGGCTAGACTGAGTTTGAGGTGTGGAGTTTGCGTTTATATGTGAAAGATATCAAACGCGGAGAGATGATAGGCAGGACAGGGCTGAAGTAGAAAAATGCGCTTTATATGAGAGAAGGAGGAATACGAGGAGAAGTGCTAGGCTACACAGAGTTTGATGTGTGCAGTATGCGTTTATATGTGAAAGATAGGGAAAACGCAGAGGGCTGATAGGCAGGACAGGGCTGAAGTAGAAACATGCGCTTTATATGTGAGAAGTAGGAATACGAGGAGAAATGCTAGGCTAGACAGAGTTTGAGGTGTGGAGGATGCGTTTATATGTGAAAGACATTGAAAACGCGGAGGATTGATAAGCAGGACAGGGCTGAAGTAGGGGAAGGCGCTTTGTATAAGAGAAGTAGGAATACGAGGAGAAGTGCTAGGCTAGACAGAGTTTGAGGTGTGGAGTATGCGTTTATATGTGAAAGATAGGGAAAATGTGCAGGGATGATAGGCATGCAGGGCTGAAGTTGCGGAATGCGCTTTATATGGGAGAAGTAGGAATACGAGGAGAAGTGCTAGACTAGACAGAGTTTGAGGTGTGGAGTTTGCGTTTAAATGTGAAAGATAGGGAAAAAGAGGAGGGATGGTAGGCAGGACAGGGGTACAGTAGGGGAAAGCGGTTTATATGAGAGCAGTAGAAATACGAGGAGAAGTGCTAGGCTAGACAGAGCTTAAGGTGTGGAGTATGCGTTTATATGTGAAAGATAGGGTAAACGCGGAGGGATGATGGGCAGGACAGGGCTGAAGTAGAGAAATGCGCTTTATATGAGAGAAGTAGGAATACGAGGAGAAGTGCTAGGTAGACAGAGTTTGAGGTGTGGAGTATGCGTTTATATGTGAAAGACAGGGAAGACGCGGAGGATTGATAAGCAGGACAGGGCTGAAGTAGGGGAAGGCGCTTTGCATAAGAGAAGTAGGAATACGAGGAGAAGTGCTTGGCTAGACAGAGCTTGAGGTGTGGAGTATGCGTTTATATGTGAAAGACAGGGAAAACGCGGAAGATTGATAAGCAGGACAGGGCTGAATTAGGGGAAGGCGCTTTGTATAAGAGAAGTAGGAATACGAGGAGAAGTGCTAGGCTAGGCAGAGTTTGAGGTGTGGAGTATGCGTTTATATGTGAAAGATAGGGAAAACGAGGAGGGATGGTAGGCAGAACAGGGCTGAAGTAGGGGAATGGGCTTTATAAAGAGAGAAGTAGGAATACGAGAAGAAGTGCTAGGCTAGACAGATTTTGACGTGTGGAGTATGCGTTTATATGTGAAAGATAGGGAAAACGCGGAGGGATAATAGGCAGGACGGGGCTGAAGTAGGGGAATGCGCTTTATATGAGAGAAGTAGGAATACGAGAAGCAGTGCTAAGCTAGACAGAGTTTCAAGTGTGAGGTATGCGTTCATATGTGAAAGATAGGGAAAACGCGGAGGGATGATTGGCAGGCCATAGCTGAAGTAGGGAAATGCGCTTTAAATGAGAGAAGTAGGAATATGAGGAGAAGTACTAGGCTAGACGGACTTTGAGGTTGGAGTATGCGTTTATATGTGAAAGATAGGGGAAACGCGTAGGGACGATAGGCAGGACAGGGCTGAAGTAGGGGAAGGCGATTTGTATAAGAGAAGTAGGAATACGAGGAGAAGTGCGAGGCTAGACAGAGTTTGAGGTGTGGAGTATCCGTTTATATGTGAAAGCTAGGGAAAACGCTTAGGGATGATAGGCAGGACAGGGCTAAAGTAGGGAAATGCGCTTTATATGTGAGAGGTAGGAATACGAGGAGAAGTGCTAGTCAAGGCAGAGTTTGAGGTGTGGAGTATGCGTTTATATGTGAAAGATAGGGAAAACGAGGAGGGATGGTAGGCAGAACAGGGCTGAAGTAGGGGAATGGGCTTTATATGAGAGAAGTAGGAATACGAGAAGAAGTGCTAGGCTAGACAGAGTTTGAGGTGTGGAGTATGGATTTGTATATGAAAGATAGCGAAAACGCGGAGGAATCATAGGCAGGACAGGGCTGAAGTAGGGGAATGCACTTTATATGAGAGAAGTAGGAATACGAGGAGAAGTGCTAAGCTAGACAGAGTTTAAAGTGTGAGGTATGCGTTTATATGTGAAAGATAGGGAAAACGCGGAGGGATGATTGGCAGGCCATAGCTGAAGTAGGGAAATGCGCTTTAAATGAGAGAAGTAGGAATATGAGGAGAAGTACTAGGCTAGACGGAGTTTGAGGTTGGAGTATGCGTTTATATGTGAAAGATAGGGGAAACGCGTAGGGACGATAGGCAGGACAGGGCTGAAGTAGGGGAAGGCGCTTTGTATAAGAGAAGTAGGAATACGAGGAGAAGTGCGAGGCTGGACAGAGTTTGAGGTGTGGAGTATCCGTTTATATGTGAAAGCTAGGGAAAACGCTTAGGGATGATAGGCAGGACAGGGCTAAAGTAGGGAAATGCGCTTTATATGTGAGAGGTAGGAATACGAGGAGAAGTGCTAGGCTAGGCAGAGTTTGAGGTGTGGAGTATGCGTTTATATGTGAAAGATAGGGAAAACGAGGAGGGATGGTAGGCAGAACAGGGCTGAAGTAGGGGAATGGGCTTTATATGAGAGAAGTAGGAATACGAGAAGAAGTGCTAGGCTAGACAGAGTTTGAGGTGTGGAGTATGGATTTATATATGAAAGATAGCGAAAACGCGGAGGAATCATAGGCAGGACAGGGCTGAAGTAGGGGAATGCACTTTATATGAGAGAAGTAGGAATACGAGGAGAAGTGCTAAGTTAGACAGAGTTTAAAGTGTGAGGTATGCGTTTATATATGAAAGATAGGGAAAACGCGGAGGGATGATTGGCAGGCCATAGCTGAAGTAGGGAAATGCGCTTTAAATGAGAGAAGTAGGAATATGAAGAGAAGTACTAGGCTAGACGGAGTTTGAGGTTGGAGTATGCGTTTATATGTGAAAGATAGGGGAAACGCGTAGGGACGATAGGCAGGACAGGGCTGAAGTAGGGGAATGCAGCAATACGAGGAGAAGTGCTAGGCTAGAAAGAGTTTGAGGTGTGGAGTATGCGTTTATATGTGAAAGAAGGGGAAAACGCGGAGAGTGATAGGCAGGACATAGCGGAATTAGGGGAATGCGCTATAAATGAGAGAAGTAGGAATACGAGGAGAAGAGCTAGACTAGACAGAGTTTGGTGTGTGGAGTATGCGTTTATATGTGAAAGATAGGGAAAACCAGGAGGGAAGGTAGGCAGGACAGGGGTGCAGTAGGGCAAAGCGGTTTTAATGAGAGCAGTAGAAATACGAGGATAAGTGCTAGGCTAGATAGAGTTTAAGGTGTGGAGTATGCGTTTATATGTGAAAGATATCAAAACGCGGAGGGATGATAGGCAGGACAGGGCTGAAGTAGCAAAATGCGCTTTATATGAGAGAAGTAGGAATACGAGGAGAAGTGCTAGGCTAGACAGATTTTGATGTCTGGAGTATGCGTTTATATGTGAAAGATAGGGTAAACGCGGAGGGATGATAGGCAGGACAGGGCTGAAGTAGGGGAATGCCCTTTATATGAGAGAAGTAGGAATACGAGGAGTAGTGCTAGGCTAGACAGAGTTTGAGTTGTGGAGTATGCATTTATACGTGAAGGATATGGAAAACGCGGAGGGATGATAGGCAGGACAGGGCTGAAGTAGAGAAATGCGCTTTATATGGGAGAAGTAGGAATACGAGGAGAAGTGCTAAGTAGAAAGATTTTGAGGTGTGGAGTATGCGTTTATATGTGAAAGACAGGGAAGACGCGGAGGATTGATAAGCAGGACAGGGCTGAAGTGGGGGAAGCCGCTTTGTATAAGAGAAGTAGGAATACGAGGAGAAGTGCTAGGCTAGACAGAGCTTGAGGTGTGGAGTTTGCGTTTATATGTGAAAGATATCAAAACGCGGAGGGATGATAGGCAGGACAGGGCTGAAGTAGAAAAATGCGCTTTATATGAGAGAAGTAGGAATACGAGGAGAAGTGCTAGGCTAGACAGATTTTGAGGTGTGGAGTATGCGTTTATATGTGACAGACAGGGAAAACGCGGAGGATGGATAAGCAGGACAGGGCTGAAGTAGGGGAAGGCGCTTTGTATAAGAGAATAAGGAATACGAGGAGAAGTGCAAGGCTAGACAGAGTTTGAGGTATGGAGTATGCGTTTATTTGTGAAAGACAGGGAAAACGCGTAGGAATGATAGGCGGGGCTTGGCTGAAGTAGGGGAATGCGCTTTATATGGGAGAAGTAGGAATGCGAGGAGAAGTGCTAGGCTAGACTAAGTTTCAGGTGTGGAGTTTGCGTTTATATGTGAAAGATGGGAAAACGCGGAGGGATGATAGGCAGGACTGGGGTACAATAGAAGAATGCGGTTTATATGAGAGAAGTAGGAATACGAGGAGAAGTGCTAGGCTAGACAGAGTTTGAGATGTGGAGTATGCGCTTAAATGTGAAAGATAGGGAGAATGTGCAGGGATGATAGGCATGCAGGGCTTAAGTTACGGAATGCGCTTTATATGGGAGAAGTAGGAATACGAGGAGAAGTGCTAGACTAGACAGAGTTTGAGGTGTGGAGTTTGCGTTTAAATGTGAAAGATAGGGAAAACGAGGAGGGATGGTAGGCAGGACGGGGGTACAGTAGGGGATAGCGGTTTATATGAGAGCAGTAGAAATACGAGGAGAAGTGCTAGGCTAGACAGAGCTTAAGGTGTGGAGTATGCGTTTATATGTGAAAGATAGGGTAAACGCGGAGGGATGATAGGCAGGACAGGGCTTAAGTAGGAGAATGCCCTTTATATGGGAGAAGTAGGAATACGAGGAGTAATGCTAGGCTAGACAGAGTTTGAGGTGTGGAATATGCATTTATATGTGAAAGATATGGAAAACGCGGAGGGATGATAGGCAGGACAGGGCTGAAGTAGAGAAATGCGCTTTATATGAGAGAAGTAGGAATAACAGGAGAAGTGCTGGGTAGACAGAGTTTGAGGTGTGGAGTATGCGTTTATATGTGAAAGACAGGGAAAACGCGGAAGATTGATAAGCAGGACAGGGCTGAATTAGGGGAAGGCGCTTTGTATAAGAGAAGTAGGAATACGAGGAGAAGTGCGAGGCTAGACAGAGTTTGAGGTGTGGAGTATCCGTTTATATGTGAAAGCTAGGGAAAACGCTTAGGGATGATAGGCAGGACAGGGCTGAAGTAGGGAAATGCGCTTTATATGTGAGAAGTAGGAATACGAGGAGAAGTGCTAGGCTAGGCAGAGTTTGAGGTGTGGAGTATGCGTTTATATGTGAAAGATAGGGAAAACGAGGAGGGATGGTAGGCAGAACAGGGCTGAAGTAGGGGAATGGGCTTTATAAAGAGAGAAGTAGGAATACGAGAAGAAGTGCTAGGCTAGACAGAGTTTGAGGTGTGGAGTATGCGTTTATATGTGAAAGATAGGGAAAACGCGGAGGGATAATAGGCAGGACGGGGCTGAAGTAGGGGAATGCGCTTTATATGAGAGAAGTAGGAATACGAGAAGCAGTGCTAAGCTAGACAGAGTTTAAAGTGTGAGTTATGCGTTTATATGTGAAAGATAGGGAAAACGCGGAGGGATGATTGGCAGGCCATAGCTGAAGTAGGGAAATGCGCTTTAAATGAGAGAAGTAGGAATATGAGGAGAAGTACTAGGCTAGACGGAGTTTGAGGTTGGAGTATGCGTTTATATGTGAAAGATAGGGGAAACGCGTAGGGACGATAGGCAGGACAGGGCTGAAGTAGGGGAATGCGCTTTATTCGAGAGAAGTAGGAATACGAGGAGAAGTGCTAGGCTAGACAGAGTTTGAGGTTTGGAGTATGGATTTATATATGAAAGATAGCGAAAACGCGGAGGAATCATAGGCAGTACAGGGCTGAAGTAGGGGAATGCACTTTATATGAGAGAAGTAGGAATACGAGGAGAAGTGCTAGGCTGGACAGAGTTAGAGGTGTGGAGTATGCGTTTATATGTGAAAGACAGGGAAAACGCGGAGGATTGATAAGCAGGACAGGGCTGAAGTAGGGGAAGGCGCTTTGTTTAAGAGAAGTAGGAATACGAGGAGAAGTGCTAGGCTAGACAGAGCTTGAGGTGTGGAGTATGGGTTTATATGTAAAAGATAGGAAAAACGCGGAGGGATGATTAGCAGGACAGGGCTGAAGTAGGGGAATGCAGCAATACGAAGAGAAGTGCTAGGATAGAAAGAGTTTGAGGTGTGGAGTATGCGTTTATATGTGAAAGAAAGGGAAAACGCGGAGAGTGATAGGCAGGACATAGCCGAAGTAGGGGAATGCGCTATAAATGAGAGAAGTAGGAATACGAGGAAAAGAGCTAGACTAGACAGAGTTTGGTGTGTGGAGTATGCGTTTATATGTGAAAGATAGGGAAAACGAGAAGGGAAGGTAGGCAGGATAGGGGTGCAGTAGGGGAAAGCGGTTTATATGAGAGCAGTAGAAATACGAGGATAAGCGCTAGGCTAGACAGAGTTTAAGCTGTGGAGTATGCGTTTATATGTGAAAGATAGATAAAACGCGGAAAGATGATAGGCGGGACAGGGCTGAAGTAGGAGAATGCCCTTTATATGAGAGAAGTAGGAATACGAGGAGAAGTGCTAGGCTAGACTGAGTTTGAGGTGTGGAGTTTGCGTTTATATGTGAAAGATATCAAAACGCGGAGGGATGATAGGCAGGACAGGGCTGAAGTAGAAAAATGCGCTTTATATGAGAGAAGTAGGAATACGAGGAGAAGTGCTAGGCTAGACAGATTTTGAGGTTTGGAGTATGCGTTTGTATGTGAAAGACAGATAAAACGCGGAGGATTGATAAGCAGGACTGGGGGTTAAGTATGGAAAGGCGCTTTGAATAAGAGAAGTAGGAATACGAGGAGAAGTGCTAGGCTAGACAGATTTTGAGGTGTGGAGTATGCGTTTATATGTGAAAGATAGGGAAATCGCGGAGGGATGATAGGCAGGACAGGTTTGAAGTAGGGGAATGCGCTTCATAAAGTACAAGTAGTTAGGAATACGAGGAGAAGTGCTACGCTAGACAGAGTTTGAGGTGTGGCGTATGCGTTTATATGTGAAAGATTGGGAAAACGCGGAGGGATAGTAGGCAGGACGGCGCTGAAGTAGGGGAATGCGCTTTATATGAGAGAAGTAAGTATACGAGGAGAAGTGCTACGCTAGACAGAGTTTGAGGAGCGGAGTGTGCGTTTATATGTGAAAGATAGGGAAAAGGCGGAAGGATAATTGGTAGGACATAGCTGAAGTAGGGAAATGCGCTTTATACGAGAGAAGTAGGAATACGTGGAACAGTAATGGGCTAGACAGAGTTTATTGTGTGGAGTATGCGTTTAATTGTGAAAGATAGGGGAAACGCATAGGCATGATAGGCAGGACAGGGCTGAAGTAGGGGAATGCGTTTTATACGAGAGAAGAAGGAATACGAAAAGTGCTAGGCAAGACAGACTGAGGTGTGCAGGATGCGTTTATATGTGAAAGATAGGGAAAACGCAGAGGGATGATGGGCAGGACAGGGCTGAAGTAGAAAAATGCGCTTTGTATGAGAGAAGTAGGAATACGAGGAGAAGTGCTAGCCTAGACAGAGTTTGAGGTGTGCAGTATGCGTTTTTATGTGAAAGATAGGGAAAACGCAGAGGGATGATAGGCAGGACAGGGCTGAAGTAGAAAAATGCGCTTTGTATGAGAGATGTAGGAATACGAGGAGAAGTGCTAAGCTAGACAGAGTTTGAGGTATGGATTAGGCGTTTATATGTGAAAGATACGGAAAACGCGGAGGAATCATAGGCAGGACAGGGCTGAAGTAGGGGAATGCGCTTTATATGAGAGAGGTTGGAATACGAAGAGAAGTGCTAGGCTACACAGAGTTTGAGGTGTGCAGTATGCGTTTATATGTGAAAGATAAGGAAAACGCAGAGGGATGATAGGCAGGACAGGGCTGAAGTAGAAACATGCGCTTTGTATGAGAGAAGTAGGAATACGAGGAGAAATGCTAGGCTAGACAGAGTTTGAGGTGTGGAGTAAGCGTTTATATGTGAAAGACAGGGAAGACGCGGAGGATTGATAAGCAGGAAACGGCTGAAGTAGGAGAATGCGCTTTGTATAAGAGAAGTACGAATACGAGGAGAAGTGCTAGGGTAGACAGAGTTTGAGGTATGGATTAAGCGTTTGTATGTGTTAGACAGGGAAGACGCGGAGGATTGATAAGCAGGAAACGGCTGAAGTAGGAGAATGCGCTTTGTACAAGAGAAGTAGGAGTACGAGGAGAAGAGCTAGACTAGACAGAGTTTAAGGTGTGGAGTTTGCGTTTATATGTGAAAGATATGGAAAACGCGTAGGAATGATAGGCTGTGACTTGGCTGAAGTAGGGGATTGCGCTTTATATGGCAGAAGTAGGAATGCGAGGAGAAGTGCTAGGCTAGACAGAGTTTCAGGTGTGGAGTTTGCGTTTATATGTGATAGATGGGAAAACGCGGAGGGATGATAGGCAGGACTAGGGTACAATAGAAGAATGCGGTTTATATGAGAGAAGTAGGAATACGAGGAGAAGTGCTAGGCTAGACAGAGTTTGAGGTGTGGAGTATGCGTTTATATGTGAAAGATAGGGAAAATGTGCAGGGATGATAGGCATGCAGGGCTGAAGTTGCGGAATGCGCTTTATATGGGAGAAGAAGGAATACGAGGAGAAGTGCTAGACTAGACAGAGCTTGAGGTGTGGAGTTTGCGTTTAAATGTGAAAGATAGGGAAAACGAGGAGGGATGGTAGGCAGGACAGGGGTACAGTAGGGGAATGCCCTTTATATGAGAGAAGTAGGAATACGAGGAGTAGTGCTAGGCTAGACAGAGTTTGAGGTGTGGAGTATGCATTTATATGTGAAAGATATGGAAAACGCGGAGGGATGATAGGCAGGACAGGGCTGAATAGAGAAATGCGCTTTATATGAGAGAAGTAGGAATACGAGGAGAAGTGCTAGGTAGACAGAGTTTGAGGTGTGGAGTATGCGTTTATATGTGAAAGACAGGGAAAGCGCGGAGGATTGATAAGAAGGACAGGGCTGAAGTAGGGAAAGGCTCTTTGTATAAGAGAAGTAGGAATACGAGGAGAGGTGCGAGGCTAGACAGAGTTTGAGGTGTGGAGTATCCGTTTATATGTGAAAGCTAGGGAAAACGCTTAAAGATGATAGGCAGGACAGGGCTGAAGTAGGGAAATGCGCTTTATATGTGAGAAGTAGGAATACGAGGAGAAGTGCTAGGCAAGACAGAGTTTGAGGTTTGGAGTATGCATTTATAAGTGAAAGATATGGAAAACGCGGAGGAATGATAGGCAGGACTGGGCTGAAGTAGGGGAATGCGCTTTATATGAGAGAAGTAGGAATACGAGGAGAAGTGCTAGGTAGACAGATTTTGAGGTGTGGAGTATGCGTTTATATGTGAAAGAAAGGGAAAACGCGGAAGATTGATAAGCAGGACAGGGCTGAAGTAGGGGAAGGCGCTTTGTATAAGAGAAGTAGGAATACGAGGAGAAGTGCGAGGCTAGACAGAGTTTGAGGTGTGGAGTATCCGTTTATATGTGAAAGCTAGGGAAAACGCTTAGGGATGATAGGCAGGACAGGGCTGAAGGAGGGAAATGCGCTTTATATGTGAGAAGTAGGAATACGAGGAGAAGTGCTAGGCTAGGCAGAGTTTGAGGTGTGGAGTATGCGTTTATATGTGAAAGATAGGGAAAACGAGGAGGGATGGTAGGCAGAACAGGGCTGAAGTAGGGGAATGGGCTTTATATGAGAGAAGTAGGAATATGAGAAGAAGCGCTAGGCTAGACAGAGTTTGAGGTTTGGAGTATGCGTTTATATGTGAAAGATAGGGAAAACGCGGAGGGATAATAGGCAGGACGGGGCTGAAGTAGGGGAATGCGCTTTATATGAGAGAAGTAGGAATACGAGGAGCAGTGCTAAGCTAGACAGAGTTGAAAGTGTGAGGTATGCGGTTACATGTGAAAGATAGGGAAAACGCGGAGGGATGATTGGCAGGCCATAGCTGAAGTAGGGAAATGCGCTTTAAATGAGAGAAGTAGGAATATGAGGAGAAGTACTAGGCTAGACGGAGTTTGAGGTTGGAGTATGCGTTTATATGTGAAAGATAGGGGAAACGCGTAGGGACGATAGGCAGGACAGGGCTGAAGTAGGGGAATGCGCTTTATTCGAGAGAAGTAGGAATACGAGGAGAAGTGCTAGGCTGGACAGAGTTTGAGGTGTGGAGTATGCGTTTATATGTGAAAGACAGGGAAAACGCGGAGGATTGATAAGCAGGACAGGGCTGAAGTAGGGGAAGGCGCTTTGTATAAGAGAAGTAGGAATACGAGGAGAAGTGCTAGGCTAGACAGAGCTTCAGGTGTGGAGTATGGGTTTATATGTAAAAGATAGGAAAAACGCGGAGGGATGATTAGCAGGACAGGGCTGAAGTAGGGGAATGCAGCAATACGAGGAGAAGTGCTAGGCTAAAAAGAGTTTGAGGTGTGGAGTATGCGTTTATATGTGAAAGAAAGGGAAAACGCGGAGAGTGATAGGCAGGACATAGCCGAAGTAGGGGAATGCGCTATAAATGAGAGAAGTAGGAATACGAGGAGAAGAGCTAGACTAGACAGAGTTTGGTGTGTGGAGTATGCGTTTATATGTGAAAGATAGGGAAAACGAGGAGGGAAGGTAGGCAGGACAGGGGTGCAGTAGGGGAAAGCGGTTTATATGAGAGCAGTAGAAATACGAGGTTAAGTGCTAGGCTAGATAGAGTTTAAGATGTGGAGTATGCGTTTATATGTGAAGGATATCAAAACGCGGAGGGATGATAGGCAGGACAGGGCTGAAGTAGAAAAATGCGCTTTATATGAGAGAAGTAGGAATACGAGGAGAAGTGCTAGGCTAGACAGATTTTGAGGTTTGGAGTATGCGTTTATATGTGAAAGATAGGGTAAACGCGGAGGGATGATAGGCAGGACAGGGCTGAAGTAGGGGAATGGCCTTTATATGAGAGAAGTAGGAATACGAGGAGTAGTGCTAGGCTAGACAGAGTTTGAGGTGTGGAGTATGCATTTATATGTGAAAGACAGGGAAGACGCGGAGGATTGATAAGCAGGACAGGGCTGAAGTAGGGGAAGGCGCTTTGTATAAGAGAAGTAGGAATACGAGGAGAAGTGCTAGGCTAGACAGAGCTTGAGGTGTGGAGTTTGCGTTTATATGTGAAAGATATCAAAACGCGGAGGGATGATAGGCAGGACAGGGCTGAAGTAGAAAAATGCGCTTTATATGAGAGAAGTAGGAATGCGAGGAGAAGTGCTAGGCTAGACAAAGTTTCAGGTGTGGAGTTTGCGTTTATATGTGAAAGATGGGAAAACGCGGAGGGATGATAGGCAGGACTGGGGTACAATAGAAGAATGCTGTTTATATGAGAGAAGTAGGAATACGAGGAGAAGTGCTAGGCTAGACAGAGTTTGAGGTGTGGAGTATGCGCTTATATGTGAAAGATAGGGAAAATGTGCAGGGATGATAGGCATGCAGGGCTGAAGTTACGGAATGCGCTTTATATGGGAGAAGTAGGAATACGAGGAGAAGTGCTAGACTAGACAGAGTTTGAGGTGTGGAGTTTGCGTTTAAATGTGAAAGATAGGGAAAACGAGGAGGGATGGTAGGCAGGACAGGGGTACAGTAGGGGAAAGCGGTTTATATGAGAGCAGTAGAAATACGAGGAGAAGTGCTAGGCTAGACAGAGCTTAAGGTGTGGAGTATGCGTTTATATGTGAAAGATAGGGTAAACGCGGAGGGATGATAGGCAGGACAGGGCTTAAGTAGGAGAATGCCCTTTATATGGGAGAAGTAGGAATACGAGGAGTAGTGCTAGGCTAGACAGAGTTTGAGGTGTGGAGTATGCGTTTATATGTGAAAGACAGGGAAAACGCGGAAGATTGATAAGCAGGACAGAGCTGAAGTAGGGGAAGGCGCTTTGTATAAGAGATGTAGGAATACGAGAAGAAGTGCGAGGCTAGACAGAGTTTGAAGTGTGGAGTATGCGTTTATATGTGAAAGATAGGGAAAACGCGGAGGGATAATAGGCAGGACGGGGCTGAAGTAGGGGAATGCGCTTTATATGAGAGAAGTAGGAATACGAGGAGCAGTGCTAAGCTAGACAGAGTTTAAAGTGTGAGGTATGCGTTTATATGTGAAAGATAGGGAAAACGCGGAGGGATGATTGGCAGGCCATAGCTGAAGTAGGGAAATGCGCTTTAAATGAGAGAAGTAGGAATATGAGGAGAAGTACTAGGCTAGACGGAGTTTGAGGTTGGAGTATGCGTTTATATGTGAAAGACAGGGGAAACGCGTAGGGACGATAGGCAGGACAGGGCTGAAGTAGGGGAATGCGCTTTATTCGAGAGAGGTAGGAATACGAGGAGAAGTGCTAGGCTAGACAAAGTTTAAGGTTTGGAGTATGGATTTATATATGAAAGATAGCGCAAACGCGGAGGAATCATAGGCAGGACAGGGCTGAAGTACGGGAATGCACTTTATATGAGAGAAGTAGGAATACGAGGAGAAGTGCTAGGCTGGACAGAGTTTGAGGTGTGGGGTATGCGTTTATATGTGAAAGACAGGGAAAACGCGGAGGATTGATAAGCAGGACAGGGCTGAAGTAGGGGAAGGCGATTTGTATAAGAGAAGTAGGAATACGAGGAGAAGTGCTAGGCTAGACAGAGCTTGAGGTGTGGAGTAGAGGTTTATATGTAAAAGATAGGAAAAACGCGGAGGGATGATTAGCAGGACAGGGCTGAAGTAGGGGAATGCAGCAATACGAGGAGAAGTGCTAGGCCAGAAAGAGTTTGAGGTGTGGAGTATGCGTTTATATGTGAAAGAAAGGGAAAACGCGGAGAGTGATAGGCAGGACATAGCCGAAGTAGGGGAATGCGCTATAAATGAGAGAAGTAGGAATACGAGGAGAAGAGCTAGACTAGACAGAATTTGGTGTGTGGAGTATGCGTTTATATGTGAAAGATAGGGAAAACGAGGAGGGAAGGTAGGCAGGATAGGGGTGCAGTAGGGGAAAGCGGTATATATGAGAGCAGTAGAAATACGAGGATAAGCGCTAGGCTAGACAGAGTTTAAGGTGTGGAGTATGCGTTTATATGTGAAAGATAGATAAAACGCGGAAGGATGATAGGCGGGACAGGGCTGAAGTAGGAGAATGCCCTTTATATGAGAGAAGTAGGAATACGAGGAGAAGTTCTAGGCTAGACTGAGCTTGAGGTGTGGAGTTTGCGTTCATATGTGAACGATATCAAAACGCGGAGGGATGATAGGCAGGACAGGGCTGAAGTAGAAAAATGCGCTTTACATGAGAGAAGTAGGAATACGAGGAGAAGTGCTAGGCTAGACAGATTTTGAGGTTTGGAGTATGCGTTTATATGTGAAAGACAGGGAAAACGCGGAGGATTGATAAGCAGGACTGGGCTGAAGTAGGGGAAGGCGCTTTGAATAAGAGAAGTAGGAATACGAGGAGAAGTGCTAGGCCAGACAGAGTTTGAGGTGTGGAGTATGCGTTTATATGTGAAAGATAGGGAAATCGCGGAGGGATGATAGGCAGGACAGGTTTGAAGTAGGGGAATGCGTTTCATAAAGTACAAGTAGTTAGGAATACGAGGAGAAGTGCTACGCCAGACAGAGTTTGAGGCGCGGAGTGTGCGTTTATATGTGAAAGATAGGGAAAACGCGGAGGGATAGTAGGCAGGACGGCGCTGAAGTAGGGGAATGCGCTTTATATGAGAGAAGTAAGTATACGAGGAGGAGTGCTATGCTAGACAGAGTTTGAGAAGCGGAGTGTGCGTTTATATGTGAAAGATAGGGAAAAGGCGGAGGGATAATTGGCAGGACATAGCTGAAGTAGGGAAATGCGCTTTATACGAGAGAAGTAGGAATACGTGGAGCAGTAATAGGCTAGACAGAGTTTATGGTGTGGAGTATGCGTTTAATTGTGAAAGATAGGGGAAACGCATAGGCATGATAGGCAGGACAGGGCTGAAGTAGGGAAATGCGCTTTATACGAGAGAAGAAGGAATACGAAAAGTGCTAGGCAAGACAGACTGAGGTGTGCAGGATGCGTTTATATGTGAAAGATAAGGAAAACGCCGAGGGATGTTGGGCAGGAAAGGGCTGAAGTAGAAAAATGGGCTTTATATGAGAGAAGTAGGAATACGAGGAGAAGTGCTAGCCTAGACAGAGTTTGAGGTGTGCAGTATGCATTTTTATGTGAAAGATAGGGAAAACGCAGAGGGATGATAGGCAGGACAGGGCTGAAGTAGAAAAATGCACTTTGTATGAGAGAAGTAGGAATACGAGGAGAAGTGCTAAGCTAGACAGAGTTTGAGGTATGGATTAGGCGTTTATATGTGAAAGATACGGAAAACGCGGAGGAATCATAGGCAGGACAGGGCTGAAGTAGGGGAATGCCCTTTATATGAGAGAGGTTGGAATACGAAGAGAAGTGCTAGGCTACACAGAGTTTGAGGTGTGCAGTATGCGTTTATATGTGAAAGATAAGGAAAACGCAGAGGGATGATAGGCAGGACAGGGCTGAAGTAGAAACATGCGCTTTGTATGAGAGAAGTAGGAATACGAGGAGAAATGCTAGGCTAGACAGAGTTTGAGGTGTGGAGTAAGCGTTTGTATGTGAAAGATAGGGAAAACGTGAAGGGATAATAGGCAGGAAAGGATTGAAGTAGGGGAATGCGCTTTATATGACAGAAGTAGGAATACGAGGAGAAGTGCTAGGCTAGACAGAGTTTTAGGTGTGGAGTATGCGTTTATATGTGAAAGCTAGGGAAATCGCGGAGGGATGGCAGGACAGGGCTGAAGTAGGGAAATGCGTTTTATATGTGAGAAGTAGGAATACGAGGAGAAGTGCTAGGGTAGACAGAGTTTGAGGTGTGGAGTATGCGTTTATATGTGAACGATATGGAAAACGTGGAGGGATGATAGGCAGGCAGGGCTGAAGTAGGGGAATGCGCTTTATATGCGAGAAGTAGGAATACGAGGAGAAGTGTTAGTCTAGACAGACTTTGA
Organism: Deroplatys truncata; assembly: GCA_030765065.1. Taxonomy (NCBI): domain Eukaryota; kingdom Metazoa; phylum Arthropoda; class Insecta; order Mantodea; family Mantidae; genus Deroplatys; species Deroplatys truncata. The sequence continues at coordinate 657,415,945 of CM060990.1, forward strand.
GGTTTGGAGGATGCGTTTTAATGTGAAAGATAGTGATAACGAGGAGGGATGGTAGGCAGGACAGGGGTGCAGTAGGGGACAGCGGTTTATATGAGAGCAGTAGAAATATGAGGAGAAGTGCTAGGCTAGACAGAGTTTAAGGTGTGGAGTATGCGTATATATGTGAAAGATAGGGAAAACGCGGACGGATGATAGGCAGGACAGGGCTGAAGTAGGGGAATGCGCTTTATATGGGAGAATTAGGAATACGAGGAGAAGTGCTAGGCTAGACAAAGTTTGAGGTGTGGAGTATCCGTTAATATGTGAAAGATAGGGAAAACGCGGTGGGTGATAGGTAGGACATAGTCGAAGTAGGGGAATGCGGTTTATATGAGAGCAGTAGGAATACGAGGAGAAGTGCTAGGATAGACAGAGTTTGAGGTGTGGAGTATGCGTGTATGTGAAAGATAGGGAGAACGCGGAGGGATAATAGGCAGGACAGGGTTGTAGTAGGGGAATGCGCTTTATATGAGAGAAGTAGGAATACGAGGAGAAGTGCTAAGCTAGACAGAGTTTAAAGTGTAGAGTATGCGTTTATATGTTAAAGATAGGGAAATCGCGGAGGGATGATAGGCAGGACAGGTTTGAAGTAGGGGATTGCGCTTTATATAGTAAAAGTATGTAGGAATACGAGGAGACGTGCTAGGCTAGACAGACTTTAAGGTGTGGAGTATGCGTTTATATGTGAAAGATAAGGAAAACGCGGAGGGATGATAGGCAGGACAGGGCTGAAGTAGGGGAATGCCCTTTATATGAGAGAAGTAGGAATACGAGGGGAAGTGCTAGGCTAGACAGAGTTTGAGGTGTGGAGTATGCGTTTATATGTGAAAGATATGGAAAACGCGGAGGGATGATAGGCAGGACAGGGCTGAAGTAGGGGAATGCGCTTTATATGGGAGAAGTAGGAATGCGAGGAGAAGTGCTAGGCTAGGCAGAGTTTCAGGTGTGGAGTTTGCGATTATATGTGAAAGATGAGAAAACGCGGAAGGATGATAGGCAGTACAGGGTTGAAGTAGGGGAATGCGCTTTATATGAGAGAAGCAGGAATACGAGAAGTGCTAGGCTGGACAGAGTTTGAGGTGTGGAGTATGCGTTTATATGTGAAAGATAGGGAAAATGCGCAGGGATGATAGGCAGGCAGGGCTGAAGTAGGGGAATGCGCTTTATATGGGAGAAGTAGGAATACGAGGAGAAGTGTTAGACTAGACAGACTTTGAGGTTTGGAGGATGCGTTTTAATGTGAAAGATAGTGAAAACGAGGAGGTATGGTAGGCAGGATAGTGGTGCAGTAGGGGAAAGCGGTTTATATGAGAGCAGTAGAAATATGAGGAGAAGTGCTAGCCTAGACAGGTTTTAAGGTGTGGAGTATGCGTATATATGTGAAAGATAGGGAAGACGCGGAGGGATGATAGGCAGGACAGGGCTGAAGTAGGGGAATGCGGTTTATATGAGAGCAGTAGGAATACGAGGAGAAGTGGTAGGCTAGACAGAGTATGAGGTGCGGAGTATGCGTGTATGTGAAAGATAGGGAAAACGCGGAGGGATAATAGGCAGGACAGGGTTGAAGTGGGGGAATGCGCTTAATATGAGAGAAGTAGGTAAACGAGGAGAAGTGGTAGGCTAGACAGAGTATGAGGTGTGGAGTATGCGTTTATATGTGAAAGCTAGGGAAAACGCGGAGGGATGGCAGGACAGGGCTGAAGTAGGGAAGCGCGCTTTATATATGAGAAGTAATAATACGAGGAGAAGTGCTAGGCTAGACAGATTTTGAGGTGTGGAGTATGCGTTTATATGTGAACGATATGGAAAACGCGGAGGGTGATAGGCAGGACAGGTTTGAAGTAGGGGAATGCAGCAATACGAGAAGTGCTAGGCTAGAAAGAGTTTGAGGTGTGGAGTATGCGTTTTTATGTGAAAGATAGGGGAAACGCGGAGGGATGATTGCAGGACAGGGCTAAAGTAAGGGAATGCGCTTTATATGAGAGAAGTAGGAATACGAGAAGAAGTGCTAGGCTAGACAGAGTTTGAGGTGTGGAGTATGCGTTTATATGTAAAAGATAGGGAAAACGCAGAGGGTTAATAGGCAGGACAGGGTTGAAGTAGGGGAATGCACTTTATATGAGAGAAGTAGGAATTCGAGGAGAAGTGCTAGGCTAGACAGAGTTTGAGGTGTGGAGTATGCGTTTATTTGTGAAAGCTTGGGAAAACGCGGAGGGATGATAGGCAGGAAAGGGCTGAAGTAGGGAAATGCGCTTTATATGTGAGAAATAGGAATACGGGGAGAAGTGCTAGGCTTGACAGAATTTGAGGTGTGGAGTAAGCGTTTATATGTGAAAGATAGAAAAATCGCGGAGGGATGATAGGCAGGACAGGTTTGAAGTAGGGGAATGCAGCAATACGAGAGGTGCTAGGCTAGAAAGAGTTTGAGGTGTGGAGTATGCGTTTTTATGTAAAAGATAGGGGAAACGCGGAGGGATGATTGGCAGGACAGGGCTAAAGTAGGGGAATGCGCTTTATATGAGAGAAGTAGGAATACGAGAAGAAGTGCTAGGCTAGACAGAGTTTGAGGTGTGGAGTATGCGTTTATATGTAAAAACAGGGAAATCGCGGAGGGATGATACGCAGGACAGGTTTGAAGTAGGGGAATGCGCTTTATATGAGAGAAGTAGCAATACGAGGAGAAGTGCTAGGCTAGACAGAGTTTAAGGTGCGGAGTATGCGTTTATATGTGAAAGATAGGGAAAACGGGGAGGGATGATTGGCAGGACATAGCTAAAGTAGGGAAATGCGCTTTATATGAGAGAAGTAGGAATACGAGGAGAAGTACTAGGCTAGACAGAGTTTGAGGTGTGGAGTATGCGTTTATATGTGAAAGATAGGGGAAACGCGTAGCGACGATAGGCAGGCCAGGGCTGAAGTAGGGGAATGCGTTTTATATGAGAGAAGTAGCAATACGAGGAGAAGTGCTAGGCTAGACAGAGTTTAAGGTGCGGAGTATGCGTTTATATGTGAAAGATAGAGAAACCGGGGAGGGATGATTGGCAGGACATAGCTGAAGTAGGGAAATGCGCTTTATATGAAAGAAGTAGGAATACGAGGAGAAGTACTAGGCTAGACAGAGTTTGAGGTTGGAGTATGCGCTTATATGTGAAAGATAGGGGAAACGCGTAGGGACGATAGGCAGGACAGGGCTGAAGTAGGGGAATGCGTTTTATATGACAGAAGTAGCAATACGAGGAGAAGTGCTAGGCTAAACAGAGTTTAAGGTGTGGAGTATGCGTATATATGTGAAAGATAGGGAAAACGTGGAGGGATGATAGGCAGGACAGGGCTGAAGTAGGGGAATGCGCTTTATATGGGAGAATTAGGAATACGAGGAGAAGTGCTAGGCTAGACAAAGTTTGAGGTGTGGAGTATCCGTTAATATGTGAAAGATAGGGATAACGCGGTGGGTGATAGGTAGGACATAGCCGAAGTAGGGGAATGCGGTTTATATGAGAGCAGTAGGAATACGAGGAGAAGTGCTAGGCTAGACAGAGTTTGAGGTGTGGAGTATGCGTTTATATGTGAAAGATAGGGAAAACGCAGAGGGATAATAGGCAGGACAGTGTTGAAGTAGGGGAATGCGCTTTATATGAGAGAAGTAGGAATACGAGGAGAAGTGCTAGGCTTGACAGAATTTGAGGTGTGGATTATGCGTTTATATGTGAAAGATAGGGAAACGCGGAGGGATGATTGGCAGGACAGGGCTAAAGTAAAGGAATGCACTTTATATGAGAGAAGTAGGAATACGAGAAGAAGTGCTAGGCTAGACAGAGTTTGAGGTGTGGAGTATGCGTTTATATGTAAAAGATAGGGAAATCGCGGAGGGATGATACGCCGGACAGGTTTGAAGTAGGGGAATGCGCTCTATATGAGAGAAGTAGCAATACAAGGAGAAGTGCTAGGCTAGACAGAGTTTAAGATGCGGAGTATGCGTTTATATGTGAAAGATAGGGAAAACGGGGAGGGATGATTGGCAGGACATAGCTAAAGTAGGGAAATGCGCTTTATATGAGAGAAGTAGGAATACGAGGAGAAGTACTAGGCTAGACAGAGTTTGAGGTTGGAGTATGCGTTTATATGTGAAAGATAGTGGAAACGCGTAGGGACGATAGTCAGGACAGGGCTGAAGTAGGGGAATGCGTTTTATATGAGAGAAGTAGCAATACGAGGAGAAGTGCTAGGCTAGACAGGTTATAAGGTTCGGAGTATGCGTTTATATATGAAAGATAGGGAAAACGCGGAAGAATGATTGGCAGGACATAGCTGAATTAGGGGAATGCGCTTTGTATGAGAGTAGTAGGAATACGAGGAGAAGTGCCAGGCTAGACAGATTATGAGGTGTGGAGTATGCGTTTATATGTGAAAGATAGGGAAAACGAGGAGGGATCGTAGGCAGGACAGGGGTGCAGTAGGGGAAAGCTTTTTATATGAGAGAAGAAGAAATACGAGGTGAAGTGCTAAGCTAGACAGAGTTTAAGGTGTGGAGTATGCGTTTATATGTGAAAGATAGGGAAAACGCGGAGAGATGATAGGCAGGACAGGGCTGAATTAGGAGAATGCGCTTTATACGAGAGAAGTAGGAATATGAGGACAAGTGGTAGGCTAGACAGATTTTGAGGTGTGGAGTATCCGTTTATATGTGAAAGATAGGGAAAACGCGGAGGGATGATAGGCAGGACAGGGCTGAAGTAGGGGAATGCGTTTTATATGAGAGAAGTAGCAATACGAGGAGACGTGCTAGGCTAGGCAGAGTTTAAGGTTCGGAGTATGCGTTTATATGTGAAAGATAGGTAAAACGCGGAAGGATGATTGGCAGGACATAGCTGAAGTAGGGGAATGCGCTTTATATGAGAGAAGTAGTAATACGAGGAGAAGTACTAGGCTAGACAGAGTTTGAGGTGTGGAGTATGCGTTTATATGTAAAAGATAGGGAAATCGCGGAGGGATGATAGGCAGAACAGGTTTGAAGTAGGGGAATGCGCTTTACATGAGAGAAGTAGGAATCCGAGGAGAAGTGCTAGGCTAGACAGAATCTGAGGTGTGGAGTATGCGTTTATATGTGAAAGACAGGCAAAACGCGGAGGGATGATTGGCAGGATAGGGCTGATGTAGGGGAACGCGCTTTTTATAAGAGAAGTAGGAATACGAGAAGAAGTGCTAGGCTAACAGTGTTTGAGGTGTGGAGTATGAGTTTGTATGTAAAAGATAGGGAAATCGCGGACTGATGATAGGTAGGACAGGTTTGAAGTATGGGAATGCGCTTTATATAGTAGAAGTAGGTAGGAATACGAGGAGAAGTGCTGGCTAGACAGAGTTTAAGGTGTGGAGTATGCGTTTATATGTGAAAGATAGGGAAAACGAGGAGGGATGATAGGCAGGACAGGGCTGAAATAGGGGAATGCCCTTTATATGAGAGAAGAAGGAATACGAGGGGAAGTGCTAGGCTATTCAGAGTTTGAGGTGTGGAGTATGCGTTTATATGTGAAAGATATAGAAAACGCGGAGGGGTGATAGGCAGGAGAGGGCTGAAGCAGGGGAATGCGTTTTATATGGGAGAAGTTGGAATACGAGGAGAAGTGCAAAGCTAGACAAAGTTTGAGGAGTGGAGTATGCGTTTATATGTGAAAAATAGGGAAAACGCAGAGGAATCATAGGCAGGACAGGGCTGAAGTAGGGGAATGCGGTTTATATGAGAGAAGTAGGAATACAAGGAGAAGTGCTAGGCTAGACAGAGTTTAAGGTTTAGAGTATGCATTTATATGTGAAAGATAGGGAAAACGCGGAGGAATCATAGGCAGGACAGGGCTGAAGTAGGGGAATGCGGTTTATATGAGAGAAGTAGGAATACGAGGAGAAGTGCTAGGCTAGACAGAGTTTGAGGTGTCCAGTATGCGTTTATATGTGAAATATAGGGAAAACGAGGAGGGATGGTAGGCAGAACAGGGGTGCAGTAGAGGAAAACGGTTTATACGAGAGAAGTAGAAATACGAAGAGAAGTGCTGGGCTAGACAGAGTTTAAGGTGTGGAGTATGCGTTTATATGTGAAAGATAGGGAAAACCAGGAGGGAACGTAGGCAGGACAGGGGTGCAGTAGGGGAAAGCTTTTTATATGAGAGAAGTAGAAATACGAGGAGAAGTGATAGGCTAGAGAGATTTTGAGGTGCGGAGTATTCGTTTGTATTTGAAAGATAGGGAAAACGCGGAGGGATGATACGCAGGACAGGGCTGAAGTAGGGGAATGCGCTTATTATAGTAGACGTATGTAGGAATACGAGGAGAAGTGCTAGGCTAGACAGATTTTGAGGCGCGGAGTATGCGTTTATATGTGAAAGATACGGAAAACGCGGAGGGTTAATAGGTAGGACGGGGCTGAAGTAGGGGATTGCGCTTTATATGAGAGAAATAGGAATACGAAGAGCAGTGCTAGGCTAGACAGATTTTAAGGTGTGAAGTATGCGTTTATATGTGAAAGATAGGGAAAACGCGGAGGGATGATAGGCAGGCCATAGCTAAAGTAGGGAATTGCGCTTTAAATGAGAGAAGTAGGAATATGAGGAGAAGTACTAGGCTAGACGGAGTTTGAGATTGGAGTATGCGTTTGTATGTGAAAGATAGGGAAATCGCGGAGGGATGATAGGCAGGACAGGTTAGAAGTGGGGGAATGCGCTTTATATGAGCGAAGTAGGAATACGAGGAGCAGTGCTAGGCTAGACAGAGCTTGAGGTGTGAAGTATGCGTTTATATGTGAAAGACAGGGAAAACGCGGAGGGATGATTGGCAGGATAGGGCTGAAGTAGGGGAGTGCGCTTTTTATAAGAGAAGTAGGAATACGAGAAGAAATGCTAGGCGAGACAGAGTTTGAGGTGTAGAGTATGCGTTTATATGTAAAAGATAGGGAAATCGCGGATGGATGATAGGCAGGACAGGTTAGAAGTAGGGGAATGCGCTTTATATGAGGGAAGAAGTAATACGAGGAGCAGTGATAGGGTAGACAGAGTTTAAGGTGTGGAGTATGCGTTTATTTGTGAAAGATAGGGGAAACGCGTAGGGACGATAGATAGGACACGGCTGAAGTAGGGGAATGTGCTTTATACGAGAGAAGTAGCAATACGAGGAGAAGTACTAGGCTAGACAGAGTTAAAGGGTGGAGTATGCGTTTATATGTGAAGAACAGGGAAAATGCGCAGGGATTTTTGGCAGGACATAGCTGTAGTAGGGAAATTCGCTTTATATGAGAGAAGTAGGAATACAAGGAGAAGTACTAGGCTAGACAGAGTTTGAGGTTGGAGTATGCGTTTAATGTGAAAGATAGGCAAATCGCGGAGGGAGGATAGGCAGGACAGGTTAGAAGTAGGGCAATGCGCTTTATACGAGAGATGTAGGAATAGGAGGAGAAGTGCTAGGCTATACAGAGTTTGAGGTGAGGAGTATGCGTTTATATGTGTAATATAGGGAAAACGCGGAGGGATAATAGGCAGGACAGGGCTGAAGTAGAAAAATGCGCTTTATATGAGAGAAGTAGGAATACGAGGAGAAGTGCTAGGCTAGACAGATTTTAAGGTGTGGAGTATGCGTTTATATGTGAAAGATAGGGAAAACGGGGAGGAATGATAGGCAGGACAGGGCTGAAATCGCAGAATGCCCTTTATATGAGCGAAGTAGGAATACGAGGAGTAGTGCTAAGCTAGACAGAGTTTGAGGTGAGGAGTATGCCTTTATATGTGAAAGATATGGAAAACGCGGAGGGATGATATGCAGGACAGGGCTGAAGTAGAAAAATGCGCTTTATATGAGAGAAGTAGGAATACGAGGAGAAGTGCTAGGCTAGACAGAGTTTGAGGTGTGGGGTATGCGTTTATATGTGAAAGCTAGGGAAAACGCGGAGGGATGATAGGCAGGACAGGGCTGAAGTAGGGTAATGCCTTTTATATGAGATAAGTAGCAATACGAGGAGAAGTGCTAGGCTTGACAGAGTTTAAGGATTCGAGTATGCGTTTATATGTGAAAGATAAGGAAAACGCGGAAGGATGATTGGCAGGACATAGCTGAAGTAGGGGAATGCGCTTTATATTAGAGAAGTAGGAATACGAGGAGGAGTGCTAGGCTAGGCAGAATTTAATCTGTTGAGTATGCGTTTATATGTGAAAGATAGGGAAAACGCGGAGGGATGATTGGCAGGACTGGACTGAAGTAGGGGAATTCGCTTTTATGAGAGAAGTAGCAATACGAGGAGAAGTACTATGTAGACAGAGATTGAGGTGTGGAGTATGCGTTTATATATGAAAGATAGGGAAAACGCGGAGGGATGATAGGCGGGACAGGGCTGAAGTAGGGGAATGCGCTTTATATGAGAGAAGTAGGAATACTAGGAGAAGTGCTAGGCTAGACAGAGTTTAAGGTGTGGAGTATGCGTTTATATGTGAAAGATAGGAAAAACGCGGAGGGATGATTGACAGGACATAGCTGAAGTAGGGGAATGCGCTGTATATGAGAGAATTACGAATACGAGGTGAAGTAACAGGCTAGACAGATTTTGAGGTTGGAGTATGCGTTTAGATGTGAAAGATAGGGGAACAGGCGTAGGGATGATAGGCAGGACAGGGCAGAAGTAGGGAAATGCGCTTTATATTGGAGAAGTAGGAATACGAGGAGAAGTTATAGGCTAGACAGAGTTTGAGGTGTGGAGTATGCGTTTATATGTGAAAGATAGGGAAATCTCAAAGGGGTAATAGGCAGGACAGGGCTGAAGTAGGGGAATGCGCTCTATATGAGACAAGTAGATATACGAGGAGAAATGCTAGACTAGACAGTGTTTGAGGTGTGGAGTTTGCATTTATATGTGATAGATCAGAAAACAGGGAGGGATGATAGTCAGGACTGGGGTGCAATAGAAAAATGTGGTTTATATGAGAGAAGTAGGGATACGAGGAGAAGTGCAAGGCTAGACAGAGTTTGAGCTGTGGAGTATGTGTTTATATGTGAAAGATAGGGTAAACGCGGAGGGATGATAGGCAGGACAGGGTTGAATTAGGGGAATGCGCTTTATATAGTAGACGTATGTAGGAATACGAGGAGAAGTGCTAGGCTAGAATGTGTTTGAGGTGTGGAGTATGCGTTTATATGTGAAAGACAGGGAAAACACGGAGGATTGATAAGCAGGACAGGGCTGAATTAGGGAAATGCGCTTTGTATAAGAGAAGTAGGAATAAGAGGAGAAATGCTAGACTAGACAGTGTTTGAGGTGTGGAGTTTGCATTTATATGTGATAGATCAGAAAACAGGGAGGGATGATAGTCAGGACTGGGGTGCAATAGAAAAATGTGGTTTATATGAGAGAAGTAGGGATACGAGGAGAAGTGCAAGGCTAGACAGAGTTTGAGCTGTGGAGTATGTGTTTATATGTTAAAGATAGGAAAAACGAGGAGGGATGATTTGCAGGACAGGGCTGAAGTCGGGGAATGCGCTTTATATGAGAGAAGTAGGAATACGAGAAGTGCTAGGCTAGACAGAGTTTGAGGTGTGGAGTATGCGTTTATATGTGAAAGATAGGGAAAACGAGGAGGGATCGTAGGCAGGACAGGGGTGCAGTATGGGAAAGCGGTTTATATGAGAGAAGTAGAAATACGAGAAGTGCTAGGCTATACAGAGTTTGAGGTGAGGAGTATGCGTTTATATGTGTAATATAGGGAAAACGCGGAGGGATAATAGGCAGGACAGGGCTGAAGTAGAAAAATGCGCTTTATATGAGAGAAGTAGGAATACGAGGAGAAGTGCTAGGCTAGACAGATTTTGAGGTCTGGAGTATGCGTTTATATGTGAAAGATAGGGAAAACGCGGAAGGATGATAGCCAGGACAGGGCTGAAGTAGGGCAATGCGCTTTATATAGTAGACGTATGTAGGAATACGAGAAGTTCTAGACTAGATAGATTTTGAGGTGTGGAGTATGCGTTTATATGTGAAAGATAGGGAAATCGCGGAGGGATGATAGGAAGGACAGGTTTGAAGTAGGGGAATGCAGCAATACGAGTAGAAGTGGTAGGCTAGACAGAGTTTGAGGTGTGGAGTATGCGTTTATATGTGAAAGATAGGGAAAACGCGGAGGATGATAGGCAGGACAGGTTTGAAATTGGGGAAGGCGCTTCATATAGTAGAAGTAGTTAGGAATACAAGGAGAAGTGCTACGCTAGACGGAGTTTGAGGCGCGGAGTATGCGTTTAAATGTGAAAGATAGGGAAATCGCGGAGGGATGATAGGCAGGACAGGTTAGAAGTGGGGGAATGCGCTTTATATGAGCGAAGTAGGAATACGAGGAGCAGTGCTAGGCTAGACAGAATTGATGGTGTGGAGTATGCGTTTATATGTGAAAGATAGGGGAAACGCGTAGGGACGATAGGCAGACAGGGCTGAAGTAGGGGAATGCGCTTTATACGAGAGAAGTAGGAATTAAAGGAGAAGTGCTAGGCTAGACAGAGTTTGAGTTTTGGAGTATACATATATGTGTGAAACATAGGGAAAACGCGGAGGAATCATAGGCAGGACAGGGCTGAAGTAGGGGAATGCGCTTTATATGAGAGAGGTTGGAATACGAGGAGAAGTGCTAGGCTACATAGAGTTTGAGGTGTGCAGTATGCGTTTATATGTGAAAGATAGGGAAAACGCAGAGGGATGATAGGCAGGAAAGGGCTGTAGTAGAAAAATGCGCTTTATATGAGAGAAGTAGGAATACGAGGAGAAGTGCTAGGCTAGACAGAGTTTGAGGTGTGGAGTATGCGTTTATATGTGAAAGACAGGGAAAACGCCGAGGATTGATAAGCAGGACAGGGCTGAAGTAGGGGAAGGCGTTTGTATAAGAGAAGTAGGAATACGAGGAGAATTGCTAGGCTAGACAGAGTTTGAGGTGTGGAGTATGCGTTTATATGTGAAAGACAGGGAAAACGCGGAGGATTGATAAGCAGGACAGGGCTGAAGTAGGGGAATACGCTTTGTATAAAAGAAGTAGGAATACGAGGAGAAGTGCTAGACTAGACAGAGATTGAGGTGTGGAGTTTGCGTTTATATGTGAAAGATATGGAAAACGCGGAGGAATGATAGGAGGGACTGGTCTGAAGTAGGGGAATGCGCTTTATATTGGAGAAGTAGGAATGCGAGGAGAAGTGCTAGGCTAGAAGGAGTTTCCGGTGTGGATTTTGCGTTAATATGTGAAAGATGAGAAAACGCGGAGGGATGATAGGCAGGACTGGGACACAATAGAAGAATGCGGTTTTTATGAGAGAAGTAGGAACACGAGGACAAGTGCTAGGCTAGACAGAGCTTGAGGTGTGGAGTATGGGTTTATATGTAAAAGATAGGAAAAACGCGGAGTGATGATTTGCAGGACAGTGCTGAAGTAGGGGAATGCGCTTTATATGTGAGAAGTAGGAATACGAGGACAAGTGCTAGGCTAGACAGAGTTTGAGGTGTGGAGTATGCGTTTATATGTGAAAGATAGGGAAAATGCGAAGGGATGATAGGCAGGCAGGGCTGAAGTAGGGGAATGCGCTTTATATGTGAGAAGTAGGAATACGAGGAGAAGTGCTAGACTAGACAGAGTTTTAGGTTTGGAGTATGCGTTTATATGTGTAAGATAGGGAAAACGAGGAGGGATGGTAGGCAGGAGAGGGCTGAAGTAGGGGAATGCGGTTTATATGAGAGAAGTAGGAATACGAGGAGAAGTGCTAGGCTAGACAGAGTTTGAGGTGTGGAGTATGCGTTTATATGTGAAAGATAGGGAAAACGAGGAGGCATGGTAGGCAGAACAGGGGTGCAGTAGAGGAGAGCGGTTTATATGAGAGAAGTAGAAATACGAGGAGAAGTGCTAGGCTAGACAGAGTTTGAAGTACGGAGTATGCGTTTATATGTGAAAGATAGGGAAAGTGCGGAGGGATGATAGGCAGGACAGTTTTGAAGTAGGGGTATGCGCTTTATATGAGAGAAGTAGGAATACGGGAAGTGCTAGGCTAGACAGAGTTTGAGGTGTGGAGTATGCGTTTATATGTGAAAGATAGGGAAATCGCGGAGGGATGATAGGCAGGACAGGTTTGAAGTAGGGGAATGCAGCAATACGAGGAGAAGTGCTAGGCTAGACTGAGTTTGAAGTACGGAGTATGCGTTTTTATGTGAGAGATAGGGAAAACGCGGAGGGATGATTGGCAGGACAGGGCTGAAGTAGGAGAATTCGCTTTATATGAGAGAAGTAGGAATACGAGAAGAAGTGCTAGGCTAGACAGAGTTTGAGGTTTGGAGTATGCGTTTATATGTAAAAGATAGGGAAATCACGGAGAGAAGATATGCAGGACAGGTTTGAAGTAGGGGAATGCGCTTTATATGGTAGAAGTAGTTAGGAATACGAGGAGTAGTGCTAGGCTAGACAGATTTTGAGGCGCGGCGTATGCGTTTATATGTGAAAGATAGGGAAAACACGGAGGGATGATAGGCAGGACGGGGCTGAAGTAGGGGAATGCGCTTTAAATGAGAGAAGTAGGAATACGAGGAGAATTGCTAGGCTAGAATGAGTTTGAGGTTGGAGTACGCGTTTATATGTGAAAGATAGGCAAATCGCGGAGGGATGATTGGCAGGACAGGTTAGAAGTACGGGAATGCGCTTTATATGAGCGAAGTAGGAATACGAGGAGCAGTGCTAGGCTAGACAAGGTTTATGGTTTGGAGTATGCGTTTATATGTGAAAGATAGTGGAAACGCGTAGGGACGATAGGCATGACAGGGCTGAGGTAGGGGAATGCGCTTTATACGAGAGAAGTAGGAAAACGAGAAGTGCTAGGCTAGAGAGAGTTTGCAGTTTGGAGTATGCATTTATATGTGAAAGATAGGGAAAACGCGGAGGAATCATAGGCAGGACAGGGCTGAAGTAGGACAATGCCCTTTATATGAGAGAAGTAGGAATACGAGGAGTAGTGCTAGGCTAGACAGAGTCTGAGGTGTGGAGTATATCTTTATATGTGAAAGATAAGGAAAACGCGGAGGGATGATTGGCAGGACAGGGCTGAAGTAGGGGAAGGCGCTTTATATAAGAGAAGTAGGAATACGTGGAGAAGTGCTAGGCTAGACAGATTTTGAGGTGTAGAGTATGCGTTTATATGTGAAAGACAGGGAAAACGCGGAGGGTGATAGGCAGGACAGGTTTGAAGTAGGGGAATGCAGCAATACGGGAAGTGCTAGGCTAGAAAGAGTTTGAGGTGTGGAGTATGCGTTTTTATGTAAAGGATAGGGGAAACGCGTAGGGATGATTGGCAGGACAGGGCTAAAGTAGGAGAATGCGGTTTATATGAGAGCAGTAGGAATACGAGGAGAAGTGCTAGGCTAGACAGAGTTTGAGGTGTGGAGTATGCGTGTATGTGAAAGATAGGGAAAACGCGGAGGGATAATAGGCAGGACAGGGTTGAAGTAGGGGAATGCACTTTATATGAGAGAAGTAGGAATACGAGGAGAACTGCTAGGCTAGACAGAGTTTGAGGTGTGGAGTATGCGTTTATATGTGAAAGCTTGGGAAAACCCGGAGGGATGATAGGCAGGAAAGGGCTGAAGTTGGGAAATGCGCTTTATATGTGAGAAGTAGGAATACGGGGAGAAGTGCTAGGCTTGACAGAATTTGAGGTGTGGAGTATGCGTTTATATGTGAAAGATAGAAAAATCGCGGAGGGATGATAGGCAGGACAGGTTTGAAGTAGGGGAATGCAGCAATACGAGAAGTGCTAGGCTAGAAAGAGTTTGAGGTGTGGAGTATGCGTTTTTATGTAAAAGATAGGGGAAACGCGGAGGGATGATTGGCAGGACAGGGTTAAAGTAGGGGAATGCGCTTTATATGAGAGAAGTAGGAATACGAGAAGAAGTGCTAGGCTAGACAGAGTTTAAGGTGCGGAGTATGCGTTTATATGTGAAAGATAGGGAAAACGGGGAGGGATGATTGGCAGGACATAGCTAAAGTAGGGAAATGCGCTTTATATGAGAGAAGTAGGAATACGAGGAGAAGTACTAGGCTAGACAGAGTTTGAGGTTGGAGTATGCGTTTATATGTGAAAGATAGGTGTGGCGATCACCTCCTCATCCGTTGCTGTAGCTTACCTTGATGCTTCTCCCGTTGCTTCCAGAAGTTCTCAGCGTGTTGGTTCTTCAATTTATCCTCGGCTAGCTGCAGTAATTTTCCTTAAATTATATGGGAGCATGGACTTATCCTCGGTAAAGGAAAACGTAGATCTCGGGTGGTGATATAGGAAGACATAGACTTGCTTTGTTTATGAAAAGATGACACTGCCGTTTCTTTTTATTTAATTAACACTCGTAGTATACAAAACTGGTATTGCCGCTGTAAAATACTGTCCACCGCTGTTAAACTATGGCGTGGATATGGCACGAAATATAACTATTCCTATTGTCGCTTTCAGAGTAGCGGATCTTAGGTGTGTTGCTAAAACTATTTTGATTCCCTGTTTTGGCGCGATATCTCACACATCCTGCGGCATCTCTCCCTGACCACACATTACGAAAACTCTCGAATAAAATGCAATACTAAGCTGACATGACAAATTTGACTTGATTCCCTTTTTGGCGCGATATCTCACACATCCTGCAGCATCTCTCCCTGACCACACATGACATAAACTGCCCCGAATTTTCCCCAAACAGATCCATTTATAGTCTCAGGCTCCTGAGGCTGCTTCCTTTCCTATTGGTACATTTTTAGCGCGACTCGACGCGTCTAACTATTTCGAATAAACTTCCAGGGATTTCATTGGTCCAATTTTAATATAAATTGCGGCTTTTCCTACATGTACCGTTAGATTGTCCTTCTCACTCACTTGGTCACGGCGAATTATCAAATAATGGGACAAAGGCTCTACACCCTCGCTGTAGGAATAATAGCACTGCGACCGAAGAGAGGTAATAAAACTAGGTTTTCTGCCTTCGAAAGCACTATTCCTGTAGCTAAAACATTCCACCGTGGACAGTATTTTAACATAGCGCTTAAATTATTTACATTAAACCATTTATAACTCTACTAATATTAGTAACCTAGATAGATACATAATGTTAAATCACCCTTCTTAAAATATACAAGCAGTATTGGGAAAAAGATATTTACATAGTACGATTTAACATCAATAAAAGTTAATTAATAAATTATCTAGAATTACTGTTCTCGGGCCCGGCCTAGAGTTGCCGTTTCAAATTGCCCTGTTCTGGAAAAGAATAAATTTTTCAGCACTTGATACAATTTTCTTTTCCAGAATAATTCCTCTGATTATGGCCTTTGTAGGTTTGTTTTGTTGACAGAGACCCTTCGCTATACCTGTTCCTTCACAAGGGTTCTGCCAAACCAGTGGTGTTTATATTTGGGTCATTCACTCTACATTTGTTATGGTTGATCCCCTCTCACCATTTAAAAACAGGTTTCCGAGAGACATTCTTACACAATACATTTCCCGCACACGAATAACTTGTGGTGGAGAGAAATACGCTAATACCTAAATTAAGTTCTAAAATTAAATTTATTTACATACATATTGATACATAATTATTATGCATTTATTTATTTCTTTACCTCCTTATTTATCGGGTGTATTACCTTTACTATTTGTTCATAGGGTTGCTACCTCATTTCGAGTAAAACTAACCTGACTATTTTCATTACATTCTTCACCCTTCTCATTCTCTAAACATTTGTACGGTTTGAGCAACTGTTTATGGTATCTCCCTACGATCTTGGAATTCTTTATTTCTTGTAACTCAAATGTATCTGAGCCAAAAATGTTAATCACCCGGTATGGACCTTTAAATAAATTTTCCATTCTATGATACCTTTTGTTCAGAATGCTAGACTTTTTCTTGTCCCGTACCAATACTAAGTCTCCCAATTTGATCAACCAGTGTTTTCGCTTCTTTTGCTTAAACTTTTCTTTTCTTCTCTGCGCCTTATTTGCCATTCTTTCAAAAGCTTTCTTAAACATCTCTTCTTCCGTTAGTGTTTTCGGATCTTTAGCTTCTAGTGTCTGTGGTAATTCACCTTCAAGTGTTTCCATTAATTTCCCCTTCATCAGTTCGATGGGCTTATAACCGGTAGTAGGGCTCACACTTTCATTTAAAATACTTTCGATATGCCGGTAGTGATTGGCCCAATCACTGTGTTTTTTATTTGCCAAAATTCTCAAATAAACCGAAATGTCCCGTATTATTCTTTCGCAGGGATTGCTTTGTGGGTGGTATTTTGAGCAATGATACAACGTGATTTCGTTTTCTTTTAAGGTGTCTACAAATTTTCTGCTGGTAAATATTGACGCATTATCACATAAAATTGCCTTCATCTTTCCAAATTGTGGAACATACGACTTCATTATCTTCCTTAGGCATGTTTCACTTGTAATCTTCCTGACTGGGTAAATTTTCACAAATTTTGAAAATACATCTATTAACACTACTATATACCTAAATCCAAATCTACTACAAGGCATCTCACCATGACAGTCCAAGGTCACTAACATGCCTGGTTTTTCTCTTAGTATTGAGTTTGTCTCGTATTCGTATTGTATATTCAGTGGCTTTGCTTTTTGACATTGTAAGCATGTCGAAATTATTCTCCTTACTTTATGGTGTAATTTTGGAATATACAGGTTTTCTTGGATCATTAAAACGGTGCGTTCTGAGCCAGAATGTGCTAGAGCTTGATGGAACGTGTTCATGAGTTCATTCTCCATGTTCTTAGGTA
This sequence comes from Deroplatys truncata, assembly GCA_030765065.1. Lineage (NCBI taxonomy): Eukaryota > Metazoa > Arthropoda > Insecta > Mantodea > Mantidae > Deroplatys > Deroplatys truncata. The sequence continues at coordinate 657,432,786 of CM060990.1, forward strand.
TATACGTCTTCCATTTCGGTATTTCATTGCCATGTAGTTTATACAACACGCCCCCTTTTACCCCTATGTTTCCCTTGATATCTTCATCTATTTCTGGGGCCTTTTTTATTAATTTATTTAACTTCTCATCTCGTCGCTGCTGGTCCCCTATTCCTTTTAATTCTTTTATCAAACTTTTACTCAAGGGTATTTCAATACTCATTAAGGTTACTTCATTTTTAGGGCGTTCTATTCTCTCCGGTATTTCACTGTTGTTATGTAACCTAGACAGCAAATCGCTAAAAACATTTGTTTTTCCTGGAATGTGTTTCACCTCAACATCATATGAAAGAATCTCATGGATGTACCTAGATAATTTAGTACTCGTAAGCCGACAACGTTTCATAAATGAAAGACTCATATGGTCTGTGTATATAATAACCTTCTGTAGATATATATATGATCTAAATTTCTGTAGTGCGTAATACACAGCACAGATCTCTAATTCGGTGACCGAAGCATTTTTCTCTATTTGACTTAAACCTCTTGAAGCGGTACTTATCACGTGCAGTTGATTTTCCTCATCTGATTGGGCTAGGACACACCCATATCCGTGACCTGACGCATCCACGTAAATTACATATGGTAGGTTGTCCTTGGGTCTCTCTAGTAGAATTGATTTCGCAAATAGTTCTTTTATCTTTTCAAAAGCTTTCTGGTGTACCTCGTCCCATCTCCATCGCACTTTCTTTTTAAGTAATTCGCGCAAAGGTGCTATTTCTGCGGCGTACCTCAGGATAAATTTGCTTTGATAATTTAGCACTCCAAGAAACGACCTAACCTGCTTAACACTCTTGGGCGCTGGTATTCTTCTCACAGCCGCTACTCTTTCTTCGTTTGGCTTCATTCCTCTATCATTAATTACATAGCCTAGAAATTCCACCTCACGGATGCAAAATTTGGATTTATTAATGTTCACCGTCATACCGTTTTCTCTCAGCTTTCTAAGCACATAATTCACATGTTTAATATGCTCATCAAAATTTTCATCAACTATTAGAAAATCGTCGATATATTGGATCAAAAATTCGTCGGCTGAGTCGCCAAATATTTTATCGATGGCTCTTAATAGTCCACTACATGACGTAAGCATCCCAAAAGGCATTCTCAAAAATTCGAACTGTTTCCCAAAAAATAAAAAAGAAGTATACTTTCTAACATCCTCGTGAAGCTCAATCTGCCAGTATGACGCAGTTAAATTAATAGTGGAGAAATACTTGCCTTTTGTTATTTTTGACAGCAATTTTTCTACACTTTCGCTCCGAAATCTGTCTGGTTGTGTATATTTATTTATCCTTCGACCATCTATTGTCATCCTAAGTTCGCCATTGCGTTTCGTCACCCAACATAATGGACTGCTGTACGGAGAATTTGACGTTTGTATTATTCGGTCTCTCAACATCTTATCGATCACCTGTTTGGCTCTCTCCCTTAATGCAATCGGAATATCCCGATACTTGTGTGTGAAGGGTGCAATATCTTGTACCTTAAAACTGTGTTTGTATGCTTTGCACTTGCCTGGGACGTCCGAAAATACCGCTTTGTTTTCTTGTAACATTCGCCTTAATAGATGCCTTTGTGTCTCTGTGAGGTTCTCGGCAAGGGTCACTTTCTCCTCTACTGCTTCTACCTGGCTGCCGGTATCTTGGAATTCTTTATTTCGGGCGTAACCATCATCTTTCTCATTGTGCTCCGTATACCCGTTGTAAAACCTGTCAGCGAACGCATGCATCTCATCGGTTTCTTCCCCTTGTACTATAGCAATTAATTTCTCACTCCTACCTGTTTGTAATAATTGTACGAAAAATCTTTCTTCGGCTATATCTTCTTCTCCTTGGGTTTTGTTATAAGTATCCTGCTTCATACCCTCTACAAAAGGGATTTCTAATGTTTTTCTGTTCTTCTCTATTTTCAAAACTTTATCAGCAAAATCAACCCTAGCTCTTAATTCAAACAAAACGTCACACCCAATCAAAATGTCACAAATCAAATTATTGATTACCAGAAAAATAAACTCAAAATTTTCTTCTCCTATTTTTATGTTCAACATTACTTGCATTTTTATTCGGGTAACCTCTTTGTTAACTGCTACCCGGCATACCGTGTTCCTTATGGGTAATGTCATTAGCTTAATTCCTTTATTTACCAGGTTCTGATATAACCTCAGGCTGCATACACTCACATTGGCTCCAGAGTCTATTAAAGCGTTATATTCTTCATCCAATAATACTACTTTTATGCTAGGGGAATCTGTCAGGTGCTTTTCCGAGTGATTTTGAATGGTAGTTATCAGTTCTCCCAGTATAAAGTCATTTTTGAGCCCTGTTTCACATTTTCTGTTTATTTGAGAATTTTGCGCGCTTAGGATCCGCTCCGAGCTCTTGAATGGATCCTGTCTTAGTTTTCCGGGTTATCGACACTATTTGGTGCTCCGCTAGTCTCTTCCACATTTCCCTCTCTCTGAATTTGCCTATAGTTTCCTCTGCTTCCTCTAAAATGTCCCCGGGAAGGTCTCTCTCTCCTTTCGTTTCTTTCTGGGTAATTTTCGTCATACCTCTCTCCTATATCGCTTTCCCCTCGGTCAGAAAAATAATGTTCCCTGGATCTGTTTTCATTGTTTCTGCCTCTCCTATAGTTAAAACGGCCACTATATCTTGGTCTGGTTTGTATAGCGTTTATGTGATATTGGTTATCACCTTCCCTCCTGAAACGGTTATTTTGACAGTTTCTGTTCCCGGATTGAGGCACGTCGTTCCAGTACCTCTCTCTGGGGTTATAGTTCCCTCTCGCGTTTCCTCTCCAGTTCGCATTCCTTGTATTATCCGGTATTGGTCGAACTGTGTAGTTTTGTCCGTGGTTCCTACTAGTCTCGAATGATGATACCAACTCAATCAATTCGGGAATAGAATTTGGCTTCGCAATGAGTAGGTAATGGTGTATACGTTCTGGATAATGTGGTACAATCATATTAATGAAATCCCTCTCGCTTATGGGTGGCTCGATTAGTCTACTACTCTGTGCTTTAGTTAGCAAATAATCTACCATGCTTAGGTTTCCGCGTTCATCGTACTTGCCATTAACTAGGATCGATCTCACTTGGTTCTGAGTATTAGTACTCCAATACTTATTCAAAAATGCCCTTCTGAAATATTCAAAATTATTATTCTCTCCCAAAGTCAATCTTACCCATTGGAGAACCCTTTGACGTAAACCTTTACGAACGATTAACATCTTTAGCTCGTCCGGAATCTGCTTCAAACGGAAATACTCCTCAAGGTCATTTAGGTATTGTTTAGGATTATCAGCCGAAGTTTCCTCGAAAGTAGGTACCCCTATCTCATTTAATAAATGGTAGTTTGCATTACTTGCATGGTTAGATGTACATTGGTGCCCTGAATTGAAATTATATGGGTCGGCAGCTGGACTTTGACCTCCATTTGCCTCCCTAAAGGTGGTGCTAGTTTCACTGGGTGAGCTATCATCACTCTGTCTCACACTTATCCCAAGTCTACCAATAGAGCGTTTTAACTCCTTTACACAATTTTCATGCTCTTCAACCCTCTTCACAATTTCATGATGATTTGAGAGCTGTTCAGTCACTTTTGACGAAAGTTCATTTATCTTTCCCTGATCCTTTTCTAACACTGTTCTAAATTCTCTGAACTCCTTTTGAATGTTAGATTCTAATGTACTTTGTTTTTTTTCTAAAGAAACATTTACAGCTCTTAAGTCATCATCCAATTGCTCCTTTATGGCTAAGCTGGTAAAAAAATTCTGTTTCTACATCCTTCCTTAGTTTTTCTACATCGTTTCTTAGACATAGTTGTCCTGCCTGAATTTCTTGCACTACCTTCCCTTGCTGACTGAATTTGGAGTCCAATTGACTTTGTAATCGGGTGACCTGTTCACCTAAATATTCCCTCATCTCCTGAGCTAATTCCCCTCTCATCTTCCTGTTTTCCTCTCTGACATATTCACCTATCTGTATACTCTGCTCATTTAATTTCCCTTCTAAATTTTTACTTTGTTCACTTAATTTTTCTAAGTTTTTACTGTGCTCACCTAATTTCCCCTCTAAATTCTTACTTTGCTCACTTAATTTTTCCAAGTTTTTACTCTGCTCACCTAATTTCCCCTCTAAATTCTTATTTTGTTCACTTAATTGCTCACCTAATTTCCCCTCTAAATTCTTACTTTGTTCACTTAATTGCTCACCTAATTTCCCCTCTAAATTCTTACTTTGTTCGTCTATCTTTGTGCTCAAATGTTGAAGCAATATTAGCAGCTGGTTTTGACCTGCGTCAATGACCTGCTCAATCGGTGATTGCCTTTCCAGCCTAACTTCTCCCTCTGCCTTACTCATATTTTCTCCATCTGTTGTTATTCTGACAATAGCCTCCCCATCCAGTTCTTTCAAATCTTCCCTTGACCTACTCATGGTTCCGTTAGCAAGTTCTACCTCTCTAGTAATGACTTTACCCCCTCTCAATAACATGTGTTCACAAAACTGAATCACTACTCTGCATGCCTTTTTGTTTGTTTTTGAATAAATGTTCTAACCTGTATTTTTTAAATGTTAACTGATGCGTTCCGGGTTCGAATCCTGGTGAAGTTCTAGAAGCGATGTTCTCAGCTGTTTTGTTGTCCCACGTAGGTAGACTAGAAGTTCGCGTTGTAATTTTGTTCTGCTGTGCCCCTTTCCTCTGAAGATTCTTCGTCTGTTCGTTGTTTTCTAGTCCTCCGTTTATGTTGGTCTTCCCTTCGAGCTGGTCTTCCCTTCGAGCTCCACGTTATGGCGCCAGTTTGCGGCGATCACCTCCTCATCCGTTGCTGTAGCTTACCTTGATGCTTCTCCCGTTGCTTCCAGAAGTTCTCAGCGTGTTGGTTCTTCAATTTATCCTCGGCTAGCTGCAGTAATTTTCCTTAAATTATATGGGAGCATGGACTTATCCTCGGTAAAGGAAAACGTAGATCTCGGGTGGTGATATAGGAAGACATAGACTTGCTTTGTTTATGAAAAGATGACACTGCCGTTTCTTTTTATTTAATTAACACTCGTAGTATACAAAACTGGTATTGCCGCTGTAAAATACTGTCCACCGCTGTTAAACTATGGCGTGGATATGGCACGAAATATAACTATTCTTATTGTCGCTTTCAGAGTAGCGGATCTTAGGTGTGTTGCTAAAACTATTTTGATTCCCTGTTTTGGCGCGATATCTCACACATCCTGCAGCATCTCTCCCTGACCACACATTACGAAAACTCTCGAATAAAATGCAATACTAAGCTGACATGACAAATTTGACTTGATTCCCTTTTTGGCGCGATATCTCACACATCCTGCAGCATCTCTCCCTGACCACACATGACATAAACTGCCCCGAATTTTCCCCAAACAGATCCATTTATAGTCTCAGGCTCCTGAGGCTGCTTCCTTTCCTATTGGTACATTTTTAGCGCGACTCGACGCGTCTAACTATTTCGAATAAACTTCCAGGGATTTCATTGGTCCAATTTTAATATAAATTGCGGCTTTTCCTACATGTACCGTTAGATTGTCCTTCTCACTCACTTGGTCACGGCGAATTATCAAATAATGGGACAAAGGCTCTACACCCTCGCTGTAGGAATAATAGCACTGCGACCGAAGAGAGGTAATAAAACTAGGTTTTCTGCCTTCGAAAGCACTATTCCTGTAGCTAAAACATTCCACCGTGGACAGTATTTTAACATAGCGCTTAAATTATTTACATTAAACCATTTATAACTCTACTAATATTAGTAACCTAGATAGATACATAATGTTAAATCACCCTTCTTAAAATATACAAGCAGTATTGGGAAAAAGATATTTACATAGTACGATTTAACATCAATAAAAGTTAATTAATAAATTATCTAGAATTACTGTTCTCGGGCCCGGCCTAGAGTTGCCGTTTCATAGGGGAAACGCGTAGGTACGATAGGCAGGCCAGGGCTGAAGTAGGAGAATGCGTTTTATATGAGAGAAGTAGCAATACGAGGAGAAGTGCTAGGCTAGACAGAGTTTAAGGTGCGGAGTATGCGTTTATATGTGAAAGATAGGGCAAACGGGGAGGGATGATTGGCAGGACATAGCTGAAGTAGGGAAATGCGCTTTATATGAGAGAAGTAGGAATACGAGGAGAAGTACTAGGCTAGACAGAGTTTGAGGTTGGAGTATGCGTTTGTATGTGAAAGATAGGGGAAACGCGTTGGGACGATAGGCAGGACAGGGCTGAAGTAGGGGAATGCGTTTTATATGAGAGAAGTAGCAATACGAGGAGAAGTGCTAGGCTAGACAGATTATAAGTTTCGGAGTATGCGTTTATATGTGAAAGATAGGAAAAACGCGGAAGAATGATTGGCAGGACATAGCTGACGTAGGGGAATGCGCTTTATATGAGAGAAGTAGGAATACGACGAGAAGTACTAGTCTAGACAGAGTTTGAGGTGTGGAGTATGCGTTAATATGTAAAAGATAGGGGAAACGCGTAGGGATGATAGGCAGGACAGGTTTGAAGTAGGGGAATGCGCTTTATATGACAGAAGACGGAATCCGAGGAGAAGTGCTAGGCTAGACAGAGTTTGAGGTGTGGAGTATGCGTTTATATGTGAAAGACAGGGAAAATGCGGAGGGATGATTGGCAGGATAGGGCTGAAGTAGGGGAATGCGCTTTTTATAAGAGAAGTAGGAATACGAGAAGAAGTGCTAGGCTAGACAGATTTTGAGGTGTGGAGTATGCGTTTATATGTGAAAGATAGGGAAATCCCGGAGGGATGATTTGCAGGACAAGGCTGAAGTAGGGGAATGCGGTTTATATAGTAGAAGTGGGTAGGAATACGAGGAGAAGTGCTAGGCTAGACAGAGTTTGAGGCGCGGAGTATGCGTTTATATGTGAAAGATAGGGAAAACGCGGAGGGATAATAGGCAGGACGGGGCTGAAGTAGGGGAATGCGCTTTAAATGAGAGAAGTGGCAATGCGAGGGGAAGTGCTAGGCTTGACAGAGTTTGAGGTGTCGAGTATGCGTTTATATGTGAAAGATATGGAAAACGCGGAGGGATGATAGGCAGGACAGGGTTTAAGTAGGGGAATGCCCTTTATATGGGAGAAGTAGGAATGCGAGGAGAAGTGCTAGGCTAGACAGAGTTTCAGGTTTGGAGTTTGCGTTTATATGTGAAAGATGAGAAAACGCGGAGGGATGATAGGCAGGACTGGGGTGCAATATAAGAATGCGGTTTATATGAGAGAAGTAGGAATATGAGGAGAAGTTCTGGGCTAGACAGAGCTTGAGGTGTGGAGTATGGGTTTATATGTAAAAGATAGGAAAAAAGCGGAGGGATGATTTGCAGGACAGGGCTGAAGTAGGGGAATGCGCTTCATATGAGAGAAGTAGGAATACGAGAAGAAGTGCTAGGCTTGACAGAGTTTGAGGTGTGGAGTATGCGTTTATATGTGAAAGATAGGGAAAATGCGCAGGGATGATAGCAGGCAGGGCTGAAGTAGGGGAATGCGCTTTATATGGGAGAAGTAGGAATACGAGGAGAAGTGCCAGGCTAGACAAAGTTTGAGGTGTGGAGTATGCGTGTATGTGAAAGATAGGGAAAACGCGGAGGGATAATAGGCAGGACAGGGTTGAAGAAGGGGAATGCGCTTAATATGAGAGAAGTAGGTAAACGAGGAGAAGTGGTAGGCTAGACAGAGTATGATGTGTGGAGTATGCGTTTATGTGTGAAAGCTAGGGAAAACGCGGAGGGATGGCAGGACAGGGCTGAAGTAGGGAAATGCGTTTTATATGTGAGAAGTAGGAATACGAGGAGAAGTGCTAGGCTAGACAGAGTTTGAGGTGTGGAGTATGCGTGTATGTGAAAGATAGGAAAAACGCAGAGGGATAATAGGCAGGACAGGGTTGAAGAAGGGGAATGCGCTTAATATGAGAAAACTAGATAAACGAGGAGAAGTGGTAGGCTAGACAGAGTATGATGTGTGGAGTATGCGTTTATGTGTGAAAGCTAGGGAAAACGCGGAGGGATGGCAGGACAGGGCTGAAGTAGGGAAATGCGTTTTATATGTGAGAAGTAGGAATACGAGGAGAAGTGCTAGGCTAGACAGAGTTTGAGGTGTGGAGTATGCGTTTATCTATGAACGATATGGAAAACGTGAAGGGATGATAGGCAGAACAGGGCTGAAGTAGGCGAATGCGCTTTATATGAGAGAATTACGAATACGAGAAGAAGTGCTAGGCTGGACAGAGTTTGAGGTGTGGATTATGCGTTTATATGTGAAAGATAGGGAAAATGCGCAGGGATGATAGGCAGGCAGGGCTGAAGTAGGGGAATGCGCTTTATATGGAAGAAGTAGGAAATCTGAGGAGAAGTGCTAGGATAGGAAGAGTTTCAGGTGTGGAGTTTGCGTTTATATGTGAAAGATGAGAAAACGCGGAGGGATGATAGGCAGGAATGGGGTGCAATAGAAGAATGCGGTTTATATGAGAGAAGTAGGAATATGAGGAGAAGTGCTAGGCTAGACAGAGTTTGAGGTGTGGAGTATGGGTTTATATGTAAAAGATAGGAAAAACGCGGAGGGATGATGTGCAGGACAGGGCTGAAGTAGGGGAATGCGCTTTATAAGAGAAGTAGGAATACGAGAAGAAGTGCTAGGCTGGACAGAGTTTGAGGTGTGGAGTATGCGTTTATATGTGAAAGATAGGGAAAATGCGCAGGGATGATAGGCAGGCAGGGCTGAAGTAGGGGAATGCGCTTTATATGGGAGAAGTAGGAAATCGAGGAGAAGTGTTAGTCTAGACAGACTTTGAGGTTTGGAGGATGCGTTTTAATGTGAAAGATAGTGAAAACGAGGAGGGATCGTAGGCAGGACAGGGGTGCAGTAGGGGAAAGCTTTTTATATGAGAGAAGTAGAAATTCGAGGAGAAGTGATAGGCTAGACAGATTTTGAGGTGTGGAGTATTCGTTTATATGTGAAAGATAGAAAAATCGCGGAGGGATAATAGGCAGGACAGGTTTGAAGTAGGGGAATGCGGCAATAAGAGATAGGGGATAGATAAGATAGGGGAACAGGCGTGGGAATGATAGGCAGGACAGGGCAGAAGTAGGGAAATGCGCTTTATATGGGAGAAGTAGGAATACGAGGAGAAGTTCTAGGCTAAACAGAGTTTGAGGTGTGGAGTATGCGTTTATATGTGAAAGATAGTGAAATCGCGGAGAGATAATAGGCAGGACAGGGCTGAAGTAGGGGAATGCGCTCTATATGAGACAAGTAGATATACGAGGTGAAGTGCTAGGCTACACAGAGTTTAAGGTGTGGAGTATGCGTTTATACGTGAAAGATAGGGTAAACGCGGAGGGATGATAGGCAGGACAGGGCTGAATTAGGGGAATGCGCTTTATATAGTAGACGTATGTAGGAATACGAGGAGAAGTGCTAGGCTAGACAGTTTTTGAGGTGTGGAGTATGCGTTTATATGTGAAAGACAGGGAAAATACGGAGGATTGATAAGCAGGACAGGGCTGAAGTAGGGGAAGGCGCTTTGTATAAGAGAAGTAGGAATACGAGGAGATGTGCTAGGCTAGACAGAGTCTGAGGTGTGGAGTATGCGGTTATATGTGAAAGACAGGGATAACGCGGAGGATTGATAACCAGGACAGGGCTGAAGTAGGGGAATGCGCTTTGTATAATAGAAGTAGGAATAAGAGGAGAAATGCTAGACTAGACAGTGTTTGAGGTGTGGAGTTTGCGTTTATATGTGATAGATTAGAAAACTGGGAGGGATGATAAGCAGGACTGGGGTGCAATAGAAGAATGTGGTTTATATGAGAGAAGTAGGGATACGAGGAGAAGTGCAAGGCTAGACAGAGTTTGAGCTGTGGAGTATGTGTTTATATGTGAAAGATAGGAAAAACGAGGAGGGATGATTTGCAGGACAGGGCTGAAGTCGGGGAATGCACTTTATATGAGAGAAGTAGGAATACGAGAAGTGCTAGGCTAGACAGAGCTTGACCTGTGGAGTATGCGTTTATATGTGAAAGATAGGGAAAATGAGGAGGGATCGTAGGCAGGTCAGGGGTGCAGTAGGGGAAAGCGGTTTATATGAGAGAAGTAGAAATACGAGGAGAAGTGCTAGGCTAGACAGAGTTTAAGGTGTGGAGTATGCGTTTATATGTGAAAGGTAGGGAAAACGCGGATGGATGATTGGCAGGACAGGGCTGAAGTAGGAGAATGCGCTTTATATGAGAGAAGTAGGAATGCGAGGACAAGTGCTAGGCTAGACAGATTTTGAGGTGTGGAGTATGCGTTTATATGTGAAAGATAGGGAAAACGCGGAAGGATGATAGGCAGGACAGGGCTGAAGTAGGGCAATGCGCTTTATATAGTAGACGTATGTAGGAATACGAGAAGTGCTAGACTAGACAGAGTTTGAGGTGTGGAGTATGCGTTTATATGTGAAAGATAGGGAAAACGCGGAGGGATAATAGGCAGGACAGGGCCGAAGTAGGAGAATGCCCTTTATATGAGAGAAGTAGGAATACGAGAAGTATTGCTAAGCTAGACAAAGTTTGAGGTGTGGAGTATGCGTTTATATGTGGAAGACAGGAAAAACGCGGAGGATTGATAAGCAGGACAGGGCTGAAGTAGGGGAAGGCGCTTTGTATAAGAGAAGTAGGAATACGAGGAGAAGTGCTAGGCTAGACAGAGCTTGAGGTGTGGAGTATGCGTTTATATGTGAAAGATAAGGAAAAACGCAGAGGGACGATAGGCAGGACACGGCTGAAGTAGGGTAATGCGCTTTATATGCGAGAAGTAGGAATACACGGAGAAGTGCTAGGCTAGACAAATTTTGATGTGTGGAGTATCTGTTTATATGTGAAGGATAGGGAAAACGCGGAGGGTGATAGGCAGGACATAGCTGAAGTAGGGGAATGCGCTTTATATGAGAGAAGTAGGAATACGAGGAGAAATGCTAGGCTAGACAGAGTTTGAGGCGAGGAGTATGCGTTTATATGTGAAAGATAGGGAAAACGAGGAGGGATCGTAGGCAGGACAGCGGTGCAGTAGGGGAAAGGGGTTTATATGAGAGAAGTAGAAATACGAGGAGAAGTGCTAGGCTAGACAGAGTTTAAGGTGTGGAGTATGCGTTTATATGTGAAAAATAGGGAAAACGCGAAGGGATGATTGGCAGGACAGGGCTGATGTAGGAGAATGCGCTTTATATGAGAGAAGTAGGAATACGAGGAGACGTGCTAGGCTAGACAGAGTTTGAGGTGTGCAGTATGCGTTTATATGCGAAAGATATCGAAAACGCAGAGGGATGATAGGCTGGACAGGGCTGAAGTAGAAAAATGAGCTTTATATGAGAGAAGTAGGAATATGAGGAGAAGTGCTAGGCTAGACAGTGTTTGAGTTGTGGAGTATGCGCTTATATGTGAAAGATAGGAAAAACGCGGAGGGATGATTGACAGGACATAGCTGAAGTAGGGGAATGCGCTTTATATGAGAAAATTACGAATACGAGGAAAAGTAACAGGCTAGACAGATTTTGTGGTTGGAGTATGCGTTTAGATGTGAAAGATAGGGGAAAACGCGTAGGGATGATAGGCAGGACAGGGCAGAAGTAGGGAAATGCGCTTTATATGGGAGAAGTTGGAATACAAGGAGAAGTGCTAGGCTAGACAGAGTTTTAGGTGTGGAGTATGCGTTTATATGTGAAAGATAGGGAAATCGCGGAGGGATAATAGGCAGGACAGGGCTGAAGTAGGGGAATGCGCTTTATATGAGAGAAGTAGAAATACGAGGAGAAGTGCTAGGCTAGACAGAGTTTAAGGTGTGGAGTATGCCTTTATATGTGAAAGATAGGAAAAACGCGGAGGTATGATTGGCAGGACAGGGCTGAAGTACGAGAATGCGCTTTATATGAGAGAAGTAGGAATACGAGGAAGGGTGCTAGGCTAGAGAGATTTTGAGGGGTGGAAATATGCGTTTATATGTAAAAGATAGGGTAAACGCGGAGGGATGATAAGCAGGAGAGGGCTGAAGTAGGGGAATGCGCTTTATATAGTAGACGTATGTAGGAATACGAGGAGAAGTGCTACGCTAGACAGAGTTTAAAGCGCGGGGTATGCGTTTATACGTTAAAGATAGGGAAAACGCGGAGGGATGTTAGGCAGGACAGGGCTGAAGTAGGATAATGCGCTTTATATGCGAGAAGTAGGAATGCGAGGAGAAGTGCTAGGCTAGACAGTGTTTGAGGTGTGGAGTATGCGTTTATATGTGAAAGACAAGGAAAACACGGAGGATTGATAAGCAGGACAGGGCTGAAGTAGGGGAAGGCTCTTTGTATAAGAGAAGTAGGAATACGAGGAGATGTGCTAGGCTGGACAGAGTTTGAGGTGTGGAGTATGCGTTTATATGTGAAAGACAGGGAAACGCGGAGGTTTGATAACCAGGACAGGGCTGAAGTAGGGGAATGCGCTTTGTATAAGAGAAGTGGGAATAAGAGGAGAAATGCTAGACTAGACAGTGTTTGAGGTGTGGAGTTTGCGTTTATATGTGATAGATTAGAAAACTGGGAGGGATGATAGGCAGGACTGGGGTGCAATAGAAGAATGTGGTTTATATGAGAGAAGTAGGAATACGAGGAGAAGTGCTAGGCTAGACAGATTTTGAGGTGTGGAGTTTGTGTTTATATGTGAAAGACAGGAAAAACTAGGAGGGATGATTTGCAGGACAGGGCTGAAGTCGGGGAATGCGCTTTATATGAGAGAAGTAGAAATACGAGGACAAGTGCTAGGCTAGACAGATTTTGAGGTGTGTAGTATGCGTTTATATGCGAAAGATAGGGAAAACGCGTAAGGATGATAGGCAGGACAGGGCTGAAGTAGGGCAATGCGCTTTATATAGTAGACGTATGCAGGAATACAAGGAGAAGTGCTAGACTAGACAGAGTTTAAAGTGTGGAGTATGCGTTTATATGTGAAAGATAGGGAAAACGCGGAAGGATAATAGGCAGGACAGGGCTGAAGTCGGGGAATGCGCTTTATATGAGAGAAGTCGGAATACGAGAAGTGCTAGGCTAGACAGAGTTTGATGTGTGGAGTATGCGTTTATATGTGAAAGATAGGGAAAATGCGCAGGGATGATAGGCAGGCATGGCTGAAGTACGGGAATGCGCTTTATATGGGAGAAGTAGGATTACGAGGAGAAGTGCTAGACTAGAGAGAGTTTGAGGTTGTGGAGTAGGCGTTTATATGTGAAAGATAGGGAAAACGCGGATGGATGATTGGCAGGACAGCGCTTAAGTAGGAGAATGCGCTTTATATGAGAGAAAAAGGAATACGAGGACAAGTTCTAGGCTAGACAGATTTTGAGGTGTGGAGTATGCGTTTATATGTGAAAGATAGGGAAAACGCGGAAGGATGATAGGAAGGACAGAGCTGAAGTAGGGCAATGCGCTTTATATAGTAGACGTACGTAGTAATACGAAGTACTAGATTAGACAGAATTTCAGGTGTGGAGTATGCGTTTATATGTGAAAGATAGGGAAAACGAGGAGGGATGTTAGGCAGGACAGGGGTGCAGTAGGGGAAAGCGGTTTATATGAGAGCAGTAGAAATGCGAGGAGAAGTGCTAGGCTAGACAGAGTTTAAGGTGTGGAGTATTCGTTTATATGCGAAAGATAGGGAAAACGCGGAGGGATAATAGGCAGGACAGGGCTGAACTAGGAGAATGCCCTTTTAATGAGAGAAGTAAGAATACGAGGAGTAGTCCTAAGCTAGACAAAGTTTGAGGTGTGGAGTGTGCCATTATATGTGAAAGATATGGAAAACGCGGAGGGATGATAGGCAGGACAGGGCTGAAGTAGAAAAATACGCTTTATATGACAGAAGTAGGAATACGAGGAGAAGTGCTAGGCTATACCTGAGTTTGAGGTGAGGAGTATGCGTTCATATGTGAAAGACAGGGAAAACGCGGAGGATTGATAAGCAGGAGAGGGCTGAAGTAGGGGAAGGCGCTTTGTATAAGAGAAGTAGGAATACGAGGAGAATTGCTAGGCTAGACAGAGCTTGAGGTGTGGAGTATGCGTTTATATGTGAGAGCTGGGGAAAACGCGGAGGGATGATTGACAGGACATAGCTGAAGTAGGGGAATGCGCCTTATATGAGAGAATTACGAATACGAGGAGAAGAAACAGGCTAGACAGATTTTGAGGTTGGAGTATGCGTTTATATGTGAAAGATAGGGGAAAAGACGTAGGGATGATAGGCAGGACAGGGCTGAGGTAGGGAAATGCGCTTTATATGGGAGAAGTAGGAATACGAGAAGTGCTAGGCTAGACAGAGTTTGAGGTGTGGAGTATGCGTTTATATGTGAAAGATAGGGAAAACGCGGAGGGATAATAGGCAGGGCAGGGCTGAAGTAGGAAAATGCGCTTTATATGGGAGAGGTAGGAATACGAGGAGAAGTGCTAGACTAGAGAGAGTTTGAGGTGTGAAGTATGCCTTTATATGTGAAAGATAGGGAAAACGCGAAGGGTCGATAGGCAGGACACGCCTGAAGTAGGGGAATGCGCTTTATATGGGAGAAGTAGGAATACGCGGAGAAGTGCTAGGCTAGAAAAATTTTGATGTGTGGAGTATCTGTTTATATGTGAAGTATAGGGAAAACGCGGAGGGTGATAGGCAGGACATAGCTGAAGCAGGGGAATGCGCTTTATATGAGAGAAGTAGGAATACGAGGAGAAGTGCTAGGCTAGTCAGAATTTTAGGTGTGGAGTATGCGTTTATATGTGAAAGATAGGGAAAACGAGGAGGGATCGTAGGCAGGACAGGGGTGCAGTAGGGGAAAGCGGTTGATATGAGAGAAGTAGAAATACGACGAGAAGTGCTAGGCTAGACAGGGTTTAAGGTGTGGAGTATGCGTTTATATGTGAATGATAGGGAAAACGCGGAGGGATGATTGGCAGGACAGGGCTGAAGTAGGAGAATGCGCTTTATATGAGAGAAGTAGGAATACGAGGACAAGTGCCAGGCTAGAAAGATTTTGAGGTGTGGAGTATGCGTTTATATGTGAAAGATAGGGAAAACGTGGAGGGATGATAGGCAGGACAGGGCTGAAGTAGGGGAATGCGCTTTATATAGTAGACGTATGTAGTAATACGAGGAGAAGTGCTACGCTAGACAGATTTTAAGGCGCGGGGTATGCGTTTATATGTGAAAGATAGGGAAAACGCCGAGGGATGATAGGCAGGACAGGGCTTGAGTAGGATAATGCGCTTTATATGAGAGAAGTAGCAATGCGAGGAGAAGTGCTAGGCTAGACAGACTTTAAGGTTTGGAGTATGCGTTTATATGTGAAAGATAGGGAAACGCGGAGGGATGATAGGAGGGATGGGGCTGAAGTAGTGGAATGCGCTTTATATGAGAGAAGTAGGAATACGAGGAGAAGTGCTAAGCTAGACAGAGTTAAAGTGTGGAGTATGCGTTTATATGTGAAAGATAGGGAAAATGCGCAGGGATGATTGGCAGGACATAGCTGAAGTAGGGAAATGCGCTTTATATGAGAAAAGTAGGAATACGAGGAGAAGTACTATGCTAGACAGAATTTGAGGTTGGAGTATGCGTTTATATGTGAAAGATAGGGAAATCGCGGAGGGAGGCTAGGCAGGACAGGTTAGAAGTAGGGGAATGCGCGTTATACGACAGAAGTAGGAATACGAGGAGAAGTGCTAGGCTAGACAGAGTTTAAGATGTGGAGTATGCGTTTATATGTGAAAGATATGGAAAAACGCGGAGGGATAATAGGCAGGACAGGGCTGAAGTAGGACAATGCCCTTTATATGAGAGAAGTAGGAATACGAGGAGTAGTTATAGGCTAGACAGAGTTTGAGGTGTGGAGTATGGGTTTATATGTGAAAGCTAGGGAAAACGCTGAGGGATGATAGGCAGGACAGGGCTGAAGTAGGGAAATGCGCTTTATATGTGAGAAGTAGGAATACGAGAAGTGCTAGGCTAGACAGAGTTTGAGGTTTGGAGTATGCGTTTATATGTGATATATAGGGAAATCAAGGTGGGATGGTAGGCAGAACAGGGGTGCAGTAGGGGAAAGCGGTTTATATGTGAGAAGTAGAAATACGAGGAGAAGTGCTAGGCTAGACAGAGTTTGAGGTGTGGAGTATGCGTTTATTTGTGAAAGATAGGGAAATCGCGGAGGGATGATAGGCAGGACAGGTTTGAAGTAGAGGAATGCAGTAATACGCGGAGAAATGCTAGGCTAGACAGAGTTTGAGGTGTGGAATATGCGTTTATATGTCAAAGATAGGGAAAACGCGGAGGGATAATTGGCAGGACAGGAATGAAGTAGGGGAATGCGATTTATATGAGAGAAGTAGGTATACGAGAAGAAGTGCTAGGCTAGACAGAGTTTGAGGTGTGGAGTATGCGTTTATATGTGAAAGTTGGGGAAAACGCGGAAGGATTTATGGTAGGACATAGCTGAAGTAGGGAAATGCGCTTTAAATCAGAGAAGTAGGAATATGAGGAGAAGTAATAGGCTAGACGGAGTTTGAGGTTGGAGTATGCGTTTATACGTGAAAGATAGGGAAATCGCGGAAGGATGATAGGCAGGACGGGTTAGAAGTAGAGGAATGCGCTTTATATGAGCGAAGTAGGAATACGAGGAGCAGTGATAGGCTAAACAGAGTTTATGGTGAGGAGTATGCGTATATATGTGAAAGATTGGGGAAACGCGTAGGGACGATAGACACGACAGGGCTGAATTAGGGGAATGTGCTTTATACGAGAGAAGTAGGAATACGAGGAGAAGTGCTAGGCGAGAGGGAGTTAAAGTGTGGAGTATGCGTTTATATGTGAAAGATAGGCAAAATGCGCAGGGATGATTGGTAGGACATAGCTGAAGTAGGGAAATGCGCTTTATATGAGAGAATTAGGAATACGAGGAGAAGCACTAGGCTAGACAGAGTTTGAGGTTGGAGTATGCGTTTATATGTGAAAGATAGGGACATCGCGGAGGGAGGATAGGCAGGACAGGTAAGAAGTAGGGGAATGCGCTTTATATGAGCGAAGTAGGAGTACGAGGAGAAGTGCTAGGCTAGACAGAGTTTGAGGTGTGGAGTATGCGTTTATATGTGAAAGATAGGGAAATCGCGGAGGGATAATAGGCAGGACAGGTTTGAAGTAGGGGAATGCGCTTTATATGAGCGAAGTAGGAATAAGAGGAGCAGTGCTAGGCTAGACAGACTTTGAGGTTTTGAGTGTTCGATTATATGTGAAAGATAGGGGAAACTCTTAGGGACGATAGGCAGGGCAGGGCCGAAGTAAGGGAATGCGCTTTATACGAGAGAAGTAGGAATACGAGGAGAAGTGCTAGGCTATAGAGAGTTTGAGGTGAGGAGTGTGCATTTATATGTGAAAGATAGGGAAAACGCGGAGGAATCATAGGCAGGACAGGGCTGAAGTAGGGGAATGCGCTTTATAGGTGAGAAGTAGGAATACGAGGAGAAGTTCTAGGCTAGACATAGTTTGAGGTGTGCAGTATGCGTTTATAAGAGAAAGATAGGGAAAACGCAGAGGGATGATAGGCAGGACAGGGCTGAAGTAGAAAAATGCGCTTTATATGAGAGAAGTAGTATTACGAGGAGAAGTGTTAGGCTAGACAGAGTTTGAGGTGTGGAGTATGTGTTTATATGTGAAAGACAAAGAAAACACGGAGGTATGATAAGCAGGACCGGACCGAAGTAGGGGAAGGCGCTTTGTATAAGAGAAGTAGGAATACGAGGAGAAGTTTTAGGCTAGACAGAATTTAAGCTGTGGAGTATGCGTTTATATGTGAAAGATAGGGAAAACGCGGAGGGATGATTGGCAGGACTGGACTGAAGTAGGGGAATTTGCTTTTTATGAGAGAAGTAGGAATACGAGGAGAAGTACTAGGCTAGACAGAGTTTGAGGTGTGGAGTATGAGCTTATATGTGAAAGATAGGGAAAACGCGGAGGGATGATAGGCGGGACAGGGCTGAAGTAGGGGAATGCGCTTTATATGAGAGAAGTAGGAATACGAGGAGAAGTGCTAGTCAAGACAGAGTTTGAGGTGTGGAGTATGCGTTTATATGTGAAAGATAGGGAAAACGCCGATGGATAATTGGCAGGACAGGGCTGAAGTAGGAGAATGCGCTTTATATGAGAGAAGTAGGAATACGAGGACAAGTGCTAGGCTAGACAGATTTTGAGGTGTGGAGTATGCGTTTATATGTGAAAGATAGGGAAAACGCGGAAGGATGATAGGCAGGACAGGGCTGAAGTTGTGCAATGCGCTTTATATAGTAGACGTATGTAGGAATACGAGGAGAAGTGCTAGACTAGACAGAGTTTGAGGTGTGGAGTATGCGTTTATATGTGAAAGATAGGGAAAACGAAGAGGGATGTTAGGCAGGACAGGGGTGCAGTAGGGGAAAGCGGTTTATATGAGAGCAGTAGAAATGCGAGGAGAAGTGCTAGGCTAGACAGAGTTTAAGGTGTGGAGTATGCGTTTATATGTGAAAGATAGGGAAAACGCGGAGGGATAATAGGCAGGACAGGGCTGAAGTAGGAGAATGCCCTTTACATGAGAGAAGTAGGAATACGAGGAGTAGTGCTAAGCTAGAGAAAGTTTGAGGTTGGAGTATGCCTTTATATGTGAAAGATATGGAAAACGCGGAGGGATGATAGCCAGGACAGGGCTGAAGTAGAAAAATACGCTTTATATGAGAGAAGTAGGAATACGAGGAGAAGTGCTAGGCTAGACAGAGTTTGAGGTTAGGAGTATGCGTTTATATGTGAAAGACAGGGAAAACGCGGAGGGATGATTTACAGGACATTGCTGAAGTAGGGGAATGCGCTTTATACGAGAGAATTACGAATACGAGGAGAAGTAACAGGCTAGACAGATTTTTAGGTTGGAGTATGCGTTTATATGTGAAAGATAGGGGAAAAGGCGTAGGGATGATAGGCAGGACAGGGCTGAAGTAGGGAAATGCGCTTTATATGGGAGAAGTAGGAATACGAGAAGTGCTAGGCTAGACAGAGTTTGAGGTGTGGAGTATGCGTTTATATGTGAAAGATAGGGAAATAGCGGAGGGATAATAGGCAGCCAGGGTTGAAGTAGGGGAATGCGCTTTATATGGGAGAAGTAGGAATACGAGAAGTCCTAGACTAGAGAGAGTTTGAGGTGTGAAGTATGCCTTTATATGTGAAAGATAGGGAAAACGCGGAGGGACGATAGGCAGGACACGGCTGAAGTAGGGTAATGCGCTTTATATGCGAGAAGTAGGAATACGCGGAGAAGTGCTAGGCTAGACAAATTTTGATGTGTGGAGCATCTGTTTGTATGTGAAGGATAGGGAAAACGTGGAGGGTGATAGGCAGGACATAGCTGAAGCAGAGGAATGCGCTTTATATGAGAAAGTAGGAATACGAGGAGAAGTGCTAGGCTAGACAGAATTTGAGGTGTGGAGTATGCGTTTATATGTGAAAGATAGGGAAAACCAGGAGGGATCGTAGGCAGGACAGGGGTGCAGTAGGGGAAAGCGGTTGATATGAGAGAAGTAGAAATACGACGAGAAGTGCTAGGCTAGACAGAGTTTAAGGTGTGGAGTATGCGTTTATATGTGAAAGATAGGGAAAACGCAGAGGGATATAGGCAGGACAGGGCTGAAGTAGGGGAATGCGCTTTATATACTAATCGTATGTAGTAATACGAGGAGAAGTGCTACGCTAGACAGAGTTTAAGGCGCGGGGTATGCGTTTATATGTTAAAGATAGGGAAAACGCCGAGGGATGATAGGCAGGACAGGGCTTGAGTAGGATAATGCGCTTTATATGAGAGAAGTAGCAATGCGAGGAGAAGTGCTAGGCTAGACAGACTTTAAGGTTTGGAGTATGCCTTTATATGTGAAAGATAGGGAAACACGGAGGGATGATAGGAGGGATGGGGCTGAAGTAGTGGAATGCGCTTTATATAAGAGAAGTAGGAATACGAGGAGAAGTGCTAAGCTAGACAGAGTTAAAATGTGGAGTATGCGTTTATATGTGAAAGATAGGGAAAATGCGCAGGGATGATTGGCATGACATAGCTGAAGTAGGAAAATGCGCTTTATATGAGAGAAGTAGGAATACGAGGAGAAGTATTAGGCTAGACAGAGTTTGAGGTTGGAGTATGCGTTTATATGTGAAAGATAGAGAAATCGCGGAGGGAGGATAGGCAGGACAGGTTAGAAGTAGGGGAATGCGCTTTATATGAGCGAAGCAGGAATAAGAGGAGGAGTGCTAGGCTAGAGAGACTTTTAGGTGTGGAGTTTGCGATTATATGTGAAAGATAGGGGAGACGCGTAGGGACGATAGGCAGGACAGGGCCGAAGTAGGGGAATGCGCTTTATACGACAGAAGTAGGAATACGAGGAGAAGTGCTAGGCTAGACAGAGTTTGAGATGTGGAGTATGCGTTTATATGTGAAAGCTAGGGAAAACGCGGAGGGATGATAGGCAGGACAGGGCTGAAGTAGGGAAATGCGCTTTATATGTGAGAAGTAGGAATACAAGAAGTGTTAGGCTAGACAGATTTTGAGGTGTGGAGTATGCGTTTATATGTGAAAGATAGGGAAATCGAGGAGGGATGGTAGGCAGAACAAGGGTGCAGTAGGGGAATGCGCTTTATATGAGAGAAGTAGGTATACGAGATGAAGTGCTAGGCTAGACAGAGTTTGAGGTGTGGAGTATGCGTTTATATGTCAAAGATAGGGAAAACGCGGAGGGATAATTGGCAGGACATAGCTGAAGTAGGGAAATGCGCTTTAAATGAGAGAAGTAGGAATATGAGGAGAAGTAATAGGCTAGACGGAGTTTGAGGTTGGAGTATGCGTTTATACGTTAAAGATAGGGAAATCGCGGAGGGATGATAGGCAGGACAGGTTAGAAGTAGGGGAATGCGCTTTATATGAGCGAAGTAGGAATACGAGGAGCAGTGATAGGCTAGACAGAGTTTATGGTGAGGAGTGTGCGTTTATATGTGAAAGATAGGGGAAACGCGTTGACGCGATAGGCAGGGCAGGGCCGAAGTAGGGGAATGCGCTTTATACGAGAGAAGTAGGAATACGAGGAGAAGTGCTAGGCTAGACAGAGTTTGAGGTGTGGAGTATGCGTTTATATGTGAAAGATAGGGAAATCGCGGAGGGATGATAGGCAGGACAGGTTTGAAGTAGGGGAATGCGCTTTATATGAGCGAAGTAGGAATAAGAGGAGCAGTGCTAGGCTAGACAGACTTTGAGGTTTTGAGTGTTCGTTTATATGTGAAAGATAGGGGAAACGCTTAGGGACGATAGGCAGGGCAGGGCCGAAGTAAGGGAATGCGCTTTATACGAGTGAAGTAGGAATACGAGGAGAAGTGCTGGGCTATAGAGAGTTTGAGGTAAGGAGTGTGCATTTATATGTGAAAGATAGGGAAAATGCGGAGAAATCATAGGCAGGACAGGGCTGAAGTAGGGGAATGCGTTTTATATGTGAGAAGTAGGAATACGGGAAGTTCTAGGCTAGACAGTGTTTGAGGTGTGCAGTATGCGTTTATAAGAGAAAGATAGGGAAAACGCAGACAGATGATAGGCAGGACAGGGCTGAAGTAGAAAAATGCGCTTTATATGAGAGAAGTAGGATTACGAGGAGAAGTGCTAGGCTAGACAGAGTTTGAGGTGTGGAGTATGTGTTTATATGTGAAAGACAAAGAAAACAATGACGGATGATAAGCAGGACCGGACCGAATTAGGGGAAGGCGCTTTGTATAAGAGAAGTAGGAATACGAGGAGAAGTGCTAGGCTAGACAGAATTTAAGCTGTGGAGTATGCGTTTATATGTGAAAGATAGGGAAAACGCGGAGGGATGATTGGCAGGACTGGACTGAAGTAGGGGAATTTGGTTTTTAATGAGAGAAGTAGGAATACGAGGAGAAGTACTAGGCTAGACAGAGTTTGAGGTGTGGAGTATGCGCTGATATGTGAAAGATAGGGAAAACGCGGAGGGATGATAGGGGGGACAGGGCTGAAGTAGGGGAATGCGCTTTATATGAGAGATGTAGGAATACGAGGAGAAGTGCTAGGCTAGACAGAGTTTAAGGTGTGGAGTATGCGTTTATATGTGAAAGATAGGGAAAACGCGGAGGGATGATTGACAGGACATAGCTGAAGTAGGGAATGCGTTTTATATGAGAGAATTACGAATACGAGGAGAAGTAACAGGCTAGACAGATTTTGAGGTTGGAGTATGCGTTTATGTGTGAAAGATAGGGGAAAAGGCGTAGGGATGGTAAGCAGGACAGGGCTGAAGTAGGGGAATGAGCTTTATATGAGAGAAGTGGGTTTACTAGGAGAAGTGCTAGGCTAGACAGAGTTTGAGGTGTGGTTTATGCGTTTATATGTGAAAGATAGGGAAATCGCGTAGGGATTTTTTTTTTTTTTTTTTTTGAGCAATGTATTTATTAGTTTACTGTATTTTGGGATAGGTGTTTAGGTGAATATGGAAACTACTACACAAGAAGGATAGATCACTTTTGTTTCTTCTTCTTCTTCTTATCCCTATTCTTAGCATATGCCTTCCTGCAGTGGACACTTAGAGCTTCCTTAAATGCGGGAGATCCAAGGCCAAAGTGGTCCTTTTGTCCAACTCCCAGCGTTCCTTCCGGATAAATCTCTGGAAGGCCTGCATATTCACTGCATCCCCAACTTTTAGTACCCAAAAATAAGTTGCAAAGATGAGCCAAGTAAGGGCATCTGTCAGTTTCTTGTCACCGTGTGTGAATTCGAGATTCAGATAGACCTCCCGTGGAAACATCTGCACGCCACTACAAATCACTCCTATGCGACCATATATCCAGTCCCATATTGGGCGTACGACGGCACAATCAACCAACTTGTGACTCAAAGTCTCCACCGCAGAACACCTGAGGCAGAGATTTGATGTTGCTCTGCCATGCCGCCACAATTTGTCAGCTGTCGGAACAACCTCATTGACGGCCGAGTAAACCGCAGCTTTCCAGTCAGTGGGGATCTTCGGATTCTGAAATTTTTCCCAAATTGTACTCCATCGCCTAAGCGAATAGTTTTGTTGTACCCGAGGTAGAACACTGGTGGTAGACATCAGATATTTGTAAAAGAAGGCTGACCGAGTAAAGGCCAACCTCTGCGTAGTAATGGTGGGTAGGTCCGCAAATGTCTTCCACCACCGCCGAAATTCGGGTAGCCGCCTATCTGGAAGACGAAGTTGAGCTGCCCAAAGCGATCGCTGTAGCGGAAGGCCCTCACCGTCCAGAACACGCAGTATAGTTTTCCCAAGAAGTACCAGACATTTCACATCCACTGCGATCAACCCACAACCACCTTTATTAACTGGTAGACGTAGTTGTTCCCTGGAAACCCGATAAGCAGCTCCGGACCAGAGAAAATAACCAATAAGGCATTCGATCCTCTGAGAAAATTGCTTGGTAATAGGCAACACTTGAGCAATGTACCAAATCCTACTGAGGGCGTAAGTATGCACATACCACACTCGTTGGAAAAGGTTTAGTGACCGAGTCCGCTGCTCTACTAAGAGCACCCGTAACTTCGTCAGCTTGTCAGCCCAATTAACTGCCACAGTCTCGCGAAAACACTGCGTAAACACCACTCCCAAGATCTTCGTGCGGCTTACTATCCGCATACCATGAAGGTTCAGGGGTTCTGGCCAATGACCAAACTGTAACACCTCCGACTTGGTAAAGTTTAGTTGGGCACCAGAAAAGGAACAATAGTCGCGTAGACACCGATGTAAGGTGACCATGTCCGCGTTGTTTGCCAGGAAGACAGTCACATCACCCGCATAGGCGGTAAGTCGGAATCGCTGACCGTGCAGTTCTATGCCGCCGAGGGATGACTGTAGTTGTCTCAAAAGGGGATCGAGGCTCAACGCAAATAAACCCATAGACAGTGGGCAACCCTGTCTGACTGACCGCTCTATGCGGAGAATCGGAGAAAGGTATCCGTTGCAGAGTATCCTGGATGTCGCAGCAGCATAAAGGTTTTGTAATAATGAAAGGAACCGCCCTGGGATCCCCAAGTGCCGCATAAGCGACCATAGGTAAGAATGACTAACGTTATCAAAGGCCTTCTCAAAGTCAAGGTTAACCAATGCCACTGGAAGCTTCGCGGTTTCAACATGAGAAGTCACATCCCTCAATAAGCCAATATTTTGGATGATGTTCCTGCCACTCGGAACCACAGTCTGGACGTTGCAGAGAATTGCTCCATAAACCAGATTCAGCCTTGAAGAAAGCACCTTCGCCAGTAACTTGTAGTCGCAATTGAGCAAGGTAATCGGTCTAAACTCTATAACGGTTCTCGCACATCGATGCTTCGGAAGCAGTAGTATTACACCTTCAACAAACTTCTCGGTAACCTTAGAGGAGCGCTGAATTTCTGAAAAAACTGCTGTGAGTTCGGTAGCAATGACGTCCCAAAACGTGGAATAGAAGGCATACGGAATACCATCCGGACCAGGAGCAGTGTTCTGCTTCACACTCTGCAACCCAGCCGCTAGTTCTGCAGAGGTAATAGGTTGCAAAAGAGAGGAGCCGCTCTGCGAAGGCAGATGACAATGCAGCGGGAACGAGGCGGCACCAGTATCGGAAACTTTGGAAAACATAGCACTGAAATAGTCATGAAAGCAGCGGATGATAGCACAGGATCCAGAAATTATCCGCCCATCGTGACAAAGTTCAGGTATAAAACGCTGCCTGCCCTGCTGGCGCTCTCCGGCAAGATGAAAAAGGGAGAAGGTTTCTTCTGCAGCCATATGTCGACGATGGGAGACGTCTCGAAGGCGGAGCATTTCCAATTGCTTTAACGAAATTTGTTCCTTAATAGCATGCAGACTTTGGGACACATCATGACCGGCTCTTTGCAGTTCAGCGAGATCCTGTAATGCAGCATAATAGAAATCCAGCAGCTCTCGCCGTTCCCTGGCTCGTTGGAGAACTGCCCGTTTAAAAAGGGAAATAATTGCTGGTTTAGCCTTATAAAGCCACCAGGAAAGTTTGTTGCGGGAATTGAGGAACGAGGGACGCAACTTTCCCCACAGTAAGCGGAAGTCTCGATGGCAATCTTCCTCCGCGAAAATGGATACAGGAATCCTCCAGTAACCTCTCCCAGGTGTGGGAACAGGTGCACTCTGCGTAATCCGACAGACGACTGCATGGTGATCACTGAACGCAAGGGGATGCACTCGAAGATCATGGACCGTAAGAACCAAGGTGCGAGAGAAATAAAATCTGTCAATTCTAGAAGCCGACAATCCACGGACAAAGGTGAAGTCCACACGAGAACCATATTTGGACTCCCAGGCATCCACAAGGTCAAAATGCGTCACGATTTGCTTGAGCATAGGACTAAGGTTGGGCAACCCACGCTGATCTTTGGCAGCAACAGTACAGTTAAAATCACCACCAATGAGATATGTTGAACCCTTAGAAAGGGCATTGAGAAGAGCGGTTTTGAAGAATAGTTCCCGTTCAGACCGACGTTGAGAGCCAGAAGGTGCATACAAATTGATCAAGACTATGTCAGTGTACAGGGCGGAGAGGAGGCGTCCAGAGGGATGTAAGTCGACATTGGTGAGACGCATTCCTTTGCGGTAAAGCAATGCCGTTCCTCGACCGTCCGGTCCAAGATTGACGATGTTCTCATAATGACACAGAAAATCAAGATTGGGCACATTGACTTCCTGTAAAAATCCAACATCCACATCATATAAGTGTAGAAATGCAGCAAGTAAATGCTGATTTACCGGATTACGAAGACCATCAACGTTTATAGAAACAAAGACGTGAAGAAGTGTCATATATGAAAAACCACGAATGAAAGGGTCTCCAGAAGGAACAGCACAGACAAGGAAATACAGCACTACTAGGGGACTGGACACCAAGAACGGGAGATTTAAACTGATCCGCCACCTTTCTCGCCTGGTTTGTCACGCGGCAATGTAGGTAACACATACGGATGCACTCTGTGTTTCTGCGAAGATTTGTCTTTCAGTGTATCAGCTTTCTCATAATCACCATCCGGAGTCACGGCAGGCAGGCCAGGCAACTCGAAAGTATCCAAATCGTTTGCCTCCAACGGTAAGGCGCGGTCCACGTCCTCTGACCAGGGTTGAGGTATCGTATCGCCATCCTGAGGTGGAGGTTCTGTTTTGCGAAGCCGTGGATCCCGTGACTGCGTCGCTTTCTCAGGTAGCAATTGCCGGTTTACAGTCGCAACTCTCGGTGCTTGAGAGGCTACTGCCTCACCTTTCAGCTTCTTAGAATCAGGTTCGCCTTCCGAATGACTGCGTTGCAAAGAGTCCGTAACAGCATTGTCAGATGTGATGGAAGGTGCAGCCCTCTGGTCATTAGTAGGAGTCACTGAAGTCGCTGAGATGGGCACTGCGGCAGCCGTAACCGCCGAAGGAACTGCAGCAACCATTGCCACGTCCGCTGGAGGCACCGCATCAGGTGAAACAACGTCGTTCTCGGAGATTGGTTTAAACAACTCACTCATCAGCTGATGCCGTAGCCGGGATTGAGGAGGAACAGATGCCCGAAACCAGCGTTGAGGACAATCTGCTTTCAGATGTGTGTTATCCTTGCAAATGAAACAAACCTGTTCTTGTCCACTGTAGGTAATGTAGGCCTCAAACCCGGCAATCTTTAACGTGGAAGGTATCGGTTTAGTAAGTTGAATATGCACTAAACGTATACCAGTGGAAACTGCAAATCTATAACGGCCAGACCAACCGTCAGTAGTGATGTGCAGTGTCTTGCCGTAATGCTGAAGCTCGTAAACTACCCTGTCGTTACTGATTTCAGGTGGCACATTGTAGACGCGAACCAAAGTATATTCTTTATCTGCCGCCGTAAGTTGCCCATCCGTCACTTCACCGGACATTAAAGCAAATTGGAATGCTCCTTCGTATTTACGTAGTACTTCTTCATAAACACTGCACTGTTGAAACTTGATATAAACAGCGTTTTCTCTTCCCACCAACTGAATTGTATGTACCTGCGCTGGTGTGAGTTCCAAAGTGTGGTGCATCCATTCGTGAATTTCAAAAGCCGTGGGCCGTTGCATACTCTTATTAAACGCAACTTTTATAGTATTTTTACGTACTGCCTTCTGTTGCTCCATTTCACTGCTGACACTCAATACACCACCAACACGAAAACAAGAGGCGCGGCAACAACCAAGCGCTCTCCAACTCGCGATGTGCACCGGCCAAGGGCCAGACCACGACTGGGATGATAGGCAGGACAGGTTTGAAGTAGGGGAATGCGCTTTATATTGTAGAAGTAGGTAGGAATACGAGGATAAGTGCTAGGCTAGACAGAGTTTGAGGCGCGGAGTATGCGTTTATATGTGAAAGATAGGAAAAACGCGGGGGGATGATAGGAGGGACGGGGCTGAAGCAGTGGAATGCGCTTTATATGAGAGAAGTAGGAATACGAGGAGAAGTTCTAAGCTATACAGAGTTAAAGTGTGGAGAATGCGTTTATATGTAAAAGATAGAGAAAATGCGCAGGGATGATTGGTAGGACATAGGTGAATTAGGGAAATGCGCTTTATATGAGAGAATTAGGAATACGAGGAGAAGCACTTGGCTAGACAGGGTTTGAGGTTGGAGTATGCGTTTATATGTGAAAGATAGGGACATCGCGGAGGGAGGATAGGCAGGACAGGTTAAAAGTAGGGGAATGCGCTTTATATGAGCGAAGTAGAAATAAGAGGAGCAGTGCTAGGCTAGACAGACTTTGAGGTATGGAGTGTGCGTTTATATGTGAAAGATAGGGGAAACGCGTAGGGACGATAGGCAGGGCAGGGCCGAAGTAGCGGAATGCGCTTTATACGAGAGAAGTAGGAATTCGAGGAGAAGTGCTAGGCTATAAAGAGTTTGAGGTGTGGAGTGTGCATTTATATGTGAAAGATATGGAAAACGCGGAGGAATCATAGGCAGGACAGGGCTGAAGTAGGGGAATGCGCTTTATATGTGAGAAGTAGGAATACGAGGAGAAGTGCTAGGCTAGACAGAGTTTGAGGTGTGCAGTATGCGTTTATAAGTGAAAGATAGGGAAAACGCAGAGGGATGATAGGCAGGACAGGGCTGAGTAGAAAAATGCGCTTTATATGAGAGAAGTAGGATTACGAGGAGACGTGCTAGGCTAGACAGAGTTTGAGGTGTGGAGTATGTGTTTATATGTGAAAGAAAAAGAAAACACGGAGGGATAATAAGCAGGACAGGGCTGAAGTAGGGGAATGCGCTTTATATGAGAGAAGTAGGAATAGGAGAACTGCTAGGCTAGACAGAGTTTGAGGTGTAGAGTAAGCTTGTATATGTGAAAGATGAGAAAACGGGGAGGGAAGATAGGCAGGACTGGGGTGCAATAGAAGAATGTGGTTTATATGAGAGAAGTAGGAATACGAGGAGATGTGCTAGTCTAGACAGAGTTTGAAGTGTGGATTATGTGTTTGTATGTGAAAGATAGGATAAACGAGGAGGGATGATTTGCAGGACAGGGCTGAAGTCGGGGAATGCGCTTTATATGAGAGAAGTAGGAATAGGAGAACTGCTAGGCTAGACAGAGTTTGAAGTGTGGAGTATGCTTTTATATGTGAAAGATAGGGAAAATGCGCAGGGATGATTGGCAGCCAGGGTTGAAGTAGATGAATGCGCTTTATATGGGAGAAGTAGGAATACGAGGAGAAGTGCTAGACTAGAGAGAGTTTGAGGTGTGAAGTATGCCTTTATATGTGAAAGATAGGGAAAACGCGGAGGGACGATAGGCAGGACACGGCTGAAGTAGGGGAATGCGCTTTATATAGGAGAAGTAGGAATACGCGGAGAAGTGCTAGGCTAGACAAATTTTGATGTGTGGAGTATGTGTTTACATGTGAAGGATAGGGAAATCGCGGAGGGTGATAGGCAGGACATAGCTGAAGTAGGGGAATGCGCTTTATATGAGATAAGTAGAAGCACGAGGAGAAGTGCTAGGCTAGACAGAGTTTGAGGTTTGGAGTATGCGTTTATATGTGAAAGATAGGGAAAACGCGGAGGGATGATTGGCAGGACAGGGCTGAAGTAGGAGAATGCGCTTTATATGAGAGAATTGGAATACAAGGACAAGTGCTATGCTAGACAGATTTTGAGGTGTGGAGTATGCGTTTATATGTGAAAGATAGGGAAAACGTGGAGGGATGATAGGCAGGACAGGGCTGAAGTAGGGGAATGCGCGTTATATAGTAGACGTATGTAGTAATACGAGGAGAAGTGCATCGCTAGACAGAGTTTAAGGCGCGGGGTATGCGTTATATGTGAAAGATAGGGAAAACGCGGAGGGATGATAGGCAGGACAGGGCTGAAGTAGGATAATGCGCTTTATATGAGAGAAGTAGGAATGCGAGGAGAAGTGCTAGGGTAAACAGACTTTACGGTTTGGAGTATACGTTTATATGTGAAAGATAGGGAAACGCGGACGGATGATAGGAGGGATGGGGCTGAAGTAGTGGAATGCGCTTTATATGAGAGAAGTAGGAATACGAGGAGAAGTGCTAAGCTAGACAGAGTTAAAGTGTGGAGTATGCGTTTATATGTGAAAGATAGGGAAAATGCGCAGGGATGATTGGCAGGACATAGCTGAAGTAGGGAAATGCGCTTAATATGAGAAAAGTAGGAATACGAGGGAAGTACTAGGCTAGACAGAGTTTGACGTTGGAGCATGCGTTTATATGTGAAAGATAGGGAAATCGCGGAGGGAGGATAGGCAGGACAGGTTAGAAGTAGCGGAATGCGCTTTATACGACAAAAGTGGGAATACGAGGGAAGTGCTAGGCTAGACAGAGTTTGAGGTGTGGAGTATGCGTTTATATGTGAAAGATAGGGAAAACGTTGAGGATTGATAAGCAGGACAGGGCTGAAGTAGTGGAAGGCGCTTTGTATAAGAGAATTAGGAATACGAGGAGATGTGCTAGGCTAGACAGAGTTTGAGGTGTGGAGTATGCGTATATATGTGAATGACAGGGAAAACGTTGAGGATTGATAAGCAGGACAGGGCTGAAGTAGGGGAATGCGTGTTGTATAAGAGAAGTAGGAATAAGAGGAGAAGTGCTAGACTAGACAGAGTTTGAGGTGTGGAGTTTGCGTTTATTTGTGAAAGATATGGAAAACGCGGAGGAATGATAGGCAGGACTGGGGTGAAGTAGGGGAATGCGCTTTATATGGGAGAAGTAGGAATGCGAGGAGAAGTGCTGGACTAGACAGAGTTTCAGGTGTGGAGTTTGCGTTTATATGTGAAAGATGAGAAAACGCGGAGGGAAAATAGCCAGGACTGGGGTGCAATAGAAGAATGCGGTTTATATAACAGAAGTAGGAATACGAGGTGAAGTGCTAGGCTAGACAGAGTTTGAGGTGTGGGGTATGCGTTTATATGTGAAAGATAGGGAAATCGCGGAGGGATGATAGGCAGGACAGGTTTGAAGTACAAAAATGCGCTTTATATGAGAGAAGTAGGAATACGAGGAGAAGTTCTAGGCTGGACAGAGATTGAGGTGTGGAGTATGCGTTTATATGTGAAAGAAAGGGAAAACGCGGAGGATTTATCAGCAGGACAGGGGTGAATTAGGGGAAGGCGCTTTGTATCAGAGAAGTAGGAATACGAGGAGAAGTGCTAGGCTAGACAGAGTTTGAGGTGTGGAGTATGCGTTTATATGTAAAAGCTAGGGAAAACGCGGAGGGATGATAGGCAGGACAGGGCTGAAGTAGGGAAATGCGCTTTATATGTGAGAATTGGGAATACGAGGAGAAGTGCTACGCTAGACAGAGTTTGAGGTGTGGAGTATGCGTTTATATGTGAAAGATGGGAAAAACGAGGAGGGATGGTAGGCAGAACAGGGGTGCAGTAGGGGAAAGCGGTTTATATGAGAGAAGTAGAAATACGAGGAGAAGTGCTAGACTAGACAGAGTTTGAGGTGTGGAGTTTGCGTTTATTTGTGAAAGATAGGGAAAATGCGCAGGGATGATTGGCAGGACATAGCTGAAGTAGGGAAATGCGCTTAATATGAGAAAAGTAGGAATACGAGGAGACGTGCTACGCTAGACACAGTTTGAGGTGTGGAGTATGTGTTTATATGTGAAAGAAAAAGAAAACACGGAGATATTATAAGCTGGACAGGGCTGAAGTAGGGGAAGGCGCTTTGTATAAGAGAAGTAGGAATACGAGGAGAAGTGCTAGGCCAGACAGTGTTTGAGGTGTGGAGTTTGCGTTTATATGTGAAAGATGAGAAAACGGGGAGGGAAGATAGGCAGGACTGGGGTGCAATAGAAGAATGTGGTTTATATGAGAGAAGTAGGAATACGAGGAGAAATGCTAGTCTAGACAGAGTTTGAGGTGTGGAGTATGTGTTGATATGTGAAAGATAGGAAAAACGAGGAGGGATGATTTGCAGGACAGGGCTGAAGTCGGGGAATGCGCTTTGTATGAGAGAAGTAGGAATACGAGAAGTGCTAGGCTAGACAGAGTTTGAGGTGTGGAGTATGCGTTTATATGTGAAAGATAGGCAAAACGCGGAGGGACGATAGGCAGGACACGGCTGAAGTAGGGGAATGCGCTTTATATGGGAGAATTAGGAATACGCGGAGAAGTGCTAGGCTAGACAAATCTTGATGTGTGGTGTATCTGTTTACATGTGAAGGATAGGGAAAACACGGAGGGTGATAGGCAGGACAGAGCTGAAGTAGGGGAATGCGCTTTATATGAGATAAGTAGAAGTACGAGGAGAAGTGCTAGGCTACACAGAGTTTGAGGTTTGGAGTATGCGTTTATATGTGAAAGATAGAGAAAACGCGGAGGGATGATTGGCAGGACAGGGCTGAAGTAGGAGAATGCGCTTTATATGAGAGAAGTAGGAATACGAGGACAAGTGCTAGGCTAGACAGAGTTGGAGGTGTGGAGTATGCGTTTATATGTGAAAGATAGGGAAAACGTGGAGGGATGATAGGCAGGACAGGGCTGAAGTAGGGGAATGCGCTTTATATAGTAGACGTATGTAGTAATACGAGGAGAAGTGCTAGGCTAGACAGAGTTTGAGGTGTGGAGTATGCGTTTATATGTGAAAATAGGTAAAACGAGGAGGGATGGTAGGCAGGACAGGGGTGCATTAGGGGAAAGCGGTTTATATGAGAGAAGTAGAAATACGAGGAGAAGTGCTAGGCTAGACAGAGTTTAAGGTGTGGAGTATGCGTTTATATGTGAAATATAGGGAAAACGCGGAGGGATGATTGGCAGGACAGGGCTGAAGTAGGAGAATGCGCTTTATATAGTAGACGTATGTAGAAATACGAGGAGAAGTGCTAGACTAGACAGAGTTTGAGGTGTGGAGTATGCGCTTATATGTGAAAATAGGGAAAACGAGGAGGGATGGTAGGCAGGACAGGGGTGCAGTAGGGGAAAGCGGTTTATATGAGAGCAGTAGAACTACGGGGAGAAGTGCTAGGCTAGACAGAGTTTAAGGTGTGGAGTATGCGTTTATATGTGAAAGATAGGGAAAACGTTTAGGATTGATAAGCAGGACAGGGCTGAAGTAGTGGAAGGCGCTTTGTATAAGAGAAGTTGGAATACGAGGAGATGTGCTAGGCTACACAGAGTTTGAGGTGTGGAGTATGCGTTTATATGTGAAAGACAGGAAAAACGTTGAGGATTGATAAGCAGGACAGGGCTGAAGTAGGGGAATGCGCTTTGTATAAGAGAAGTAGGAATAAGAAGAGAAGTGCTAGACTAGACAGAGTTTGAGGTGTGGAGTTTGCGTTTATTTGTGAAAGATAGGGAAAATGCGCAAGGATGATTGGCAGGACATAGCTGAAGTAGGGAAATGCGCTTAATATGAGAAAAGTAGGAATACGAGGAGAAGTGCTACGCTAGACACAGTTTGAGACCCGGGGTATGCGTTTATATGTGAGAGATAGGGAAAACGTTGAGGATTGATAAGCAGGACAGGGCTGAAGTAGTGGAAGGCGCTTTGTATAAGAGAAGTAGGAATACGAGGAGATGTGCTAGGCTAGACAGAGTTTGAGGTATGGAGTATGCGTTTATATGTGAAAGACAGGGAAAACGTTGAGGATTGATAAGCAGGACAGGGCTGACGTAGGGGAGTGCGCTTTGTATAAGAGAAGTAGAAATAAGAGGAGAAGTGCTAGACTAGACAGAGTGTGAGGTGTGGAGTTTGCGTTTATTTATGAAAGATATGGAAAACGCGGAGGAATGATAGGCAGGACTGGGCTGAAGTAGGGGAATGCGCTTTATATGGGAGAAGTAGGAATGCGAGGAGAAGTGCTAGACTAGACAGAGTTTCAGGTGTGGAGTTTGCGTTTATATGTGAAAGATGAGAAAACGCGGAGGGAAGATAGCCAGGACTGGGGTGCAATAGAAGAATGCGGTTTATATAAGAGAAGTAGGAATACGAGGAGAAGTGCTAGGCTAAACAGAGTTTGAGGTGTGGAGTACGCGTTTACATGTGAAAGATAGGGAAATCGCGGAGGGATGATAGGCAGGACAGGTTTGAAGTAGGGGAATGCAGCAATACGCGGAGAAGTGCTAGGCTAGACAGAGTTTGAGGTGTGGAATATGCGTTTATATGTGAAAGATAGGGAAAACGCTGAGGGATAATTGGCAGGACAGGGATGAAGTAGGGGAATGCGCTTTATATGAGAGAAGTACAAATACGAGAAGAAGTGCTAGGCTAGACAGATTTTGAGAAGTGTAGTATGCGTTTATATGCGAAAGATAGGGAAAACGCGGAGGGATGATAGGTAGGACAGGGCTGAATTAGGAGAATGCCCTTTATATGAGAGAAGTAGGAATACGAGGAGTAGTACTAGGCTAGACAGAGTTTGAGTTGTGGAGTATGCCTTTATATGTGAAAGATATGGAAA
This sequence comes from Deroplatys truncata, assembly GCA_030765065.1. Taxonomy (NCBI): domain Eukaryota; kingdom Metazoa; phylum Arthropoda; class Insecta; order Mantodea; family Mantidae; genus Deroplatys; species Deroplatys truncata. The sequence goes on from CM060990.1 coordinate 657,466,881, forward strand.
ACGCGGAGGGATGATAGGCAAGACAGGGTTGAAGTACAAAAATGCGCTTTATATGAGAGAAGTAGGAATACGAATAGAAGTTCTAGGCTAGACAGGGATTGAGGTGTGGAGTATGCGTTTATATGTTAAAGACAGGGAAAACGCGGAGGATTTATAAGCAGGACAGGGGTGAATTAGGGGTAGGCGCTTTGTATCAGAGAAGTAGGAATACGAGGAGAAGTGCTAGGCTAGACAGAGTTTGAGGTGTGGAGTATGCGTTTACATGTAAAAGCTAGGGAAAACGCGGAGGGATGATAGGCAGGATAGGGCTGAAGTAGGGAAATGCGCTTTATATGTGAGAATTGGGAATACGAGGAGAAGTGTTACGATAGACAGAGTTTGAGGTGTGGAGTATGCGTTTATATGTGAAAGATGGGGAAAACGAGGAGGGATGGTAGGCAGAACAGGGGTGCAGTAGGGGAAAGCGGTTTATATGAGAGAAGTAGATATACGAGGAGAAGTGCTAGGCTAGACAGAGTTTGAGGTGTGGAGTATGCGTTTATATGTGATCGCTAGGGAAAACGCGGAGGGATGATAGGCAGAACAGGGCTGAAGTAGGGAAATGCGCTTTATATGAGAGAAGTAGTAATACCAGGAGAAGTGCTAGGCTATACAGAGTTTCAGGTGTGCAGTATGCGTTTATATGTTAAGATAGGGAAATCGCGGAGGGATCATAGGAAGGACCGGGCTGAAGTTGGGGAAGGCGTTTGTATAAGAGAAGTAGGAATACGAGGAGAAGTGCTAGGCTAGACAGATTTTGAGGTGTGGAGTATGCGTTTATAAGTGAAAGCTAGGGAAAACGCGGAGGGATGATAGGCAGGACAGGGCCGAAGTAGGGGAATGCGCTTTATACGACAGAAGTAGGAATACGAGGAGAAGTGCTAAGCTAGACAAAGCTTGAGGTGTGGAGTATGCGTTTGTAAGTGAAAGATGGGGAAACCGAGGAGGGATCGTAGGCAGGACAGGGCTGAATTAGGAGAATGCGCTTTATATGAGAGAAGTAGGAATACGAGGACAAGTGCTAGGCTAGACAGATTTTGAGGTGTAGAGTATGCGCTTATATGTGAAAGATAGGGAAAACGCGGACGGATGATAGGCAGGACAGGGCTGAAGTAGGGCAATGCGCTTTATATAGTAGACGTATGTAGGAATACGAGAAGAAGTGCTAGACTAGACAGAGTTTGAGGTGTGGAGTATGCGTTTATATGTGAAAATAGGGGAAACGAGGAGGGATGGTAGGCAGGACAGGGGAGCAGTAGGGGATAGCGGTTTATATGAGAGCAGTAGAGCTACGGGGAGAAGTGCTAGGCTAGACAGAGTTTAAGGTGTGGAGTATGCGTTTATATGTGAAAGATAGGGAAAACGCGGAGGGATAATAGGCAGGACAGGGCTGAGGTAGGACAATGCCCTTTATATGAGAGAAGTAGGAATTCGAGGAGTAGTGCTAAGCTAGACAGAGTTTGAGGTGTGGAGTATGCCTTTATATGTGAAAGATATGGAAAACGCGGAGGGATCATAGGAAGGACCGGGCTGAAGTTGGGGAAGGCGTTTGTATAAGAGAAGTAGGAATACGAGGAGAAGTGCTAGGCTAGACAGATTTTGAGGTGTGGAGTATGCGTTTATAAGTGAAAGCTAGGGAAAACGCGGAGGGATGATAGGCAGGACAGGGCTGAAGTAGGGGAAAGCGGTTTATATATATGAGAAGTACAAATACGAGGAGAAGTGCTAGGCTAGACAGATTTTGAGGTGTGGAGTATGCGTTTATATGTGAATGATAGGGAAATCGAGGAGGGATGGTAGGCAGAATAGGGGTGCAGTAGGGGAAAGCGGTTTATATTTGAGAAGTAGAAATACGAGGAGAAGTGCTAGGCTAGACAGATTTTGAGGTGTGGAGTATGCGCTTATATGTGAACGATAGGGAAATCGCGGAGGGATGAAAGGCAGGACAGGTTTGAAGTAGGGGAATGCAGCAATACGCGGAGAAGTGCTAAGCTAGACAGAGCTTGAGGTGTGGTTTATGCGTTTATATGTGAAAGATAGGGAAATCGCGTAGGGATGATAGGCTGGACAGGTTTGAAGTAGGGGAATGCGCTTTATATTGTAGAAGTAGGTAGGAATACGAGGATAAGTGCTAGGCTAGACAGAGATTGAGGCGCGGAGTATGCGTTTATATGTGAAAGATAGGAAAAACGCGGAGGGATGATAGGAGGGACGGAACTGAAGCAGTGGAATGCGCTTTATATGAGAGAAGTAGGAATACGAGGAGAAGTGCTAAGCTAGACAGAGTTAAAGTGTGGAGAATGCGTTTATATGTAAAAGATAGGGAAAATGCGCAGGGATGATTGGTAGGACATAGCTGAAGTAGGGAAATGCGTTTTATATGAGAGAATTAGGAATACGAGGAGAAGCACTAGGCTAGACAGGGTTTGAGGTTGGAGTATGCGTTTATATGTGAAAGATAGGGACATCGCGGAGGGAGGATAGGCAGGACAGGTTAGAAGTAGGGGAATGCGCGTTATATGAGCGAAGCACGAATAAGAGGAGCAGTGCTAGGTTAGACAGACTTTTAGGTGTGGAGTGTGCGTTTATATGTGAAAGATAGGGGAAACGCGTAGAGACGATAGGCAGGACAGGGCCGAAGTAGGGGAATGCGCTTTGTATAGTAGACGTATGTAGTAATACGAGGAGAAGTGCATCGCTAGACAGAGTTTAAGGCGCGGGGTATGCGTTTATATGTGAAAGATAGGGAAAACGCGGAGGGATGATAGGCAGGACAGGGCTGAAGTAGAATAATGCGCTTTATACGACAGAAGTAGGAATACGAGGAGAAGTGCTAAGCTAGACAAAGTTTGAGGTGTGGAGTATGCGTTTATAAGTGAAAGATGGGGAAAACGAGGAGGGATCGTAGGCAGGACAGGGAATTAGGAGAATGCGCCTTATATGAGAGAAGTAGGAATACGAGGACAAGTGCTAGGCTAGACAGATTTTGAGGTGTGGAGTATGCGCTTATATGTGAAAGATAGGGAAAACGAGGAGGGATGGTAGGCAGGACAGGGCTGAAGTAGGGCAATGCGCTTTATATAGTAGACGTATGTAGGAATACGAGGAGAAGTGCTAGACTAGACAGAGTTTGAGGTGTGGAGTAGGCGTTTATATGTGAAAATAGGGAAAACGAGGAGGCATGGTAGGCAGGACAGGGGAGCAGTAGGGGAAAGCGGTTTATATGAGAGCAGTAGAACTACGGGGAGAAGTGCTAGGCTAGACAGAGTTTAAGGTGTGGAGTATGCGTTTATATGTGAAAGATAGGGAAAACGCGGAGGAATAATAGGCAGGACAGGGCTGATGTAGGACAATGCCCTTTATATGAGAGAAGTAGGAATTCGAGGAGTAGTGCTAGGCTAGACAGAGTTTGAGGTGTGGAGTATGCCTTTATATGTGAAAGATATGGAAAACGCGGAGGGATGATAGGCAGGACCGGGCTGAATTTGGGGAAGGCGTTTGTATCAGAGAAGTAGGAATACGAGGAGAAGTGCTAGGCTATACAGAGTTTCAGGTGTGCAGTATGCGTTTATATGTTAAAGATAGGGAAATCGCGGATGGAGGATAGGCAGGACAGGTTAGAAGTAGGGGAATGCGTTTTATATGAGCGAAGCAGGAATAAGAGGAGCAGTGCTAGGTTAGACAGACTTTTAGGTGTGGAGTGTGCGTTTATATGTGAAAGATAGGGGAAACGCGTAGAGACGATAGGCAGGACAGGGCCGATGTAGGGGAATGCGCTTTATACGACAGAAGTAGGAATTTGAGGAGAGTGCTAAGCTAGACAAAGCTTGAGGTGTGGAGTATGCGTTTATAAGTGAAAGATGGGGAAAACGAGGAGGGATCGTAGGCAGGAAAGGGCTGAATTAGGAGAATGCGCTTTATATGAGAGAAGTAGGAATACGAGGACAAGTGCTAGGCTAGACAGATTTTGAGGTGTGGAGTATGTGTTTATATGTGAAAGAAAAAGAAAACACGGAGGGATGATAAGCAGGACAGGGCTGAAGTAGGGGAAGGCGCTTTGTATAAGAGAAGTAGGAATACGAGGAGAAGTGCTAGGCCAGACAGTGTTTGAGGTGTGGAGTTTGCGTTTATATGTGAAAGATGAGAAAACGAGGAGGAAAGATAGGCAGGACTGGGGTGCAATAGAAGAATGTGGTTTATATGAGAGAAGTAGGAATACGAGGAGAAGTGCTAGTCTAGACAGAGTTTAAAGTGTGGAGTATGTGTTTATATGTGAAAGATAGGAAAAACGAGGAGGGATGATTTGCAGGACAGGGCTGAATTCGGGGAATGCGCTTTATATGAGAGAAGTAGGAATACGAAAAGTGCTAGGCTCGACAGAGTTTGAGGTGTGGAGTATGCGTTTATATGTGAAAGATAGGGAAAATGCGCAGGGATGATTGGCAGCCAGGGTTAAAGTAGGGGAATGCGCTTTATATGGGAGAAGTAGGACAACGAGGAGAAGTGCTAGACTAGAGAGAGTTTGAGGTGTGAAGTATGCCTTTATATGTGAAAGATAGGGAAAACGCGGAGGGACGATAGGCAGGACACGGCTGAAGTAGGGAAATGCGCTTTATATGGGAGAAGTAGGAATACGCGGAGAAGTGCTAGGCTAGAAAATTTTGATGTGTGGAGTATGTGTTTACATGTGAAGGATAGGGAAAAAGCGGAGGGCGATAGGCAGGACATAGCTGAAGTAGGGGAATGCGCTTTATATGAGATAAGTAGAAGTACGAGGAGAAGTGCTAGGCTAGACAGAGTTTGAGGTTTGGAGTATGCGTTTATATGTGAAAGATAGGGAAAACGCGGAGGGATGATTGGCAGGACAGGGCTGAAGTAGGAGAATGTGCTTTATATGAGAGAAGTAGGAATACGAGGACAAGTGCTAGGCTAGACAGATTTTGAGGTGTGGAGTATGCGTTTATATGTGAAAGATAGGGAAAACGTGGAGGGATGATAGGCAGGACAGGGCTGAGGTAGGGGAATGCGCTTTGTATAGTAGACGTATGTAGTAATACGAGGAGAAGTGCATCGCTAGCCAGAGTTTAAGGCGCGGGTTATGCGTTTATATGTGAAAGATAGGGAAAACGCGGAGGGATGATAGGCAGGACAGGGCTGAAGTAGGATAATGCGCTTTATATGAGAGAAAAACGAATGCGGGAGAAGTGCTAGGCTAAACAGACTTTAAGGTTTGGAGTATGCGTTTATATGTGAAAGATAGGGAAACGCGGAGGGATAATTGGCAGGACGGGGATGAAGTAGGGGAATGCGCTTTATATGAGAGAAGTAGAAATACGAGAAGTGCTAGGCTAGACAGAGTTTGAGAAGTGTAGTATGCGTTTATATGCGAAAGATAGGGAAAACGCGGAGGGATGATAGGTAGGACAGGGCTGAATTATGAGAATGCCCTTTATATGAGAGAAGTAGGAATACGAGGAGAAGTTCTAGGCTAGACAGAGATTGAGGTGTGGAGTATGCGTTTATATGTGAAAGACAGGGAAAACGCGGAGGATTTATAAGCAGGACAGGGGTGAATTAGGGGAAGGCGCTTTGTATCAGAGAAGTAGGAATACGAGGAGAAGTGCTAGGCTAGACAGAGTTTTAGGTGTGGAGTATGCGTTTATATGTGAAAGATGGGGAAAACGAGGAGGGATGGTAGGCAGAACAGGGGTGCAGTAGGGGAAAGCGGTTTATATGAGAGAAGTAGATATACGAGAAGTGCTAGGCTAGACAGAGTTTGAGGTGTGGAGTATGCGTTTATATGTGAAAGCTAGGGAAAACGCGGAGGGATGATAGGCAGAACAGGGCTGAAGTAGGGAAATGCGCTTTATATGAGAGAAGTAGGAATACCAGGAGAAGTGCTAGGCTATACAGAGTTTCAGGTGTGCAGTATGCGTTTATATGTTAAAGATAGGGAAATCGCGGAGGGAAGATAGGCAGGACAGGTTAGAAGTAGGGGAATGCGTTTTATATGAGCGAAGCAGGAATAAGAGGAGCAGTGCTAGGTTAGACAGACTTTTAGGTGTGGAGTGTGCGTTTATATGTGAAAGATAGGGGAAACGCGTAGAGACGATAGGCAGGACAGGGCCGAAGTAGGGGAATGCGCTTTATACGACAGAAGTAGGAATACGAGGAGAAGTGCTAAGCTAGACAAAGCTTGAGGTGTGGAGTATGCGTTTGTAAGTGAAAGATGGGGAAACCGAGGAGGGATCGTAGGCAGGACAGGGCTGAATTAGGAGAATGCGCTTTATATGAGAGAAGTAGGAATACGAGGACATGTGCTAGGCTAGACAGATTTTGAGGTGTAGAGTATGCGCTTATATGTGAAAGATAGGGAAAACGATGACGGATGATAGGCAGGACAGGGCTGAAGTAGGGCAATGCGCTTTATATAGTAGACGTATGTAGGAATACGAGAAGAAGTGCTAGACTAGACAGAGTTTAAGGTGTGGAGTATGCGTTTATATGTGAAAATAGGGGAAACAAGGAGGGATGGTAGGCAGGACAGGGGAGCAGTAGGGGATAGCGGTTTATATGAGAGCAGTAGAGCTACGGGGAGAAGTGCTAGGCTAGACAGAGTTTAAGGTGTGGAGTATGCGTTTATATGTGAAAGATAGGGAAAACGCGGAGGGATAATAGGCAGGACAGGGCTGAGGTAGGACAATGCCCTTTATATGAGAGAAGTAGGAATTCGAGGAGTAGTGCTAGGCTAGACAGAGTTTGAGGTGTGGAGTATGCCTTTATATGTGAAAGATATGGAAAACGCGGAGGGATCATAGGAAGGACCGGGCTGAAGTTGGGGAAGGCGTTTGTATAAGAGAAGTAGGAATACGAGGAGAAGTGCTAGGCTAGACAGAGTCTGAGGTGTGGAGTATGCGTTTATAAGTGAAAGCTAGGGAAAACGCGGAGGGATGATAGGCAGGACAGGGCTGAAGTAGGGGAAAGCGGTTTATATATATGAGAAGTACAAATACGAGGAGAAGTGCTAGGCTAGACAGATTTTGAGGTGTGGAGTATGCGCTTATATGTGAACGATAGGGAAATCGCGGAGGGATGAAAGGCAGGACAGGTTTGAAGTAGGGGAATGCAGCAATACGCGGAGAAGTGCTAAGCTAGACAGAGCTTGAGGTGTGGTTTATGCGTTTATATGTGAAAGATAGGGAAATCGCGTAGGGATGATAGGCTGGACAGGTTTGAAGTAGGGGAATGCGCTTTATATTGTAGAAGTAGGTAGGAATACGAGGATAAGTGCTAGGCTAGACAGAGTTTGAGGCGCGGAGTATGCGTTTATATGTGAAAGATAGGAAAAACGCGGAGGGATGATAGAAGGGACGGAACTGAAACAGTGGAATGCGCTTTATATGAGAGAATTAGGAATACGAGGAGAAGTGCTAAGCTAGACAGAGTTAAAGTGTGGAGAATGCGTTTATATGTAAAAGATAGGGAAAATGCGCAGGGATGATTGGTAGGACATAGCTGAAGTAGGGAAATGCGTTTTATATGAGAGAATTAGGAATACGAGGAGAAGCACTAGGCTAGACAGGGTTTGAGGTTGGAGTATGCGTTTATATGTGAAGGATAGGGACATCGCGGAGGGAGGATAGGCAGGACAGGTTAGAAGTAGGGGAATGCGCTTTATATGAGCGAAGCACGAATAAGAGGAGCAGTGCTAGGTTAGACAGACTTTTAGGTGTGGAGTGTGCGTTTATATGTGAAAGATAGGGAAAACGCGTAGAGACGATAGGCAGGACAGGGCCGAAGTAGGGGAATGCGCTTTGTATAGTAGACGTATGTAGTAATACGAGAAGAAGTGCATCGCTAGACAGAGTTTAAGGCGCGGGGTATGCGTTTATATGTGAAAGATAGGGAAAACGCGGAGGGATGATAGGCAGGACAGGGCTGAAGTAGAATAATGCGCTTTATACGACAGAAGTAGGAATACGAGGAGAAGTGCTAAGCTAGACAAAGTTTGAGGTGTGGAGTATGCGTTTATAAGTGAAAGATGGGGAAAACGAGGAGGGATCGTAGGCAGGACAGGGCTGAATTAGGAGAATGCGCTTTATATGAGAGAAGTAGGAATACGAGGACAAGTGCTAGGCTAGACAGATTTTGAGGTGTGGAGTATGCGCTTATATGTGAAAGATATGGAAAACGAGGAGGGATGGTAGGCAGGACAAGGCTAAAGTAGGGCAATGCGCTTTATATAGTAGACGTATGTAGGAATACGAGGAGAAGTGCTAGACTAGACAGAGTTTGAGGTGTGGAGTAGGCGTTTATATGTGAAAATAGGGAAAACGAGGAGGGATGGTAGGCAGGACAGGGGAGCAGTAGGGGAAAGCGGTTTATATGAGAGCAGTAGAACTACGGGGAGAAGTGCTAGGCTAGACAGAGTTTAAGGTGTGGAGTATGCGTTTATATGTGAAAGATAGGGAAAACGCGGAGGAATAATAGGCAGGACAGGGCTGATGTAGGACAATGACGTTTATATGAGAGAAGTAGGATATCGAGGAGTAGTGCTAGGCTAGACAGAGTTTGAGGTGTGGAGTATGCCTTTATATGTGAAAGATATGGAAAACGCGGAGGGATGATAGAAAGGACCGGGCTGAATTTGGGGAAGGCGTTTGTATCAGAGAAGTAGGAATACGAGGAGAAGTGCTAGGCTATACAGAGTTTCAGGTGTGCAGTATGCGTTTATATGTTAAAGATAGGTAAATCGCGGATGGAGGATAGGCAGGACAGGTTAGAAGTAGGGGAATGCGTTTTATATGAGCGAAGCAGGAATAAGAGGAGCAGTGCTAGGTTAGACAGACTTTTAGGTGTGGAGTGTGCGTTTATATGTGAAAGATAGGGGAAACGCGTAGAGACGATAGGCAGGACAGGGCCGATGTAGGGGAATGCGCTTTATACGACAGAAGTAGGAATTTGAAATGAAATGCTAAGCTAGACAAAGCTTGAGGTGTGGAGTATGCGTTTATAAGTGAAAGATGGGGAAAACGAGGAGGGATCGTAGGCAGGACGGGGCTCAATTAGGAGAATGCGCTTTATATGAGAGAAGTAGGAATACGAGGACAAGTGCTAGGCTAGACAGATTTTGAGGTGTGGAGTATGTGTTTATATGTGAAAGAAAAAGAAAACACGGAGGGATGATAAGCAGGACAGGGCTGAAGTAGGGGAAGGCGCTTTGTATAAGAGAAGTAGGAATACGAGGAGAAGTGCTAGGCCAGACAGTGTTTGAGGTGTGGAGTTTGGGTTTATATGTGAAAGATGAGAAAACGAGGAGGAAAGATAGGCAGGACTGGGGTGCAATAGAAGAATGTGGTTTATATGAGAGAAGTAGGAATACGAGGAGAAGTGCTAGTCTAGACAGAGTTTGAGGTGTGGAGTATGTGTTTATATGTGAAAGATAGGAAAAACGAGGAGGGATGATTTGCAGGACAGGGCTGAATTCGGGGAATGCGCTTTATATGAGAGAAGTCGGAATACGAGAAGTGCTAGGCTCGACAGAGTTTGAGGTGTGGAGTATGCGTTTATATGTGAAAGATAGGGAAAATGCGCAGGGATGATTGGCAGCCAGGGATAAAGTAGGGGAATGCGCTTTATATGGGAGAAGTAGGACAACGAGGAGAAGTGCTAGACTAGAGAGAGTTTGAGGTGTGAAGTATGCCTTTATATGTGAAAGATAGGGAAAACGCGGAGGGACGATAGGCAGGACACGGCTGAAGTAGGGAAATGCGCTTTATATGGGAGAAGTAGGAATACGCGGAGAAGTGCTAGGCTAGACAAATTTTGATGTGTGGAGTATGTGTTTACATGTGAAGGATAGGGAAAAAGCAGAGGGTGATAGGCAGGACATAGCTGAAGTAGGGGAATGCGCTTTATATGAGATAAGTAGAAGTACGAGGAGAAGTGCTAGGCTAGACAGAGTTTGAGGTTTGGAGTATGCGTTTATATGTGAAAGATAGGGAAAACGCGGAGGGATGATTGGCAGGACAGGGCTGAAGTAGGAGAATGTGCTTTATATGAGAGAAGTAGGAATACGAGGACAAGTGCTAGGCTAGACAGATTTTGAGGTGTGGAGTATGCGTTTATATGTGAAAGATAGGGAAAACGTGGAGGGATGATAGGCAGGACAGGGCTGAAGTAGGGGAATGCGCTTTGTATAGTAGACGTATGTAGTAATACGAGGAGAAGTGCATCGCTAGACAGAGTTTAAGGCGCGGGTTATGCGTTTATATGTGAAAGATAGGGAAAACGCGGAGGGATGATAGGCAGGACAGGGCTGAAGTAGGATAATGCGCTTTATATGAGAGAAGTAGGAATGCGGGAGAAGTGCTAGGCTAAACAGACTTTAAGGTTTGGAGTATGCGTTTATATGTGAAAGATAGGGAAACGCGGAGGGATAATTGGCAGGACGGGGATGAAGTAGGGGAATGCGCTTTATATGAGAGAAGTAGAAATACGAGAAGTGCTAGGCTAGACAGAGTTTGAGAAGTGTAGTATGCGTTTATATGCGAAAGATAGGGAAAACGCGGAGGGATGATAGGTAGGACAGGGCTGAATTATGAGAATGCCCTTTATATGAGAGAAGTAGGAATACGAGGAGAAGTTCTAGGCTAGACCGAGATTGAGGTGTGGAGTATGCGTTTATATGTGAAAGACAGGGAAAACGCGGAGGATTTATAAGCAGGACAGGGGTGAATTAGGGGAAGGCGCTTTGTATCAGAGAAGTAGGAATACGAGGAGAAGTGCTAGGATAGACAGAGTTTTAGTTGTGGAGTATGCGTTTACATGTAAAAGCTAGGGAAAACGCGGAGGGATGATAGGCAGGACAGGGCTGAAGTTGGGAAATGCGCTTTATATGTGAGAATTGGGAATACGAGGAGAAGTGTTACGCTAGACAGAGTTTGAGGTGTGGAGTATGCGTTTATATGTGAAAGATGGGGAAAACGAGGAGGGATGGTAGGCAGAACAGGGGTGCAGTAGGGGAAAGCGGTTTATATGAGAGAAGTAGATATACGAGGAGAAGTGCTAGGCTAGACAGAGTTTGAGGTGTGGAGTATGCGTTAATATGTGAAAGCTAGGGAAAACGCGGAGGGATGATAGGCAGAACAGGGCTGAAGTAGGGAAATGCGCTTTATATGAGAGAAGTAGGGATACCAGGAGAAGTGCTAGGCTATACAGAGTTTCAGGTGTGCAGTATGCGTTTATATGTTAAAGATAGGGAAATCGCGGAGGGAAGATAGGCAGGACAGGTTAGAAGTAGGGGAATGCGTTTTATATGAGCGAAGCAGGAATAAGAGGAGCAGTGCTAGGTTAGACAGACTTTTAGGTGTGGAGTGTGCGTTTATATGTGAAAGATAGGGGAAACGCGTAGAGACGATAGGCAGGACAGGGCCGAAGTAGGGGAATGCGCTTTATACGACAGAAGTAGGAATACGAGGACAAGTGCTAGGCTAGACAGATTTTGAGGTGTGGAGTATGCGCTTATATGTGAAAGATAGGGAAAACGCGGAGGGATGATAGGCAGGACAGGGCTGAAGTAGGGCAATGCGCTTTATATAGTAGACGTATGTAGGAATGCGAGGAGAAGTGCTAGACTAGACAGAGTTTGAGGTGTGGAGTATGCCTTTATATGTGAAAGATATGGAAAACGTGGAGGTATGATAGGAAGGACCGGGCTGAAGTTGGGGAAGGCGTTTGTATAAGAGAAGTAGGAATACGAGGAGAAGTGCTAGGCTAGACAGAGTTTGAGGTGTGGAGTATGCGTTTATAAGTGAAAGCTAGGGAAAAAGCGGAGGGATGATAGGCAGGACAGGGCTGAAGTAGGGGAAAGCGGTTTATATGTGAGAAGTAGAAATCCGAGGAGAAGTGCTAGGCTAGACAGATTTTGAGCTGTGGAGTATGCGTTTATATGTGAAAGATAGGGAAATCGAGGAGGGATGGTAGGCAGAACAGGGGTGCAGTAGGGGAAAGCGGTTTATATGTGAGAAGTAGAAATACGAGGAGAAGTGCTAGGCTAGACAGATTTTGAGGTGTGGAGTATGCGCTTATATGTGAACGATAGGGAAATCCAGGAGGGATGAAAGGCAGGACAGGTTTGAAGTAGGGGAATGCAGCAATACGCGGAGAAGTGCTAAGCTAGACAGAGCTTGAGGTGTGGTTTATGCGTTTATATGTGAAAGATAGGGAAATCGCGTAGGGATGATAGGCAGGACAGGTTTGAAGTAGGGGAATGCGCTTTATATTGTAGAAGTAGGTAGGAATACGAGGATAAGTGCTAGGCTAGACAGAGTTTGAGGCGCGGAGTATGCGTTTATATGTGAAAGATAGGAAAAACGCGGAGGGATGATAGGAGGGACGGAACTGATGCAGTGGAATGCGCTTTATATGAGAGAAGTAGGAATACGAGGAGAAGCACTAGGCTAGACAGGGTTTGAGGTTGGAGTATGCGTTTATATGTGAAAGATAGGGACATCGCGGAGGGAGGATAGGCAGGACAGGTTAGAAGTAGGGGAATGCGCTTTGTATGAGCGAAGTAGAAATAAGAGGAGCAGTGCTAGGGTAGACAGACTTTGAGGTGTGGAGTGTGCGTTTATATGTGAAAGATAGGGGAAACGCGTAGGGACGATAGGCAGGGCAGGGCCGAAGTAGCGGAATGCGCTTTATACGAGAGAAGTAGGAATACGAGGAGAAGTGCTAGGCTATAAAGATTTTGAGGTGTGGAGTGTGCATTTATATGTGAAAGATATGGAAAACGCGGAGGAATCATAGGCAGGACAGGGCTGAAGTAGGGGAATGCGCTTTATATGTGAGAAGTAGGAATACAAGGAGAAGTGCTAGGCTAGACAGAGTTTGAGGTGTGCAGTATGCGTTTATAAGTGAAAGATGGGGAAAGCGCAGAGGGATGATAGGCAGGACAGGGCTGAGTAGAAAAATGCGCTTTATATGAGAGAAGTAGGACTACGAGGAGAAGTGCTAGGCTAGACAAAGTTTGAGGTGTGGAGTATGTGTTTATATGTGAAAGAAAAAGAAAACACGGAGGGATGATAAGCAGGACAGGGCTGAAGTAGGGGAAGGCGCTTTGTATACGAGAAGTAGGAATACGAGGAGAAGTGCTAGGCCAGACAGTGTTTGAGGTGTGGAGTTTGCGTTTATATGTGAAAGATGAGAAAACGAGGAGGAAAGATAGGCAGGACTGGGGTGCAATAGAAGAATGTGGTTTATATGAGAGAAGTAGGAATACGAGGAGAAGTGTTAGTCTAGACAGAGTTTGAGGTGTGGAGTATGTGTTTATATGTGAAAGATAGGAAAAACGAGGAGGGATGATTTGCAGGACAGGGCTGAAGTCGGGGAATGCGCTTTATATGAGAGAAGTAGGAATACGAGAAATGCTAGGCTAGACAGAGTTTGAGGTGTGGAGTATGCCTTTATATGTGAAAGATAGGGAAAACGCGGAGGGACGATAGGCAGGACACGGCTGAAGTAGGGGAATGCGCTTTATATGGGAGAAGTAGGAATACGCGGAGAAGTGCTAGGCTAGACAAGTTTTGATGTGTGGAGTATGTGTTTACATGTGAAGGATAGGGAAAAAGCGGAGGGTGATAGGCAGGACATAGCTGAAGTAGGGGAATGCGCTATATATGAGAGAAGTAGGAATACGAGGACAAGTGCTAGGCTAGACAGATTTTGAGGTGTGGAGTATGCGCTTATATGTGAAAGATAGGAAAAACGCGGAGGGATGATAGGCAGGACAGGGCTGAAGTAGGGCAATGCGCTTTATATAGTAGACGTATGTAAGAATACGAGGAGAAGTGCTTGACTAGACAGAGTTTGAGGTGTGGAGTATGCGTTTATATGTGAAAATAGGGAAAACGAGGAGGGATGGTAGGCAGGACAGGGGAGCAGTAGGGGAAAGCGGTTTATATGAGAGCAGTAGAACTACGGGGAGAAGTACTAGGCTAGACAGAGTTTAAGGTGTGGAGTATGCGTTTATATGTGAAAGATAGGGAAAACGCGGAGGAATAATAGGCAGGACAGGGCTGAAGTATGACAATGCCCTTTATATGAGAGAAGTAGGAATTCGAGGAGTAGTGCTAGGCTAGACAGAGTTTGAGGTGTGGAGTATGCCTTTATATGTGAAAGATATGGAAAACCCGGAGGGATGATAGGCAGGACCGGGCTGAAGTTGGGGAAGGCGTTTGTATAAGAGAAGTAGGAATACGAGGAGAAGTGCTAGGCTAGACAGAGTTTGAGGTGTGGAGTATGCGTTTATAAGTGAAAGCTAGGGAAAACGCGGAGGGATGATACGAAGGACAGGGCTGAAGTAGGGAAATGCGCTTTATATGGGAGAAGTAGGAATACGAGAAGTGCTAGGCTAGACAGAGTTTGAGGTGTGGAGTATGCGTTTATATCTGAAGGATAGGGAAATCGAGGAGGGATGGTAGGCAGAACAGGGGTGCAGTAGGGGAAAGCGGTATATATGTGAGAAGTAGAAATACGAGGAGAAGTGCTAGGCTAGACAGATTTTGAGGTGTGGAGTATGCGCTTATATGTAAACGATAGGGAAATCGCGGAGGGATGATAGGCAGGACAGGTTTGATGTAGGGGAATGCAGCAATACGCGGAGAAGTGCTAAGCTAGACAGAGCTTGAGGTGTGGTTTATGCGTTTATATGTGAAAGATAGGGAAATCGCGTAGGGATGATATGCAGGACAGGTTTGAAGTACGGGAATGCGCTTTATATTGTAGAAGTAGATAGGAATACGAGGATAAGTGCTTGGCTAGACAGAGTTTGAGGCGCGGAGTATGCGTTTATATGTGAAAGATAGGAAAAACGCGGAGGGATGACAGGAGGGACGGGGCTGAAGCAGTGGAATGCGCTTTATATGAGAGAAGTAGGAATACGAGGAGAAGTGCTAAGCTAGACAGAGTTAAAGTGTGGAGAATGCGTTTATATGTAAAAGATAGAGAAAATGCGCAGGGATGATTGGTAGGACATAGCTGAAGTAGGGAAATGCGTTTTATATGAGAGAATTAGGAATACGAGGAGAAGCACTAGGCTAGACAGGGTTTGAGGTTGGAGTATGCGTTTATATGTGAAAGATAGGGACATCGCGGAGGGAGGATAGGAAGGACAGGTTAGAAGTAGGGGAATGCGCTTTATATGAGCGAAGTAGAAATAAGAGGAGCAGTGCTAGGGTAGACAGACTTTGAGGTGTGGAGTGTGCGTTTATATGTGAAAGATAGGGGAAACGCGTAGGGACGATAGGCAGGGCAGGGCCGAAGTAGCGGAATGCGCTTTATACGAGAGAAGTAGGAATACGAGGAGAAGTGCTAGGCTATAAAGATTTTGAGGTGTGGAGTGTGCATTTATATGTGAAAGATATGGAAAACGCGGAGGAATCATAGGCAGGACAGGGCTGAAGTAGGGGAATGCGCTTTGTATGTGAGAAGTAGGAATACGAGGAGAAGTGCTAGGCTAGACAGAGTTTGAGGTGTGCAGTATGCGTTTATAAGTGAAAGATAGGGAAAACGCAGAGGGATGATAGGCAGGACAGGGCTGAGTAGAAAAATGCGCTTTATATGAGAGAAGTAGGATTACGAGGAGAAGTGCTAGGCTAGACAGAGTTTGAGGTGTGGAGTATGTGTTTATATGTGAAAGAAAAAGAAAACACGGAGGGATGATAAGCAGGACAGGGCTGAAGTAGGGGAAGGCGCTTTGTATAAGAGAAGTAGGAATACGAGGAGAAGTGCTAGGCCAGACAGTGTTTGAGGTGTGGAGTTTGCGTTTATATGTGAAAGATGAGAAAACGAGGAGGAAAGATAGGCAGGACTGGGGTGCAATAGAAGAATGTGGTTTATATGAGAGAAGTAGGAATACGAGGAGAAGTGCTAGTCTAGACAGAGTTTGAGGTGTGGAGTATGTGTTTATATGTGAAAGATAGGAAAAACGAGGAGGGATGATTTGCAGGACAGGGCTGAATTCGGGGAATGCGCTTTATATGAGAGAAGTAGGAATACGAGAAGTGCTAGGCTAGACAGAGTTTGAGGTGTGGAGTAAGCGTTTATATGTGAAAGATAGGGAAAATGCGCAGGGATGATTGGCAGCCAGGGTTAAAGTAGGGGAATGCGCTTTATATGGGAGAAGTAGGACAAGGAGGAGAAGTGCTAGACTAGAGAGAGTTTGAGGTGTGAAGTATGCCTTTATATGTGAAAGATAGGGAAAACGCGGAGGGACGATAGGCAGGACACGGCTGAAGTAGGGAAATGCGCTTTATATGGGAGAAGTAGGAATACGCGGAGAAGTGCTAGGCTAGACAAATTTACATGTGTGGAGTATGTGTTTACATGTGAAGGATAGGGAAGAAGCGGAGGGTGATAGGCAGGACATAGCTGAAGTAGGGGAATGCGCTTTATATGAGATAAGTAGAAGTACGAGGAGAAGTGCTAGGCTAGACAGAGTTTGAGGTTTGGAGTGTGCGTTTATATGTGAAAGATAGGGAAAACGCGGAGGGATGATTGGCAGGACAGGGCTGAAGTAGGAGAATGTGCTTTATATGAGAGAAGTAGGAATACGAGGACAAGTGCTAGGCTAGACAGATTTTGAGGTGTGGAGTATGCGTTTATATGTGAAAGATAGGGAAAACGTGGAGGGATGATAGGCAGGAAAGGGCTGAAGTAGGGGAATGTGCTTTGTATAGTAGACGTATGTAGTAATACGAGGAGAAGTGCATCGCTAGACAGAGTTTAAGGCGCGGGGTATGCGTTTATATGTGAAAGATAGGGAAAACGCGGAGGGATGATAGGCAGGACAGGGCTGAAGTAGGATAATGCGCTTTATATGAGAGAAGTAGGAATGCGGGAGAAGTGCTAGGCTAAACAGACTTTAAGGTTTGGAGTATGCGTATATATTTTAAAGATAGGGAAACGCGGAGGGATAATTGGCAGGACGGGGATGAAGTAGGGGAATGCGCTTTATATGAGAGAAGTAGAAATACGAGAAGAAGTGCTAGGCTAGACAGAGTTTGAGAAGTGTAGTATGCGTTTATATGCGAAAGATAGGGAAAACGCGGAGGGATGATAGGTAAGACAGGGCTGAATTAGGAGAATGCCCTTTATATGAGAGAAGTAGGAATACGAGGAGAAGTTCTAGGCTAGACAGAGATTGAGGTGTGGAGTATGCGTTTATATGTGAAAGACAGGGAAAACGCGGAGGATTTATAAGCAGGACAGGGGTGAATTAGGGGAAGGCGCTTTGTATCAGAGAAGTAGGAATACGAGGAGAAGTGCTAGGCTAGACAGAGTTTGAGGTGTGGAGTATGCGTTTACATGTAAAAGCTAGGGAAAACGCGGAGGGATGATAGGCAGGACAGTGCTGAA
Organism: Deroplatys truncata; assembly: GCA_030765065.1. NCBI lineage: Eukaryota > Metazoa > Arthropoda > Insecta > Mantodea > Mantidae > Deroplatys > Deroplatys truncata. The sequence goes on from CM060990.1 coordinate 657,484,338, forward strand.
GTAGGGAAATGCGCTTTATATGTGAGAATTGGGAATACGAGGAGAAGTGTTACGCTAGACAGAGTTTGAGGTGTGGAGTATGCGTTTATATGTGAAAGATGGGGAAAATGAGGAGGGATGGTAGGCAGAACAGGGCTGAAGTAGGGAAATGCGCTTTATATGAGAGAAGTAGGAATACCAGGAGAAGTGCTAGGCTATACAGAGTTTCAGGTGTGCAGTATGCGTTTATATGTTAAAGATAGGGAAATCGCGGAGGGAGGATAAACAGGACAGGTTAGAAGTAGGGGAATGCGTTTTATATGAGCGAAGCAGGAATAAGAGGAGCAGTGCTAGGTTAGACAGACTTTTAGGTGTGGAGTGTGCGTTTATATGTGAAAGATAGGGGAAACGCGTAGGGACGATAGGCAGGGCTGGGCCGAAGTAGCGGAATGTGCTTTATACGAGAGAAGTAGGAATACGAGGAGAAGTGCTAGACTATAAAGATTTTGAGGTGTGGAGTGTGCATTTATATGTGAAAGATATGGAAAACGCGGAGGAATCATAGGCAGGACAGGGCTGAGTAGAAAAATGCGCTTTGTATGAGACAAGTAGGATTACGAGGAGAAGTGCTAGGCTAGACAGAGTTTGAGGTGTGGAGTATGTGTTTATATGTGAAAGAAATAGAAAACACGGAGGGATGATAAGCAGGACAGGGCTGAAGTAGGGGAAGGCGCTTTGTATAAGAGAAGTAGGAATACGAGGAGAAGTGCTAGGCCAGACAGTGTTTGAGGTGTGGAGTTTGCGTTTATATGTGAAAGATGAGTGAACGGGGAGGGAAGATAGGCAGGACTGGGGTGCAATAGAAGAATGTGGTTTATATGAGAGAAGTAGGAATCCGAGGAGAAGTGCTAGTCTAGACAGAGTTTGAGGTGTGGAGTATGTGTTTATATGTGAAAGATAGGAAAAACGAGGAGGGATGATTTGCAGGACAGGGCTGAAGTCGGGGAATGCGCTTTGTATGAGAGAAGTAGGAATACGAGGAGAATTGCTAGACAAGAGAGAGTTTGAGGTGTGAAGTATGTTTTTATATGTGAAAGATAGGGAAAACGCGGAGGGACGATAGGCAGGACACGGCTGAAGTAGGGGAATGCGTTTTATTAGGGAGAAGTAGGAATACGCGGAGAAGTGCTAGGCTAGACAAATTTTGATGTGTGGAGTATGTGTTTACATAAAACGCGGACGGTGATAGGCAGGACATAGCGGAATTAGGGGAATGCGCTTTATATGAGATAAGTAGAAGTACGAGGAGAAGTGCTAGGCTGGACAGAGTTTGAGGTTTGGAGTATGCGTTTATATGTGAAAGATAGGGAAAACGCGGAGGGATGATTGGCAGGACAGGGCTGAAGTAGGAGAATGCGCTTTATAAGAGAGAAGTAGGAATACGAGGACAAGTGCTAGGCTAGACAGATTTTGAGGTGTGGAGTATGCGTTTATATGTGAAAGATAGGGAAAACGTGGAGGGATGATAGGCAGGACAGGGCTGAAGTAGGGGAATGCGCTTTGTATAGTAGACGTATGTAGTAATACGAGGAGAAGTGCTAGACTAGACAGAGTTTAAGGCGCGGGGTATGCGTTTATATGTGAAAGATAGGGAAAACGCGGAGGGATGATAGGCAGGACAGGGCTGAAGTAGGATAATGCGCTTTATATGAGAGAAGTAGGAATGCGAGGAGAGGTGCTAGGCTAAACAGACTTTAAGGTTTGGAGTATGCGTTTATATGTGAAAGATAGGGAAACGCTGACGGATGATAGTAGGGATAGGGCTGAAGTAGTGGAATGCGCTTTATATGAGAGAAGTAGGAATACGAGGAGAAGTGCTAAGCTAGACAGAGTTGAAATGTGGAGTATGCGTTTATATGTGAAAGATAGGGAAAATGCGCAGGGATGATTGGCAGGACATAGCTGAAGTAGGGAAATGCGCTTAATATGAGAAAAGTAGGAATACGAGGGAAGTACTAGGCTAGACAGAGTTTGAGGTTGGAGTATGCGTTTATATGTGAAAGATAGGGAAATCGCGGAGGGAGGATAGGCAGGACAGGTTAGAAGTAGGGGAATGCGCTTTATACGACAGAAGAAGGAATACGAGGAGAAGAGCTAGGCTAGACAGAGTTTGAGGTGTGGAGTATGCGTTTATATGTGAAAGATGCGGAAAACGAGGAGGGATCGTAGGCAGGACAGGGGTGCATTAGGGGAAAGCGGTTTATATGAGAGAAGTAGAAATACGAGGAGAAGTGCTAGGCTAGACAGAGTTTAAGGTGTGGAGTATGCGTTTATATGTGAAATATAGGGAAAACGCGGAGGGATGATTGGCAGGACAGGGCTGAAGTAGCAGAATGCGCTTTATATATAAGACGTATGTAGGAATACGAGGAGACGTGCTAGACTAGACAGAGTTTGAGGTGTGGAGTATGAGTTTATATGTGAAAATAGGGAAAACGAGGAGGGATGGTAGGCAGGACAGGGGTGCAGTAGGGGAAAGCGGTTTATATGAGAGCAGTAGAACTACGGGGAGAAGTGCTAGGCTGGACAGAGTTTAAGGTGTGGAGTATGCGTTTATATGTGAAAGATAGGGAAAACGTTGAGGATTGATAAGCAGGACAGGGCTGAAGTAGTGGAAGGCGATTTGTATAAGAGAAGTAGGAATACGAGGAGATGTGCTAGGCTAGACAGAGTTTGAGGTGTGGAGTATGCGTTTATATGTGAAAGACAGGGAAAACGTTTAGGATTGATAAGCAGGACAGGGCTGAAGTAGGGGAATGCGCTTTGTATAAGAGAAGTAGGAATAAGAGGAGAAGTGCTAGACTAGACAGAGTTTGAGGTGTTGAGTTTGCGTTTATTTGTTAAAGATAGGGAAAATGCGCAGGGATGATTGGCAGGACATAGCTGAAGTAGGGAAATGCGCTTAATATGAGATAAGTAGGAATACGAGGAGAAGTGCTACGCTAGACACAGTTTGAGACGCGGAGTATGCGTTTATATGTGAAAGATAGGGAAAACGTTGAGGATTGATAAGCAGGACAGGGCTGAAGTAGTGGAAGGCGCTTTGTATAAGAGAAGTAGGAATACGAGGAGATGTGCTAGGCTAGACAGAGTTTGAGGTGTGGAGTATGCGTTTATATGTGAAAGACAGGGAAAACGTTGAGGATTTATAAGCAGGACAGGGCTGACGTAGGGGAATGCGCTTTGTATAAGAGAAGTAGAAATAAGAGGAGAAGTGCTAGACTAGACAGAGTTTGAGGTGTGGAGTTTGCGTTTATTTGTGAAAGATATGGAAAACGCGGAGGAATGATAGGCAGGACTGGGCTGAAATAGGGGAATGCGCTTTATATGGGAGAAGTAGGAATGCGAGGAGAAGTGCTAGACTAGACAGAGTTTCAGGTGTGGAGTTTGCGTTTATATGTGAAAGATGAGAAAACGCGGAGGGAAGATAGCCAGGACTGGGGTGCAATAGAAGAATGCGGTTTATATAAGAGAAGTAGGAATACGAGGAGAAGTGCTAGGCTAGACAGAGTTTGAGGTGTGGAGTATGCGTTTATATGTAAAAGATAGGGAAATCGCGGAGGGATGATAGGCAGGACAGGTTTGAAGTAGGGGAATGCAGCTATACGCGGAGAAGTGCTAGGCTAGACAGAGTTTGAGGTGTGGAATATGCGTTTATATGTGAAAGATAGGGAAAACGCGGAGGGATAATTGGCAGGACAGGGATGAAGTAGGGGAATGCGCTTTATATGAGAGAAGTAGAAATACGAGAAGAAGTGCTAGGCTAGACAGAGTTTGAGGTGTGTAGTATGCGTTTATATGCGATAGATAGGGAAAACGCGGAGGGATGATAGGCAGGACAGGGCTGAAGTAGGAGAATGCCCTTTATATGAGAGAAGTAGGAATACGAGGAGTAGTACTAGGCTAGACAGAGTTTGAGTTGTGGAGTATGCCTTTATATGTGAAAGATATGGAAAACGCGGAGGGATGGTAGGCAGGACAGGGTTGAAGTACAAAAATGCGCTTTATATAAGAGAAGTAGGAATACGAGGAGAAGTGCTAGGCTAGACAGAGTTTGAGGTGTGGAGTATGCGTTTATATGTGAAAGACAGGGAAAACGCGGAGGATTTATAAGCAGGACAGGGGTGAATTAGGGGAAGGCGCTTTGTATCAGAGAATTAGGAATACGAGGAGAAGTGCTAGGCTAGACAGAGTTTGAGGTGTGGAGTATGCGTTTACATGTAAAAGCTAGGGAAAACGCGGAGGGATGATAGGCAGGACAGGGCTGAAGTAGGGAAATGCGCTTTATATGTGAGAATTGGGAATACGAGGAGAAGTGTTACGCTAGACAGAGTTTGAGGTGTGGAGTATGCGTTTATATGTGAAAGATGGGGAAAACGAGGAGGGATGGTAGGCAGAACAGGGGTGCAGTAGGGGAAAGAGGTTTATATGAGAGAAGTAGATATACGAGGAGAAGTGCTAGGCTAGACAGAGTTTGAGGTGTGGAGTATGCGTTTATATGTGAAAGCAAGGGAAAACGCGGAGGGATGATAGGCAGAACAGGGCTGAAGTAGGGAAATGCGCTTAATATGAGAGAAGTAGGAATACCAGGAGAAGTGCTAGGCTATACAGAGTTTCAGGTGTGCAGTATGCGTTTATATGTTAAAGATAGGGAAATCGCGGAGGGAGGATAGGCAGGACACGTTAAAAGTAGGGGAATGCGCTTTATATGAGCGAAGCAGGAATAAGAGGAGCAGTGCTAGGTTAGACAGACTTTAGGTGTGGAGTGTGCGGTTATATGTGAAAGATAGGGGAAACGCGTAGAGACGATAGGCAGGATAGGGCCGAAGTAGGGGAATGCGCTTTGTATAGTAGACGTATGTAGTAATACGAGGAGAAGTGCATCGCTAGACAGAGTTAAAGGCGCGGGGTATGCGTTTATATGTTAAAGATAGGGAAAACGCGGAGGGATGATAGGCAGGACAGGGCTGAAGTAGGATAATGCGCTTTATACGACAGAAGTAGGAATACGAGGAGAAGTGCTAAGCTAGACAAAGTTTGAGGTGTGGAGTATGCGTTTATAAGTGAAAGATGGGGAAAAATGAGGAGGGATCGTAGGCAGGACAGGGCCGAATTAGGAGCATGCGCTTTATATCAGAGAAGTAGGAATACGTGGAGAAGTGCTAGGCTAGACAGATTTTGAGGTGTGGAGTATGCGTTTATATGTGAAAATAGGGAAAACGAGGAGGGATGGTAGGCAGGACAGGGGAGCAGTAGGGGAAAGCGGTTTATATGAGAGCAGTAGAACTACGGGGAGAAGTGCTAGGCTAGACAGAGTTTAAGGTGTGGAGTATGCGTTTATAAGTGAAAGATAGGGAAACGCGGAGGAATAATAGGCAGGACAGGGCTGAAGTAGGACAATGCCCTTTATATGAGAGAAGTAGGAATTCGAGGAGTAGTGCTAGGCTAGACAGAGTTTGAGGTGTGGAGTATGCCTTTATATGTAAAAGATATGGAAAACGCGGAGGGATGATAGGCAGGACCGGGCTGAAGTTGGAGAAGGCGTTTGTATAAGAAAAGTAGGAATACGAGGAGAAGTGCTAGGCTAGACAGAGTTTGAGGTGTGGAGTATGCGTTTATAAGTGAAAGCTATGGAAAACGCGGAGGGATGATACGCAGGACAGGGCTGAAGTAGGGAAATGCGCTTTATATGTGAGAAGTAGGAATACTAGAAGTGCTAGGCTAGACAGAGTTTGAGGTGTGGAGTATGCGTTTATATGTGAAAGATAGGGAAATCGAGGAGGGATGGTAGGCAGAATAGGGGTGCAGTAGGGGAAAGCGGTTTATATGTGAGAAGTAGAAATACGAGGAGAAGTGCTAGGCTAGACAGATTTTGAGGTGTGGAGTATGCGCTTATATGTGAACGATAGGGAAATCGCGGAGGGATGATAGGCAGGACAGGTTTGAAGTAGGGGAATGCAGCAATACGCGGAGAAGTGCTAAGCTAGACAGAGCTTGAGGTGTGGTTTATGCGTTTATATGTGAAAGATAGGGACATCGCGTAGGGATGATAGGCAGGACAGGTTTGAAGTAGGGGAATGCGCTTTATATTGTAGAAGTAGGTAGGAATACGAGGATAAATGCTAGGCTAGACAGAGTTTGAGGCGCGGAGTATGCGTTTATATGTGAAAGATAGGAAAAACGCGGAGGGATGATAGGAGGGACGGGGCTGAAGCAGTGGAATGCGCTTTATATGAGAGAAGTAGGAATACGAGGAGAAGTGCTAAGCTAGACAGAGTTAAAGTGTGGAGAATGCGTTTATATGTAAAAGATAGGGAAAATGCGCAGGGATGATTGGTAGGACATAGCTGAAGTAGGGAAATGCGTTTTATATGAGAGAATTAGGAATACGAGGAGAAGCACTAGGCTAAACAGGGTTTGAGGTTGGAGTATGCGTTTATATGTGAAAGATAGGGACATCGCGGAGGGAGGATAGGCAGGACAGGTTAGAAGTAGGGGAATGCGCTTTATATGAGCGAAGTAGAAATAAGAGGAGCAGTGCTAGGATAGACAGACTTTGAGGTGTGGAGTGTGCGTTTATATGTGAAAGATAGGGGAAACGCGTAGGGACGATAGGCAGGAAAGGCCGAAGTAGCGGAATGCGCTTTATACGAGAGAAGTAGGAATACGAGGAGAAGTGCTAGGCTATAAAGAGTTTGAGGTGTGGAGTGGGCATTTATATGTGAAAGATATGGAAAACGCGGAGGAATCATAGGCAGGACAGCGCTGAAGTAGGGGAATGCGCTTTATATGTGAGAAGTAAAAAATACGAGGAGAAGTGCTAGGCTAGACAGAGTTTGAGGTGTGCAGTATGCGTTTATAAGTGAAAGATGGGGAAAGCGCAGAGGAATGATAGGCAGGACAGGGCTGAGTAGAAAAATGCGCTTTATATGAGAGAAGAAGGATTACGAGGAGAAGTGCTAGGCTAGACAGAGTTTGAGGTGTGGAGTATGTGTTTATATGTGAAAGAAAAAGAAAACACGGAGGGATGATAAGCAGGACAGGGCTGAAGTAGGGGAAGGCGCTTTGTATAAGAGAAGTAGGAATACGAGGAGAAGTGCTAGGCCAGACAGTGTTTGAGGTGTGGAGTTTGCGTTTATATGTGAAAGATGAGAAAACGAGGAGGAAAGATAGGCAGGACTGGGGTGCAATAGAAGAATGTGGTTTATATGAGAGAAGTAGGAATACGAGGAGGAGTGCTAGTCTAGACAGAGTTTGAGGTGTGGAGCATGTGTTTATATGTGAAAGATAGGAAAAACGAGGAGGGATGATTTGCAGGACAGGGCTGAAGTCGGGGAATGCGCTTTATATGAGAGAAGTAGGAATACGAGAAGTGCTAGGCTAGACAGAGTTTGAGGTGTGGAGTATGCGTTTCAATGTGAAAGATAGGGAAAATGCGCAGGGATGATTGGCAGCCAGGGTTGAAGTAGGGGAATGCGCTTTATATGGGAGAAGTAGGAATACGAGAAGAAGTGCTAGACTAGAGAGAGTTTGAGGTGTGAAGTATGCCTTTATATGTGAAAGATAGGGAAAACGCGGGGGGACGATAGGCAGGACACGGCTGAAGTAGGGGAATGCGCTTTATATGGGAGAAGTAGGAATACGCGGAGAAGTGCTAGGCTAGACAAATCTTGATGTGTGGAGTATGTGTTTACATGTGAAGGATAGGGAAAAAGCGGAGGGTGATAGGCAGGACATAGCTGAAGTAGGGAATTCGCTTTATATGAGATAAGTAGAAGTACGAGGAGAAGTGCTAGGCTAGACAGAGTTTGAGGTTTGGAGTATGCGTTTATATGTGAAAGATAGGGAAAACGCGGAGGGATGATTGGCAGGACAGGGCTGAAGTAGGAGAATGCGCTTTATATGAGAGAAGTAGGAATACGAGGACAAGTGCTAGGCTAGACAGATTTTGAGGTGTGGAGTATGCGTTTATATGTGAAAGATAGGGAAAACGTGGAGGGATGATAGGCAGGACAGGGCTGAAGTAGTGGAATGCGCTTTATATGAGAGAAGTAGGAATACGAGGAGAAGTGCTAAGCTAGACAGAGTTAAAGTGTGGAGTATGCGTTCATATGTGAAAGATAGGGAAAATGCGCAGGGATGATTGGCAGGACATAGCTGAAGTAGGCAAATGCGCTTAATATGAGAAAAGTAGGAATACGAGGGAAGTACTAGGCTAGACAGAGTTTGAGGTTGGAGTATGCGTTTATATTTGAAAGATACGGAAATCGCGGAGGGAGGATAGGCAGGACAGGTTAGAAGTAGGGGAATGCGCTTTATACGACAGAAGTAGGAATACGAGGAGAAGTGCTAGGCTAGACAGATTTTGAGGTGTGGAGTATGCGTTTATATGTGAAAGATGCGGACAACGAGGAGGGATCGTAGGCAGGACAGGGGTGCAATAGAAGAATGCGGTTTATATAAGAGAAGTAGGAATACGAGGAGAAGTACAAGGCTAGACATAGTTTGAGGTGTGGAGTATGCGTTTATATGTGAAATACAGGGAAAACGCGGAGGGATGATTGGCAGGACAGGGCTGAAGTAGGAGAATGCGCTTTATATTGTAGACGTATGTAGGAATACGAGGAGAAGTGCTAGACTAGACAGAGTTTGAGGTGTGGAGTATGCTTTTATATGTGAAAATAGGGAAAACGAGGAGGGATGGTAGGCAGGACAGGGGTGCAGTAGGGGAAAGCGGTTTATATGAGAGCAGTAGAACTACGGGGAGAAGTGCTAGGCTAGACAGAGTTTAAGGTGTGGAGTATGCGTTTATATGTGAAAGATAGGGAAAACGTTGAGGATTGATAAGCAGGACAGGGCTGAAGTAGTGGAAGGCGCTTTGTATAAGAGAAGTAGGAATACGAGGAGATGTGCTAGGCTAGACAGAGTTTGAGGTGTGGAGTATGCGTTTATATGTGAAAGACAGGGAAAACGTTGAGGATTGATAAGCAGGACAGGGCTGAAGTAGGGGAATGCGCTTTGTATAAGAGAAGTAGGAATAAGAGGAGAAGTGCTAGACTAGACAGATTTTGAGGTGTGGAGTTTGCGTTTATTTGTGAAAGATATGGAAAACCCGGAGGAATGATAGGCAGGACTGGGCTGAAGTAGGGGAATGCGCTTTATATGGGAGAAGTAGGAATGCGAGGAGAAGTGCTAAACTAGACAGAGTTTCAGGTTTGGAGTTTGCGTTTATATGTGAAAGATGAGAAAACGCGGAGGGAAGATATCCAGGACTGGGGTGTAATAGAAAAATGCGGTTTATATAAGAGAAGTAGGAATACGAGGAGTAGTGCTAGGCTAGACAGAGTAAGAGGTGTGGAGTATGCGTTTATAAGTGAAAGATAGGGAAATCGCGGAGGGATGATAGGCAGGACAGTTTTGAAGTAGGGGAATGCAGCAATACGTGGAGAAGTGCTAGGCTAGACAGAGTTTGAGATGTGGAATATGCGTTTATATGTGAAAGATAGGGAAAATGCGGAGGGATAATTGGCAGGACAGGGATGAAGAAGGGGAATGCGCTTTATATGAGAGAAGTAGGAATACGAGAACAAGTGCTAGGCTAGACAGATTTTGAGGTGTGTAGTATGCGTTTATATGCGAAAGAAAGGGAAAACGCGGAGGGATGATAGGCAGGACAGGGCTGAAGTAGGAGAATGCCCTTTATATGAGAGAAGTAGCAATACGAGGAGTAGTGCTAGGCTAGACAGAGTTTGCGTTGTGGAGAATGCCTTTATATGTGAAAGATATGGAAAACCGGAGGGATGATAGGCAGGACAGGGTTGAAGTACAAAAATGGGCTTTATATGAGAGAAGTAGGAATACGAGGAGAAATTCTAGGCTAGACAGAGATTGAGGTGTGGAGTATGCGTTTATATGTGGAAGACAGGGAACACGCGGAGGATTTATAAGCAGGACAGGGGTGAATTAGGGGAAGGCGCTTTGTATCAGAGAAGTAGGAATACGAGGAGATGTGCTAGGCTAGACAGAGTTTGAGGTGTGGAGTATGCGTTTATATGTAAAAGCTAGGGAAAACGCCGAAGGATGGTAGGCAAAACAGGGGTGCAGTAGGGGAAAGCGGTTTATATGAGAGAAGTAGAAATACGAGGAGAAGTGCTAGACTAGACAGAGTTTGAGATGTGGAGTATGTGTTTATATGTGAAAGCTAGGGAAAACGCGGAGGGATGATAGGCAGAACAGGGCTGAAGTAGGGAAATGCGCTTTATATGAGAGAAGTAGTAATACCAGGAGAAGTGCTCGGCTATACAGAGTTTCAGGTGTGCAGTATGCGTTTATATGTTAAAGATAGGGAAATCGCGGAGGGAGGATAGGCAGGACAATTTAGAAGTAGGGGAATGCGCTTTATATGAGCGAAGCAGGAATAAGCGGAGCAGTGCTAGGCTAGAAAGACTTTTAGTTGTGGAGTGCTCGTTTATATGTGAAAGATAGGGGAAACGCGTAGAGACGATAGGCAGGACAGGGCCGAAGTAGGGGAATGCGCTTTATACGACAGAAGTAGGAATACGAGGAGAAGTGCTAAGCTAGACAGAGTTTGAGGTGTGGAGTATGCGTTTATAAGTGAAAGATGGGGAAAATGAGGAGGGATCGTAGGCAGGACAGGGCTGAATTAGGAGAATGCGCTTTATATGAGAGAAGTAGGAATACGAGGACAAGTGCTAGGCTAGACAGATTTTGAGGTGTGGAGTATGCGCTTATATGTGAAGGATAGGGAAAACGCGGAGGGATGATAGGCAGGACAGGGCTAAGTAGGGCAATGCGCTTTATATAGTAGACGTATGTAGGAATACGAGGAGAAGTGCTAGACTAGACAGAGTTTGAGGTGTGGAGTATGCGTTTATATGTGCAAATAGGGAAAACGAGGAGGAATGGTAGGCAGGACAGGGGTGCAGTAGGGGAAAGCGGTTTATATGAGAGCAGTAGAACTACGGGGAGAAGTGCTAGGCTAGACAGAGTTTAAGGTGTGGAGTATGCGTTTATATGTGAAAGATAGGGAAAACGCGGAGGGATAATAGGCAGGACAGGGCTGAAGTGGGACAATGCCCTTTATATGAGAGAAGTAGGAATTCGAGGAGTAGTGCTAGGCTAGACTGAGTTTGAGGTGTGGAGTATGCCTTTATATGTGAAAGATATGGAAAACGCGGAGGGATGATAGGCAGGACCGGGCTGAAGTAGAAAAATGCGCTTTATATGAGAGAAGTAGGAATACGAGGAGAAGTGCTAGGCTAGACAGAGTTCGAAGTGTGGAGTATGCGTTTATATGTGAAAGACAGGAAAAACGCGGAGGATTGATAAGCAGGACAGGGCTGAAGTAGGGGAAGGCGCTTTGTATAAGAGAAGTAGGAATACGAGGAGAAGTGCTAGGCTAGACAGATTTTGAGGTGTGGAGTATGCGTTTATGTGTGAAAGCTAGGGAAAACGCGGAGGGATGATAGGCAGGACAGGGCTGAAGTAGGGAAATGCGCTTTATATGTGAGAAGTAGGAATACGAGAAGTGCTAGGCTAGACAGAGTTTGAGGTGTGGAATATGCGTTTATATGTGAAAGATAGGGAAAACGCGGAGGGATAATTGGCAGGACAGGGATGAAGAAGGGGAATGCGCTTTATATGAGAGAAGTAGGAATACGAGAACAAGTGCTAGGCTAGACAGAGTTTGAGGTGTGTAGTATGCGCTTATATGCGAAAGATAGGGAAATCCCGGAGAGATGATAGGCAGGACAGGTTTGAAGTATGGGAATGCGCTTCATATAGTAGAAGAAGTTAGGAATACGAGGAGAAATGCTACGCTAGACACAGTTTGAGGCACGGAGTATGCGTTTATATGTGAAAGATAGGGAAAACGCGGAGGGATAATAGGCAGGGCGGGGCTGAAGTAAGGGAATGCGCTTTATATGAGAGAATTAGGAATACGAGGAGAAGTGCTAAGCTAGACAGAGTTAAAGTGTGGAGTATGCGTTTATATGTGAAAGATAGGGAAAATGCGCAGGGATGATTGGCAGGACATAGCTGAAGTAGGGAAATGCGCTTAATATGAGAAAAGTAGGAATACGAGGAGACGTGCTACGCTAGACACATTTTGAGGCGTGGAGTATGCGTTTATATGTGAAAGATATGGAAAACGCGGAGGAATGATAGGCAGGACTGGGCTGAAGTAGGGGAATGCGCTTTATGTGGGAGAAGTAGGAATGCCAGGAGAAGTGCTAGACTAGACAGAGTTTAAGGTGTGGAGTTTGCGTTTATATGTGAAAGATGAGAAAACGCGGAGGGAAGATAGCCAGGACTGGGGTGCAATAGAAGACTGCGGTTTATATAAGAGAAGTAGGAATACGAGGAGAAGTGCTAGGCTAGACAGAGTTTGAGGTGTGGAGTATGCGTTTATATGTGAAAGATAGGGAAAACGCGGAGGGATAATTGGGAGGACAGGGATGAAGTAGCGGAATGCGCTTTATATGAGAGAAGTAGAAATACGAGAAGAAGTGCCAGGCTAGACAGTGTTTGAGGTGTGTAGTATGCGTTTATATGCGAAAGATAAGGAAAACGCGGAGGGATGATAGGCAGGAACGGGCTGAAGTAGGAGAATTCCCTTTATATGAGAGAAGTAGGAATACGAGGAGTAGTGCTAGGCTAGACAGAGTTTGAGTTGTGGAGTATGCCTTTATATGTGAAAGATATGGAAAACGCGGAGGGATGATAGCCAGGACAGGGTTGAAGTAGAAAAATGCGCTATATATGAGAGAAGTAGGAATACGAGGAGAAGTTCTAGGCTAGACAGTGGTTGAGGTGTGGAGTATGCGTTTATATGTGAAAGACAGGGAAAACGCGGAGGATTTATAAGCAGGACAGGGGTGAATTAGGGGAAGGAGCTTTGTATCAGAGAAGTAGGAATATGAGGAGAAGTGCTAGGCTAGACAGACTTTTAGGTGTGGAGTGTGCGTTTATATGTGAAAGTATAGGGGAAACGCGTAGGGACGATAGGCAGGACAGGGCCGAAGTAGGGGAATGCGCTTTATATGAGCGAAGCAGGAATAAGAGAAGCAGTGCTAGGCTAGACAGACTTTTAGGTGTGGAGTGTGCGTTTATATGTGAAAGTATAGGGGAAACGAGTAGGGACGATAGGCAGGACAGGGCCGAAGTAGGGGAATGCGCTTTATACGACAGAAGTAGGAATACGAGGAGAAGTGCTAAGCTAGACAGAGTTTGAGGTGTGGAGTATGCGTTTATAAGTGAAAGATGGGGAAAACGAGGAGGGATCGTAGGCAGGACAGGGCTGAATTAGGAGAATGCGCTTTATATGAGAGAAGTAGGAATACGAGGACAAGTGCTAGGCTAGACAGATTTTGAGGTGTGGAGTATGCGCTTATATGTGAAAGACAGGGAAAACGCGGAGGGATAAGAGGCAGGACAGGGCTGAAGTAGGGCAATGCGCTTTATATAGTAGACGTATGTAAGATTACGAGGAGAAGTGCTAGACTAGACAGAGTTTGAGGTGTGGAGTATGCGTTTATATGTGAAAGATAGGGAAAACGAGGAGGGATGGTAGGCAGGACAGGGGTACAGTAGGGGAAAGCGGTTTATATGAGAGCAGTAGAACTACGGGTAGAAGTGCTAGGCTAGACAGAGTTTAAGGTGTGGAGTATGCGATTATATGTGAAAGATAGGGAAAACGTGGAGGGATAATAGGCAGGACAGGGCTGAAGTAGGACAATGCCCTTTATATGAGAGAAGTAGGAGTTCGAGGAGTAGTGCTAGGCTAGACAGAGTTTGAGGTGTGGAGTATGCTTTTATATGTGAAAGATATGGAAAACTCGGAGGGATGATAGGCAGGGCCGGGCTGAAGTAGAAAAATGCGCTTTATATGAGAGAAGTAGGAATACGAGGAAAAGTGCTAGGCTAGACAGACTTTTAGGTGTGGAGTGTGCGTTTATATGTGAAAGAACGGGAAACGCGTAGGGACGATAGGCAGGACAGATCCGAAGTAGGGGAATGCGTTTTATACGACAGAAGTAGGAATACTTGGAGAAGTGCTAGGCTAGACACAGTTTGAGGTGTGAAGTTTGCCTTTATATGTGAAAGATATGGAAAACGCGGAGGGATGATAGGCAGAACAGGGCTGAAGTAGAAAAATACGCTTCATATGAGAGAAGTAGGAATACGAGGAGAAGTGCTAGGCTACACAGAGTTTGAGGTGTGGAGTATGCGTTTATATGTGAAAGATAGGGAAATCGAGGAGGGATGGTAGGCAGAACAGGGGTGCAGTAGGGGAAAGCGGTTTATATGTGAGAAGTAGAAATACAAGGAGAAGTGCTAGGCTAGACAGAGTTTGAGGTGTGGAATATACGTTTGTATGTGAAAGATAGGGAAAACGCGGAGGGATAATTGGCAGGACAGGGATGAAGAAGGGGAATGCGCTTTATATGAGAGAAGTAGGAATACGAGAACAAGTGCTAGGCTAGACAGAGTTTGAGGTGTGTAGTATGCGCTTATATGCGACAGATAGGGAAATCGCGGAGGGATGATAGGCAGGACAGGTTTTAAGTATGGGAATGCGCTTCATATAGTAGAAGAAGTTGGGAATACGAGGAGAAGTGCTACGCTAGACACAGTTTGAGGCGCGGAGTATGCGTTTATATGTGAAAGATAGGGAAAACGCGGAGGGATAATAGGCAGGACAGGGCTGAAGTAGGGGAAGGTGCTTTGTATAAGAGAAGTAGGAATACGAGGAGATGTGCTAGGCTAGACAGTGTTTGAGGTGTGGAGTTTGCGTTTATATGTGAAAGATGAGAAAACGGGGAGGGATGATAGGCAGGACTGGGGTGCAATAGAAGAATGTGGTTTATATGAGAGAAGTAGGAATACGAGGAGAAGTGCTAGGCTAGACAGAGATTTAGGTGTGGAATATACGTTTGTATGTGAAAGATAGGGAAAACGCGGAGGGATGATTTGCAGGACAGGGCTGAAGTCGGCGAATGCGCTTTATATGAGAGAAGTAGGAATACGAGAAGTGCTAGGCTAGACAGAGTTTGAGGTGTGGAGTATGCGTTTATATGTGAAAGATAGGGAAAATGCGCAGGGATGATAGGCAGGCACGGCTGAAGTAGGGGAATGCGCTTAAATGGTAGAAGTAGGAATACGAGGACAAGTGCTAGGCTAGACAGATTTTGAGGTGTGGAGTATGCGTTTATATGTGAAAGATAGGGAAAACGCGGAGGGATGATAGGCAGGACAGGGCTGAAGTAGGGCAATGCGCTTTATATAGTAGACGTATGTAGGAATACGAGGAGAAGTGCTAGACTAGAGAGAGTTTGAGGTGTGTAGTATGCGTTTATATGTGAAAGATAGGGAAATCGCGGAGGGACGATAGGCAGGACAGGGCTGAATTAGGATAATGCGCTTTATATGAGAGAAGTAGGAATGCGAGGAGAAGGGCAAGGCTAGACAGACTTTAAGGTTTGGAGTATGCGTTTATTAGTGTAAGATAGGGAAAACGCGGAGGGATGATAGGAGGGACCTGGCTGAAGTAGTGGAATGCGCTTTATATGAGAGAAGTAGGAATACGAGGAGAAGTGCTAAGCTAGACAGAGTTAAAGTGTGGAGTATTCGTTTATATGTGAAAGATAGGGAAAATGCGCAGGGATGATTGGCAGGACATAGCTGAAGTAGGGAAATGCGCTTTATATGAGAGAAGTAGGAATACGAGGAGAAGTTCTATGCTAGACAGAGTTTGAGGTGTGGAGTATGCGTTTATATGTGAAAGATGGGGAAAACGAGGAGGGATCGTAGGCAGGACAGGGGTGCAGTAGGGGAAAGCGGTTTATATGAGAGAAGTAGAAATACGAGGAGAAGTGCTAGGTTAGACAGAGTTTAAGGTGTGGGGTATGCGTTTATATGTGAAAGATAGGGAAAACGCGGAGGGATGATTGGCAGGACAGGGCTGAAGTAGGAGAATGCGCTTTATATGAGAGAAGTAGGAATACGAGGACAAGTGCTAGGCTAGACAGATTTTGAGGTGTGGAGTATGCGTTTATATGTATAAGATAGGGAATACGAGGAGGGATAGTAGGCAGGGCAGGGGTTCAGTAGGGGAAAGCGGTTTATATGCGAGCAGTAGAACTACGAGGAGAAGTGCTAGGCTAGACAGAGTTTAAGGTGTGGAGTATGCGTTTATATGTGAAAGATAGGGAAAACGCGGAGGGATGATAGGCAGGACCGGGCTGAAGTAGAAAAATGCGCTTTATATGAGAGAAGTAGGAATACGAGGAGAAGTTCTAGGCTAGACAGAGTTTGAGGTGGGGAGTATGCGTTTATATGTGAAAGACAGGGAAAACGCGGAGAATTGAAAAGCAGGACAGGCCTGAAGTAGGGGAAGGCGCTTTGTAAAAGAGAAGTGGGAATACGAGGAGAAGTGCTAGGCTAGACAGAGTTTGAGGTGTGGAGTATGCGTTTATATGTGAAAGCTAGGGAAAAGGCGGAGGGATGATAGGCAGGACAGGTTTGAAGTAGGGGAATGCAGCAATACGCGGAGAAGTGCTAAGCTAGACAGAGTTTGAGGTGTGGAATATGCGTTTATATGTGAAAGATAGGGAAAACGCGGAATGATAATTGGCAGGACAGGGATGAAGTAGGGGAATGCGTTTGATATGAGGGAAGTAGGAATACGAGAAGAACTGCTAGGCTAGACAGAGTTTGAGGTGGGTAGTATGCGTTTATATGCGAAAGATGGGGAAAACGCGGAGGGATGATAGGCAGGACAGGGCTGAAGTAGGGGAATGCGCTTCATATAGTAGAAGTAGTTAGAAATACGAGGAGAAGTGCTACGCTAGACAGAGTTGGAGGCGCGGAGTATGCGTTTATATGTGAAAGATAGGGAAAACGCGGAGGGATAATAGGCAGGACGGGGCTGAAGTATAGGGAATGCGCTTTACATGAGAGAAGTATGAATATGAGGAGAAGTACTAGGCTAGACGGAGTTTGAGGTTGGAGTATGCGTTTATAGGTGAAAGATAGGGAAATCGCGGAGGGATGATAGGCAGGACAGGTTAGAAGTACTGGAATGCGCTTTATATGAGCGAAGTAGGAATACGAGGAGCAGTGCTAAGCTAGACAGAGTTTATGTTGAGGAGTATGCGTTTATATGTGAAAGATAGGGGAAACGCGTAGGGACGATAGGCACGACAGGGCTGAATTAGGGGAATGTGCTTTATACGAGAGAAGTAGGAATACGAGGAGAAGTGCTAGGCTAGACGGAGTTTGAGGATGGGGTATGAATTTGTATGTGAAAGATAGGGAAAACGCGGAGGAATCATAGGCAGGACAGTGCTGAAGTAGCGGAATGCGCTTTATATGAGAGAAGTAGGAATACGAGGAGAAGTGCTAGGCTAGACAGAGTTTGAGGTGTGCAGTATGCGTTTATATGTGAAAGATAGGGAAAACCCAGAGGGATGGTAGGCAGGACAGGGCTGAAGTAAAAAAATGCGCTTTATATGAGAGAAGTAGGAGTACGAGGAGAAGTGCTAGGCTAGACAGAGTTTGAGGTGTGCAGTATGCGTTTATATGTGAAAGATAGGGAAATCGCGGAGGGATGATAGGCAGGACAGGTTAGAAGTAGGGGACTGTGCTTTATACGATAGAAGTAGGTATACGAGGAGAACTGCTGGGCTAGACAGAGTTTGAGGATGGAGTAGCATTTATATGTGAAAGATATGGAAAACGCGGAGGGATGATAGGCAGGACTGGGCTTAAGTAGGGGAATGCGCTTTATATGGGAGAAGTAGGAATGCGAGGAGAAGTGCTAGACTAGACAGAGTTTCAGGTGTGGAGTTTGCGTTTATATGTGAAAGATAGGTAAACGCGGAGGGAAGATAGCCAGGACTGGGGTGCAATAGAAGAATGCGGTTTATATAAGAGAAGTAGGAATACGAGAAGAAGTGCTAGGCTAGACAGAGTATGAGGTGTGGAGTATGCGTTTATATGTGTAAGATAGGGAAAATGCGCAGGAATGATAGGTAGGCAGGGCTGAAGTAGCGGAGTGCGCTTTATATGGGAGAAGTAGGAATACGAGGAGAAGTAATAGCCTAGACATAGTTTTAGGTGTGGAGTATGCGTTTCTTTGTGAAAGATAGGGAAAACGAGGAAGGATGGTAGGCAGGACAGGGGTGCAGTAGGGGAAAGCGGTTTATATGAGAGCAGTAGAAATACGAGGAGAAGTGCTAGGTAAGACAGAGTTCAAGGGGTGGTGTATGCGTTTATATGTGAAAGATAGGGAAAACGCGGAGGGATGATAGGCAGGACAGGGCTGAAGTAGGAGAATGCCCTTTATATGAGAGAAGTAGGAATACGAGGAGTAGTGCTAGGCTAGACAGAGTTTGAGGTGTGGAGTATGCCTTTATATGTGAAAGATATGGAAAACGCGGAGGGATGATAGGCAGGACAGGGTTGAAGTAGAAAAATGCGCTTTATATGAGAGAAGTAGGAATACGAGGAGAAGTTCTAGGCTAGACAGAGTTTGAGGTGTGGAGTATGTGTTTATATGTGAAAGATGGGGAAAACGAGGAGGGATGGTAGGCAGAACAGGGGTGCAGTAGGGGAAAGCGGTTTATATGAGAGAAGTAGAAATACGAGAAGTGCTGGGCTAGACGCAGGTTGAGGTGTGGAGTATTAGTTTATATGTGAAAGCTAGGGAAAACGCGGAGGGATGATAGGCAGAACAGGGCTGAAGTAGGGAAAAACGCTTTATATGAGAGAAGTAGGAATACCAGGAGAAGTGTTAGGCTATATAGAGTTTGAGGTGTGCAGTATGCGTTTATATGTTAAAGATAGGGAAATCGCGGAGGGAGGATAGGCAGGACAGGTTAGAAGTAGGGGAATGCGCTTTATATGAGCGAAGCAGGAATCAGAGGAGCTGTGCTAGGCTAGACAGACTTTTAGGTGTGGAATGTCCGTTTATATGTGAAAGATAGGGGAAACGCGTAGGGACGATAGGCAGGACAGGGCCGAAGTAGGGGAATGCGCTTTATACGACAGAAGTAGGAATACGAGGAGAAGTGCTAGCCTAGTCAGAGTTTAAGGTGTGCGGTATGCGTTTATATGTGAAAGATAGGGAAATCGGGGAGGGATGATTGGAAGGACAGGGCTGAAGTATTGGAATGCGCTTTATATGAGAGAAGTAGGAATACGAGGAGAAGTGCTAAACTAGACAGAGTTAAAGTGTGGAGTATTCGTTTATATGTGAAAAATAGGGAAAATGCGCAAGCATGATTAACAGGACATAGCTGAAGAAGGGAAATGCGCTTTATATGAGAGAAGTAGGAATACGAGGAGAAGTACTAGGCTAGACAGAGTTTGAGGTTGGAGTATGCGTTTATATGTGAAAGATAGGGAAATCGCGGAGGGAGGATAGGCAGGACAGGTTAGAAGTAGGGGAATGCGCTTTATATGAGCGAAGTAGGAATAAGAGGAGCAGTGCTAGACTAGACAGACTTTTAGGTGTGGAGTGTGCGTTTATATGTGAAAGATAGGGGAAACGCGTAGGGACGATAGGCAGGACAGGGGTGCAGTAGGGGAAAGCGGTTTATATGAGAGAAGTAGGAGTACGAGGAGAAGTGATAGGCTAGACAGAGTTTGAGGTGTGCAGTATGCGTTAAATGTGAAAGATAGGGAAAATGCAGAGGGATGATAGGCTGGACAGGGCTGAAGTAGAAAAATGAGCTTTATATGAGAGAAGTAGGAACATGAGGAGAAGTGCTAGGCTTGACAGTGTTTGAGGTGTGGAGTATGCGTTTATATGTGAAAGACAGGGAAAACACGGAGGATTGATAAGCAGGACAGGGCTGATGTGGGGGAAGGCGCTTTGTATAAGAGAAGTAGGAATACGAGGAGATGTGCTAGGCTAGACAGAGTTTGAGGTGTGGGGTATGCGTCTATATGTGAAAGACAGGGAAAACGCGGAGGATTGATAAGAAGGACAGGGCTGAAGTAGAAAAATGCGCTTTATATGAGAGAAGTAGGAATACGAGGAGAAGTTCTAGGCTAGACGGAGTTTGAGGTGTGGAGTATGCATTTATATGTGAAGGACAGGGAAAACGCGGAGGATTGATAAGCAGGACAGGGGTGAAGTAGGGGAAGGCGCTTTATATGAGAGAAGTAGGAATACGAGAAGTGCTAGGCTAGACAGAGTTTGAGGTGTGGAGTATGCGTTTATATGTAAAAGATAGGAAAAATGCGCAGGGATGATAGGCAGGGAGGGCTGAAGTAGGGGAATGCGTTTATATGGGAGAAGTAGGCATAGGATGAGAAGTGCTAGACTAGAGAGTGTTTGAGGTGTGGAGTATGCGATTATATGTGAAAGATAGGGAAAACTCGGAGGGACGATAGGCAGGACACGGCTGAAGTAGGGGAATGCGCTTTATATGGGAGAAGTGGGAATACGCGGAGAAGTGCTAGGCTAGACAGAGTTTATGGTGAGGAGTATGCGTTTATATGTGAAAGATAGGGGAAACGCGTAGGGACGATAGGCACGACAGGGCTGAATTAGGGGAATGTGCTTTATACGAGAGAAGTAGGATTACGAGGAGAAGTGCTAGGCTAGACGGAGTTTGAGAATGGAGTATGCATTTATATGTGAAAAATAGGCAAAACGCGGAGAAATCATAGGCAGGACAGGGCTGAAGTAGGGGAATGTGCTTTATATGAGAGAAGTAGGAATACGAGGAGAAGTGCTAGACTAGAGAGAGTATGAGGTGTGGAGTATGTGTTTATATGTGAAAGATAGGAAAAACGAGGAGGGATGATTTGCAGGACAGGGCTGAAGTCGGGGAATGCGCTTTATATGAGAGAAGTAGGAATACGAGAAGTGCTAGGCTAGACAGAGTTTGAGGTTGGAGTATGCGTTTATAAGTGAAAGATAGGGAAATCGCGGAGGGAGGATAGGCAGGACAGGTTAGAAGTAGGGGAATGCGCTTTATATGAGCGAAGTAGGAATAAGAGGAGCAGTGCTAGGCTAGACAGACTTTTAGGTGTGGAGTGTGCGCTTATATGTGAAAGATAGGGGAAACGCGTAGGGACGATAGGCAGGACAGGGCGAAGTAGGGGAATGCGCTTTATACGACAGAAGTAGGAATACGAGGAGAAGTTCTAGGCTAGACAGAGTTTGAGGTGTGGAGTATGCGTTTATATGTGAAAGATTGGGAAAACGAGGAGGGATCGTAGGCAGGACAGGGGTGCAGTAGGGGAAAGCGGTTTATATGAGAGAAGTAGGAATACGAGGAGAAGTGCTAGGTTAGACAGAGTTTGAGGTGTGCAGTATGCGTTTATATGTGAAAGATAGGGAAAACGCAGAGGGATGATAGGCTGGACAGGGCTGAAGTAGAAAAATGTGCTTTATATGAGAGAAGTAGGAATATGAGGAGAAGTGCTAGGCTTGACAGTGTTTGAGGTGTGGAGTATGCGTTTATATGTGAAAGACAGGGAAAACACGGAGGATTGATAAGCAGGACAGGGCTGATGTAGGGGAAGGCGCTTTGTATAAGAGAAGTAGGAATACGAGGAGATGTGCTAGGCTAGACAGAGTTTGAGGTGTGGAGTATGCGTTTATATGTGAAAGATAGGGAAAACGCGGAGGATTGATAAGCAGGACAGGGCTGAAGTAGGGGAATGCGCTTTGTATAAGAGAAATAGGAATAAGAGGAGACGTGCTAGACTAGACAGTGTTTGAGGTGTGGAGTTTTCGTTTATATGTGAAAGATGAGAAAACGGGGAGGGATGATAGGCAGGACTGGGGTGCAATAGAAGAATGTGGTTTATATGAGAGAAGTAGGAATACGAGGAGAAGTGCTAGGCTAGACAGAGTTTGAGGTGTGTAGTATGCGTTTATATGCGAAAGATAAGGAAGTCGCGGAGGGATGATAGGCAGGACAGGCTAGAAGTAGGGGAATGCGTTTTATATGAGCGAAGTAGGAATACGAGGAGCAGTGCTAGGCTAGACAGAGTTTATGGTGAGGAGTATGCGTTTATATGTGAAAGATAGGGGAAACGCGGAGAAATCATAGGCAGGACAGGGCTGAAGCAGGGGAATGCGTTTTAAATGAGAGAAGTAGGAATACGAGGAGAAGTGCTAGGCTAGACGGAGTTTGAGGATGGAGTATGCATTTATATGTGAAAGATAGGAAAAACGCGGAGAATTCATAGGCAGGACAGGGCTGAAGCAGGGGAATGCGTTTTAAATGAGAGAAGTAGGAATACGAGGAGAAGTGCTAGACTAGAGAGAGTTTGAGGTGTGGAGTATGTGTTTATATGTGAAAGATAGGAAAAACGAGGAGGGATGATTTGCAGGACAGGGCTGAAGTCGGGGAATGCGCTTTATATGAGAGAAGTAGGAATACGAGAAGTGCTAGGCTAGACAGAGTTTGAGGTGTGGAGTATGCGTTTATATGTGAAAGATAGGGAAAATGCGCAGGGATGATAGGCAGGCAGGGCTGAAGTAGGGGAATGCGCTTTATATGGGAGAAGTAGGCATACGATGAGAAGTGCTAGACTAGAGAGTGTTTGAGGTGTGGAGTATGCGTTTATATGTGAAAGATAGGGAAAACTCGGAGGGACGATAGGCAGGACACGGCTGAAGTAGGGGAATGCGCTTTATATGGGAGAAGTGGGAATACGCGGAGAAGTGCTAGGCTAGACAGAGTTTATGGTGAGGAGTATGCGTTTATATGTGAAAGATAGGGGAAACGCGTAGGGACGATAGGCACGACAGGGCTGAATTAGGGGAATGTGCTTTATACGAGAGAAGTAGGATTACGAGGAGAAGTGCTAGGCTAGACGGAGTTTGAGAATGGAGTATGTATTTATATGTGAAAAATAGGCAAAACGCGGAGAAATCATAGGCAGGACAGGGCTGAAGTAGGGGAATGTGCTTTATATGAGAGAAGTAGGAATACGAGGAGAAGTGCTAGACTAGAGAGAGTATGAGGTGTGGAGTATGTGTTTATATGTGAAAGATAGGAAAAACGAGGAGGGATGATTTGCAGGACAGGGCTGAAGTCGGGGAATGCGCTTTATATGAGAGAAGTAGGAATACGAGAAGTGCTAGGCTAGACAGAGTTTGAGGTTGGAGTATGCGTTTATAAGTGAAAGATAGGGAAATCGCGGAGGGAGGATAGGCAGGACAGGTTAGAAGTAGGGGAATGCGCTTTATATGAGCGAAGTAGGAATAAGAGGAGCAGTGCTAGGCTAGACAGACTTTTAGGTTTGGAGTGTGCGCTTATATGTGAAAGATAGGGGAAACGCGTAGGGACGATAGGCAGGACAGGGCGAAGTAGGGGAATGCGCTTTATACGACAGAAGTAGGAATACGAGGAGAAGTTCTAGGCTAGACAGAGTTTGAGGTGTGGAGTATGCGTTTATATGTGAAAGATTGGGAAAACGAGGAGGGATCGTAGGCAGGACAGGGGTGCAGTAGGGGAAAGCGGTTTATATGAGAGAAGTAGGAATACGAGGAGAAGTGCTAGGTTAGACAGAGTTTGAGGTGTGCAGTATGCGTTTATATGTGAAAGATAGGGAAAACGCAGAGGGATGATAGGCTGGACAGGGCTGAAGTAGAAAAATGAGCTTTATATGAGAGAAGTAGGAATATGAGGAGAAGTGCTAGGCTTGACAGTGTTTGAGGTGTGGAGTATGCGTTTATATGTGAAAGACAGGGAAAACACGGAGGATTGATAAGCAGGACAGGGCTGATGTAGGGGAAGGCGCTTTGTATAAGAGAAGTAGGAATACGAGGAGATGTGCTAGGCTAGACAGAGTTTGAGGTGTGGAGTATGCGTTTATATGTGAAAGATAGGGAAAACGCGGAGGATTGATAAGCAGGACAGGGCTGAAGTAGGGGAATGCGCTTTGTATAAGAGAAATAGGAATAAGAGGAGACGTGCTAGACTAGACAGTGTTTGAGGTGTGGAGTTTTCGTTTATATGTGAAAGATGAGAAAACGGGGAGGGATGATAGGCAGGAGTGGGGTGCAATAGAAGAATGTGGTTTATATGAGAGAAGTAGGAATACGAGGAGAAGTGCTAGGCTAGACAGAGTTTGAGGTGTGTAGTATGCGTTTATATGCGAAAGATAGGGAAGTCGCGGAGGGATGATAGGCAGGACAGGCTAGAAGTAGGGGAATGCGGTTTATATGAGCGAAGTAGGAATACGAGGAGCAGTGCTAGGCTAGACAGAGTTTATGGTGAGGAGTATGCGTTTATATGTGAAAGATAGGGGAAACGCGGAGAAATCATAGGCAGGACAGGGCTGAAGCAGGGGAATGCGTTTTAAATGAGAGAAGTAGGAATACGAGGAGAAGTGCTAGGCTAGACGGAGTTTGAGGATGGAGTATGCATTTATATGTGAAAGATAGGAAAAACGCGGAGAATTCATAGGCAGGACAGGGCTGAAGCAGGGGAATGCGTTTTAAATGAGAGAAGTAGGAATACGAGGAGAAGTGCTAGACTAGAGAGAGTTTGAGGTGTGGAGTATGTGTTTATATGTGAAAGATAGGAAAAACGAGGAGGGATGATTTGCAGGACAGGGCTGAAGTCGGGGAATGCGCTTTATATGAGAGAAGTAGGAATACGAGAAGTGCTAGGCTAGACAGAGTTTGAGGTGTGGAGTATGCGTTTATATGTGAAAGATAGGGAAAATGCGCAGGGATGATAGACAGGCAGGGCTGAAGTAGGGGAATGCGCTTTATATGGGAGAAGTAGGCATACGATGAGAAGTGCTAGACTAGAGAGTGTTTGAGGTGTGGAGTATGCGTTTATATGTGAAAGATAGGGAAAACTCGGAGGGACGATAGGCAGGACACGGCTGAAGTAGGGGAATGCGCTTTATATGGGAGAAGTAGGAATACGCGGAGAAGTGCTAGGCTGGACAGTGTTTGAGTGTGGAGTATGTGTTTATATGTGAAAGATAGGGAAAATGCGCAGGGATGATAGGCAGGCAGGGCTGAAGTAGGGGAATGCGCTTTATATGGGAGAAGTAGGAATACGAGGAGAAGTGCTAGACTAGAGAGCTTTTGAGGTGTGGAGTATGCGTTTATATGTGAAAGATAGGGAAAACGCGGAGGGACGATAGGCAGGACACGGCTGAAGTAGGAGAATGCGCTTTATATGGGAGAAGTAGGAATTCGCGGAGAAGTGATAGGCTAGACAAATTTTGATGTGTGGAGTATCTGTTTATATGTTAAGGATAGGGAAAACGCGGAAGGTGATAGGTAGGACATAGCTGAAGTAGGGGAATGCGCTTTATATGAGCGAAGTAGGAATACGAGGAGAAGTGTTAGGCTAGACAGAGTTTGAGTGTGGAGTATGCGTTTATATGTGAAAGATAGGGAAAACGCGGAGGGTGATTGGCAGGACAGGGCTGAAGTAGGAGAATGAGCTTTATATCAGAGAAGTAGGAATACGAGGACAAGTGCTAGGCTAGACAGATTTTTAGGTGTGGAGTATGCGTTTATATGAGAAAGATAGGGAAAACGCGGAGGGATGATAGGCAGGACAGGGCTGAAGTAGGGGAATGCGCTTTATATGGTAGAAGTATGTAGTAATACGAGGAGAAGTGCTACGCTAGACGGAGTTTAAGGCGCGGGGTATGCGTTTATATGTGAAAGATAGGGAAAACGCGGAGGAATAATAGGCAGGACAGGGCTGATGTAGGATAATGCGCTTTATATGAGAGAAGTAGGAATGCGAGGAGACGTGCAAGGCTAGACAGACTTTAAAGTTTGGAGTATGCGTTTATATGTGAAAGATAGGGAAAACGCGGAGGGATGATAGGAGGGACGGGGCTGAAGTAGTGGAATGCGCTTTAAATGAGAGAAGTAGGAATATGAGGAGAAGTACTAGGCTAGACGGAGTTTGAGGTTGGAGTATGCGTTTATATGTGAAAGATAGGGAAATCGCGGAGGGATGATAGGCAGGACAGGTTAGAAGTAGGGGAATGCGCTTTATATGAGCGAAGTAGGAATACGAGGAGCAGTGCTAGGCTAGACAGAGTCTATGGTGAGGAGTATGCGTTTATATGTGAAAGATAGGGGAAACGCGTAGGGACGATAGGCACGACAGGGCTGAATTAGGGGAATGTGCTTTATACGAAAGAAGTAGGAATACGAGGAGAGGTGCTAGGCTAGACGGAGTTTGAGGATGGAGTATGCATTTATATGTGAAAGATAGGGAAAACGCGGAGGAATCATAGGCAGGACAGGGCTGAAGCATGGGAATGCGCTTTATATGAGAGAAGTAGGAATACGAGGAGAAGTGCTAGGCTAGACAGAGTTTGAGGTGTGCAGTATGCGTTTATATGTGAAAGATAGGGAAAACTCAGAGGGATGGTAGGCAGGACAGGGCTGAAGTAGAAAAATGCGCTTTATATGAGAGAAGTAGGAGTACGAGGAGAAGTGCTAGGCTAGACAGAGTTTGAGGTGTGCAGTATGCGTTTATATGTGAATGATAGGGAAAACGCAGAGGGATGATAGGCTGGACAGGGCCTAAGTGGAAAAATGAGCTTTATATGAGAGAAGTAGGAATATGAGGAGAAGTGCTAGGTTTGACAGTTTTTGAGGTGTGGAGTATGCGTTTATATGTGAAAGACAGGGAAAACACGGAGGATTGATAAGCAGGACAGGGCTGAAGTATGGGAAGGCGCTTTATATAAGAGAAGTGGGAATACGAGGAGATGTACTAGGCTAGACAGAGTTTGAGGTGTGGAGTACGCGTTTATATGTGATAGACAGGGAAAACGCGGAGGATTGATAAGCAGGACAGGGCTGTAGTAGGGGAATGCGCTTTGTATAAGAGAAGTAGGAATAAGAGGAGAAGTGCTAGACTAGACAGTGTTTCAGGTGTGGAGTTTGCGTTTATATGTGAAAGATGAGAAAACGGGGAGGGATGATATGCAGGACTGGGGTGCAATAGAAGAATGTGGTTTATATGAGAGAAGTACGAATACGAGGAGAAGTGCTAGGCTAGACAGAGTCTGAGGTGTGGAGTATGGGTTTATATGTGAAAGATAGGGATAACGCGGAGGGACGATTTTCAGGACACGGGATAAGTAGGGGAATGCGCTTTATATGGGAGAAGTAGGAATACGCGGAGAAGTGCTAGGCTAGACAAATTTTGATGTGTGGAGCATGCGTTTATATGTGAAGGATGGGGAAAACGCGGAGGGATGATAGGAGGGACGGGGCTGAAGTAGTGGAATGCGCTTTATATGAGAGAAGTAGGAATACGAGGAGAAGTACTAAGCTAGACAGAGTTAAAGTGTGGAGTATTCGTTTATATGTGAAAGATAGGGAAAATGCGCAGGGATGATTGGCAGGACATTGCTGAAGTAGGGAAATGGGATTTATTTGAGAGAAGTAGGAATACGAAGAGAAGTACTAGGTTAGACAGAGTTTGAGGTTGGAGTATGCGTTTATATGTGAAAGATAGGGTAGTCGCGGAGGGAGAATAGGCAGGAGAGGTTAGAAGTAGGGGAATGCGCTTTATATGAGCGAAGTAGGAATAAGAGGAGCAGTGCTAGGCTAGACAGACTTTTAGGTGTGGAGTGTGCGTCTATATGTGAAAGATAGGGGAAACGCGTAGGGACGATAGGCAGGACAGGACCGAAGTAGGGGAATGCGCTTTATAAGACAGAAGTAGGAATACGAGGACATGTACTAGGCTAGACATAGTTTGAGGTGTGGAGTA
Source organism: Deroplatys truncata (assembly GCA_030765065.1). Lineage (NCBI taxonomy): Eukaryota > Metazoa > Arthropoda > Insecta > Mantodea > Mantidae > Deroplatys > Deroplatys truncata. The sequence goes on from CM060990.1 coordinate 657,512,147, forward strand.
TGCGTTTATATGTGAAAGATTGGGAAACGAGGAGGGATCGTAGGCAGGACAGGGGTGCAGTAGGGGAAAGCGGTTTATATGAGAGAAGTAGGAATACGAGGACAAGTGCTAGGCTAGACAGATTTTGAGGTGTTGGAGTATGCGTTTATATGTGAAAGATAGGGAAAACGCGGAGGGATGATAGGCAGGACAGGGCTGAAGTAGGGCGATGCGCTTTATATAGTAGACGTATGTAGGAATACGAGGAGAAGTGCTAGACTAGACAGAGTTTGAGGTGTGGAGTATGCGTTTATATGTGAAAGATAGTGAAAATGCGCAGGGATGACAGGCAGGCAGGGCTGAAGTAGGGGAATGCGCTTTATATGGGAGAAGTAGGAATACGCGGAGAAGTGCTATGCTAGACAAATGTTGATGTTTGGAGTATCTGTTTATATGTGAAGGATAGGGAAAACGCGAGGGTGATAGGCAGGACATAGCTGAAGTAGGGGAATGCGCTTCATATGAGAGAAGTAGGAATACGAGGAGAAGTGCTAGGCTAGACAGAGTTTGAGGTGTGGAGTATGTGATAATATGTGAAAGATAGGGAAAACGCGGAGGGATCGTAGGCAGGACAGGGGTGCAGTAGGGGAAAGCGGTTTATATGAGAGAAGTAGAAATACGAGGAGAAGTGCTAGGCTAGACAGAATTTAAGGTGTGGAGTATGCGTTTATATGTGAAAGATAGGGAAAACGCGGAGGGATGATTGGCAGGACAGGGCTGAAGTAGGAGATTGCGCTTTATATGAAAGAAGTAGGAATACGAGGACAAGTGCTAGGCTACATAGATTTTGAGGTGTGGTGTATGCGTTCATATGTGAAAGATAGGGAAAACGCGGAGGGGTGATAGGCAGGACAGGTTTGAAGTAGGGGAATGCGCTTCATATAGCAGAAGAAGTTAGGAATACGAGGAGAAGTGCTACGCTAGACAGAGATTCAGGCGCGGAGTATGCGTTTATATATGAAAGATACGGAAAACGCGGAGGGATAATAGGCAGGACGGGGCTGAAGTAAGGGAATGCGCTTTATATGAGAGAAGTAGGAATACCGGGAGCAGTGCTAGGCTAAACAGTGTTTTAGGTGTGGAGTATGCGTTTATATGTGAAAGATAGGGAAAACGCGGAAGGATGATTGGCACGACATAGCTGAAGTAGGGAAATGCGCTTTAAATGAGAGAAGTAGGAATATGAGGAGAAAAACTAGGCTAGACGGAGTTTGAGGTTGGAGTATGCGTTTATATGTGAAAGATAGGGAAATCGCGGAGGGATGATAGGCAGGACAGGTTAGAAGTAGGGGAATGCGCTTTATATGAGCGAAGTAGCAATACGAGGAGCAGTGCTAGGCTAGACAGAGTTTTTGGTGAGGAGTATGCGTTTATATGTGAAAGATAGGGGAAACGCGTAGGGACGATAGGCACGACAGGGCTGAATTAGGTGAATGTGCTTTATACGAGAGAAGTAGGAATACGAGAAGTGCTGGGCTAGACGGAGTTTGAGGATGGAGTATGCATTTATATGTGAAACATAGGGAAAACGCGGATGAATCATAGGCAGGATAGGGCTGAAGTAGGGGAATGCGCTTTATATTAGAGAAGTAGGAATACGAGGAGAAGTGTTAGGCTTGACGGAGATGAAGGTGTGGAGTACGCGTATATATGTAAAAGATAGGGAAAACGCGGAGGGATGATAGGCAGGTCAGGGCTGAAGTAGGGGAATTCGCTTTATATGAGCGAAGAAGGATTACGAGGAGACGTTCTAGGCTAGACAGAGTTTGAGGTGTGGAGTATCCGTTTATTTGTGAAAGATAGGGAAAACGCGGAGCGAGGTTAGGCTGAACAGGGCTGAAGTAGGGGAATGCGCTTTATATGAGAGAAGTATGTATAGGAGGAGAAGTGCTAGGCTAAAAATACTTTGAGTTGTGGAGTATGCGTTTATATGTGAAAGATAGGGAAAACGCGGAGGGATGATAGGCAGCATACGGCTGAAGTAGGGGAATGCGCTTTATATGAGAGAAGTAGGAATACCAGGAGAAGCGCTAGGCTATACGGAGATTGAGGTGTGGAGTATGCGTTTATATGAAAAGATAGGGAAAACGAGGAGGGATGATGGGCAGGACAGGACTGAAGTAGGGAAGTGCGCTTTATATGACAGAAGTAGAAATTCGAGGAGAAGTGCTAGGCTAGAAATGTTTGAGGTGTGGAGTATGCATTTATACGTGAATGATAGGGAAAACGCGGAGGGATGATAGGCAGGACAGGGCTGAACTAGGGAAATGCGCTTATATGGGAGAAGTAGCAATACGAGGAGCAGTGCTAGGCTAGACTAAATTTGAGATGCGGAGTATGCTCTTATATGTGAAAGATAGGGAAAACGCGGAAGGATGATAGGCAGGACAGGGCTGAAGTAGGGGAATGCGCTTTATATGATTGAAGTAGGACTACGAGGGGAAGTGCTAGGCTAGACAGCGTTTGAGGTGTGGAGTATGCGTTTATATGTGAAAGTTAGGGAAAACGCAGAGGAATGATAGGCAGGACAGGGCTGAAGTAAGGGAATGCGCCCTATATGGGAGAAGTAGGAATACGAGGAGAAGTGCTAGGCTAGACAGCGTTTAAGGTTCGGAGGATGCGGTTATATTTGAAAGATAGGGAAAACGCGGAGGGATGATTAGCGGGACAGGTCTGAATTATGGTAATGCGCTTTATACGTGAGAAGTAGGAATACGGGGATAAGTGCTAGCCTAGACAGAGTTCGATGTGTGGAGTATGCGCTTAAATGTCAAAGATAGGGAAATCGTGGAGGGATGATAGGCAGGATAGGGCTGAAGTAGGGGAATTCGGTTTATATGAGAGAAGTAGGAATAGGAGGAGAAGCGCTAGGCTAGACGGAGATTGAGGTGTGGAGTATGCGTTTATATGTAAAAGATAGGGAAAACGCGGAGGAATGATAGGCAGGACAGGGCTGAAGTGGGGGAATGCGCTTTATATGAGCGCAGAAGGATTACGAGGAGAAGTGCTAAGCTAGACAGAGATCGAGGTGTGGAGTATGGGTTTATATGTGAAAGATAGGAAAAACGTAAAGGGATGATAGGCAGGACAGGTTTGAAGTAGGGGAATGCGCTTTATATGAGAGAAGTAGGAATACGAGGAGAAGTGCTAGGCTAGACAGAGATTGAGGAGTGGAGTATGCGTTTATATGTGAATGTTAGGGAAAACGCGGAGTGATGATAGGCAGGACAGAGCTCAAGTAGGGGAATGCGCTTTATATGGTAGAAGTAGGAATACGGGGAGAAGTGCTAGGCTAGACAGAGTTCGATGTGTGGAGTATGCGTTTATATGTGAAAGATAGGGAAAACTGGGAGGGTTGATAGGCAGGAGTGTTTTGAAGCAGGGGAATGCCCTTTATATGGGAGAAGTACGAATACGAGGAGAAGTTCTAGGCTAGACAAAGTTTGAGGTGTGGAGTATCCGTTTATATGTGAAAAATAGGGAAAACGCGGAAAGTGATAGGCAGGAAATAGCCGAAGTAGGGAAATGCGCTCTATATGAGAGAAATAGGAATACGAGGAGAAGTGCTAGGCTAGACAGAGTTTGAGGTGTGGGGTATGCGTTTATATGTGAAAGATAGGGAAAACGCGGAGGGATGATAGGCAGGATAGGGCTAAAGTAGGGGAATGCGCTTTGTATGAAAGAAGTAGGAATACGAGGAGAAGTGCTAGGCTAGACGGAGATTGAGGTGTGGAGTATGCGCTTATATGTAAAAGATGGGGAAAACGCGGAGGGATGATAGGCAGGACAGGGCTGTAGTATGGGAATGCGCTATAAATGAGAAAAGTAGGAATACCGGGAGAAGTGCTAGGCTAGACAGAGTTTGAGGTGTGGAGTATGCGTTTATATGTGAAAGATAGGAAAAACGCGGAGGGTTGATAGGTAGGAGTGGTGTGAAGCAGGGGAATGCCCTTTATATGGGAGAAGTACGAATACGGGGAGAAGTTCAGGGCTAGACAAAGTTTGAGGTGTGGAGTATCCGTTTATATGTGAAAAATAGGGAAAACGCGGAAAGTGATAGGCAGGAAATAGCCGAAGTAGGGAAACGCGCTTTATATGAGAGAAATAGGAATACGAGGAGAAGTGCTAGGCTAGACAGAGTTTGAGGTGTGGAGTATGCGTTTATATGTGAAAGATAGGGAAAGCGCGGAGGGATGATAGGCAGGATAGGGCTGAAGTAGGGGAATGCGCCTTATATGAGAGAAGTAGGCATACGAGGAGAAGTGCTAGGCTAGACGGAGATTGAGGTGTGGAGTATGCGCTTATATGTAAAAGATGGGGAAAACGCGGAGGGATGATAGGCAGGATAGGGCCCTAGCAGAGGAATGCGCTTTATATGAGAGAAGTAGGAATAGGAGGAGAAGTGCTAGGCTAGACAGAGTTTGAGGTGTGGAGTATGCTTTTATATGTGAATGATAGGGAAAACGCGGAGTGATGATAGGCAGGACAGGGCTCAAGTAGGGGAATGCGCTTATATGAGAGAAGTAGGAATACTAGGAGAAGTGCTAGACTAGACAGAGTTTGAGGTGTGGAGTATGCGTTTATATATGCAAGATAGGTAAAACGCGGAAGGATGATAGGCAGTACAGGGCTGAAGTAGGGGAATGCGCTTTATATGATTGAAGTAGGACTACGAGGGGAGGTGCTAGGCTAGACAGCGTTTGAGGTGTGGAGTATGCGTTTATATGTGAAAGTTAAGGAAAACGCAGAGGAATGATAGGCAGGATAGGGCTGAAGTAGGGGAATGCGCTTTATATGGGAGAATTAGGAATACGAGGAGAAGTGCTAGGCTAGAACGCGTTTGAGGTGTGGAGTATGCGATTATATGTGAAAGATAAGGAAAACGCGGAGCAATGATAGGCAGGACAGGGCTGAAGTAGGGGAATGCTCCTTATATGATTGAACTAGGACTACGAGGGGAAGTGCTAGGCTAGACAACGTTTGAGGTGTGGAGTATGCGTTTATATGTGAAAGTTACGGAAAACGCAGAGGAATGATAGGCAGAACAGGGGTGAACTAGGGGAATGAGCTTTATATGGGAGAAATAAGAATACGAGGAGATGTGCTAGGCTAGACAGATTTTGAGGTGTGGAGTATACGTTTAAATGTGAAAGATAGGGAAAACGCGGAGTGATGGAAGGCAGGACAGGGCTAAGTAGGGAAATGCGCTTTATATGAGAGAAGTAGGAATACGAGGAGATGTGCTAGGCTAGACGGAGATTGAGGTGTGAAAAATGCATTTATATGTGAATGATAGGGAAAACGCGTAGGGATGATAGGAAGCACAGGGCTGAAGTAGGGGAATGCGCTTTATATGGCAGAAGTAGGAATACGAGGAGAACTGATAGGCTAGACAAAGTTTGAGGTGTGGAGTATCCGTTTATACGTGAAAGGGAAAACACGGAAAGTGATAGGCAGGAAATAGCCGAAGGAGGGGAATGCGCTTTATATGATAGAAATAGGAATACGAGGAGAAGTGCTAGGCTAGACAGAGTTTGAGGGGTGGAGTATGCGTTTATATGTGAAAGATAGGGAAAACGCGGAGGGATGATAGGCAGGATAGGGCTGAAGTAGGGGAATGCGCTTTATATGAGAGAAGTAGGCATACGAGGAGAAGTGCTAGGCTAGACGGAGATTGAGGTGTGGAGTATGCGTTTATATGTAAAAGATAGGGAAAACGCGGAGGGATGATAGGCAGGACAGGGCTGTAGCAGGGGAATGCGCTTTATATGAGAGAAGTAGGAATACGGGGAAAAGTGCTAGGCTAGACAGAGATTGAGGTGTGGAGTATGCATTTATATGTGAATGATAGGGAAAACGCGGAGTGATGATAGGCAGGACAGGGCTCAAGTAGGGGAATGCGCTTTATATGGGAGAAGTAGGAATACGGGGAGTAGTGCTAGGGTAGACAGATTTCGATGTGTGGAGTATGCGTTTATATGTGAAAAATAGGGAAAACGTGGAGCGTTGATAGGTAGGAGTCGTTTGAAGCAGGGGAATGCCCGTTATATGGGAGAAGTACGAATACGAGGAGAAGTGCTAGGCTAGACAAAGTTTGAGGTGTGGAGTATCCGTTTTGTATGTGAAAAATAGGGAAAACGCGGAAAGTGATAGGCAGGAAATAGCCGAAGTAGGGGAATGCGTTTTATATGAGAGTAGTAGGAATTCGAGGAGAAGTGCTAGGCTAGACAGAGTTTGAGTTGTGGAGTATGCGTTTATATGTAAAAGATAGGGAAAACACGGAAAGTGATAGGCAGGAAATAGCCGAAGTAGGGAAATGCGCTTTATATGGGAGAAGTAGGAATACGAGGAGCGGTGCTAGGCTAGAATGAGTTCGATGTGTGGAGTATGCGTTTATATGCAAAAGATAGGGAATACGGGTAGGGTTGATAGGCAGGAGTTTTTTGAAGCAGGGGAATGCCCTTTATATGAGCGAAGTAGGAATACGACGAGAAGTGCTAGGCTAGATAGAGTTTGAGGTGTGGAGTATCCGTTTATTTGTGAAAGATAGTGAAAACGCGGAGGGAGGATAGGCAGGACAGGGCTGAAGTAGGGGAATGCGCTTTATATGAGAGAAGTAGGTATAGGAGGTGAAGTGCTAGGCTAGACACAGTTTGAGGTGTGGAGTATGCGATTATATGTGAAAGATAGGGAAAACGTGGAGGGTGATAGGCACGACATAGCTGAAATAGGGGAATGCGCTTTATATGAGAGAAGTAGGAATAAGGGGAGAAGTGCTAGGCTAGACAGAGTTTGAAGTGTGGAGTATCCGTTTATATGTGAAAGATAGGAAAAACGCGAAGGGATGATAGGCAGGACAGGGCTGAAGTAGGGGAATGCTCCTTATATGATTGAAGTAGGACTAGGAGGGGAAGTGCTAGGCTAGACAGCGCTTGAGGTGTGGCGTATGCGATTATATGTGAAAGTTAGGGAAAACGCAGAGAAATGATAGGCAGAACAGGGCTGTAGTATGGGAATGCGCTTTAAATGAGTAAAGTAGCAATACGAGGAGAAGTGCTAGGCTAGACAGAGTTTGAGGTGTGGAGTATGCGTTTATTCTAGAAATTTACGGAATACGCGGAGGAATGATAGGGAGTACAGGGCGTAAGTAGGGGAATGCGCTTTATATGAGAGATTTATTAATGCGAGGAGAAGTGCTAGGCTAGACAGAGCTTGAAGTGCGGAGTAGGCGTTTATATGTAAAAGATAGGAATTACGCGGAGGGATGATAGGAAGCACAGGGCTGAAGTAGGGGAATGCGGTTTATATGGCAGAAGTAGGAATACGAGGAGAGGTGCTAGGCTAGACTAAGTTTGCAGTGTGAAGTATGCGTTTATATGTGAAAGATATGGAAACCGCGGAGGGATGATAGGCAGGACAGGGCTGTAGTATGGGAATGCGCTTTATATGAGAGAAGTAGGAATACGAGGAGAAGTGCTAGGCTAGACAGTGCTTGAGGTGTGGAGTATGCGTTTATATGTGAAAGATAAGGAAAACGCGGAGGGTTGATAGGTAGGAGTGGTTTGAAGCGCGGGAATGCTCTTTATATGGGAGAAGTACGAATACGAGGAGAAGTTCTAGGCTAGACAAAGTTTGAGGTGCGGAGTGTCCGTTTATATGTGAAAAATAGGGAAAACGTGGAAAGTGATAGGCAGGAAATAGCCGAAGTAGGGAAATGCGCTTTATATGAGAGAAATAGGAATACGCGGAGAAGTGCTAGGCTAGACAGAGTTTGAGGTGTGGAGTGTGCGTTTATATGTGAAAGATAGGGAAAACGCGGAGGGATGATAGTCAGGATAGGGCTGAATTAGGGGAATGCGCTTTATATGAAAGAAGTAGGAATACGTGGAGAAGTGCTAGGCTAGACGGAGATTGAGCTGTGGAGTATGCGCTTATATGTTAAAGATAGGGAAAAAGTGGAAGGATGATAGGCAGGATAGGGCCCTAGCAGAGGAATGCGCTTTGTATGAGAGAAGTAGGAATAGAAGGAGAAGTGCTAGGCTAGACAGAGATTGAGGTGTGGAGTATGCTTTTATATGTGAATGATAGGGAAAACGCGGAGTGATGATAGGCAGGAAAGGGCTCAAGTAGGGGAATGCGCTTTATATGAGAGAAGTAGGAATACTAGGAGAAGTGCTAGACTAGACAGAGTTTGAGGTGTGGCGTATGCGTTTATATATGAAAGATAGGTAAAACGCGGAGGGATGATAGGAAGGACAGGGCTGAAGTAGGGGAATGCGCTTAATATGGGAGAAGTAAGAATACGAGGAGATGTGCTAGGCTAGAAAGATTTTGAGGTGTGGAGTATACGTTTAAATGTGAAAGATAGGGAAAACGCGGAGTGATGGAAGGCAGGACAGGGCTAAGTAGGGAAATGCGCTTTATATGAGAGAAGTAGGAATACGAGGAGAAGTGCTAGGCTAGAAATGTTTGAGGTGTGAAAAATGCATTTAAATGTGAATGATAAGGAAAACGCGTAGGGATGATAGGAAGCACAGGGCTGAAGTAGGGGAATGCGCTTTATATGCCAGAAGTAGGAATACGAGGAGAAGTGATAGGCTAGACAAAGTTTGAGGTGTGGAGTATCCGTTTATATGTGAAAAATAGGGAAAACACGGAAAGTGATAGGCAGGAAATAGCCGAAGGAGGGGAATGCGCTTTATATGATAGAAATAGGAATACGAGGAGAAGTGCTAGGCTAGACAGAGTTTGAGGTGTGGAGTATGCGTTTATATGTGAAAGATAGGGAAAACGCGGAGGGATGATAGGCAGGATAGGGCTGAAGTAGGGGAATGCGCTTTATATAAGATAAGTAGGAATACGAGGAGAAGTGCTAGGCTAGACGGAGATTGAAGTGTGGAGTATGCGTTTATATGTAAAAGATAGGGAAAACGCGGAGGGATGATAGGCAGAACAGGGGTGAACTAGGGGAATGAGCTTTATATGGGAGAAGTAAGAATACGAGGAGATGTGCTAGGCTAGACAGATTTTGAGGTGTGGAGTATACGTTTAAATGTGAAAGATAGGGAAAACGCGGAGTGATGGAAGGCAGGACAGGGCTAAGTAGGGAAATGCGCTTTATATGAGAGAAGTAGGAATACGAGGAGATGTGCTAGGCTAGACGGAGATTGAGGTGTGAAAAATGCATTTATATGTGAATGATAGGGAAAACGCGTAGGGATGATAGGAAGCACAGGGCTGAAGTAGGGGAATGCGCTTTATATGGCAGAAGTAGGAATACGAGGAGAACTGATAGGCTAGACAAAGTTTGAGGTGTGGAGTATCCGTTTATATGTGAAAAATAGGGAAAACACGGAAAGTGATAGGCAGGAAATAGCCGAAGGAGGGGAATGCGCTTTATATGATAGAAATAGGAATACGAGGAGAAGTGCTAGGCTAGACAGAGTTTGAGGGGTGGAGTATGCGTTTATATGTGAAAGATAGGGAAAACGCGGAGGGATGATAGGCAGGATAGGGCTGAAGTAGGGGAATGCGCTTTATATGAGAGAAGTAGGCATACGAGGAGAAGTGCTAGGCTAGACGGAGATTGAGGTGTGGAGTATGCGTTTAGATGTAAAAGATAGGGAAAACGCGGAGGGATGATAGGCAGGACAGGGCTGTAGCAGGGGAATGCGCTTTATATGAGAGAAGTAGGAATACGGGGAAAAGTGCTAGGCTAGACAGAGATTGAGGTGTGGAGTATGCATTTATATGTGAATGATAGGGAAAACGCGGAGTGATGATAAGCAGGACAGGGCTCAAGTAGGGGAATGCGCTTTATATGGGAGAAGTAGGAATACGGGGAGTAGTGCTAGGGTAGACAGATTTCGATGTGTGGAGTATGCGTTTATATGTGAAAAATAGGGAAAACGTGGAGCGTTGATAGGTAGGAGTCGTTTGAAGCAGGGGAATGCCCGTTATATGGGAGAAGTACGAATACGAGGAGAAGTGCTAGGCTAGACAAAGTTTGAGGTGTGGAGTATCCGTTTTGTATGTGAAAAATAGGGAAAACGCGGAAAGTGATAGGCAGGAAATAGCCGAAGTAGGGGAATGCGTTTTATATGAGAGTAGTAGGAATTCGAGGAGAAGTGCTAGGCTAGACAGAGTTTGAGTTGTGGAGTATGCGTTTATATGTAAAAGATAGGGAAAACACGGAAAGTGATAGGCAGGTTAAGGCTGAAGTAGAGGAATACGCTTTGTATGAGAGAAGTAGGAATAAGGGGAGAAGTGCTAGGATAGACAAAGTTTGAGGTGTGGAATATCGGCTCATATGTGAAAGATAGGAAAACGCGGACAGTGATAGGCAGGAAATAGCCGAAGTAGGGGAATGCGCGTTATATGAGACAAGTAGGAATACGAGGTGAAGTGCTAGGCTAGACAAAGTTTGAGGTGTGGTGTATGCGTTTATGTGTGAAAGATATGGAAAACGCGTACGGTTGATAGGCAGGACAGGGCTGAGTAGGGGAATACGCTTTATATGAGACAAGTAGGAATACGAGGAGAAGTAGCAGGCTACACAGAGGTTGAGGTGTGGAGTAAGTGTTTATATGTAAAAGATAGGAAAAACGCGGAGGGATGATAGGCAGGACAGGGCTGAAGTAGGGGAATGCGCTTTATATGAGAGAAGTAGGTATACGAGGAGAAGTACCAGGCTAGACAGAGTTTGAGGTGTGAGTATGCGTTTATATGTAAAAGATAGGGAAAACGCGGAGGGATGATAGGCAGGTTAGGGCTGAAGTAGAGGAATACGCTTTATATGAAAGAAGTAGGAATACGAGGAGAAGTGCTAGGCTAGACAGAGATTGAGGTGTGGAGTATGCGTTTATATGTGAAAGGTAGGGAAAAGGCGGAGGGATGATAGGCAAGACAGGTCTGAAGTAGGGAAATGCGCTTTATATGTGAGAAGTAGGAATACGAGAAGTGCTAGGCTAGACAGAGTTTGAGGTGTGGAGTATTAGTTTATATGTGAAAGATAGGGATCCCGAGGAGGGATGGTAGGCAGAACAGGGGTGCAGTAGGGGAAAGCGGTTTATATGGGAGAAGTAGGAATTCGAGGCGAAGTGCTAGGCTAGACAGAGATTGAAGTGTGGAGTATGCGTTTATATGTGAAAGATATGGAAAACGCAGAGGGATGATAGGCACCACAGGGCAAAAGTAGGGGAATGCGCTTTTAATGAGAGATGTAGGAATGCGAGGAGAAGTACTAGGCTAACCAGAGTATGAGGTGTGGAGTATGCGTTTATGTATGAAAGATAGGGAAACGCGGAGAGATGATAGGCAGTACAGGGCTGAAGTAGGGGAATGCGCTTTATATGGGAGAAGTAGGAATAAGAGGAGAACTGCTAGGCTAGACAGAATTTGAGGTGTGGTTTATCCGTTTATATGTGAAAGATAGGGAAACGCGGAGGGATGATAGGCAGGAGAGGGCTGAGGTAGGGGAATGCGCTTTATATGAGAGAAGTAGGAATACGAGGAGAAGTGCTAGACTAGACAGAACTTTAGTTGTGGAGTATGCGTTTATATGTGAAAGATAGGGAAAACGCGGAGGGATGATGGGCAGCACAGGGCTGAAGTAGGGGAATGCGCTTCATATGAGAGAAGTAGGAATACGAGGAGAAGTGCTAGGCTAGAATAGTTTGATGTGTGGAGTGTGCGTTTATACGTGAAAGATAGGGAAAACGCGGAGGGATGATGGGCAGCACAGGGCTGAAGTAGGGGAATGCGCTTTATATGAGAGAAGTAGGAATACGAGGAGAAGTGCTAGGTTAGACAGTGTTTGAGGTGTGGAGCATGCGTTTATATGTGAAAGATATGGAAAACGCGGAGGTATGATAGGCAGGACAGGGCTCAAGTAGGGGAATGCGCTTTATATGAGAGAAGTAGGAATACGAGGAGAAGTGCTAGGCTAGACAGTGTTTGAGGTGTGAAGCATGCGTTTATATGTGAAAGATATGGAAAACGCGGAGGTATGATAGGCAGGACAGGGCTCAAGTAGGGGAATGCGCTTTATATGAGAGAAGTAGGAAAACGAGGAGAAGTGCTAGGCTAGACAGTGTTTGAGGTGTGGAGTATGCGTTTATATGTGAAAGATAGGGAAAATGCGGAGGGATGATAGGCACGACAGGGCTGAATTAGGGGAATGTGCTTTATACGAGAGAAGCAGGAATACGAGGAGAAGTGCTAGGCTAGAGGGAGTTTGAGTATGGAGTATGCATTTATATGTGAAAGAAAGGAAAAACGCGGATGATTGATAAGCAGGACAGGGCTGAAGTAGTGGAAGGCGCTTTGTATAAGAGAAGTAGGAATACGAGGAGGTGTGCTAGGCTAGACAGAGTTTGAGGTGTGGAGTATGCGTTTATATGTGAAAGCTAGGGAAAACGCGGAGGGATGATATTCAGGACAGGGCTCAAGTAGGGGAATGCGATTTATATGAGAGAAGTAGGAATACGAGAAGAAGTGTTAGGCTAGACAGAGTTTGAGGTGTGGAGTATGCGTTTATGTATGAAAGATAGGGAAAACGCGGAGGGATGATATTCAGGACAGGGCTGAAGTAGGGGAATGCGCCAAATATTAATGATTTAGGACTACGAGGGGAAGTGCTAGGCTAGACAGCGTTTGAGGTGTGGAGTATGCGTTTATATGTGAAAGTTAGGGAAAACGCAGAGGAATGGTAGGCAGGACAGGGCTGAAGTAGGGGAATGCGCTTTATATGGGAGAAGTAGGAATACGAGGAGAAGTGCTAGGCTAGAAAGCGTTTGAGGTGTGGATTATGCGATTATATGTGAAAGATAGGGAAAACGCGGAGCAATGATAGGCAGGAATTAGCTGCAGTAGAGGAATGCGCTTATATGAGAGAAGTAGGAATACGAGGAGAAGTGTTAGGCTAGACAGCGTTTAAGGTTCGGAGTATGCTGTTATATGTGAAAGATAGGGAAAACGCGGAGGGATGATAGGCAGGACAGGGCTGAAGTAGGGAAATGAGCGTTATATGAGAGAAGTAGGAATACGAGGAGAAGTGCTAGGGTGGACAGAGTTTTTAGTGTGGTGTATGCGTTTATATGTGAAAGATATGGAAAACGCGGAGGAATGATAGGCAGGAATGGGCTGAAGTAGGGGAATACGCTTTATATGAGAGAAGTAGGAATACGAGGAGAAGTGCTAGGCTAGACAGATTTTGAGGTGTGGAGTATGCGTTTAAATGTGAAAGATAGGGAAAACGCGGAGTGATGGAATGAAGGACAGGGCTAAGTAGGGAAATGCGCTTTATATGAGAGAAGTAGGAATACGAGGAGACGTGCTAGGCTAGAAATGTTAGAGGTGTGAAATATGCGTTTATGTGTGAATGATAGGGAAAACGCGGAGGGATGATAGGCAGGACAGCGCTGAAGTAGGAGAATCGCTTTATATGGGAGAAGTAGGAATACGAGGAGAAAGGCTAGGCTAGTCTAAGCTTGATGTGTGGAGTATGCGTTTATACGTGAAAGATAGAGAAAACGCGGAGGGATAATAGGCAGCACAGGGCTGAAGTACTGGAATGCACTTTATATGAGAGAAGTAGGAATACGAGGAGAAGTGCTAGGCTAGACAGTGTTTGAGGTGTGGAGCATGCGTTTATATGTGAAAGATATGGAAAATGCGGAGGTATGATAGACAGGACAGGGCTGAAGTAGGGGAATGCGCTTTATATGAGAGAAGTACGAATACGAGGAGAAGTGCTAGGCTAGACAGTGTTTGAGGTGTGGAGTATGCGTTTATATGTGAAAGATATGGAAAACGCGGAGGGATGATAGGCAGGACAGGGCTGAGGTAGGAGAATGCGCTTTATATAAGAGAAGTACGAATACGAGGAGAAGTGCTAGACTAGACAGCGATTGAGGTGTAGAGTATGCGATTATATGTGAAAGATAGGGAAAACGCGGAGCAATGATAGCCAGGAATTAGCTGCAGTAGAGGAATGCGCTTATATGAGAGAAGTAGGAATACGAGGAGAAGTGATAGGCTAGATAGCGTTTAAGGTTCGGAGTATGCGGTTATATGTGAAAGATAGGGAAAACGCGGAGGGATGATAGGCAGGCCAGGGCTGTGGTATGGGAATGCGCTTTAAATGAGAAAAGTAGGAATACGAGGAGAAGTGCTAGGCTAGACAGAGTTTGAGGTGTGGAGTATGCGTTTATTCTAGAAAACTAGGGAAAACGCGGAAGAATGATAGGGAGGACAGGGCTGAAGTAGGGGAATGCGCTTTATATGGGAGAAGTAGGAATACGAGGAGAAGTGCTAGGCTAGACAGAGTTTGAAGTGTGGAGTATGCGTTTATATGTGAAAGATATGGAAAATGCAGAGGGATGTAGGGTAGGACAGGGCTAAAGTAGGAGAATGCGCTTTATATGAGAGATGTAGGAATGCGAGGAGAAGTACTAGGCTAGACAGAGTTTGAGGTGTGGAGTATGCGTTTATATGTGAAAGATAGCGAAACGCGGAGGGATGATAGGCAGGACAGAGGTGGAATAGAACAATGCGGTTTATATGAGAGAAGTAGGAATAAGAGGAGAAGTGCTAGGCTAGACAGAGTTTAGGTGTGGAGTAGGGCTTCATATGTGAAAGATAGGAAAAACGCGGAGGGTTGATTAGCAGGACAGGGCTGAAGTATTGGAATCCGCTTTATATGAGAGAAGTAGAAATACCAGGAGAAGCGCTAGGCTAGACAGAGTTTGAGGTGTGGAGTATGCTGCGTTTATATGTGAAAGTTAGGCAAAACGCAGAGGAATGATAGGCAGGACAGGTTTAAAGTAGGGGAAGTCGCTTTATATCAGAAGTAGGAATACAAGGAAAAGTTCTAGGCTAGACAGAGTTTGAGGTGTGGGGTATGCGTTTATTTGTAAAAGATAGGGAAAACGCGGAGGGATGATAGGCAGGACAGGGCTGAAGTAGGGCAATGCGCTTTATATGAGAGAAGTAGGAATACGAGGAGAAGTAGCAGGCTAAACAGATTTTGAGGTGTGGAGTATGCGTTTATATGTAAAACATAGGAAAAACGCGGAGGGATGATAGGTAGGACAGGGCTGAAGTAGGGGAATGCGCTTTATATGAGAGAAGTAGGAATACGGGGAGAAGAGCTAGGCTAGACAGAGTTTGAGGTGTGATTATGCGTTTATATGTAAAACATAGGGAAAACGCGGAGGGATGATAGGCAGGTTAGGGCTGAAGTAGAGGAATGCGCTTTATATGAGAGAAGTAGGAATAAGGGGAGAAGTAGCACGCTACACAGAGTTTGAGGTGTGGAGTATGTGTTTATATGTAAAAGATAGGAAAAACGCGGAGGGATGATACGAAGCACAGGTCTAAAGTAGGGAAATGCGCTTTATATGGGAGAAGTAGGAATACGAGGCGAGGTGCTAGGCTAGACGGAGTTTGAAGGGTGGAGTATGCGTTTATATGTGAAAGATATGGAAAACGCAGAGGGATGATAGGCAGGACAGGGCTAAAGTAGGGGTATGCGCTTTATATGAGAGATGTAGGAATGCGAGGAGAAGTACTAGGCTAGACAGCGTTTGGGGTGTGGAGAATGCGTTTATATGTGAAAGATCTGGAAAACGCGGAGGGATGATAGGCAGGACAGGGCTGAAGTGGAGGAATGCGCCTTATATGAGAGAAGTAGGAATACGAGGAGCAGTGCTAGACAAGACAGAGTTTGAGGTGTGGAGTATGCGTTTATATATGAAAGATAGGGAAAACGCGTAGGGATGTTAGGCAGGACAGGGCTGAAGTGGGGGAATACGTGTTATATGATTGAAGTAGGACTACGAGGGGAAGGGCTAGGCTAGACAGCGTTTGAGGTGTGGAGTATGCGATTATATGTGAAAGATAGGGAAAACGCGGAGGGATGATAGGCAGTACAGGGCTGTAGTATGGGAATGCGCTTTAAATGAGAAAAGTAGGAATACGAGGAGAAGTGCTAGGCTAGACAGAGTTTGAGGTGTGTAGAGTGCGTTTATTCTAGAAAATTAGGGAAAACGCGGAAGAATGATAGGGAGGACAGGGCTGAAGTAGGGGAATGCGCTTTATATGGGAGAAGTAGGAATACGAGGAGAAGTGCTAGGCTAGACAGAGTTTGAAGTGTAGAGTATGCGTTTATATGTGAAAGATATGGAAAACGCAGAGCGATGATGGGCAGGACAGGGCTAAAGTAGGGGAATGCGCTTTATATGAGAGATGTAGGAATGCGAGGAGAAGTACTAGGCTAGCCAGAGTTTGAGGTGTGGAGTATGCGTTTATATATGAAAGATAGGGAAACGCGGAGGGATGATAGGCATTACAGGGGTGCAATAGAAGAATGCGCTTTATATGAGAGAAGTAGGAAAACGAGGAGAAGTGCTAGGCTAGAAAGAGTTTTTGTTGTGGAGTAGGGGTTTATGTGTGAAAGATAGGGAAAACGAGGAGGGTGATAGGCAGGACATAGCTGAGGTAGGGGAATGCGCTTTATATGAGAGAAGTAGAAATAAGAGGAGAAGTGCTAGGCTAGACAGAGTTTGAGGTGTGAGTATGCGTTTATATGTAAAAGATAGGGAAAACGCGGAGGGATGATAGGCAGGTTAGGGCTGAAGTAGAGGAATACGCTTTATATGAAAGAAGTAGGAATACGAGGAGAAGTGCTAGGCTAGACAGAGATTGAGGTGTGGAGTATGCGTTTATATGTGAAAGGTAGGGAAAAGGCGGAGGGATGATAGGCAAGACAGGTCTGAAGTAGGGAAATGCGCTTTATATGTGAGAAGTAGGAATACGAGAAGTGCTAGGCTAGACAGAGTTTGAGGTGTGGAGTATTAGTTTATATGTGAAAGATAGGGATCCCGAGGAGGGATGGTAGGCAGAACAGGGGTGCAGTAGGGGAAAGCGGTTTATATGGGAGAAGTAGGAATTCGAGGCGAAGTGCTAGGCTAGACAGAGATTGAAGTGTGGAGTATGCGTTTATATGTGAAAGATATGGAAAACGCAGAGGGATGATAGGCACCACAGGGCAAAAGTAGGGGAATGCGCTTTTAATGAGAGATGTAGGAATGCGAGGAGAAGTACTAGGCTAGCCAGAGTATGAGGTGTGGAGTATGCGTTTATATATGAAAGATAGGGAAACGCGGAGAAATGATAGGCAGTATAGGGCTGAAGTAGGGGAATGCGCTTTATATGGGAGAAGTAGGAATAAGAGGAGAACTGCTAGGCTAGACAGAATTTGAGGTGTGGTTTATCCGTTTATATGTGAAAGATAGGGAAACGCGGAGGGATGATAGGCAGGAGAGGGCTGAGGTAGGGGAATGCGCTTTATATGAGAGAAGTAGGAATACGAGGAGAAGTGCTAGACTAGACAGAACTTTAGTTGTGGAGTATGCGTTTATATGTGAAAGATAGGGAAAACGCGGAGGGATGATGGGCAGCACAGGGCTGAAGTAGGGGAATGCGCTTCATATGAGAGAAGTAGGAATACGAGGAGAAGTGCTAGGCTAGAATAGTTTGATGTGTGGAGTGTGCGTTTATACGTGAAAGATAGGGAAAACGCGGAGGGATGATGGGCAGCACAGGGCTGAAGTAGGGGAATGCGCTTTATATGAGAGAAGTAGGAATACGAGGAGAAGTGCTAGGCTAGACAGTGTTTGAGGTGTGGAGCATGCGTTTATATGTGAAAGATATGGAAAACGCGGAGGTATGATAGGCAGGACAGGGCTCAAGTAGGGGAATGCGCTTTATATGAGAGAAGTAGGAATACGAGGAGAAGTGCTAGGCTAGACAGTGTTTGAGGTGTGAAGCATGCGTTTATATGTGAAAGATATGGAAAACGCGGAGGTATGATAGGCAGGACAGGGCTCAAGTAGGGGAATGCGCTTTATATGAGAGAAGTAGGAAAACGAGGAGAAGTGCTAGGCTAGACAGTGTTTGAGGTGTGGAGTATGCGTTTATATGTGAAAGATAGGGAAAATGCGGAGGGATGATAGGCAGGACAGGGCTCAAGTAGGGAAATGCGCTTTATATGAGAGAAGTAGGAATACGAGGAGAAGTGCTAGGCTAAACAGTGTTTAAGGTGTGGAGTATGCGTTTATATGTGAAAGATAGGGAAAACGCGGAAGGATGTTTGGCAGGACATAGCTGAAGTAGGGAAATGCGCTTTAAATGAGAGAAGTAGGAATATGAGGAGCAGTGATAGGGTAGACATAGTTTATGGTGAGTAGTATGCGTTTATATGTGAAAGATAGGGGAAACGCGTAGGGACGATAGGCACGACAGGGCTGAATTAGGGGAATGTGCTTTATACGAGAGAAGCAGGAATACGAGGAGAAGTGCTAGGCTAGAGGGAGTTTGAGTATGGAGTATGCATTTATATGTGAAAGAAAGGAAAAACGCGGATGATTGATAAGCAGGACAGGGCTGAAGTAGTGGAAGGCGCTTTGTATAAGAGAAGTAGGAATACGAGGAGGTGTGCTAGGCTAGACAGAGTTTGAGGTGTGGAGTATGCGTTTATATGTGAAAGCTAGGGAATACGCGGAGGGATGATATTCAGGACAGGGCTCAAGTAGGGGAATGCGATTTATATGAGAGAAGTAGGAATACGAGAAGAAGTGTTAGGCTAGACAGAGTTTGAGGTGTGGAGTATGCGTTTATATATGAAAGATAGGGAAAACGCGGAGGGATGATATTCAGGACAGGGCTGAAGTAGGGGAATGCGCCAAATATTAATGATTTAGGACTACGAGGGGAAGTGCTAGGCTAGACAGCGTTTGAGGTGTGGAGTATGCGTTTATATGTGAAAGTTAGGGAAAACGCAGAGTAATGGTAGGCAGGACAGGGCTGAAGTAGGGGAATGCGCTTTATATGGGAGAAGTAGGAATACGAGGAGAAGTGCTAGGCTAGAAAGCGTTTGAGGTGTGGATTATGCGATTATATGTGAAAGATAGGGAAAACGCGGAGCAATGATAGGCAGGAATTAGCTGCAGTAGAGGAATGCGCTTATATGAGAGAAGTAGGAATACGAGGAGAAGTGTTAGGCTAGACAGCGTTTAAGGTTCGGAGTATGCGGTTATATGTGAAAGATAGGGAAAACGCGGAGGGATGATAGGCAGGACAGGGCTGAAGTAGGGAAATGAGCGTTATATGAGAGAAGTAGGAATACGAGGAGAAGTGCTAGGGTGGACAGAGTTTTAAGTGTGGTGTATGCGTTTATATGTGAAAGATATGGAAAACGCGGAGGAATGATAGGCAGGAATGGGCTGAAGTAGGGGAATACGCTTTATATGAGAGAAGTAGGAATACGAGGAGAAGTGCTAGGCTAGACAGATTTTGAGGTGTGGAGTATGCGTTTAAATGTGAAAGATAGGGAAAACGCGGAGTGATGGAATGAAGGACAGGGCTAAGTAGGGAAATGCGCTTTATATGAGAGAAGTAGGAATACGAGGAGACGTGCTAGGCTTGAAATGTTAGAGGTGTGAAATATGCGTTTATATGTGAATGATAGGGAAAACGCGGAGGGATGATAGGCAGGACAGCGCTGAAGTAGGAGAATCGCTTTATATGGGAGAAGTAGGAATACGAGGAGAAAGGCTAGGCTAGTCTAAGCTTGATGTGTGGAGTATGCGTTTATACGTGAAAGATAGAGAAAACGCGGAGGGATAATAGGCAGCACAGGGCTGAAGTACTGGAATGCACTTTATATGAGAGAAGTAGGAATACGAGGAGAAGTGCTAGGCTAGACAGTGTTTGAGGTGTGGAGCATGCGTTTATATGTGAAAGATATGGAAAATGCGGAGGTATGATAGACAGGACAGGGCTGAAGTAGGGGAATGCGCTTTATATGAGAGAAGTACGAATACGAGGAGAAGTGCTAGGCTAGACAGTGTTTGAGGTGTGGAGTATGCGTTTATATGTGAAAGATATGGAAAACGCGGAGGGATGATAGGCAGGACAGGGCTGAGGTAGGAGAATGCGCTTTATATAAGAGAAGTACGAATACGAGGAGAAGTGCTAGACTAGACAGCGATTGAGGTGTAGAGTATGCGATTATATGTGAAAGATAGGGAAAACGCGGAGCAATGATAGCCAGGAATTAGCTGCAGTAGAGGAATGCGCTTATATGAGAGAAGTAGGAATACGAGGAGAAGTGATAGGCTAGATAGCGTTTAAGGTTCGGAGTATGCGGTTATATGTGAAAGATAGGGAAAACGCGGAGGGATGATAGGCAGGCCAGGGCTGTGGTATGGGAATGCGCTTTAAATGAGAAAAGTAGGAATACGAGGAGAAGTGCTAGGCTAGACAGAGTTTGAGGTGTGGAGTATGCGTTTATTCTAGAAAACTAGGGAAAACGCGGAAGAATGATAGGGAGGACAGGGCTGAAGTAGGGGAGTGCGCTTTATATGGGAGAAGTAGGAATACGAGGAGAAGTGCTAGGCTAGACAGAGTTTGAAGTGTGGAGTATGCGTTTATATGTGAAAGATATGGAAAATGCAGAGGGATGTAGGGTAGGACAGGGCTAAAGTAGGAGAATGCGCTTTATATGAGAGAAGTAGGAATAAGAGGAGAAGTGCTAGGCTAGACAGAGTTTAGGTGTGGAGTAGGGCTTCATATGTGAAAGATAGGAAAAACGCGGAGGGTTGATTAGCAGGACAGGGCTGAAGTATTGGAATCCGCTTTATATGAGAGAAGTAGAAATACCAGGAGAAGCGCTAGGCTAGACAGAGTTTGAGGTGTGGAGTATGCTGCGTTTATATGTGAAAGTTAGGCAAAACGCAGAGGAATGATAGGCAGGACAGGTTTAAAGTAGGGGAAGTCGCTTTATATCAGAAGTAGGAATACAAGGAAAAGTTCTAGGCTAGACAGAGTTTGAGGTGTGGGGTATGTGTTTATTTGTAAAAGATAGGGAAAACGCGGAGGGATGATAGGCAGGACAGGGCTGAAGTAGGGCAATGCGCTTTATATGAGAGAAGTAGGAATACGAGGAGAAGTAGCAGGCTAAACAGATTTTGAGGTGTGGAGTATGCGTTTATATGTAAAACATAGGAAAAACGCGGAGGGATGATAGGCAGGACAGGGCTGAAGTAGGGGAATGCGCTTTATATGAGAGAAGTAGGAATACGGGGAGAAGAGCTAGGCTAGACAGAGTTTGAGGTGTGATTATGCGTTTATATGTAAAACATAGGGAAAACGCGGAGGGATGATAGGCAGGTTAGGGCTGAAGTAGAGGAATGCGCTTTATATGAGAGAAGTAGGAATAAGGGGAGAAGTAGCACGCTACACAGAGTTTGAGGTGTGGAGTATGTGTTTATATGTAAAAGATAGGAAAAACGCGGAGGGATGATACGAAGCACAGGTCTAAAGTAGGGAAATGCGCTTTATATGGGAGAAGTAGGAATACGAGGCGAGGTGCTAGGCTAGACGGAGTTTGAAGGGTGGAGTATGCGTTTATATGTGAAAGATATGGAAAACGCAGAGGGATGATAGGCAGGACAGGGCTATAGTAGGGGTATGCGCTTTATATGAGAGATGTAGGAATGCGAGGAGAAGTACTAGGCTAGACAGCGTTTGAGGTGTGGAGAATGCGTTTATATGTGAAAGATCTGGAAAACGCGGAGGGATGATAGGCAGGACAGGGCTGAAGTGGAGGAATGCGCTTTATATGAGAGAAGTAGGAATACGAGGAGCAGTGCTAGACAAGACAGAGTTTGAGGTGTGGAGTATGCGTTTATATATGAAAGATAGGGAAAACGCGTAGGGATGTTAGGCAGGACAGGGCTGAAGTGGGGGAATACGTGTTATATGATTGAAGTAGGACTACGAGGGGAAGGGCTAGGCTAGACAGCGTTTGAGGTGTGGAGTATGCGATTATATGTGAAAGATAGGGAAAACGCTGAGGGATGATAGGCAGTACAGGGCTGTAGTATGGGAATGCGCTTTAAATGAGAAAAGTAGGAATACGAGGAGAAGTGCTAGGCTAGACAGAGTTTGAGGTGTGTAGAGTGCGTTTATTCTAGAAAATTAGGGAAAACGCGGAAGAATGATAGGGAGGACAGGGCTGAAGTAGGGGAATGCGCTTTATATGGGAGAAGTAGGAATACGAGGAGAAGTGCTAGGCTAGACAGAGTTTGAAGTGTAGAGTATGCGTTTATATGTGAAAGATATGGAAAACGCAGAGCGATGATGGGCAGGACAGGGCTAAAGTAGGGGAATCCGCTTTATATGAGAGATGTAGGAATGCGAGGAGAAGTACTAGGCTAGCCAGAGTTTGAGGTGTGGAGTATGCGTTTATATATGAAAGATAGGGAAACGCGGAGGGATGATAGGCATTACAGGGGTGCAATAGAAGAATGCGCTTTATATGAGAGAAGTAGGAAAACGAGGAGAAGTGCTAGGCTAGAAAGAGTTTTTGTTGTGGAGTAGGGGTTTATGTGTGAAAGATAGGGAAAACGAGGAGGGTGATAGGCAGGACATAGCTGAGGTAGGGGAATGCGCTTTATATGAGAGAAGTAGAAATAAGAGGAGAAGTGCTAGGCTAGACAGAGTTTGAGGTGTGGTGTATCCGTTTATATGTGAAGGATAGGGAAACGCGGAGGGACGATAGGCAGGACAGAGGTGGAATTGAAGAATGCGGTTTATATGAGAGAAGTAGGAATAAGAGGAGAAGTGCTAGGATAGACAGAGTTTAGTTGTGGAGTAGGGGTTCATATGTGAAAGATAGGAAATACGCGGAGGGATGATTAGCAGGACAGGGCTGAAGTATTGGAATCCGCTTTATATGAGAGAAGTAGAAATACCAGGAGAAGTGCTAGGCTAGACAGCGTTTGAGGTGTGGAGTATGCGTTTATATGTGAAAGATAGGGAAAACGCAGAGGAATGATAGGCAGAACAGCTTTAAAGTAGGGGAAGTCGCTTTATATCAGAAGTAGGAGTACAAGGAGAAGTTCTAGGCTAGACAGAGTTTGAGGTGTGTAGTATGCGTTTATTTGTAAAAGATAGGAAAAACGAGGAGGGATCGTAGGCAGGACAGGGGTGCAGTAGGGGAATGCAGCAATACGCGGAGAAGTGCTAGGCTTGACAAATTTTGATGTGTGGAGTATCTGTTTATTAGTGAAGGATAGGGAAAACGCGGATTGTGATAGGCAGGACATAGCTGAAGTAGGGGAATGCGCTTTATATGAGAGAAGTAGGAATACGATGAGAAGTGCTAGGCTAGACAGATTTTGAGGTGTGGAGTATGCATTTATATGTGAAAGATAGGGAAAACGAGAAGGGATCGTAGGCAGGACAGGGCTGAAGTAGGGAAATGCGCTTTATATGTGAGAAGTAGGAATACGAGAAGTGCTAGGCTAGACAGAGTTTGAGGTGTGGAGTATGCGTTTATATGTGAAAGATAGGGAAATCGAGAAGGGATGGTAGGCAGAACAGGTTTGAAGTAGGGGAATGCAGCAATACACGGAGAAGTGCTAGGCTAGACAGAGTTTGAGGTGTGGAATATGCGTTTATATGTGAAAGATAGGGAAAACGCGGAGGGATATTTGGCAGGACAGGGATGAAGTAGGGGAATGCGCTTTATATGAGAGAAGTAGGAATACGAGAAGAAGTGCTAGGCTAGACAGAGTTTGAGGTGTGTAGTATGCGTTTATATGCGAAAGATAGGGAAATCGCGGAGGGATGATAGGCAGGACAGGTTTGAAGTAGGGGAATGCGCTTCATATAGTAGAAGTAGTTAGGAATACGAGGAGAAGTGCTACGCTAGACAGAGTTTGAGGCGCGGAGTATGCGTTTATATGTGAAAGATAGGGAAAATGCGGAAAGATGATTGGCAGGACATAGCTGAAGTAGGGAAATGCGCTTTAAATGAGAAAAGTAGGAATATGAAGAGAAGTACTAGGCTAGACGGAGTTTGAGGTTGGAGTATGCGTTTATATGTGAAAGATAGGGAAATCGCGGAGGGATGATAGGCAGGAGAGGTTAGAAGTAGGGGAATGCGCTTTATATGAGCGAAGTAGTAATACAAGGAGTAGTGCTAGGCTAGACAGAGTTTATGGTGAGGAGTATGCGTTTATATGAGAAAGATAGGGGAAACGCGTAGGGGCGATAGGCACGACAGGGTTGAATTAGGGGAAAGTGCTTTATACGAGAGAAGTAGAAATACGAGGAGAAGTGCTAGGCTAGACGGATTTTGAGGTTGGAGTATGCGTTTATATGTGAAAGATAGGGAAATTGCGGAGGGATGATAGGCCGGACAGGTTAGAAGTAGGGGAATGCACTTTATATGAGCGAAGTAGGAATACGAGGACCAGTCCTAGGCTAGACAGAGTTTTTGGTGAGGAGTATGCGTTTATATGTGAAAGATATGGAAAACGCGGAGGAATGATAAGCAGGACTGGGCTGAAGTAGGAAAATGCGCTTTATATGGGAGAATTAGGAATACGAGGAGAAGTGATAGACTAGACAGAGTTTGAGGTGTGGAGTATGCGTTTCTTTGTGAAAGATAGGGAAAACGAGGAAGGATGGTAGGCAGGACAGGGGTGCAGTAGGGGAAAGCGGTTTATATGAGAGCAGTAGAAATACGAGGAGAAGTGCTAGGTTAGACAGAGTTTAAAGTGTGGAGTATGCGTTTGTATGTGAAAGATAGGGAAAACGCGGAGGGATGATAGGCAGGACAAGGCTGAAGTAGGAGAATGCTCTTTATATGGGAGAAGTAGGAATACGAAGAGTAGTGCTAGGCTAGACAGAGTTTGAGGTGTGGAGTATGCCTTTATATGTGAAAGATATGGAAAACGCGGAGGGATGATAGGAAGGACAGGGTTAAAATAGAAAAAGGCGTTTTATATGAAAGAAGTAGGAATACGAGGAGAAGTTCTAGGCTAGACAGAGTTTAAGGTGTGGAGTATGCGTTTATATGTGAAAGATAGGGAAATCGCGGAGGGATGATTGGCAGGACAGAGCTGAAGTAGGAGAATGCGCTTTATATGAGAGAAGTAGGCATACGAGGAGAAGTGCTAGGCTAGACAGACCTTTAGGTGTGGAGTATGCCTTTATATGTGAAAGATATGGAAAACGCGGAGGGATGATAGGCAGGACAGGGGTGAATTAGGGGAAAGCGGTTTATATGTGAGAACTAGAAATACGAGGAGAAGTGCTAGGCTAGACTGAGTTTGAGGTGTGGAGTATTCGTTTATATGTGAAAGCTAGGGAAAACGCGGAGGGATGATAGGCAGGACAGGGATGTAGTAGGGAAAAGCGCGTTATATGTGAGAAGTAGGATTACGAGAAGTGCTAGCCTAGACAGATTTTGAGTTGTGGAGTATGCGTTTATATGTGAAAGATAGGGAAATCGAGGAGGGATGGTAAGCAGAACAGGGGTGAAGTAGGGGAAAGCGGTTTATATGTGAGAAGTAGAAATACGAGGATAAGTGCTAGGCTAGACAGATTTTGAGGTGTGGAGTATGCGTTTATATGTGAAAGATAGGGAAATCGCGGAGGGATGATAGGCAGGACAGGGTTGAAGTAGGGGAATGCAGCAATACGCGGAGAAGTGCTAGGCTACACAGAGTTTGAGGTGTGGAATATGCGTTTATATGTGAAAGATAGGGAAAACGCGGAGGGATAATTGGCAGGACAGGGATGAAGTAGGGCAATGCGCTTTATATGACAGAAGTAGGAATACGAGAAGAAGTGCTAGGCTAGACAGAGTTTGAGGTGTGAAGTATGCGTTTATATGCGAAAGATAGAGAAATCGCGGAGGGATGATAGGCAGGACAGGGCTGAAGTAGGGGAATGCGCTTTATATGAGAGAAGTAGGTATAGGAGGTGAAGTGCTAGGCTAGACACAGTTTGAGGTGTGGAGTATGCGATTATATGTGAAAGATAGGTAAAACGGGGAGGGTTGATAGGCAGGAGTGTTTTGAAGCAGGGGAATGCCCTTTATATGAGCGAAGTAGGAATACGACGAGAAGTGCTAGGCTAGATATAGTTTGAGGTGTGGAGTATCCGTTTATTTGTGAAAGATAGGGAAAACGCGGAGGAGGATAGGCAGGACAGGGCTGAAGTAGGGGAATGCGCTTTATATGAGAGAAGTAGGTATAGGAGGTGAAGTGCTAGGCTACACAACGTTTGAGGTGTGGAGTATGCGATTATATGTGAAAGATAGGGAAAACGTGGAGGGTGATAGGCACGACATAGCTGAAATAGGGGAATGCGCTTTATATGTGAGAAGTGGGAATAAGGGGAGAAGTGCTAGGCTAGACAGAGTTTGAGGTGTGGAGTATCCGTTTATATGTGAAAGATAGGAAAAACGCGGAGGGATGATAGGCAGGACAGGGCTGAGGTAGGGGAATGGTCCTTATATGATTGAAGTAGGACTACGAGGGGAAGTGCTAGGCTAGACAGCGTTTGAGGTGTGGCGTATGCGATTATATGTGAAAGTTAGGGAAAACCCAGAGAAATGATAGGCAGAACAGGGCTGTAGTATGGGAATGCGCTTTAAATGAGTAAAGTAGCAATACGAGGAGAAGTGCTAGGCTAGACTGCGTTTGAGGTTTGGAGTATGCGTTTATATGTGAAATATAGGGAAAACGCGGAGGAATGATAGGCAGGACAGGGCTGAAGTAGGGGAATGCCCTTTATATGAGAGAAGTGGGAATGCGAGGAGAAGTGCTAGACTAGACAGAGTTTGAGGTGTGGAGTATGCGTTTATTTGTAAAAGATAGGGAAAACGCGGAGGGATGATAGGAAGCACAGGGCTGAAGTAGGGGAATGGGCTTTATATGGCAGAAGTAGGAATACGAGGAGAAGTGCTAGGCTAGACTAAGTTTGCAGTGTGAAGTATGCTTTTTATATGTGAAAGAGATGGAAAACGCGGAGGGATGATAGGCAGGACAGGGCTGTAGTATGGGAATGCGCTTTATATGAGAGAAGTAGGAATACGAGGAGAAGTGCTAGGCTAAACAGTGTTTGAGGTGTGGAGTTTGCGTTTATATGTGAAAGATAAGGAAAACGCGGAGGGTTGATAGGTAGGAGTGGTTTGAAGCACGGGAATGCTCTTTATATGGGAGAAGTACGAATCCGAGGGAAAGTTCTAGGCTAGACAAAGTTTGAGGTGTGGAGTAACCGTTTATATGTGAAAAATAGGGAAAACGCGGAGGGATGATAGGCAGGATAGGGCTGCAGTAGGGGAATGCGCTTTATATGAAAGAAGTAGGAATACGAGGAGAAGTGCTAGGCTAGACGGAGATTGAGGTGTGGAGTATGCGCTTATATGTAAAAGATAGGGAAAACGTGGAGGAATGATAGGCAGGATAGGGCCCTAGCAGAGGAATGCGCTTTATATGAGAGAAGTAGGAATAGGAGGAGAAGTGCTAGGCTAGACAGAGATTGAGGTGTGGAGTATGCTTTTATATGTGAATGATAGGCAAAATGCGGAGTGATGATAGGCAGGACAGGGCTCAAGTAGGGGAATGCGCTTTATATGACAGAAGTAGGAATACTAGGAGAAGTGCTAGACTAGACAGAGTTTGAGGTGTGGAGTATGCGTTTATATATGAAAGCTAGGTAAAACGCGGAGGGATGATAGGCAGGACAGGGCTGAAGTAGGGGAATGCGCTTTATATGATTGAAGTAGGACTACGAGGGGAAGTGCTAGGCTAGACAGCGTTTGAGGAGTGGAGTATGCGTTTATATGTGAATGATAGGGAAAATGCGTAGGGATGATAGGAAGCACAGGGCTGAAGTAGGGGAATGCGCTTTATATGGCAGAAGTAGGAATACGAGGAGAAGTGATAGGCTAGACAAAGTTTGAGGTGTGGAGTATCCGTTTATATGTGAAAAATAGGGAAAACACGGAAAGTGATAGGCAGGAAATAGCCGAAGGAGGGGAATGCGCTTTATATGATAGAAATAGGAATACGAGGAGAAGTGCTAGGCTAGACAGAATTTGAGGTGTGGAGTATGCGTTTATATGTGAAAGATAGGGAAAACACGGAGGGATGATAGGCAGGATAGGGCTGAAGTAGGGGAATGCGCTTTATATGAGAGAAGTAGGAATACGAGAAGTGCTAGGCTAGACGGAGATTGAGGTGTGGAGTATGCGGTTATATGTAAAAGATAGGGAAAACGCGGAGGGATGATAGGCAGGACAGGGCTGTAGCAGAGACATGCGCTTTATATGAGAGGAGTAGGAATACGAGGAAAAGTGCTAGGCTAGACAGAGATTGAGGTGTGGAGTATGCATTTATATGTGAAAGATAGGGAAAACGCGGAGGGTTGAAAGGTAGGAGTCGTTTGAAGCAGGGGAATGCCCTTTATATGGGAGAAGTACGAATACGAGGAGAAGTGCTAGGCTAGACAAATTTTGAGGTGTGGAGTATCCGTTTTATATGTGAAAAATAGGGAAAACGCGGAAAGTGATAGGCAGGAAATAGCCGAAGTAGGGGAATGCGTTTTATATGAGAGTAGTAGGAATACGAGGAGAAGTGCTTGGCTAGACAGAGTTTGAGTTGTGGAGTATGCGTTTATATGTAAAAGATAGGGAAAACGCGGAAAGTGATAGGCAGGAAATAGCCTAAGTAGGGAAATGAGCTTTATATGGGAGAAGTAGGAATACGAGGAGCAGTGCTAGGCTAGAATAAGTTTGAGGTGTGGAGTATGCGCTTATATGTGAAAGATAGGGAAAACGCGGAGGGTGATAGGCAGGACAGGGCTGAAGTAGGGGAATGCGCTTTATATGAGAAAAGTAGGAATTCGAGGAGAAGTGCTAGGCTAGACAGGGTTTGAGGTTGTAATATAGGTTTATATGTGAAAGATAGGGAAAACGCAGAGGACCGATAAGCAGGACAGGGCTCAAGTTTAGGAATGCGGTTTAAATTAGAGAAGTAGAATTACGAGGAGAAGAGCTAGGCTAGACTAAGTTTGATGTGTGGAGTATGAGTTTATACGTGAAAGATAGGGAAAACGCGGAGGGATGTTAGGCAGCACAGGGCTGAAGTAGGGGAATGCGCTTTATATGAGAGAAGTAGGAATACGAGGAGAAGTGCCAGGCTAGACAGAGTTTGAGGTGTGGAGTATGCGTTAATACGTGAAGGTTAGGGAAAACGCGGAGGAATGATAGACAGGACAGGGTTGAAGTATGGGAATGCGCTTTATATGAGAGAAGTAGGAATACGAGAAGTGCCAGGCTAGATAGAGTTTGAGGTGTGGAGTATGCGTTAATTCGTGAAAGTTAGGGAAAACGCGGAGGAATGATAGACAGGACAGGGCTGAAGTATGGGAATGCGGTTTATATGAGAGAAGTAGGAAAACGAGGAGAAGTGCTAGGCTAGAAAGAGTTTGAGTTGTGGAGTAGGGGTTTATGTGTGAAAGATAGAGAAAACGCGGAGGGTAATAGGCAGGACATAGCTGAGGTAGGGGAATGCGCTTTATATGAGAGAAGTAGGAATAAGAGGAGAAGTGCTAGGCTACACAGCGTTTGAGATGTGGAGTATGCGTTTATATGTTAAAGTTAGGGAAAACGCAGATGAATGATAGGCAGGACAGGGCTGAATTAGGGGAATGCGCTTTATATGGGAGAAGTAGGAATACGAGGAGAAGTGCTAGGCTAGAAAGCGTTTGAGGTGTGGAGTATGCGATTATTCGTGAAGGATAGGGAAAACGCGGAGCAATGATAGGCAGGAATTAGCTGCAGTAGAGGTATGCGCTTATAAGAGAGAAGTAGGAATACGAGGAGAAGTGCTAGGCTAGACAGAGTTTGAAGTGTGGAGTATGCGTTTATATGTGAAAGATATGGAAAACGCGGAGACATGATAGGCAGGACAGCGCTGTAGTATGGGAATGCGCTTTAAATGACAAAATTAGGAATACGAGGAGAAGTGCTAGGCTAGACAGAGTTTGAGGTTTGGAGTATGCGTTTATTCTAGAAAATTAGGGAAAACGCGGAAGAATGATAGGGAGGACAGGGCTGAAGTAGGGGAATGCGTTTTATGTGGGAGAAGTAGGAATACGAGGAGAAGTGTTAGGCTAGACAGAGTTTGAAGTGTGGAGTATGCGTTTATATGTGAAAGAAATGGAAAACGCAGAGGGGTGATAGGCAGGACAGGGCTAAAGTAGGGAAATGCGCTTTATATGAGAGATGTAGGAATGCGAGGAGAATTGCTACGCTTGACAGAGTTTGAGGTGTGGAGTATGCGTTTATATATTGAAAGATAGGGAAACGCGGAGGGATGATAGGCAGTACAGGTGTGCAATAGAAGAATGCGGGTTATTTGAGAGAAGTAGGAAAACGAGGAGAAGTGCTAAGCTAGAAAGAGTTTGAGTTGTGGAGTAGGGATTTATGAGTGAAAGATAGGGAAAACGCGGAGAGTGATATGCAGGATATAGCTGAGGTAGGGGAATGGGCTTTATATGAGAGAAGTAGGAATAAGAGGAGAAGTGCTAGGCTAGACAGAGTTTGAGGTGTGGTTTATCCGTTTATATGTGAAAGATAGGGAAACGCGGAGGGATGATAGTTAGGACAGAGGTTGAATAGAAGAATGCGGTTTATATGAGAGAAGTAGGAATAAGAGGAGAAGTGCTAGGCTAGACAGAGTTTAGGTGTGGAGTAGGGGTTCATATGTGAAAGATAGGAAAAACGCGGAGGGATGATTAGCAGGACAGGGCTGAAGTATGGGAATGCGCTTTATATGAGAGAAGTAGGAATTCGGGGAGAAGTGCTAGGCTAGACAGAGTTTTAGGTGTGGAGTATGCGTTTATATGTGTAAGGTAGGGAAAACGCGGAGGAATGATAGGCAGGACAGTGCTGTAGTAGAGGAATTTGCTTATATGAGAGAAGTAGGAATTCGAGGAGAAGTGCTAAGCTAGACTGCGTTTGATGTTTGGAGTATGTGTTTATATGTGAAAGATAGGGAAAACGCGGAGGAATGATAGGCACTACAGGGCTAAAGTAGGGGAATTGGCTTTATATCAGAGAAGTAGGAATACAAGGAGAAGTTCTAGGCTAGACAGAGTTTGAGGTGTGGAGTATGCGTTAATTCGTAAAAGTTAGGGAAAACGCGGAGAAATGATAGACAGGACAGGGCTGAAGTATGGG
Source organism: Deroplatys truncata (assembly GCA_030765065.1). Classification (NCBI taxonomy): domain Eukaryota; kingdom Metazoa; phylum Arthropoda; class Insecta; order Mantodea; family Mantidae; genus Deroplatys; species Deroplatys truncata. The sequence goes on from CM060990.1 coordinate 657,543,297, forward strand.
AATGCGCTTTATATGAGAGAAGTAGGAATTCGAGGAGAAGTGCCAGGCTAGACAGAGTTTGAGGTGTGGAGTATGCGTTTATTTGTAAAAGATGGGGAAAACGCGGAGGGATGATAGGCAGGACAGGGCTGAAGTAGGGGAATGCGCTTTATATGAGAGAAGTAGGAATGCGAGGAGAAGTGCTAGGCTAGACAGAGTGTGAGGTGTGGAGTATGCGTTTATATGTGAAAGCTAGGGAAAACGCGGAGGGATGATAGGCAGGACAGGGCTGAGGTAGGGGAATGCGCTTTATATGGGAGAAGTACGAATACGAGGAGAAGTGCTAGCCTAGAAATGTTTGAGGTGCGAAAAATGCATTTACATGTGAATGATAGGGAAAACGCGGAGTGATGATAGGCAGGAGTCGTTTGAAGCAGGGGAATGCCCTTTATATGGGAGAAGTACGAATACGAGGAGAAGTGCTAGGCTAGACAAAGTTTGAGGTGTGGAGTATCCGTTTTATATGTGAAAAATAGGGAAAACGCGTAAAGTGATAGGCAGGAAATAACCGAAGTAGGGGAATGCGCTTTATATGAGAGAAGTAGGAATACGAGGAGAAGTGCTAGGCTAGACAGAGTTTGAAGTGTGGAGTATGCGTTTATATGTGAAAGATAGGGAAAACGCGGACAGATGATAGGCAGGATAGGGCTGAAGTAGGGGAATGCGCTTTATATGAGAGAAGTAGGAATACGAGGAGAAGTGCTAGGCTAGACGGAGATTGAGGTGTGGAGTATAAGTTTATGTGTAAAAGATAGGGAAAACGCGGAAAGTGATAGGCAGGAAATAGCCGAAGTAGGGGAATGCGCATTAAATGAGACAAGTAGGAACACGAGGAGAAGTGCTAGGCTACACAAAGTTTGAGGTGTGGAGTATGCGTTTATATGTGAATGATAGGGAAAACGCGGAGGGGTGATAGGCAGGACAAGGCTGAAGTAGGGAAATGCGCTTTATATGGGAGAAGTAGGAATACGAGGAGCAGTGCTACGCTAGACTAAGTATGAGGTGTGGAGTATGCGCTTATATGTGAAAGATAGGGAAAACGCGGAGGGATTATAGGCAGGACATTACTGAAGTAGGGGAATGCGCTTTATATGAGCGAAGAAGGATTACGAGGAGAAGTGCTAAGCTAGACAGAGATCGAGGTGTGGAGTATGCGTTTATATGTGAAAGATAGGGAAAACGGGAGGGTTGATAGGCTGGAGTGTTTTGAAGCATGGGAATGCCCTTTATATGAGAGAAGTAGGAATACGAGGAGAAGTGCAAGGCTAGGCAGAGATTGAGGAGTGGAGTATGCGTTTATATGTGATTGTTAGGGTAAACGTGGAGTGATGATAGACAGGACAGGGCTCAAGTAGGGGAATGCGCTTTATATGGTAGAAGTAGGAATACGGGGAGAAGTGCTAGGCTAGACAGAGTTCGATGTGTGGAATATGCGTTTATATGTGAAAGATAGGGAAAACGGGAGGGTTGATAGGCTGGAGTGTTTTGAAGCAGGGGAATGCCCTTTATATGAGCGAAGTAGGAATACGACGAGAAGTGCTAGGCTAGATAGGGTTTGAGGTGTGGAGTATGCGTTTATTTGTGAAAGATAGGGAAAACGCGGAGGGAGGATAGGCAGAACACGGCTGAAGTAGGGGAATGCGCTTTATATGAGAGAAGTAGGAATACGAGGAGAAGTGCTACGCTAGAGAGAGTTTGAGTTGTGGAGTAGGGGTTTATATGTGAAAGATAGGTAAACGCGGAGGGATGATAGGCAGTACAGGGGTGCAATAGAAGAATGCGGTTTATATGAGAGAAGTAGGAATACGAGGAGAAGTGCTAGGCTTGAAAGAGTTTGAGTTGTGGAGTAGGGGTTTATATGTGAAAGATAGGGAAAACGCGGAGAGTGATAGGCACGACATAGCTGAAATAGGGGAATGCGCTTTATATAAGAGAAGTAGGAATAAGGGGAGAAGTGCTAGGCTAGACAGAGCTTGAGGTGTGGAGTGTCCGTTTATTTGTAAAAGATAGGAAAAACGCGGAGGGATGATTAGCAGGACAGGGCTGAAGTATGGGAATGCGCTTTATATGAGAGAAGTAGGAATACGAGGAGAAGTGCTAGGCTAGAGAGAGTTCGATGTGTGGAGTATGCGTTTATATGTGAAAGATAGGGAAAACGCAAAGATATGATAGACAGGACAGGGCTGAAGTAGGGGAATGCGGTTTATATGAGAGAAGTAGGAATACGAGGAGAAGTGCTAGGCTAGACAGTGTTTGAGGTGTGGAGTATGCGTTTATATGTGAAAGTTAGGGAAAACGCAGAGGAATGATAGGCAGGACAGGGGTGAAGTAGGGGAATGAACCTTATATGATTGAAGTAGGACTACAATGGGAAGTGCTAGGTTAGACAGCGTTTGAGGTGTGGAGTATGCGTTTAGATGTGAAAGTTAGGGAAAACGCAGAGGAATGATAGGCAGGACAGGGGTGAAGTAGGGGAATGCGCTTTATATGGGAGAAGTATGAATACGAGGAGAAGTGCTAGGCTAGAAAGCGTTTGAGGTGTGGAGTATGCGATTATATGTGAAAGATAGGGAAAACGCGGAGGGATGATAGGCAGGACAGGGCTGTAGTATGGGAATGCGCATTAAATGAGAAAAGTAGGAATACGAGGAGAAGTGCTAGGCTAGACAGAGTTTGAGGTCTGGAGTATGCGTTTATTCTAGAAAATTACGGAAAACCGCGGAAGAATGATAGGGAGGACAGGGCTGAAGTAGGGGAATGTGCTTTATATGGGAGAAGTAGGAATACGAGGCGAAGTGCTAGGCTAGACAGAGTTTGAAGTGTGGAGTATGCGTTTAAATGTGAAAGATATGGAAAACGCAGAGGGATGATAGGCAGGACAGGGTTAAAGTAGGGGAATGCGCTTTATATGAGAGATATAGGAATGCGAGGAGAAATGCTAGGCTACACAGAGTTTGAGGTGTGGAGTATGCGTTTATATATAACAGATAGGGAAACGCGTAGGGATGATAGGCAGTACAGGGGTGCAATAGAGGAATGTGGTTTATATGAGAGAAGTAGGAAAACTAGGAGAAGTGCTAGTCTAGAAAGAGTTTGAGTTGTGGAGTAGGGGTTTATGTGTGAAAGATAGGGAAAACGCGGAGGGATGATAGGCAGGACAGGGCTGAAGTAGGGAAATGCGCTTTATATGGCAGAAGTAGGAATAGGAGTAGAAGTGCTAGGCTAGAAATGTTTGAGGTGTGAAGTATGCGTTTATATGTGAATGATAGGGAAAACGCGGAGGGATGATGGGAAGCACTGGTCTGAAGTAGGGGAATGCGCTTTATATGGGAGAAGTAGGAATACGAGGAGAGGTACCAGGCTAGAAAGAGTTTGAGGTGTGGAGTATGCGTGTATATGAAAAATATAGGAAAAACGCGGAGGGATGATAGGCAGGACAGGGCTGAAGTAGGGGAATGCGCTTTATACGAGGGAAGTAGGAATACGAGGAGAAGTGCTAGCCGAGACAGATTTTGAGGTGTGGAGTATGCGTCTAAATGTGAAAAATAGGGAAAGCGCGGAGTGATGGAAGGCAGGAAAGGCCTAAGTAGGGAAATGCGTTTTATATGAGAGAAGTAGGAATACGAGGAGAAGTGCTAGAATAGACAGAGTTTGAGGTGTGGAGTATGCGTTTATACATGAAAGATAGGTAAAACGCGGAGGGATGATAGTCAGGACAGGGCTGAAGTAGGGGAATGCGCCTTATATGATTAATAGGACTACGAGGGGAAGTGCTAGGCTAGACAGCGATTGAGGTGTGGAGTATGCGTTTATATGTGAATGATAGGGATTAAGCGGAGCAATCATAGGCAGGACAGGGCTGTAATATGGGAATGCGCTTTAAATGACAACAGTAGGAATACGAGGAATAGTGCTAGGCTAGACAGAGTTTGAGCTGTGGAGTATGCATTTATTCTAGAAAATTAGGGAAAACACGGAAGAATGATAGGGAGGACAGGGCTGAAGTAGGGGAATGCGCTTTATATGAGAGAAGTAGGAATACGAGGAGAAGTGCTAGACTAGACAGAGTTTGAAGTGTGGAGTATGCGTTTATATGTGAGAGATATGGAAAAGGCAGAGGGGTGATAGGCAGGACAGGGCTAAAGTAGGGGAATGCGCTTTATATGAGAGATGTAGGAATGCGAAGAGAAGTGCTAGGCTTAACAGAGTTTGAGGTGTGGAGTATGCGTTTATATATGAAAGATAGGGAAACGCGGAGGGATGATAGGCAGTACAGGGGTGCAATAGAAGAATGCGGTTTATATGAGAGAAGTAGGAATACGCGGAGAAGTGCTAGGCTAGATAGAGTTCGATGTGTGGAGTATGCGTTTATATGTGAAAGATAGGGAAAACGCAGAGGAATGACAGGCAGGACAGGGCTGAAGTAGGTGAATGCGCTTTATATGGGAGAAGTAGGAATACGAGGAGAAGTGCTAGGCTAGACAGAGTTTGAGGTGTGGAGTATGCGTTTATATGTGTAAGATAGGTAAAACGCGGAGGAATGATAGGCAGGACAGTGCTGCAGTTGCGGAATGTGCTTATATGAGAGAAGTAGGAATAAGAGGAGAAGTGCTAGGCTAGACTGCGTTTGAGGTTTGGAGTATGCGTTTATATGTGAAAGATAGGGAAAACGCGGAGGAATGATAAGCAGGGCAGGGGTAAAGTAGGGGAATTGGCTTTATATCAGAGAAGTAGAAATACAAGTAGAAGTTCTAGGCTAGACAAAGTTTGAGGTGTGGAGTATGCGTTTATATGTGTAATATAGGGAAAACGCGGAGGGATGATAGGCAGGACAGGGCAGAATTAGGAGAATGAGCTTTATATGAGAGAAGTAGGAATAAGAGGACAAGTGCTAGGATAGACAAAATTTGAGGTGTGGAGTATCGGTTTATATGTGAAAGATAGGGAAAACGCGGAAAGTGATAGGCAGGAAATAGCCGAAGTAGGGGAATGCGCATTATATTAGACAGGTAGGAATACGAGGAGAAGTGCTAGCATAGACAAAGTTTGAGGTGTAGTGTATAAGTTTATATGTGAAAGATACGGAAAACGCGGAGGGTTGATAGGCAGGACAGGGCTGAAGTAGGGGAATGCACTTTATATGTGAGAAGTAGGAATACGAGGAGAAGTACCAGGCTAGACAGAGTTTGAGGTGTGGAGTATGCGTTTTTATGTAAAAGATAGGGAAAACGCGCAGGGATGATAGACAGGTTAGGGCTGAAGTAGAGGAATACGCTTTATATGTGAGAAGTAGGAATACGAGAAGTGCTAGGCTAGACAGATTTTGAGGTGTGGAGTATGCGTTTTAAAGTTAATGATAGGGAAAACGCGGAGGGATGATAGGAAGCACAGGGCTGAAGTAGGGGAATGCGCTTTAGTTGGCAGAAGTAGGAATCCGAGGACAAGTGCTAGGCTAGACTAAGTTTGAGGTGTGAAGTATGCGTTTATATGTGAAAGATATGGAAAACGCGGAGGGATGATAGACAGGACAGGGCTGAAGTAGGGGAATGCGCTTTATATGAGAGAAGTAGGAATACGCGGAGAAGTGCTAGGCTAGACAGTGTTTGAGGTGTGGAGTATGCGTTTTAAAGTTAATGATAGGGAAAACGCGGAGGGATGATAGGAAGCACAGGGCTGAAGTAGGGGAATGCGCTTTATGTGGCAGAAGTAGGAATCCGAGGAGAAGTGCTAGGCTAGACTAAGTTTGAGGTGTGAAGTATGCGTTTATATGTGAAAGATATGGAAAACGCGGAGGGATGATAGACAGGACAGGGCTGAAGTAGGGGATAGCGCTTTATATGAGAGAAGTAGGAATACGCGGAGAAGAGCTAGGCTAGACAGTGTTTGAGGTGTGGAGTATGCATTTATATGTGACAGATAAGGAAAACGCGGAGGGATGATAGGCAGTACAGGGCTGTCGTATGGGAATGCGCTTTAAATGAGAAAAACAGGAATACGAGGAGAAGTGCTAGGCTAGACAGAGTTTGAGGTGTGGAGTATGCGTATATATGTGAAAGATAGGAAAATCGCGGAGGGTTGAAAGGTAGGAATGGTATGAAGCAGGGGAATGACCTTTATATGGGAGAAGTACGTATACGAGGAGAAGTGCTAGGCTAGACAAAGTTTGAGGGGTGGAGTATCCGTTTATATGTGAAAAATAGGGAAAACGCGGAAAGTGATAGGCAGAAAATAGCCGAAGTCGGGAAATGCGCTTTATATGAGAGAAATAGGAATACGAGGAGAAGTGCTAGGCTAGACAGATTTTGAGGTGTGGAGTATGCGCTTATATGTGAAAGATAGGGAAAACGCGGAGGGTGATAGGCAGGATAGGGCTGAAGTAGGGGAATGCGCTTTATATGAAAGAAGTAGGAATACTAGGAGAAGTGCTAGGCTAGACGGAGAATGAGGTGTAGAGTATGCGTTTATATGTAAAGATAGGGAAAACGCGGAGGGATGATAGGCAGGACAGGGCTCCAGTAGGGGAATGCGCCTTATATGGGAGAAGTAGGAATACGGGGAGAAGTGCTAGGTTAGACAGAGTTCGATGTGTGGAGTATGCGTTTATATGTGAAAGATAGGGAAAACGCGGAGGGTTGATAGGTAGGAGTCGTTTGAAGCAGGGGAACGCCCTTTATATGGGAGAAGTACGAATACGAGGAGAAGTGCTAGGCTAGACAAAGTTTGAGGTTTGGAGTATCCGTTTATATGTGAAAAATAGGGAAAACGCGGAAAGTGATAGGCAGGAAATAGCCGAAGTAAGAGAATGCGCTTTATATGGGAGAAGTAGGAATACGAGGAGAAGTGCTAGGCTAGACAGAGTTTGAGGTGTGGTGTATCCGTTTATATGTGAAAGATAGGGAAACGCGGAGGGATGATAGACAGGACAGAGGTGGAATAGAAAAATGCGGTTTATATGAGAGAAGTAGGAATAAGAGGAGAAGTGCTAGGCTAGACAGAGTTTAGATGTGGAGTAGGCGTTCATATGTGAAAGATAGGAAAAACGCGGAGGGATGAATAGCAGGACAGGGCTGAAGTATGGGAATCCGCTTTATATGAGAGAAGTAGAAATACCAGGAGAAGTGCTAGGCTAGACAGAGTTTGAGGTGTGGAGTATGCGTTTATATGTGAAAGATAGGAAAAACGCAGAGGAATGATAGGTAGGACAGGTATAAAGTAGGGGAAGTCGCTTTATATCAGAAGTAGGAATACAAGAAGTTCTAGGCTAGATAGAGTTTGAGGTGTGGAGTATGCGTTTATTTGTAAAAGATTGGGAAAACGCGGAGGGATGATAGGCAGGACAGGGCTGAAGTAGGGGAATGCGCTTTATATGAGAGAAGTAGTTATACGAGGAGAAGTAGCAGGCTACACAGAGTTTGAATTGTGGAGTATGCGTTTATATGTAAAAGATAGGGAAAACGGGGAGGGATGATAGGCAGGTTAGGGCTGAAGTAGAGGAATACGCTTTGTATGGGAGAAGTAGGAATAAGGGGAGAAGTGCTAGGATAGACAAAGTTTGAGGTGTGGAATATCGGCTTATATGTGAAAGATAGGAAAACGCGGAAAGTGATAGGCAGGAAATAGCCGAAGTAGAGGAATGCGCGTTATATGAGACAAGTAGGAATACGAGGAGGAGTGCTAGCCTAGACAAAGTTTGAGGTGTGGTGTATGCGTTTATGTGTGAAAGATATGGAAAACGCGTACGGTTGATAGGCAGGACAGGGCTGAGTAGGGGAATACGCTTTATATAAGACAAGTAGGAATACGAGGAGAAGTAGCAGGCTACACAGAGGTTGAGGTGTGGAGTATGTGTTTATATGTAAAAGATAGGAAAAACGCGGAGGGATGATAGGCAGGACAGGACTGAAGTAGGGGAATGCGCTTTATATGAGAGAAGTAGGAATACGAGGAGAAGTACCAGGCTAGACAGAGTTTGAGGTGTGAGTATGCGTTTATATGTAAAGGATAGGGAAAACGCGGAGGGATGATAGGCAGGTTAGGGCTGAAGTAGAGGAATACGCTTTATATGAGAGAAGTAGGAATACGAGGAGAAGTGCTAGGCTAGACAGATTTTGAGGTGTGGAGTATGCGTTTAAATGTGAAAGATAGGGAAAACGCGGAGTGATGGAAGGCAGGACAGGGCTAAGTAGGGAAATGCGCTTTATATGAGAGAACTAGGAATACGAGGAGAAGTGCTAGGTTAGAAATGTTTGAGGTGTGAAGTATTCGTTTATATGTGAATGATAGGGAAAACGCGGAGGGATGATAGGAAGCACAGGTCTATAGTAGGGGAATGCGCTTTATATGATAGAAGTAGGAATTCGAGGCGAAGTGCTAGGCTAGACAGAGTTTGAAGTGTGGAGTATGCGTTTATATGTGAAAGATATGGAAAACGCAGAGGGATGATAGGCACCACAGGGCAAAATTAGGGGAATGCGCTCTTAATGAGTGATGTAGGAATGCGCGGAGAAGTACTAGGCTAGCCAGAGTTTGAGGTGTGGAGTATGCGTTTATATATGAAAGATAGGGAAACGCGGAGAGATGATAGGCAGTACAGGGCTAAAGTAGGGGAATGCGCTTTATATGGGAGATGTAGGAATAAGATGAGAAGTGCTAGGCTAGACAGAATGTGAGGTGTGGTTTATCCGTTTATATGTGAAAGATAGGGAAACGCGGAGGGATGATAGGCAGGACAGAGGTGGAATAGAAGAATGCGGTTTATATGAGAGAAGTAGGAATAAGAGGAGAAGTGCTAGGCTAGACAGAGTTTAGGTGTGGAGTAGGCGTTCATATGTGAAAGAAAGGAAAAACGCGGAGGGATGTTTAGCAGGACAGGGCTGAAGTATGGGTATGCGCTTTATATGAGAGAAGTAGGAATACGGGGAGAAGTGTTTGGCTAGACAGAGTTCGATGTGTGGAGTATGCGTTTATATGTGAATGAAAGGGAAAACGCAGAGGAATGACAGGCAGGACAGGGCTGAAGTAGGGGAATGCGCATTATATGGGAGAAGTAGGAATACGAGGAGAAGTGCTAGGCTAGACAGAGTTTTAGGTGTGGAGTATGCGTTTATATGTGTAAGATAGGGAAAACGCGAAAGAATGATAGGCAGGACAGGGCTGAAGTAGGGGAATGCGCTTTATATGGGAGAAGTACGAATACGAGGAGAAGGGCTAGGATAGACAAAGTTTGAGGTGTGGAGTATCGGTTTATATGTGAAAGATAGGGAAAACGCGGAGGGTTGATAGGCGGGACAGGGCTGAAGTAGAGAATACGCTTTATATGAGAGAAGTAGGAATACGAGGAGAAGAAGCAGGCTAGACAGAGTTTGAGGTGTGGAGTATGCGTTTATATGTAGAAGATAACAAAAACGCGGAGGGATGATAGGATGGACATGGCTGAAGTAGGGGAATGCAATTTATTCGAGAGAAGTAGGTATACGAGGAGAAGTACCAGGCTAGAAAGAGTTTGAGATGTGGAGTATGCGTTTATATGTAAAAGGTAGGGAAAACGCGGAGGGATGATAGGCAGGACAGGGCTTAAATAGAGGAATACGCTTTATATGTGAGAAGTAGGAATACGAGGAGAAGTGCTAGGCTAGACAGATTTTGAGTTGTGGAGTATGCGTTTAAATGTGAAAGATAGGGAAAACGTGGAGTGATGGAAGGAACGACAAGTCTAAGTAGGGAAATGCGCTTTGTATGAGAGAAGTGGGAATACGAGGAGAAGTGCTAGGCTAGAAATGTTTGAGGTGTGGACTATGCGTTTATATGTGAAAGATAGGAAAAACGCAGAGGAATGATAGGTAGGACAGGTATAAAGTAGGGGAAGTCGCTTTATATCAGAAGTAGGAATACAAGAAGTTCTAGGCTAGACAGAGTTTGAGGTGTGGATTATGCGTTTATTTGTAAAAGATAGGGAAAACGCGGAGGGATGATAGGCAGGACAGGGCTGAAGTAGGGGAATGCGCTTTATATGAGAGAAGTAGTTATACGAGGAGAAGTAGCAGGCTACACAGAGTTTGAATTGTGGAGTATGCGTTTATATGTAAAAGATAGGGAAAACGGGGAGGGATGATAGGCAGGTTAGGGCTGAAGTAGAGGAATACGCTTTGTATGGGAGAAGTAGGAATAAGGGGAGAAGTGCTAGGATAGACAAAGTTTGAGGTGTGGAATATCGGCTTATATGTGAAAGATAGGAAAACGCGGAAAGTGATAGGCAGGAAATAGCCGAAGTAGAGGAATGCGCGTTATATGAGACAAGTAGGAATACGAGGAGGAGTGCTAGGCTAGACAAAGTTTGAGGTGTGGTGTATGCGTTTATGTGTGAAAGATATGGAAAACGCGTACGGTTAAGAGGCAGGACAGGGCTGAGTAGGGGAATACGCTTTATATGAGACAAGTAGGAATACGAGGAGAAGTAGCAGGCTACACAGAGGTTGAGGTGTGGAGTATGTGTTTATATGTAAAAGATAGGAAAAACGCGGAGGGATGATAGGCAGGACAGGGCTGAAGTAGGGGAATGCGCTTTATATGAGAGAAGTAGGAATACGAGGAGAAGTACCAGGCTAGACAGAGTTTGAGGTGTGAGTATGCGTTTATATGTAAAGGATAGGGAAAACGCGGAGGGATGATGGGCAGGTTAGGGCTGAAGTAGAGGAATACGCTTTATATGAGAGAAGTAGGAATACGAGGAGAAGTGCTAGGCTAGACAGATTTTGAGGTGTGGAGTATGCGTTTAAATGTGAAGGATAGGGAAAACGCGGAGTGATGGAAGGCAGGACAGGGCTAAGTAGGGAAATGCGCTTTATATGAGAGAAGTAGGAATACGAGGAGAAGAAGCAGGCTAGACAGAGTTTGAGGTGTGGAGTATGCGTTTATATGTGAATGAAAGGGAAAACGCAGAGGAATGACAGGCAGGACAGGGCTGAAGTAGGGGAATGCGCATTATATGGGAGAAGTAGGAATACGAGGAGAAGTGCTAGGCTAGACAGAGTTTTAGGTGTGGAGTATGCGTTTATATGTGTAAGATAGGGAAAACGCGAAAGAATGATAGGCAGGACAGGGCTGAAGTAGGGGAATGCGCTTTATATGGGAGAAGTACGAATACGAGGAGAAGGGCTAGGATAGACAAAGTTTGAGGTGTGGAGTATCGGTTTATATGTGAAAGATAGGGAAGACGCGGAGGGTTGATAGGCGGGACAGGGCTGAAGTAGAGAATACGCTTTATATGAGAGAACTAGGAATACGAGGAGAAGAAGCAGGCTAGACAGAGTTTGAGGTGTGGAGTATGCGTTTATATGTAAAAGATAACAAAAACGCGGAGGGATGATAGGATGGACATGGCTGAAGTAGGGGAATGCACTTTATTCGAGAGAAGTAGGTATACGAGGAGAAGTACCAGGCTAGAAAGAGTTTGAGATGTGGAGTATGCGTTTATATGTAAAAGGTAGGGAAAACGCGGAGGGATGATAGGCAGGACAGGGCTGAAGTAGAGGAATACGCTTTATATGTGAGAAGTAGGAATACGAGGAGAAGTGCTAGGCTAGACAGATTTTGAGTTGTGGAGTATGCGTTTAAATGTGAAAGATAGGGAAAACGTGGAGTGATGGAAGGAACGACAAGGCTAAGTAGGGAAATGCACTTTATATGAGAGAATTGGGAATACGAGGAGAAGTGCTAGGCTAGAAATGTTTGAGGTGTGGACTATGCGTTTATATGTGAATGATAGGGAAAACGCGGAGTGATGATAGGCAGGACAGGACTAAATTAGGGGAATGCGCTTTATATGGGAGAAGTAGGAATACGGGGAGGAGTGCTAGGCTAGACAGAGTTCGATGTGTGTAGTATGCGTTTATATGTGAAAGATAGGGAAAACGCGGAGGGTTCATAGGTAGGAGTGGTTTGAAGCAGGGGAATGCCCTTTATATGGGAGAAGTAAGAATACGAGGAGAAGTGCTAGGCTAGACGGAGATTGAGGGGTGGAGTATGTGTTTATATGTAAAAGATAGGGAAAACGCTGAGGGATGATAGGCAGGACAGGGCTGAGGTAGGGAAATGCGCTTTATATGACAGAGGTAGGAATACGAGGAGAAGTGCTAGGCTAGAAATATTTGAGGTGTGGAGTACGCGTTTATATGTGAATGAGAGGGAAAACGCGGAGGGATGATAGGCAGGACAGGGCTGAAGTAGGGGAATGCGCTTTATATGAGCGAAGAAGGATAACGAGGAGAAGTGCTAGGCTAGACAGAGATCGAGGTGTGGAGTATGCGTTTATATGTGAAAGAAAGAAAGAACGCAAAGGGATGATAGGCAGGACAGGTTTGAAGTAGGGGAATACGCTTTATATGAGAGAAGTAGGAATACGAGGCGAAGTGCTAGGCTAGACGGAGATTGAGGTGTGGAGTATGCGTTTATTCTAGAAAATTAGGGAAACGCGGAAGAATGATAGGGAGGACAGGGCTGAAGTAGGGGAATGCGCTTTATATGGGAGAAGTAGGAATACGAGGAGAAGTGCTAGGATAGACAGAGTTTGAAGTGTGGAGTATGCGTTTATATGTGAAAGATATGGAAAACGCAGAGGGATGATGGGTAGGACAGGGCTAAAGTAGGAGAATGCGCTTTATATGAGAGATGTAGGAATGCGAGGAGAAGTACTAGGCTAGACAGAGTTTGAGGTGTGGAGTATGCGTTTATATGTGAAAGATAGCGAAACGCGGAGGGATGATAGGCAGGAGTGTTATAAGCAGGGAATGCCCTTTATATGAGCGAAGAAGGAATACGACGAGAAGTGCAAGGCTAGACAGAGTTTGAGCTGTGGAGTATCCGTTTATTTGTGAAAGATAGGGAACACGCAGAGGAATGATAGGCGGTACAGGGCTGAAGTAGGGGAATGCGCTTTATATGGGAGAAGTAGGAATACGAGGTGAAGTGCTAGGCTAGACAGAGTTTGAGGTGTGGAGTATGCGTTTATATGTGAAAGATAGGGAAAACGAGGAGGAATGATAGGCAAGACAGGGCTAAAGTAGGGGAATTCGCTTTATATCAGAGAAGTAGGAATACGAGGAGAAGTTCTAGGCTAGAATGAGTTTGAGGTGTGGAGTATGCGTTTATACGTGAAAGTTACGGAAAACGCGGAGGAATGATAGGCAGGACAGTGCTGATTTAGGGGAATCGCTTTATATGGGAGAAGTAGGAATACGAAGAGATGTGCTAGGCTAGACAGAGTTTTAGGTGTGGTGTATGCGTTTATATGTGAAAGATATGGAAAACGCGGAGGGATGATAGGCAGGAATGGGCTGAAGTAGGGGAATACGCTTTATATGAGAGAAGTAGGAATAGGAGGAGAGGTACCAGGCTAGACAGAGTTTGAGGTGTGGAGTATGCGTTTATATGTAAAAGATAGGGAAAACGCGGAGTGATGGAAGGCAGGACAGGGCTAAGTAGGGAGATACGCTTTATATGAGAGAAGTAGGACTACGAGGGAAAGGGCTAGGATAGACAGCGTTTGAGGTGTGGAGTATGCGATTATATGTGAAAGATAGGGAAAACGCGGAGCAATGATAGGCAGGAATTAGCTGCAGTAGAGGAATGCGCTTATATGAGAGAAGTAGGAATACGAGAAGATGTGCTAGGCTAGACAGAGTTTGAAGTGTGGAGTATGCGTTTATATGTGAAAGATATGGAAAACGCAGAGTGATGATGGGCAGGATAGGGCTAAAGTAGGGGAATGCGCTTTATATGAGAGATGTAGGAATGCGAGGAAAAGTACTAGGCTAGCCAGAGTTTGAGGTGTGGAGTATGCGTTTATATATGAAAGATAGGGAAACGCGGAGGGATGATAGGCAGTACAGGGGTGCAATAGAAGAATGCGGTTTATATGAGAGAAGTAGGAATAAGAGGAGAAGTGCTAGGCTAGACAGAGCTTAGGTGTAGAGTAGGGGTTCATATCTGAAAGATAGGAAAAACGCGGACGGATGATAGGCAGGACAGGGCTGAAGTAGGGGAATGCGCTTTATATGAGAGAAGTACGAATACGAGGAGAACTGCTAGGCTAGACAGAGTTTGAGGTGTGGAGTATCCGTTTATATGTGAAAGATAGGGAAAACGCGGAAAGTGATAGGCAGGAAATAGCCCAAGTAGAGGAATGAGCGTTATATGAGAGAAGTAGGAATACGAGGAGAAAAGCTAGGCTAGACAGAGTTTTAGGTGTGGTGTATGCGTTTATATGTGAAAGATATGGAAAACGCGGAGGGATGATAGGCAGGAATGGGCTGAAGTAGGGAATACACTTTATATGAGAGAAGTAGGAATACGAGGAGATGTACCAGACTAGAAAGAGTTTGAGGTGTGGAGTATGCGTTTATATGTAAAAGATAGGGAAAACGCGGAGGGACGATAGGCAGATTAGGGCTGAAGTAGGGGTATACGCTTTATATGAGAGAAGTAGGAATACGAAGAGAAGTGCTAGGCTAGACAGATTTTGAGGTGTGGAGTATGCGTTTAAATGTGAAAGATAGGGAAAACGCGTAATGTTGGAAGGCAGGACAGGGCTAAGTAGGGAAATGCGCTTTATATGAGAGAAGTAGGAATACGAGGAGACGTGCTAGGCTAGAAATGTTTGAGGTGTGAAGTATGCGTTTATATGTGAATGATAGGGAAAACGCGGAAGGGATGATAGGCAGGACAGGGCTGAAGTAGCAGAATCGCTTTATATGAGAGAAGTAGGAATACGAGGAGAAGTGCTAGGCTAGACTAAGTTTGATGTGTGGAGTATGCGTTTATACGTGAACGATAGGGAAAATGCGGAGGGATGATAGACAGGACAGGGCTGAAGTAGGGGAATGCGCGTTATATGATTCAAGTAGGACTACGAGGGGAACGGCTAGGCTAGACAGTGTTTGAGGTGTGGAGTATCCGTTTATATGTGAAAGATATGGAAAATGCGGAGGGATGATAGACAGGACAGGGCTGAAGTGCGGGAATGCGCGTTATATGATTGAAGTAGGACTACGAGGGGAAGGGCTAGGATAGACAGCGTTTGAGGTGTGGAGTATGCGATTATATGTGAAAGATAGGGAAAACGCGGAGCAATGATAGGCAGGAATTAGCTGCAGTAGGGGAATGCGCTTTATATAGGAGAAGTAGGAATACGAGGAGATGTGCTAGGCTAGACAGAGTTTGAAGTGTGGAGTATGCGTTTATATATGAAACATAGGGAAACGCGGAGGGATGATTGGCAGTACAGGGGTGCAATAGAAGAATGCGGTTTATATGAGAGAAGTAGGAAAACGAGGAGAAGTGCTTGGCTAGAAAGAGTTTTTTTTGTGGAGTAGGGGTTTATGTGTGAAAGATAGGGAAAACGTGGAGGGTGATAGGCAGGACAGAGGTGGAATAGAAGAATGCGGTTTATATGAGAAAAGTAGGAATAAGAGGAGAAGTGCTAGGCTAGACAGAGTTCAGGTGTGGAGTAGGGGTTCATATGTGAAAGATAGGAAAACGCGGAGGGATGATTAGCAGGACAGGGCTGAAGTATGGGAATCCGCTTTATATGAGAGAAGTAGGAATAAGGGGAGAAGTGCTAGGATAGACAAAGTTTGAGGTGTGGAGTATCGGTTTATATGTGAAAGATAGGGAAAACGCCGAAAGTGATAGGCAGGAAATAGCCGAAGTAGCGGAATGAAGGGTATATGAGAGAAGTAGGAATACGAGTAGAAGTAGCAGGCTACACAGAGTTTGAGGTGTGGAGTATGCGTTTATATGTAAAAGATAGGAAAAACGCGGAGGGATGATAGGCAGGACAGCGCTGATGTAGGGGAATACGCTTTATATTAGAGAAGTAGGAATACGAGAAGAAGTGCTAGGCTAGACAGATTTTGAGGTGTGGATTATGCGTTTAAATGTGAATGATAGGGAAAACGCGGAGTGATGGAAGGCACGACAGGGCTGAAGTAGGGGAATGCGCTTTATATGGGAGAAGTAGGAATACGAGGAGAAGTGCTAGCCTAGACTAAGTTTGAGGTGTGGAGTATGCGTTTATATGTGAAAAATATGGAAAACGCGGAGGGATGATAGGTAGGACAGGGCTGAGGTAGGGGAATGCGCTTTATATGAGAGAAGTAGGAATACGAGGAGAAGTGCTAGGCTAGATAGAGACTCAGGTGTGGAGTATGCGTTTATATAGGAATGATAGGGAAAACGCGGAGAATGATAGGCAGGACAGGGCTGAAGTGGGGGAATGCGCTTTATATGAGAGAAGTAGGAATACGAGGAGAAGTGCTAGACAAGACAGAGTTTTAGGTTTGGAGTATGCGTTTATATATGAAAGATAGGGAAAACGCGTAGGGATGATAGGCAGGACAGGGCTCAAGTGGGGGAATACGCGTTATATGATTGAAGTAGGACTACGAGGGGAAGGGCTAGTCTAGACAGCGTTTGAGGTGTGGAGTATGCGATTATATGTGAATGATAGGGAAAACGCGGAGTGATGATAGGCAGGACAGGACTAAATTAGGGGAATGCGCTTTATATGGGAGAAGTAGGAATACGGGGAGGAGTGCTAGGCTAGACAGAGTTCGATGTGTGTAGTATGCGTTTATATGTGAAAGATAGGGAAAACGCGGAGGGTTCATAGGTAGGAGTGGTTTGAAGCAGGGGAATGCCCTTTATATGGGAGAAGTAAGAATACGAGGAGAAGTGCTAGGCTAGACGGAGATTGAGGGGTGGAGTATGTGTTTATATGTAAAAGATAGGGAAAACGCTGAGGGATGATAGGCAGGACAGGGCTGAGGTAGGGAAATGCGCTTTATATGACAGAGGTAGGAATACGAGGAGAAGTGCTAGGCTAGAAATATTTGAGGTGTGGAGTACGCGTTTATATGTGAATGAGAGGGAAAACGCGGAGGGATGATAGGCAGGACAGGGCTGAAGTAGGGGAATGCGCTTTATATGAGCGAAGAAGGATAACGAGGAGAAGTGCTAGGCTAGACAGAGATCGAGGTGTGGAGTATGCGTTTATATGTGAAAGAAAGAAAGAACGCAAAGGGATGATAGGCAGGACAGGTTTGAAGTAGGGGAATACGCTTTATATGAGAGAAGTAGGAATACGAGGCGAAGTGCTAGGCTAGACGGAGATTGAGGTGTGGAGTATGCGTTTATTCTAGAAAATTAGGGAAACGCGGAAGAATGATAGGGAGGACAGGGCTGAAGTAGGGGAATGCGCTTTATATGGGAGAAGTAGGAATACGAGGAGTAGTGCTAGGCTAGACAGAGTTTGAAGTGTGGAGTATGCGTTTATATGTGAAAGATATGGAAAACGCAGAGGGATGATGGGTAGGACAGGGCTAAAGTAGGAGAATGCGCTTTATATGAGAGATGTAGGAATGCGAGGAGAAGTACTAGGCTAGACAGAGTTTGAGGTGTGGAGTATGCGTTTATATGTGAAAGATAGCGAAACGCGGAGGGATGATAGGCAGGACTGTTATAAGCAGGGAATGCCCTTTATATGAGCGAAGAAGGAATACGACGAGAAGTGCAAGGCTAGACAGAGTTTGAGCTGTGGAGTATCCGTTTATTTGTGAAAGATAGGGAACACGCAGAGGAATGATAGGCAGTACAGGGCTGAAGTAGGGGAATGCGCTTTATATGGGAGAAGTAGGAATACGAGGTGAAGTGCTAGGCTAGACAGAGTTTGAGGTGTGGAGTATGCGTTTATATGTGAAAGATAGGGAAAACGAGGAGGAATGATAGGCAAGACAGGGCTAAAGTAGGGGAATTCGCTTTATATCAGAGAAGTAGGAATACGAGGAGAAGTTCTAGGCTAGAATGAGTTTGAGGTGTGGAGTATGCGTTTATACGTGAAAGTTACGGAAAACGCGGAGGAATGATAGGCAGGACAGTGCTGATTTAGGGGAATCGCTTTATATGGGAGAAGTAGGAATACGAAGAGATGTGCTAGGCTAGACAGAGTTTTAGGTGTGGTGTATGCGTTTATATGTGAAAGATATGGAAAACGCGGAGGGATGATAGGCAGGAATGGGCTGAAGTAGGGGAATACGCTTTATATGAGAGAAGTAGGAATAGGAGGAGAGGTACCAGGCTAGAAAGAGTTTGAGGTGTGGAGTATGCGTTTATATGTAAAAGATAGGGAAAACGCGGAGTGATGGAAGGCAGGACAGGGCTAAGTAGGGAGATACGCTTTATATGAGAGAAGTAGGACTACGAGGGAAAGGGCTAGGATAGACAGCGTTTGAGGTGTGGAGTATGCGATTATATGTGAAAGATAGGGAAAACGCGGAGCAATGATAGGCAGGAATTAGCTGCAGTAGAGGAATGCGCTTATATGAGAGAAGTAGGAATACGAGAAGATGTGCTAGGCTAGACAGAGTTTGAAGTTGGAGTATGCGTTTATATGTGAAAGATATGGAAAACGCAGAGTGATGATGGGCAGGATAGGGCTAAAGTAGGGGAATGCGCTTTATATGAGAGATGTAGGAATGCGAGGAAAAGTACTAGGCTAGCCAGAGTTTGAGGTGTGGAGTATGCGTTTATATATGAAATATAGGGAAACGCGGAGGGTTGATAGGCAGTACAGGGGTGCAATAGAAGAATGCGGTTTATATGAGGGAAGTAGGAATAAGAGGAGAAGTGCTAGGCTAGACAGAGCTTAGGTGTAGAGTAGGGGTTCATATCTGAAAGATAGGAAAAACGCGGACGGATGATAGGCAGGACAGGGCTGAAGTAGGGGAATGCGCTTTATATGAGAGAAGTACGAATACGAGGAGAACTGCTAGGCTAGACAGAGTTTGAGGTGTGGAGTATCCGTTTATATGTGAAAGATAGGGAAAACGCGGAAAGTGATAGGCAGGAAATAGCCCAAGTAGAGGAACGAGCGTTATATGAGAGAAGTAGGAATACGAGGAGAAAAGCTAGGCTAGACAGAGTTTTAGGTGTGGTGTATGCGTTTATATGTAAAAGATAGGGAAAACGCGGAGGGACGATAGGCAGATTAGGGCTGAAGTAGGGGTATACGCTTTATATGAGAGAAGTAGGAATACGAAGAGAAGTGCTAGGCTAGACAGATTTTGAGGTGTGGAGTATGCGTTTAAATGTGAAAGATAGGGAAAACGCGTAATGTTGGAAGGCAGGACAGGGCTAAGTAGGGAAATGCGCTTTATATGAGAGAAGTAGGAATACGAGGAGACGTGCTAGGCTAGAAATGTTTGAGGTGTGAAGTATGCGTTTATATGTGAATGATAGGGAAAACGCGGAAGGGATGATAGGCAGGACAGGGCTGAAGTAGCAGAATCGCTTTATATGAGAGAAGTAGGAATACGAGGAGAAGTGCTAGGCTAGACTAAGTTTGATGTGTGGAGTATGCGTTTATACGTGAACGATAGGGAAAATGCGGAGGGATGATAGACAGGACAGGGCTGAAGTAGGGGAATGCGCGTTATATGATTCAAGTAGGACTACGAGGGGAACGGCTAGGCTAGACAGTGTTTGAGGTGTGGAGTATCCGTTTATATGTGAAAGATATGGAAAATGCGGAGGGATGATAGACAGGACAGGGCTGAAGTGCGGGAATGCGCGTTATATGATTGAAGTAGGACTACGAGGGGAAGGGCTAGGATAGACAGCGTTTGAGGTGTGGAGTATGCGATTATATGTGAAAGATAGGGAAAACGCGGAGCAATGATAGGCAGGAATTAGCTGCAGTAGGGGAATGCGCTTTATATAGGAGAAGTAGGAATACGAGGAGATGTGCTAGGCTAGACAGAGTTTGAAGTGTGGAGTATGCGTTTATATATGAAACATAGGGAAACGCGGAGGGATGATTGGCAGTACAGGGGTGCAATAGAAGAATGCGGTTTATATGAGAGAAGTAGGAAAACGAGGAGAAGTGCTTGGCTAGAAAGAGTTTTTGTTGTGGAGTAGGGGTTTATGTGTGAAAGATAGGGAAAACGTGGAGGGTGATAGGCAGGACAGAGGTGGAATAGAAGAATGCGGTTTATATGAGAGAAGTAGGAATAAGAGGAGAAGTGCTAGGCTAGACAGAGTTCAGGTGTGGAGTAGGGGTTCATATGTGAAAGATAGGAAAAACGCGGAGGGATGATTAGCAGGACAGGGCTGAAGTATGGGAATCCGCTTTATATGAGAGAAGTAGGAATAAGGGGAGAAGTGCTAGGATAGACAAAGTTTGAGGTGTGGAGTATCGGTTTATATGTGAAAGATAGGGAAAACGCCGAAAGTGATAGGCAGGAAATAGCCGAAGTAGCGGAATGAAGGGTATATGAGAGAAGTAGGAATACGAGTAGAAGTAGCAGGCTACACAGAGGTTGAGGTGTGGAGTATGCGTTTATATGTAAAAGATAGGAAAAACGCGGAGGGATGATAGGCAGGACAGCGCTGATGTAGGGGAATACGCTTTATATTAGAGAAGTAGGAATACGAGAAGAAGTGCTAGGCTAGACAGATTTTGAGGTGTGGATTATGCGTTTAAATGTGAAAGATAGGGAAAACGCGGAGTGATGGAAGGCACGACAGGGCTGAAGTAGGGGAATGCGCTTTATATGGGAGAAGTAGGAATACGAGGAGAAGTGCTAGCCTAGACTAAGTTTGAGGTGTGGAGTATGCGTTTATATGTGAAAAATATGGAAAACGCGGAGGGATGATAGGTAGGACAGGGCTGAGGTAGGGGAATGCGCTTTATATGAGAGAAGTAGGAATTTGAGGAGAAGTGCTAGGCTAGATAGAGACTCAGGTGTGGAGTATGCGTTTATATAGGAATGATAGGGAAAACGCGGAGAATGATAGGCAGGACAGGGCTGAAGTTGGGGAATGCGCTTTATATGAGAGAAGTAGGAATACGAGGAGAAGTGCTAGACAAGACAGAGTTTTAGGTTTGGAGTATGTGTTTATATATGAAAGATAGGGAAAACGCGTAGGGATGATAGGCAGGACAGGGCTGAAGTGGGGGAATACGCGTTATATGATTGAAGTAGGACTACGAGGGGAAGGGCTAGTCTAGACAGCGTTTGAGGTGTGGAGTATGCGATTATATGTTAAAGATAGGGAAAACGCCGAGGGATGATAGGCAGGACAGGGCTGTAGTATGGGAATGCGCTTTAAATGAGAAAAGTAGGAATACGAGGAGAAGTGCTAGGCTAGACAGAGTTTGAGGTGTGTAGAGTGCGTTTATTCTAAAAAATTAGGGAAAACGCGGAAGAATGATAGGGAGGACAGGGCTGAAGTAGGGGAATGCGCTTTATATGGGAGAAGTAGGAATACGAGGAGAAGTGCTAGGCTAGACAGAGTTTGAAGTGTAGAGTATGCGTTTATATGTGAAAGATATGGAAAACGCAGAGGGATGATGGGCAGGACAGGGCTAAAGTAGGGGAATGCGCTTTATATGAGAGATGTAGGAATGCGAGGAGAAGTACTAGGCTAGCCAGAGTTTGAGGTGTGGAGTATGCGTTTATATATGAAAGATAGGGAAACGCGGAGGGATGATAGGCAGTACAGGGGTGCAATAGAAGAATGCGCTTTATATGAGAGAAGTAGGAAAACGAGGAGAAGTGCTAGGCTAGAAAGAGTTTTGTTGTGGAGTAGGGGTTTATGTGTGCAAGATGGGGAAAACGCGGAGGGTGATAGGCAGGACATAGCTGAGGTAGGGGAATGCGCTTTATATGAGAGAAGTAGAAATAAGAGGAGAAGTGCTAGGCTAGACAGAGTTTGAGGTGTGGTGTATCCGTTTATATGTGAAGGATAGGGAAACGCGGAGGGACGATAGGCAGGACAGAGGTGGAATAGAAGAATGCGGTTTATATGAGAGAAGTAGAAATACCAGGAGAAGTGCTAGGCTAGACAGCGTTTGAGGTGTGGAGTATGCGTTTATATGTGAAAGATAGGGGAAACGCAGAGGAATGATAGGCAGAACAGCTTTAAAGTAGGGGAAGTCGCTTTATATCAGAAGTAGGAGTACAAGGAGAAGTTCTAGGCTAGACAGAGTTTGAGGTGTGTAGTATGCGTTTATTTGTAAAAGATAGAGAAAACGGGGAGGGATGATAGGCAGGACAGGGCTGAAGTAGGGGAATGCGCTTTATATGAGAGAAGTAGGAATGCAAGGAGAAGTGCTAGGCTAGACTGAGATTGAGATGTGGAGTATGCGTTTATATGCGAAAGCAAGGGAAAACGCGGAGGGATGATAGGCAGGACAGGGCTGAAGTAAGGGAATGCGCTTTATATGGGAGAAGTACGAATAAGAGAAGTGCTAGGATAGACAAAGTTTGAGGTGTGGAGTATGCGTTTATTTGTGAAAGTTAGGGAAAACGCAGAGGAATGGTAGGCAGGAAAGGGCTGAGGTAGGGAATGCGCTTTATATGGAAGAAGAAGGAATACGAGGAGAAGTGCTAGGCTAGAAAGCGTTTGAGGTGTGGATTATGCGATTATATGTGAAAGATAGGGAAAACGCGGAGCAATGATAGGCAGGAATTAGCAGCAGTAGAGGAATGCGCTTATATGAGGGAAGTAGGAATACGAGGAGAAGTGCTAGGCTAGACAGCGTTTAAGGTTCGGAGTATGCGGTTATATGTGAAAGATAGGGAAAACGCGGAGGGATGATTGGCAGGACAGGGCTGAAGTAGGGGAATGCGCTTTATATGAGAGAAGTATAAATACGAGGAGAAGTGCTAGACCAGACAGAGTTTGAGGTGTGCAGTATGCGTTTATTTTAGAAAATTAGGGAAAACGCGGAAGAATGATAGGGAGGACAGGGCTGAAGTAGGGGAATGCGCTTTATATGAGAGAAGTGGGAATACGAGAAGAAGTGCTAGGCTAGACAGAGTTTGAGGTGTGGAGTATGCGTTTATATATGAAAGATAGGGAAAACGCGGAGGGATGATATTCAGGACAGGGCTGAAGTAGGGGAATGCGCCTTATATTAATGATGTAGGACTACGAGGGGAAGTGCTAGGCTAGACAGCGTTTGAGGTGTGGAGTATGCGTTTATATGTGAAAGTTAGGGAAAACGCAGAGGAATGGTAGGCAGGACAGGGCTGAGGTAGGGGAATGCGCTTTATATGGATGAAGAAGGAATACGAGGAGAAGTGCTAGGCTAGAAAGCGTTTGAGGTGTGGATTATGCGATTATATGTGAAAGATAGGGAAAACGGAGCAATGATAGGCAGGAATTAGCAGCAGTAGAGGAATGCGCTTATATGAGAGAAGTAGGAATACGAGGAGAAGTGCTAGGCTAGACAGCGTTTAAGGTTCGGAGTATGCGGTTATATGTGAAAGATAGGGAAAACGCGGAGGGATGATAGGCAGGACAGGGCTGAAGTAGGGGAATGCGCTTTATATGAGAGAAGTACGAATACGAGAAGAATTGCTAGGCTAGACAAAGTTTGAGGTGTGGAGTATCCGTTTATATGTGAAAGATAGGGAAGACGCGCAAAAGTGATAGGCAGGAAATAACCGAAGTAGAGGAATGAGCGTTATATGAAAGAAGTAGGAATACGAGGAGAAGTGCTAGGGTAGACAGAGTTTTAGGTGTGGTGTATGCGTTTATATGTGAAAAATATGGAAAACGCGGAGGAATGATAGGCAGGAATGGGCTGAAGTAGGGGAATACGCTTTATATTTGAGAAGTAGGAATACGAAGAGAGGTACCAGGCTAGAAAGAGTTTGAGGTGTGGAGTATGCGTTTATATGTAAAAGATAGGGGAAACGCGGAGGGACGATAGGCAGATTAGGGCTGAAGTAGGGGTATACGCTTTATATGAGAGAAGTAGGAATACGAAGAGAAGTGCTAGGCTAGACAGATTTTGAGGTGTGGAGTATGCGTTTAAATGTGAAAGATAGGGAAAACGCGGAGTGATGGAAGGCAGGACAGGGCTAAGTAGGGAAATGCCCTTTATATGAGAGAATTAGGAATACGAGGAGACGTGCTAGGCTAGAAATATTTGAGGTGTGAAGTATGCGTTTATATGTGAATGATACGGAAAACGCGGAGGGATGATAGGCAGGACAGGGCTGAAGTAGGAGAATCGCTTTATATGGGAGAAGTAGGAATACGAGGAGAAGTGCTAGGCTAGACTAAGCTTGATGTGTGGAGTATGCGTTTATACGTGAAAGATAGGGAAAACGCGGAGGGATGATAGGCAGCACAGGGCTGAAGTAGGGGAATGCGCTTTATATGAGAGAAGTACGAATACGAGGAGAAGTGCTAGGCTAGACAGTGTTTGAGGTGTGGAGTATGCGTTTATATGTGAAAGATATGGAAAACGCGGAGGGATGATAGGCAGGACAGGGCTGAAGTAGGCAAATGCGCTTTATATGAGAGAAGTACGAATACGAGGAGAAGTGCTAGACTAGACAGCGTTTGAGGTGTAGAGTATGCGATTATATGTGAAAGATAGGGAAAACGCGGAGCAATGATAGCCAGGAATTAGCTGAGTAGAGGAATGTGCTTATATGAGAGAAGTAGGAATACGAGGAGAAGTGATAGGCTAGATAGCGTTTAAGGTTCGGAGTGTGCGGTTATATGTGAAAGATAGGGAAAACGCGGAGGGATGATAGGCAGGCCAGGGCTGTGGTATGGGAATGCGCTTTAAAAGAGAAAAGTAGGAATACGAGGAGAAGTGCTAGGCTAGACAGAGTTTGAGGTGTGGAGTATGCGTTTATTCTAGAAAATTAGGGAAAACGCGGAAGAATGATAGGGAGGACAGGGCTGAAGTAGGGGAATGCTCTTTATATGGGAGAAGTAGGAATACGAGGAGAAGTGCTAGGCTAGACAGAGTTTGAAGTGTGGAGTATGCGTGTATATGTGAAAGATATGGAAAACGCAGAGGGATGATGGGTAGGACAGGGCTAAAGTAGGAGAATGCGCTTTATATGAGAGATGTAGGAATGCGAGGAGAAGTACTAGGCTAGACAGAGTTTGAGGTGTGGAGTATGCGTTTATATGTGAAAGATAGCGAAACGCGGAGGGATGATAGGCAGGACAGAGGTGGAATAGAACAATGCGGTTTATATGAGAGAAGTAGGAATAAGAGGAGAAGTGCTAGGCTAAACAGAGTTTAGGTGTGGAGTAGGGGTTCATATGTGAAAGATAGGAAAAACGCGGAGGGATGATTAGCAGGACAGGGCTGAAGTATTGGAATCCGCTTTATATGAGAGAAGTAGAAATACCAGGAGAAGTGCTAGGCTAGACAGAGTTTGAGGTGTGGAGTATGCGTTTATATGTGAAAGTTAGGCAAAACGCAGAGGAATAATAGGCAGGACAGGTTTAAAGTAGGGGAAGTCGCTTTATATCAGAAGTAGGAATACAAAAAAAAGTTCTAGGCTAGACAGAGTTAGAGGTGTGGAGTATGCGTTTATTTGTAAAAGATAGGGAAAACGCGGAGGGATGATAGGCAGGACAGGGCTGAAGTAGGGCAATGCGCTTTATATGAGAGAAGTAGGAAAACGAGGAGAAGTAGCAGGCTACACAGAGTTTGAGGTTTGGAGTATGCGTTTATATGTAAAAGATAGGAAAAACGCGGAGGGATGATAGGCAGGACACGGCTGAAGTAGGGGAATGCGCTTTATATGAGAGAAGTAGGAATAAGAGGAGAAGTGCTAGGCTAGACAGAGTTTGAGGTGTGACTATGCGTTTATATATAAAAGATAGGGAAAACGCGGAGTGATGATAGGCAGGTTAGTGCTGAAGTAGAGGAATGCGCTTTATATGAGAGAAGTAGGAATAAGGGGAGAAGTAGCAGGCTACACAGAGTTTGAGGTGTGGAGTATGTGTTTATATGTAAAAGATAGGAAAAACGCGGAGTGATGGAAGGCAGGACAGGGCTAAGTAGGGAAATGCGCTTTATATGAGAGAAGTAGGAATACGAGGAGAAGTGCTTGGTTAGAAATGTTTGAGGTGTGAAGTATGCGTTTATATGTGAATGATAGGGAAAACGCGGTGGGATGATAGGAAGCACAGGTCTAAAGTAGGGAAATGCGCTTTATATGGGAGAAGTAGGAATACGAGGCGAGGTGCTAGGCTAGACAGAGTTTGAAGTGTGGAGTATGCGTTTAT
Source organism: Deroplatys truncata (assembly GCA_030765065.1). Lineage (NCBI taxonomy): Eukaryota > Metazoa > Arthropoda > Insecta > Mantodea > Mantidae > Deroplatys > Deroplatys truncata. The sequence goes on from CM060990.1 coordinate 657,569,442, forward strand.
ATGTGAAAGATATGGAAAACGCAGAGGGATGATAGGCACGACAGGGCTAAAGTAGGGGTATGCGCTTTATATGAGAGATGTAGAAATGCGAGGAGAAGTACTAGTCTAGACAGTGTTTGAGGTGTGGAGCATGCGTTTATATGTGAAGGATATGGAAAACGCGGAGAATGATAGGCAGGACAGGGCTGAAGTGGGGGAATGCGATTTATATGAGAGAAGTAGGAATACGAGGAGAAGTGCTAGACAAGACAGAGTTTTAGGTGTGGAGTATGCGTTTATATATGAAAGATAGGGAAAACGCGTAGGGATGATAGGCAGGACAGGGCTGAAGTGGGGGAATACGCTTTATATGATTGAAGTAGGACTACGAGGGGAAGGGCTAGTCTAGACAGCGTTTGAGGTGTGGAGTATGCGATTATATGTTAAAGATAGGGAAAACGCGGAGGGATGATAGGCAGGACAGGGCTGTAGTATGGGAATGCGCTTTAAATGAGAAAAGTAGGAATACGAGGAGAAGTGCTAGGCTAGACAGAGTTTGAGGTGTGTAGAGTGCGTTTATTCTAGAAAATTAGGGAAAACGCGGAAGAATGATAGGGAGGACAGGGCTGAAGTAGGGGAATGCGCTTTATATGGGAGAAGTAGGAATACGAGGAGAAGTGCTAGGCTAGACGGAGTTTGAAGTGTAGAGTATGCGTTTATATGTGAAAGATATGGAAAACGCAGAGGGATGATGGGCAGGACAGGGCTAAAGTAGGGGAATGCGCTTTATATGAGAGATGTAGGAATGCGAGGAGAAGTACTAGGCTAGCAAGAGTTTGAGGTGTGGAGTATGCGTTTATATATGAAAGATAGGGAAACGCGGAGGGATGATAGGCAGTACAGGGGTGCAATAGAAGAATGCGCTTTATATGAGAGAAGTAGGAAAACGAGGAGAAGTGCTAGGCTAGAAAGAGTTTTTGTTGTGGAGTAGGGGTTTATGTGTGAAAGATGGGGAAAACGCGGAGGGTGATAGGCAGGACATAGCTGAGGTAGGGGAATGCGCTTTATATGAGAGAAGTAGAAATAAGAGGAGAAAGGCTAGGCTAGACAGAGTTTGAGGTGTGGTGTATCCGTTTATATGTGAAGGATAGGGAAACGCGGAGGGACGATAGGCAGGACAGAGGTGGAATAGAAGAATGCGGTTTATATGATAGAAGTATGAATAAGAGGAGAAGTGCTAGGCTAGACGGAGTTTAGTTGTGGAGTAGGGGTTCATATGTGAAAGATAGGAAATACGCGGAGGGATGATTAGCAGGACAGGGCTGAAGTATGGGAATCCGCTTTATATGAGAGAAGTAGAAATACCAGGAGAAGTGCTAGGCTAGACAGCGTTTGAGGTGTGGAGTATGCGTTTATATGTGAAAGATAGGGGAAACGCAGAGGAATGATAGGCAGAACAGCTTTAAAGTAGGGGAAGTCGCTTTATATCAGAAGTAGGAGTACAAGGAGAAGTTCTAGGCTAGACACAGTTTGAGGTGTGTAGTATGCGTTTATTTGTAAAAGATGGAGAAAACGCGGAGGGATGATAGACAGGACAGGGCTGAAGTAGGGGAATGCGCTTTATATGAGAGAAGTAGGAATGCAAGGAGAAGTGCTAGGCTAGACAGAGATTGAGATGGGGAGTATGCGTTTATATGCGAAAGCAAGGGAAAACGCGGAGGGATGATAGGCAGGACAGGGCTGAAGTAGGGGAATGCGCTTTATATGGGAGAAGTACGAATAAGAGAAGTGCTAGGATAGACAAAGTTTGAGGTGTGGAGTATCGGTTTATATGTGAAAGATAGGGAAAACGCGGAAAGTGATAGGCAGGAAATAGCCGAAGTAGGGGAATGCGCGTTATATGAGACAAGTAGGAATACGAGGAGAAGTGCTAGGCTAGACAAAGTTTGAGGTGTGGAGTATGCGCTTATATGTGAAAGATATGGAAAACGCGGACGGTTGATAGGCAGGACAGGGCTGTAGTATGGGAATGCGCTTTAAATGAGAAAAGTAGGAATACGAGGAGAAGTGCTAGGCTAGACAGAGTTTGAGGTGTGGAGTATGCGTTTATTCTAGAAAATTAGGGAAAATGCGGAAGAATGATAAGGAGGACAGGGCTGAAGTAGGGGAATGCGGTTTATATGGGAGAAGTAGGAATACGAGGAGAAGTGCTAGACTAGACAGAGCTTTGGTTGTGGAGTATGCGTTTATATGTGAAAGATAGGGAAAACGCGGAGGGATGATAGGAAGCACAGGTCTGAAGTAGGGCAATGCGCTTTATATGAGAGAAGTAGGAATACGAGGAGAAGTGCTAGGCTAGATTAAGTTTGATGTGTGGAGTGTGCGTTTATAAGTGAAAGATAGGGAAAACGCGGAGGGATGATGGGCAGCAAAGGGCTGAAGTAGGGGAATGCGCTTTATATGAGAAAAGTAGGAATACGAGGAGAAGTGCTAGGCTAGACAGTGTTTGAGGTTTGGAGTATGCGTTTATATGTGAAAGAGAGGGAAAACGCGGAGGGATGATAGGCAGGACAGGGCTCAAGTAGGGGAATGCGCTTTATATGAGAGAAGTAGGAATACGAGGAGAAGTGCTAGGCTAGACAGTGTTTGAGGTTCGGAGTATGCGGTTATATGTGAAAGATAGGGAAAACGCGGAGGGATGATAGGCAGGACAGGGTTCAAGAAGGGGAATGCGCTTTATATGAGAGAAGTAGGAATACGAGAAGAAGTCCTAGGCTAGACAGAGTTTGAGGTGTGGAGTATGCGTTTATATATGAAAGATAGGGAAAACGCGGAGGGATGATATTCAGGACAGGGCTGAAGTAGGGGAATGCGCCTTATATTAATGTTGTAGGACGACGAGGGGAAGTGCTAGGCTAGACAGCGTTTGAGGTGTGGCGTATGCGTTTATATGTGAAAGTTAGGGAAAACGCAGAAGAATGGTAGGCAGGACAGGGCTGAAGTAGGGGAATGCGCTTTATATGGGAGAAGTAGGAATACGAGGAGAAGTGCTAGGCTAGAAAGCGTTTGAGGTGTGGATTATGCGATTATATCTGAAAGATAGGGAAAACGCGGAGCAATGATAGGCAGGAATTAGCTGCAGCAGAGGAATGCGCTTATATGAGAGAAGTAGGAATACGAGGAGAAGTGCTAGGCTAGACAGCGTTTAAGGTTCGGAGTATGCGGCTATATGTGAAAGATAGGGAAAACGCGGAGGGATGATAGGCAGGACAGGGCTGTGGTATGGGAATGCGCTTTAAATGAGAAAAGTAGGAATACGAGGAGAAGTGCTAGGCTAGACAGAGTTTGAGGTGTGGAGTATGCGTTTATATGTGAAAGATATGGAAAACGCAGAGGGATGATGGTGTGCAGGACAGGGCTAAAGTAGGGGAATGCGCTTTATATGAGAGATGTAGGACTGCGAGGAGAAGTGCTAGGCTTAACAGAGTTTGAGGTGTGGAGTATGCGTTTATATATGAAAGATAGGGAAACGCGGAGGGATGATAGGCAGTACAGGGGTGCAATAGAAGAATGCGCTTTATATGAGAGAAGTAGGAAAACGAGGAGAAGTGCTAGGCTAGAAAGAGTTTGAGTTGTGGAGTAGGGGTTTATGTGTGAAATATAGGGAAAACGCGGAGGGTGATAGGCAGGACATAGCTGAGGTAGGGGACTGCGCTTTATATGTGAGAAGTAGGAATAAGAGGAGAAGTGCCTGACTAGACAGAGCTTTAGTTGTGGAGTATGCGTTTATATGTGAAAGATAGGGAAGACGCGGAGGGATGATAGGAAGCACAGGGCTGAACTAGGGGAATGCGCTTTATATGAGAGAAGTAGGAATACGAGGAGAAGTGCTAGGCTAGACAGTGTTTGAGGTGTGGAGTATGCGTTTATATGTGAATGATAGGGAAACGCGGAGTGATGGAAGGCAGGACAGGGCTAAGTAGGGAAATACGCTTTATATGAGAGAAGTAGGACTACGAGGGAAAGGGATAGGATAGACAGCGTTTGAGGTGTGGAGTATGCGATTATATGTGAAAGATAGGGAAAACGCGGTGCAATGATAGGCAGGAATTAGCTGCAGTAGGGGAATGCGCTTTATATAGGAGAAGTAGGAATACGAGGAGATGTGCTAAGCTAGACAGAGTTTGAAGTGTGGAGTATGCGTTTATATATGAAACATAGGGAAACGCGGAGGGATGATAGGCAGTACAGGGGTGCAATAGAAGAATGCGCTTTATATGAGAGAAGTAGGAAAACGAGGAGAAGTGCTAGGCTAGAAAGACTCTGAGTTGTGGAGTAGGGTTTATGTGTGAAAGATAGGGAAAACGCGGAGGGTGATAGGCAGGAAATAGCTGAGGTAGGGGACTGCGCTTTATATGTGAGAAGTAGGAATAAGAGGAGAAGTGCCTGACAAGACAGAGCTTTAGTTGTGGCGTATGCGTTTATTCTAGAAAATTAGGGAAAATGCGGAAGAATGATAGGGAGGACAGGGCTGAAGTAGGGGAATGCGCTTTATATGGGAGAAGTAGGAATACGAGGAGAAGTGCTAGACTAGACAGAGCTTTAGTTGTGGAGTATGCGTTTATATGTCAAAGATAGGGAAAACGCGGAGGGATGATAGGAAGCACAGGTCTGAAGTAGGGCAATGCGCTTTATATGAGAGAAGTAGGAATACGTGGAGAAGTGCTAGGCTAGACTAAGTTTGATGTGTGGAGTGTGCGTTTATACGTGAAAGATAGGGAAAACGCGGAGGGATGATGGGCAGCAAAGGGCTGAAGTAGGGGAATGCGCTTTATATGAGAGAAGTAGGAATACGAGGAGAAGTGCTAGGCTAGACAGTGTTTGAGGTTTGGAGTATGCGTTTATACGTGAAAGATAGGGAAAACGCGGAGGGATGATAGGCAGGACAGGGCTCAAGTAGGGAAATGCGCTTTATATGAGAGAAGTAGGAATACGAGGAGAAGTGCTAGGCTAGACAGTGTTTGAGGTTCGGAGTATGCGGTTTTATGTGAAAGATAGGGAAAACGCGGAGGGATGATAGGCAGGACAGGGTTCAAGTAGGGGAATGCGCTTTATATGAGAGAAGTAGGAATACGAGAAGAAGTCCTAGGCTAGACAGAGTTTGAGGTGTGGAGTATGCGTTTATATATGAAAGATAGGGAAAACGCGGAGGGATGATATTTAGGACAGGGCATAAGTAGGGGAATGCGCCTTATATTAATGATGTAGGACGACGGGGGGAAGTGCTAGGCTAGACAGCGTTTGAGGTGTGGAGTATGCGTTTATATGTGAAAGTTAGGGATAACGCAGAGGAATGGTAGGCAGGACAGGGCTGAAGTAGGGGAATGCGCTTTATATGGGAGAAGTAGGAATACGAGGAGAAGTGCTAGGCTAGAAAGCGTTTGAGGTGTGGATTATGCGATTATATGTGAAAGATAGGGAAAACGCGGAGCAATGATAGGCAGGAATTAGCTGCAGTAGAGGAATGCGCTTATATGAGAGAAGTAGGAATATGAGGAGAAGTGCTAGTCTAGACAGCGTTTAAGGTTCGGAGTATGCGGCTATATGTGAAAGATAGGGAAAACGCGGAGGGATGATAGGCAGGACAGGGCTGTGGTATGGGAATGCGCTTTAAATGAGAAAAGTAGGAATACGAGGAGAAGTGCTAGGCTAGACAGAGTTTGAGGTGTGGAGTATGCGTTTATATGTGAAAGATATGGAAAACGCACAGGGATGATGGTGTGCAGGACAGGGCTAAAGTAGGGGAATGCGCTTTATATGAGAGATTTAGGAATGCGAGGAGAAGTGCTAGGCTTAACAGAGTTTGAGGTGTGGAGTATGCGTTTATATATGAAAGATAGGGAAACGTGGAGGGATGATAGGCAGTACAGGGGTGCAATAGAAGAATGCGCTTTATATGAGAGAAGTAGGAAAACGAGGAGAAGTGCTAGGCTAGAAAGAGTCTGAGTTGTGGAGTAGGGTTTATGTGTGAAAGATAGGGAAAACGCGGAGGGTGATAGGCAGGAAATAGCTGAGGTAGGGGACTGCGCTTTATATGTGAGAAGTAGGAATAAGAGGAGAAGTGCCTGACAAGACAGAGCTTTAGTTGTGGCGTATGCGTTTATATGTGAAAGATAGGGAAAACGCGGAGGGATGATAGGAAGCACAGGGCTGAACTAGGGGAATGCGCTTTATATGAGAGAAGTAGGAATACGAGGAGAAGTGCTAGGCTAGACAGTGTTTGAGGTGTGGAGCATGCGTTTATATGTGAAAGATATGGAAAACGCGGAGGTATGATAGGCAGGACAGGGCTCAAGTAGGGGAATGCGCTTTATATGAGAGAAGTAGGAATACGAGGAGAAGTGCTAGACTAGACAGTGTTTGAGGTGTGGAGTATGCGTTTATATGTGAAAGATATGGAAAACGCGGAGGGATGATAGGCAGGACAGGTTAGAAGTAGGGGAATGCGCTTTATACGACAGAAGTAGGAATACGAGGAGAAGTGCTAAGCTAGACAGAGTTTGAGGTGTGGAGTATGCCTTTATATGTGAAAGATGCGGAAAACGAGGAGTGATCGTAGGCAGGATAGGGGTGCATTAGGGGAAAGCAGTTTATATGAGAGAAGTAGAAATACGAGGAGAAGTGCTTGGCTAGACTGCGTTTAAGTTTCGGAGTATGCGGTTATATGTGAAAGATAAGGAAAACGCGGAGGGATGATAGGCAGGACAGGGCTGTAGTATGGGAATGCGCTTTAAATGAGAAAAGTATGAGTACAAGGAGAAGTGCTAGGCTAGACAGAGTTTGAATAGTGGAGTATGCGTTTATTCTAGAAAATTAGGGAAAACGCGGAAGAATGATAGGGAGGACAGGGCTGAATTAGGGGAATGCGCTTTATATGGGAGAAGTAGGAATAAGAGGAGAAGTGCTAGCCTAGACAGAGTTTGAATTGCGGAGTATGCGTTTATATATGAAAGATAGGGAAACGCGGAGGGATGATAGGCAGTACAGGGGTGCAATAGAAGAATGCGGTTTATATGAGAGAAGTAGGAATAAGAGGAGAAGTGCTAGGCTAGAAATCTTTGAGGTGTGAAGTATGCGTTTATATGTGAATGATAGGGAAAACGCGGAGGGATGATAGGCAGGACAGGGCTAAGTAGGGAAATGCGCTGTATATGAGAGAAGTAGGAATACGAGGAAAAGTGCTAGGCTAGAAATGTTTGAGGTGTGAAGTATGCGTTTATATGTGAATGATAGGGAAAACGCGGAGGGATGATAGGCAGGACAGGGCTGAGGTAGGGGAATGCGCTTTATATGAGAGAAGTAGGTATACGAGGAGAAGTGATAGACTAGACAGAGCTTTAGTTGTGGAGTATGCGTTTATATATGTAAGATAGGGAAAACGCGGAGGGATCATAGGCAGGACAGGGCTAAATGGGGGAATGCGTTTATATGGGAGAAGTAGGAACACGAGGAGAAGTGCTAGGCTAGAAAGCGTTTGAGGTGTGGAGTATGCGATTATATGTGAACGACAGGGAAACCGGGGGGAATGAGAGGCAGGAATTAGCTGCAGTAGGGGAATGCGCTTATATGGAGAAGTAGGAATTCGAGTAGAAGTGCTAAGCTAGACAAAGTTTGAGGTGTGGAGTATGCAATTGTATGTGAAAGACAGGGAAAAGGCGGAGGTTGATAGGCAGGACAGGACTCAAGTTAAGGAATGCGGTTTATATGAGAGAAGTAGGAATACGAGGAGAAGTGCTTAGTTATACAGAGTTTGAGGTGTGGAGTATGCGTTTATATGTGAATGATAGGGAAACGCGGAGGGATGATAGGCAGGACAGGGATGAAGTAGGGGAATGCGCTTTATATGGGAGAAGTTCGAATACGAGGAGAAGTGCTAGGCTAGACAAAGTTTGAGGTGTGGAGTATCCGTTTATATGTGAAAGATGGGGAAATCGCGGAAAGTGATAGCAGGAAATAGCCGAAGTAGCGGAATGCGCTTTATATGAGAGAAGTAGGAATACGAGGAGAAGTGCTAGGCTAGACAGACCTTCAGGTATGGAGTATACGTTTATATGTGAAAGATAGGGAAAACGCGGAGGGATAATAGGCTGGACAGGACTGAAGCAGGGGAATGCGCTTTATATGAGAGATGAAGGAATACGAGGAGATGTGTAAAGCTAGACCGAGTTTGAGGTGTGGAGTATGCGTTTATATGTGACAGATAGGGAAAACGCGGAGGGATGATAGGCAGGACAGGGCTGAAGTAGAGGAATGCGCTTTATATGGGAGATGTAGGAATACGAAGAGAAGTGCTAGGCTAGAAAGAGTTTGAGGTGGGGATTATGCGTTTATATGTGAATGATGGGGAAAACGCGGAGTGATGATAGGCAGGACAGGGCTCAATTAGGGGAGTGCGATTTATATGGGAGAAGTAGGAATACAGGGAGAAGTGCTAGGCTAGACAGAGTTCGATGTGTGAAGTATGCGTTTATATGTGAAAGATACAGAAAACGCGTAGGGTTGATAGGCAGGGCAGGGGTGCATTAGCGGAAAGCGGTTTAGACGAGAGAAGTAGAAATACGAGGAGAAGTGCTAGGCTAGACAGAGTTTAAGGTGTGCAGTATGCGTTTATATGTGAGAGATAGGGAAAACGCGGAGGAATGATTGGCAGGACAGGGCTGAAATAGGGGAATGCGCTTTATCGGAGAGAAGTAGGAATGCGAGAGGAAGTGCTAGGCTAGACAGAGTTTGAGGTGTGCAGTATGCGTTTATATGTGAAAGATTGGGTAAATGCGGAAGGATGATAGGCAGGCAGGGCTGAAGTAGGGGAATGCGCTTTATATGAGAGAAGCAGGAATACGAGGAGAAGTACCAGGCCAGACAGAGTTTGAAGTGTGGAGTATGCGTTTATATGTGAAAGATAGGAAAAACGCGGAGCTATGATAGGCAGGACAGGACTGAAGTAGGGGTATGCGCTTTAAATGAGAGAAGTAGGAATACGAGGAGAAGTACCAGGCCAGACAGAGTCTGAAGTGTGGAGTATGCGTTTATACGTGAAAGATAGGGAAAACGCGGAGCTATGATAGCCAGGACAGGACTGAAGTAGGGGAATATGCTTTATATGAGAGAAGTAGGAATACGAGGAAAAGTGCTAGGCTAGACAGATTTAGAGGTGTGGCGTATGCGTTTAAATGTGAAGGATAGGGAAAACGCGGAGGGATGAAATACAGGACAGGTCTCAAGTAGGGGAATGCTCTTTATATGAGACAAGTACGAATACGGGGAGAAGTGCTAGGCTAGAATGAGTTCGATGTGTGGAGTATGCGTTTATATTTGAAAGATAGGGAAAACGCTGACGGTTGATAGGCAGGAGTGGTTTGAAGCAGGGGAATGCCCTTTATATGAGCGAAGTAGGAATACGAGAAGTGCTAGGCTAGACAGATTTTGAGGTGTGGAGTATCCGTTTATATGTGAAAGATAGGGAAAACGCGGAGGTAGGATAGGCAGGACAGGGCTGAAGTACGGGAATGCCTTTTATATGAGAGAAGTAGGAATAGGAGGAGAAGTGCTAGGCTAGACAGAGTTTGAGGTGTCGAGTATGCGTTTATATGTAAAAGATAAGGAAAACGATGAGGGATGATTGGCAGGACAGGGCTGAAGTAGCGGAATGTGCTTTACGTGAGAGGAGTAGGAATACGAGGAGAAGTTCCAGGTTAGACCGAGTTTGAGGTGTGGAATAGGCGTTTATAAGTGAAAGATAACGATAATGCGGAGGGATGATATGCAGGACAGGTTTGAAGTAGGGGAATGCGCTTTATATGAGAGGAATAGCGATACGAAGAGAAGTGCTAGGCTTGACAGAGTTTGAGGTGTGGAGTATGCGATTATATGTGAAAGATAGGGACAACTCGGAGGGATGATTGGCAGGACAGGGGTGCAATAGACGAATGTGCTTATATGAGAGAAGTAGGAATACGAGCAGAAGTGCTAGGCTAGACAGCGTTTAAGTTGTGGGGTATGCGTTTATATGTGAAAGATAGGGAAAACGCGGAGGAATGATAGGCAGGAAAGGGCTGAAGAAGGGGAATTCGCTTTATATCACAGAACTAGGAATACGAGGAGAAGTGCTAGGCTAGACAGAGTTTGAGGTGTGGAGTATGCGTTTATACGTGGGAGTTAGGGGAAACGCGGAGGAATGATAGGCAGGACAGGGCTGAAGTAGGGGAATGCGCTTTATATGAGACAAGTAGGAATACAAGGAGAAGTGCTAGGCTATACAGAGCTTGAAGTGCGGAGTAGGCGTTTATTTGTAAAAGATAGGGAAAACGCGGAGGGATGAAGGGCAGGTCAGGGCTGAAGTAGGGGAATGCGCTTTATATGGGAGAAGTATGTATACGAGGAGAAGTTGCATGGATAGACAAAGTTTGAGGTGTGGAGTATGCGTTTCTATGTGAAAGCTAGGGAAAACGCGGAGGGATGATAGGCAGGACAGGCCTGAAGTAGGGGAATGCGCTTTATATGGGAGAAGTATGAATACGAGGAGAAGTGCATGGATAGACAAAGTTTGAGGTGTGGAGTATGCGTTTATATGTGAAAGATAGGGAAAACGCGGAGGGATAATAGGCTGGACAGGGCTGAAGTAGGGGAATGCGTCTTATATGAATGAAGTAGGACTACGAGGGGAAGTGCTAGGCTAGACAGCGTTTGAGGTGTGGAGTATGCGTTTATATGTGAAAGTTAGGGAAAACGCAAATAAATGATAGGCAGGACAGGGTTGAAGTAGAGAAGTACGCTTATATGAGAGAAGTAGGAATACGAGGAGAAGTGTTAGGCTAGACAGCGTTTAAGGTTCGCAGTATGCGGTTATATGTGAAAGATAGGAAAAACGCGGAGGGATGATAGGCAGGACAGGGCTATAGTATGGGAATGCGCTTTATATGGCAGAAGTAGGAATTAGAGGAGAAGTGCTAGGTTAGACAGAGTCTGAAGTGTGGAGTATGCATATATATGTGAAAGATATGGAAAACGCAGAGGGATGATAGGCAGGACAGGGCTAAAGTAGGGGAATGCGCTTTATTTGAGAGATGTAGGAATGCGAGGAGAAGTGCTAGGCTAGACAGAGTTTGAGGTGTGGAGTATGCGTTTATACATGAAGGATAGGGAAACCCTGAGGGATGATAGGCAGTACAGGGGTGCAATAGAAGAATGCGGTTTATATGAGAGAAGTAGGATAACGAGGAGAATTGCTCGGCTAGAAAGAGTTTGAGTTGTGGAGTATGGGGTTTATGTGTGAAAGATAGGGAAAACGCGGAGGGTGATAGCCATGACATAGCTGAGGTAGGGGAATGCGCTTTATAAGAGAGAACGAGGAATAAGAGGAGAAGTGCTAGGCTAGACAGATTTTGAGGTGTGGTGTATCCGTTTATATGTGAAACATAGGGAAACGCAGAGGGATGATAGACAGGACAGAGATGGATTAGAAGAATGCGGTGTATATGAGAGAAGTAGGAATAAGAGGAGAAGTGCTAGGCTAGACAGAGTTTAGGTGTGGAGTAGGGGTTCATATGTGAAAGATAGGAAAAACGCGGAGGGATGATTAGCAGGACAGGGCTGAAGTATGGGAATGCGCTTTATATGAGAGAAGTAGGAATAAGAGGAGAAGTGCTACGCTGGACAGAGTTTAGGTGTGGAGTAGGGGTTCATATGTGAAAGATAGGAAAAACGTGGAGGAATGATAGGCAGGACAGGGGTGCAATAGACGAATGTGCTTATATGAGAGAAGTAGGAATACGAGGAGAAGTGTTAGGCTAGACAGCGTTTAAGTTGTGGGGTATGCGTTTATATGTGAAAGATAGGGAAAACGCGGAGGAATGATAGGCAGGAAAGGGCTGAAGAAGGGGAATTCGCTTTATATCACAGAACTAGGAATACGAGGAGAAGTGGTAGGCTAGACAGAGTTTGAGGTGTGGAGTATGCGTTTATACGTGGAGTTAGGGGAAACGCGGAGGAATGATAGGCAGGACAGGGCTGAAGTAGGGGAATGCGCTTTATATGAGACAAGTAGGAATACAAGGAGAAGTGCTAGGCTATACAGAGCTTGAAGTGCGGAGTAGGCGTTTATTTGTAAAAGATAGGGAAAACGCGGAGGGATGAAGGGCAGGTCAGGGCTGAAGTAGGGGAATGCGCTTTATATGGGAGAAGTATGTATACGAGGAGAAGTGCATGGATAGACAAAGTTTGAGGTGTGGAGTATGCGTTTCTATGTGAAAGCTAGGGAAAACGCGGAGGGATGATAGGCAGGACAGGCCTGAATTAGGGGAATGCGCTTTATATGGGAGAAGTATGAATACGAGGAGAAGTGCATGGATAGACAAAGTTTGAGGTGTGGAGTATGCGTTTATATGTGAAAGATAGGAAAACGCGGAGGGATAATAGGCTGGACAGGGCTGAAGTAGGGGAATGCGTCTTATATGATTGAAGTAGGACTACGAGGGGAAGTGCTAGGCTAGACAGCGTTTGAGGTGTGGAGTATGCGTTTATATGTGAAAGTTAGGGAAAACGCAAATAAATGATAGGCAGGACAGGGCTGAAGTAGAGAAGTACGCTTATATGAGAGAAGTAGGAATACGAGGAGAAGTGTTAGGCTAGACAGCGTTTAAGGTTCGCAGTATGCGGTTATATGTGAAAGATAGGAAAAACGCGGAGGGATGATAGGCAGGACAGGGCTATAGTATGGGAATGCGCTTTATATGGCAGAAGTAGGAATTAGAGGAGAAGTGCTAGGTTAGACAGAGTCTGAAGTGTGGAGTATGCATTTATATGTGAAAGATATGGAAAACGCAGAGGGATGATAGGCAGGACAGGGCTAAAGTAGGGGAATGCGCTTTATTTGAGAGATGTAGGAATGCGAGGAGAAGTGCTAGGCTAGACAGAGTTTGAGGTGTGGAGTATGCGTTTATACATGAAGGATAGGGAAACCCTGAGGGATGATAGGCAGTACAGGGGTGCAATAGAAGAATGCGGTTTATATGAGAGAAGTAGGATAACGAGGAGAATTGCTCGGCTAGAAAGAGTTTTAGTTGTGGAGTATGGGGTTTATGTGTAAAAGATAGGGAAAACGCGGAGGGTGATAGCCATGACATAGCTGAGGTAGGGGAATGCGCTTTATAAGAGAGAAGGAGGAATAAGAGGAGAAGTGCTACGCTAGACAGATTTTGAGGTGTGGTGTGTCCGTTTATATGTGAAAGATAGGGAAACGCAGAGGGATGATAGACAGGACAGAGGTGGATTAGAAGAATGCGATGTATATGAGAGAAGTAGGAATAAGAGGAGAAGTGCTAGGCTAGACAGAGTTTAGGTGTGGAGTAGGGGTTCATATGTGAAAGATAGGAAAAACGTGGAGGAATGATAGGCAGGACAGGGCTAAAGTAGGGGAATTCGCTTTATATCAGGGAAGTAGGAATACAAGGAGAAGTTCTAGGCTAGATAGAGTTTGAGGTGTGGAGTATGCGTTTATACGTGAAGGTTAGGGAAAACGCGGAGGGTGATAGGCAGGACATCGCTGAGGTAGGGGTATGCGCTTTACATGAGAGAAGTAGGAATAAGAGGAGAAGTGTTAGGCTAGACAGATTTTGAGGTGTGGATTATGCGTTTATATGTGAAAGCTAGGGAAAACGCGGAGCTATGATAGGCTGGACAGGGCTGAAGTAGGGGTATGCGCTTTATATGAGAGAAGTAGGAATACGAGGAGAAGTGCTAGGCTAGATAGATTTTGAGGTGTGGAGTATGCGTTTATGTGTGAAAGATAGGAAAAACGCGGAGGGATGATAGGGAGGATAGGGCTGAAGTAGGGTAATGCGCTTTATTTGAGAGAAGTAGGAATACGAGGAGAAGTGCCAGGCTAGACGGAGATTGAGGTTTGGAGTATGCGTTTATATGTAAAAGTTAGGGAAAACGCGGAGGGATGATAGGCAGGACAGGGCTGAAGTAGGGGAATACGCTTTATATGAGAGAAGTAGGAATACGAGGAAAAGTGCTAGGCTAGACAGATTTTGAGGTGTGGCGTATGCGTTTAAATGTGAAGGATAGGGAAAACGCGGAGGGATGAAACACAGGACAGGTCTAAAGTAGGGGAATGCGCTTTATATGGGAGAAGTTTGAATACGAGGAGAAGTGCATGGATAGACAAAGTTTGAGGTGTGGAGTATGCGTTTATATGTGAAAGATAGGGAAAACGCGGAGGGATAATAGGCTGGACAGGGCTGAAGTAGGGGAATGCGTCTTATATGAATGAAGTAGGACTACGAGGGGAAGTGCTAGGCTAGACAGCGTTTGAGGTGTGGAGTATGCGTTTATATGTGAAAGTTAGGGAAAACGCAAATAAATGATAGGCAGGACAGGGTTGAAGTAGAGAAGTACGCTTATATGAGAGAAGTAGGAATACGAGGAGAAGTGTTAGGCTAGACAGCGTTTAAGGTTCGCAGTATGCGGTTATATGTGAAAGATAGGAAAAACGCGGAGGGATGATAGGCAGGACAGGGCTATAGTATGGGAATGCGCTTTATATGGCAGAAGTAGGAATTAGAGGAGAAGTGCTAGGTTAGACAGAGTCTGAAGTGTGGAGTATGCATATATATGTGAAAGATATGGAAAACGCAGAGGGATGATAGGCAGGACAGGGCTAAAGTAGGGGAATGCGCTTTATTTGAGAGATGTAGGAATGCGAGGAGAAGTGCTAGGCTAGACAGAGTTTGAGGTGTGGAGTATGCGTTTATACATGAAGGATAGGGAAACCCTGAGGGATGATAGGCAGTACAGGGGTGCAATAGAAGAATGCGGTTTATATGAGAGAAGTAGGATAACGAGGAGAATTGCTCGGCTAGAAAGAGTTTGAGTTGTGGAGTATGGGGTTTATGTGTGAAAGATAGGGAAAACGCGGAGGGTGATAGCCATGACATAGCTGAGGTAGGGGAATGCGCTTTATAAGAGAGAACGAGGAATAAGAGGAGAAGTGCTAGGCTAGACAGATTTTGAGGTGTGGTGTATCCGTTTATATGTGAAACATAGGGAAACGCAGAGGGATGATAGACAGGACAGAGATGGATTAGAAGAATGCGGTGTATATGAGAGAAGTAGGAATAAGAGGAGAAGTGCTAGGCTAGACAGAGTTTAGGTGTGGAGTAGGGGTTCATATGTGAAAGATAGGAAAAACGCGGAGGGATGATTAGCAGGACAGGGCTGAAGTATGGGAATGCGCTTTATATGAGAGAAGTAGGAATAAGAGGAGAAGTGCTACGCTGGACAGAGTTTAGGTGTGGAGTAGGGGTTCATATGTGAAAGATAGGAAAAACGTGGAGGAATGATAGGCAGGACAGGGGTGCAATAGACGAATGTGCTTATATGAGAGAAGTAGGAATACGAGGAGAAGTGTTAGGCTAGACAGCGTTTAAGTTGTGGGGTATGCGTTTATATGTGAAAGATAGGGAAAACGCGGAGGAATGATAGGCAGGAAAGGGCTGAAGAAGGGGAATTCGCTTTATATCACAGAACTAGGAATACGAGGAGAAGTGGTAGGCTAGACAGAGTTTGAGGTGTGGAGTATGCGTTTATACGTGGAGTTAGGGGAAACGCGGAGGAATGATAGGCAGGACAGGGCTGAAGTAGGGGAATGCGCTTTATATGAGACAAGTAGGAATACAAGGAGAAGTGCTAGGCTATACAGAGCTTGAAGTGCGGAGTAGGCGTTTATTTGTAAAAGATAGGGAAAACGCGGAGGGATGAAGGGCAGGTCAGGGCTGAAGTAGGGGAATGCGCTTTATATGGGAGAAGTATGTATACGAGGAGAAGTGCATGGATAGACAAAGTTTGAGGTGTGGAGTATGCGTTTCTATGTGAAAGCTAGGGAAAACGCGGAGGGATGATAGGCAGGACAGGCCTGAATTAGGGGAATGCGCTTTATATGGGAGAAGTATGAATACGAGGAGAAGTGCATGGATAGACAAAGTTTGAGGTGTGGAGTATGCGTTTATATGTGAAAGATAGGAAAACGCGGAGGGATAATAGGCTGGACAGGGCTGAAGTAGGGGAATGCGTCTTATATGATTGAAGTAGGACTACGAGGGGAAGTGCTAGGCTAGACAGCGTTTGAGGTGTGGAGTATGCGTTTATATGTGAAAGTTAGGGAAAACGCAAATAAATGATAGGCAGGACAGGGCTGAAGTAGAGAAGTACGCTTATATGAGAGAAGTAGGAATACGAGGAGAAGTGTTAGGCTAGACAGCGTTTAAGGTTCGCAGTATGCGGTTATATGTGAAAGATAGGAAAAACGCGGAGGGATGATAGGCAGGACAGGGCTATAGTATGGGAATGCGCTTTATATGGCAGAAGTAGGAATTAGAGGAGAAGTGCTAGGTTAGACAGAGTCTGAAGTGTGGAGTATGCATTTATATGTGAAAGATATGGAAAACGCAGAGGGATGATAGGCAGGACAGGGCTAAAGTAGGGGAATGCGCTTTATTTGAGAGATGTAGGAATGCGAGGAGAAGTGCTAGGCTAGACAGAGTTTGAGGTGTGGAGTATGCGTTTATACATGAAGGATAGGGAAACCCTGAGGGATGATAGGCAGTACAGGGGTGCAATAGAAGAATGCGGTTTATATGAGAGAAGTAGGATAACGAGGAGAATTGCTCGGCTAGAAAGAGTTTTAGTTGTGGAGTATGGGGTTTTTGTGTAAAAGATAGGGAAAACGCGGAGGGTGATAGCCATGACATAGCTGAGGTAGGGGAATGCGCTTTATAAGAGAGAAGGAGGAATAAGAGGAGAAGTGCTACGCTAGACAGATTTTGAGGTGTGGTGTATCCGTTTATATGTGAAAGATAGGGAAACGCAGAGGGATGATAGACAGGACAGAGGTGGATTAGAAGAATGCGATGTATATGAGAGAAGTAGGAATAAGAGGAGAAGTGCTAGGCTAGACAGAGTTTAGGTGTGGAGTAGGGGTTCATATGTGAAAGATAGGAAAAACGTGGAGGAATGATAGGCAGGACAGGGCTAAAGTAGGGGAATTCGCTTTATATCAGGGAAGTAGGAATACAAGGAGAAGTTCTAGGCTAGATAGAGTTTGAGGTGTGGAGTATGCGTTTATACGTGAAGGTTAGGGAAAACGCGGAGGGTGATAGGCAGGACATCGCTGAGGTAGGGGTATGCGCTTTACATGAGAGAAGTAGGAATAAGAGGAGAAGTGTTAGGCTAGACAGATTTTGAGGTGTGGATTATGCGTTTATATGTGAAAGCTAGGGAAAACGCGGAGCTATGATAGGCTGGACAGGGCTGAAGTAGGGGTATGCGCTTTATATGAGAGAAGTAGGAATACGAGGAGAAGTGCTAGGCTAGATAGATTTTGAGGTGTGGAGTATGCGTTTATGTGTGAAAGATAGGAAAAACGCGGAGGGATGATACGGAGGATAGGGCTGAAGTAGGGTAATGCGCTTTATTTGAGAGAAGTAGGAATACGAGGAGAAGTGCCAGGCTAGACGGAGATTGAGGTTTGGAGTATGCGTTTATATGTAAAAGTTAGGGAAAACGCGGAGGGATGATAGGCAGGACAGGGCTGAAGTAGGGGAATACGCTTTATATGAGAGAAGTAGGAATACGAGGAAAAGTGCTAGGCTAGACAGATTTTGAGGTGTGGCGTATGCGTTTAAATGTGAAGGATAGGGAAAACGCGGAGGGATGAAACACAGGACAGGTCTAAAGTAGGGGAATGCGCTTTATATGGGACAAGTACGAATACGGGGAGAAGTGCTAGGCTAGACAGAGTTCGATGTGTGAATTATGCGTTTATATTTGAAAGATAGAGAAAACGCGGAGGCTTGATAGGCAGGAGTGGTTTGAAGCAGGTGAATGACCTTTATATGAGCGAAGTAGGAATACGAGAAGTGCTAGGCTAGACAGATTTTGAGGTGTGGAGTATCCGTTTATATGAGAAAGATAGGGAAAACGCGGAGGGAGGATAGGCAGGACAGGGCTGAAGTAGGGGAATGCCCTTTAATCAGAGAAGTAGGAATAGGAGGAGAAGAACTAGGCTAGACAGAGTTTGAGGTGTCGAGTATGCGTTTATATGTAAAAGATAGGGAAAACGCGGAGGGATGATTGGCAGGACAGGGCTGAAGTAGCGGAATGTGCTTTATATGAGAGGAGTAGGAATACGAGGAGAAGTTCCAGGTTAGACCGAGTTTGAGGTGTGGAGTATGCGTTTATAAGTGAAAGATAAGGATAATGCGGAGGGATGATATGCAGGACAGGTTTGAAGTAGGGGAATGCGCTTTATATGAGAGGAATAGCGATACGAAGAGAAGTGCTAGGCTTGACAGAGTTTGAGGTGTGGAGTATGCGATTATATGTGAAAGATAGGGACAACTTGGAGGGATGATTGGCAGGACAGGGGTGCAATAGACGAATGTGCTTATATGAGAGAAGTAGGAATACGAGCAGAAGTGCTAGGCTAGACAGCGTTTAAGTTGTGGGGTATGCGTTTATATGTGAAAGATAGGGAAAACGCGGAGGAATGATAGGCAGGAAAGGGCTGAAGAAGGGGAATTCGCTTTATATCACAGAACTAGGAATACGAGGAGAAGTGCTAGGCTAGACAGAGTTTGAGGTGTGGAGTATGCGTTTATACGTGGGAGTTAGGGGAAACGCGGAGGAATGATAGGCAGGACAGGGCTGAAGTAGGGGAATGCGCTTTATATGAGACAAGTAGGAATACAAGGAGAAGTGCTAGGCTATACAGAGCTTGAAGGTCGGAGTAGGCGTTTATTTGTAAAAGATAGGGAAAACGCGGAGGGATGAAGGGCAGGTCAGGGCTGAAGTAGGGGAATGCGCTTTATATGGGAGAAGTATGTATACGAGGAGAAGTTGCATGGATAGACAAAGTTTGAGGTGTGGAGTATGCGTTTCTATGTGAAAGCTAGGGAAAACGCGGAGGGATGATAGGCAGGACAGGCCTGAAGTAGGGGAATGCGCTTTATATGGGAGAAGTATGAATACGAGGAGAAGTGCATGGATAGACAAAGTTTGAGGTGTGGAGTATGCGTTTATATGTGAAAGATAGGGAAAACGCGGAGGGATAATAGGCTGGACAGGGCTGAAGTAGGGGAATGCGTCTTATATGATTGAAGTAGGACTACGAGGGGAAGTGCTAGGCTAGACAGCGTTTGAGGTGTGGAGTATGCGTTTATATGTGAAAGTTAGGGAAAACGCAAATAAATGATAGGCAGGACAGGGTTGAAGTAGAGAAGTACGCTTATATGAGAGAAGTAGGAATACGAGGAGAAGTGTTAGGCTAGACAGCGTTTAAGGTTCGCAGTATGCGGTTATATGTGAAAGATAGGAAAAACGCGGAGGGATGATAGGCAGGACAGGGCTATAGTATGGGAATGCGCTTTATATGGCAGAAGTAGGAATTAGAGGAGAAGTGCTAGGTTAGACAGAGTCTGAAGTGTGGAGTATGCATATATATGTGAAAGATATGGAAAACGCAGAGGGATGATAGGCAGGACAGGGCTAAAGTAGGGGAATGCGCTTTATTTGAGAGATGTAGGAATGCGAGGAGAAGTGCTAGGCTAGACAGAGTTTGAGGTGTGGAGTATGCGTTTATACATGAAGGATAGGGAAACCCTGAGGGATGATAGGCAGTACAGGGGTGCAATAGAAGAATGCGGTTTATATGAGAGAAGTAGGATAACGAGGAGAATTGCTCGGCTAGAAAGAGTTTGAGTTGTGGAGTATGGGGTTTATGTGTGAAAGATAGGGAAAACGCGGAGGGTGATAGCCATGACATAGCTGAGGTAGGGGAATGCGCTTTATAAGAGAGAACGAGGAATAAGAGGAGAAGTGCTAGGCTAGACAGATTTTGAGGTGTGGTGTATCCGTTTATATGTGAAACATAGGGAAACGCAGAGGGATGATAGACAGGACAGAGATGGATTAGAAGAATGCGGTGTATATGAGAGAAGTAGGAATAAGAGGAGAAGTGCTAGGCTAGACAGAGTTTAGGTGTGGAGTAGGGGTTCATATGTGAAAGATAGGAAAAACGCGGAGGGATGATTAGCAGGACAGGGCTGAAGTATGGGAATGCGCTTTATATGAGAGAAGTAGGAATAAGAGGAGAAGTGCTAGGCTGGACAGAGTTTAGGTGTGGAGTAGGGGTTCATATGTGAAAGATAGGAAAAACGTGGAGGAATGATAGGCTGGACAGGGGTGCAATAGACGAATGTGCTTATATGAGAGAAGTAGGAATACGAGGAGAAGTGTTAGGCTAGACAGCGTTTAAGTTGTGGGGTATGCGTTTATATGTGAAAGATAGGGAAATCGCGGAGGAATGATAGGCAGGAAAGGGCTGAAGAAGGGGAATTCGCTTTATATCACAGAACTAGGAATACGAGGAGAAGTGGTAGGCTAGACAGAGTTTGAGGTGTGGAGTATGCGTTTATACGTGGAGTTAGGGGAAACGCGGAGGAATGATAGGCAGGACAGGGCTGAAGTAGGGGAATGCGCTTTATATGAGACAAGTAGGAATACAAGGAGAAGTGCTAGGCTATACAGAGCTTGAAGTGCGGAGTAGGCGTTTATTTGTAAAAGATAGGGAAAACGCGGAGGGATGAAGGGCAGGTCAGGGCTGAAGTAGGGGAATGCGCTTTATATGGGTGAAGTATGTATACGAGGAGAAGTGCATGGATAGACAAAGTTTGAGGTGTGGAGTATGCGTTTCTATGTGAAAGCTAGGGAAAACGCGGAGGGATGATAGGCAGGACAGGCCTGAAGTAGGGGAATGCGCTTTATATGGGAGAAGTATGAATACGAGGAGAAGTGCATGGATAGACAAAGTTTGAGGTGTGGAGTATGCGTTTATATGTGAAAGATAGGAAAACGCGGAGGGATAATAGGCTGGACAGGGCTGAAGTAGGGGAATGCGTCTTATATGATTGAAGTAGGACTACGAGGGGAAGTGCTAGGCTAGACAGCGTTTGAGGTGTGGAGTATGCGTTTATATGTGAAAGTTAGGGAAAACGCAAATAAATGATAGGCAGGACAGGGCTGAAGTAGAGAAGTACGCTTATATGAGAGAAGTAGGAATACGAGGAGAAGTGTTAGGCTAGACAGCGTTTAAGGTTCGCAGTATGCGGTTATATGTGAAAGATAGGAAAAACGCGGAGGGATGATAGGCAGGACAGGGCTATAGTATGGGAATGCGCTTTATATGGCAGAAGTAGGAATTAGAGGAGAAGTGCTAGGTTAGACAGAGTCTGAAGTGTGGAGTATGCATTTATATGTGAAAGATATGGAAAACGCAGAGGGATGATAGGCAGGACAGGGCTAAAGTAGGGGAATGCGCTTTATTTGAGAGATGTAGGAATGCGAGGAGAAGTGCTAGGCTAGACAGAGTTTGAGGTGTGGAGTATGCGTTTATACATGAAGGATAGGGAAACCCTGAGGGATGATAGGCAGTACAGGGGTGCAATAGAAGAATGCGGTTTATATGAGAGAAGTAGGATAACGAGGAGAATTGCTCGGCTAGAAAGAGTTTTAGTTGTGGAGTATGGGGTTTATGTGTGAAAGATAGGGAAAACGCGGAGGGTGATAGCCATGACATAGCTGAGGTAGGGGAATGCGCTTTATAAGAGAGAAGGAGGAATAAGAGGAGAAGTGCTACGCTAGACAGATTTTGAGGTGTGGCGTATGCGTTTAAATGTGAAGGATAGGGAAAACGCGGAGGGATGAAACACAGGACAGGGCTAAAGTAGGGGAATGCGCTTTATTTGAGAGATGTAGGAATGCGAGGAGAAGTGCTAGGCTAGACAGAGTTTGAGGTGTGGAGTATGCGTTTATACATGAAGGATAGGGAAACCCTGAGGGATGATAGGCAGTACAGGGGTGCAATAGAAGAATGCGGTTTATATGAGAGAAGTAGGATAACGAGGAGAATTGCTCGGCTAGAAAGAGTTTTAGTTGTGGAGTATGGGGTTTATGTGTGAAAGATAGGGAAAACGCGGAGGGTGATAGCCATGACATAGCTGAGGTAGGGGAATGCGCTTTATAAGAGAGAAGGAGGAATAAGAGGAGAAGTGCTACGCTAGACAGATTTTGAGGTGTGGTGTATCCGTTTATATGTGAAAGATAGGGAAACGCAGAGGGATGATAGACAGGACAGAGGTGGATTAGAAGAATGCGGTGTATATGAGAGAAGTAGGAATAAGAGGAGAAGTGCTAGGCTAGACAGAGTTTAGGTGTGGAGTAGGTGTTCATATGTGAAAGATAGGAAAAACGTGGAGGAATGATAGGCAGGACAGGGCTAAAGTAGGGGAATTCGCTTTATATCAGGGAAGTAGGAATACAAGGAGAAGTTCTAGGCTAGATAGAGTTTGAGGTGTGGAGTATGCGTTTATACGTGAAGGTTAGGGAAAACGCGGAGGGTGATAGGCAGGACATCGCTGAGGTAGGGGTATGCGCTTTATATGAGAGAAGTAGGAATAAGAGGAGAAGTGTTAGGCTAGACAGATTTTGAGGTGTGGATTATGCGTTTATATGTGAAAGCTAGGGAAAACGCGGAGCTATGATAGGCTGGACAGGGCTGAAGTAGGGGTATGCGCTTTATATGAGAGAAGTAGGAATACGAGGAGAAGTGCTAGGCTAGATAGATTTTGAGGTGTGGATTATGCGTTTATGTGTGAAAGATAGGAAAAACGCGGAGGGATGATAGGGAGGATAGGGCTGAAGTAGGGTAATGCGCTTTATTTGAGAGAAGTAGGAATACGAGGAGAAGTGCCAGGCTAGACGGAGATTGAGGTTTGGAGTATGCGTTTATATGTAAAAGTTAGGGAAAACGCGGAGGGATGATAGGCAGGACAGGGCTGAAGTAGGGGAATACGCTTTATATGAGAGAAGTAGGAATACGAGGAAAAGTGCTAGGCTAGACAGATTTTGAGGTGTGGCGTATGCGTTTAAATGTGAAGGATAGGGAAAACGCGGAGGGATGAAACACAGGACAGGTCTAAAGTAGGGGAATGCGCTTTATATGGGACAAGTACGAATACGGGGAGAAGTGCTAGGCTAGACAGAGTTCGATGTGTGAATTATGCGTTTATATTTGAAAGATAGAGAAAACGCGGAGGCTTGATAGGCAGGAGTGGTTTGAAGCAGGTGAATGACCTTTATATGAGCGAAGTAGGAATACGAGAAGTGCTAGGCTAGACAGATTTTGAGGTGTGGAGTATCCGTTTATATGAGAAAGATAGGGAAAACGCGGAGGGAGGATAGGCAGGACAGGGCTGAAGTAGGGGAATGCCTTTTAATCAGAGAAGTAGGAATAGGAGGAGAAGAACTAGGCTAGACAGAGTTTGAGGTGTCGAGTATGCGTTTATATGTAAAAGATAGGGAAAACGCGGAGGGATGATTGGCAGGACAGGGCTGAAGTAGCGGAATGTGCTTTATATGAGAGGAGTAGGAATACGAGGAGAAGTTCCAGGTTAGACCGAGTTTGAGGTGTGGAGTATGCGTTTATAAGTGAAAGATAAGGAAAATGCGGAGGGATGATATGCAGGACAGGCTTGAAGTAGGGGAATGCGCTTTATATGAGAGAAGTAGGAATACGAAGAGAAGTGCTAGGCTTGACAGAGTTTTAGGTGTGGAGTATGCGTTTATATGTGAAAGATAGGGACAACGCGGAGGGATGATTGGCAGGACAGGGGTGCAATAGACAAATGTGCTTATATGAGAGAAGTAGGAATTCGAGGAGAAGTTCTAGGCTAGACAGCGTTTGAGGTGTGGAGTATGCGTTTATATGCGAAAGATAGGGAAAACGCGGAAGAATGATAGGCAGGAGAGGGCTGAAGAAGGGGAATTCGCTTTATTTCAGAGAACTAGGAATACGAGGAGAAGTGCTAGGCTAGACAGAGTTTGAGGTGTGGTGTATGCGTTTATACGTGAAAGTTAGGGGAAACGCGGAGGAATGATAGGCAGGACAGGGCTGAAGTAGGGGAATGCGCTTTATATGAGACAAGTAGGAATACGAGGAGAAGTGCTAGGCTATACAGGGCTTGAAGTGCGGAGTAGGCGTTTATTTGTAAAAGATAGGGAAAACGCGGAGGGATGAAAGGCAGGTCAGGGCTGAAGTAGGGGAATGCGCTTTATATGAGAGAAGTAGGAATGCGAGTTGAAGTGCTAGGCTATACAGAGTTTTAGGTGTGGATTATGCGTTTCTATGTGAAAGCTAGGGAAAACGCGGAGGGATGATAGGCAGGACAGGCCTGAAGTAGGGGAATGCGCTTTATATGGGAGAAGTATGAATACGAGGAGAAGTGCAAGGATAGACAAAGTTTGAGGTGTGGAGTATGTGTTCATATGTGAAAGATAGGGAAAACACGGAGGGATAATAGGCTGGACAGGACTGAAGTAGGGGAATGCGTCTTATATGATTGAAGTAGGAGTACGAGGGGAAGTGCTAGGCTAGACAGCGTTTGAGGTGTGGAGTATGCGTTTATATGTGTAAGTTAGGGAAAACGCAGATAAATGATAGGCAGGACAGGGCTGAAGTAGGGGAATGCGCTTTATATGGGAGATGTAGGAATACGAGGAGAAGTGCTAGGCTAGAAAGCGTTTGAGGTGTGGAGTATGCGATTATATGTTAAAGATAGGGAAAACGCGGAGCAATGATAGGCAGGAATAAGCTGCAGTAGAGGAATACGCTTATATGAGAGAAGTAGGAATACGAGCAGAAGTGCTAGGCTAGACAGCGTTTAAGGTTCGGAGTATGCGGTTATATGTGAAAGATAGGAAAATCGCGGAGGGATGATAGGCAGGACAGGGCTATAGTACGGGAATGCGCTTTAAATCAGAAAAGTAGGAATACGAGGAGAAGTGCTAGGTTAGACAGAGTTTGAGGTGTGGAGTATGCGTTTATTCTTGAAAATTAGGGAAAACGCGGAAGAATGATAGGGAGGACAGGGCTGAAGTAGGGGAATGCGCTTTATATGGGAGAAGTAGGAATACGAGGAGAAGTGCTAGGGTAGACAGAGTTTGAAGTGTGGACTATGCGTTTATATGTGAAAGACATGGAAAACGCAGAGGGATGGTAGGCAGGACAGGGCTAAAGTAGGGGAATGCGCTTTATATGAGAGATGTAGGAATGCGAGGAGAAGTGCTACGCTATACAGAGTTTGAGGTGTGGAGTATGCGTTTATATATGAAAGATAGGGAAACACGGAGGGATGATAGGCAGTACAGGGGTGCAATAGAAGAATGCGCTTTATATGAGAGAAGTAGGATAACGAGGAGAAGTGCTCGGCTAGAAAGAGTTTGAGTTGTGGAGTAGGGGTTTATATGTGAAAGATAGGGAAAACGCGGAGGGTGATAGGCAGGACATAGCTGAGGTAGGGGAATGCGCTTTATAAGAGAGAAGTAGGAATAAGAGGAGAAGTGCTAGGCTAGACAGATTTTGAGGTGTGG
Source organism: Deroplatys truncata (assembly GCA_030765065.1). Lineage (NCBI taxonomy): Eukaryota > Metazoa > Arthropoda > Insecta > Mantodea > Mantidae > Deroplatys > Deroplatys truncata. The sequence continues at coordinate 657,594,963 of CM060990.1, forward strand.
TGTATCCGTTTATATGTGAAAGATAGGGAAACGTAGAGGGATGATAAGCAGGACAGAGGTGGAATAGAAGAATGCGGTGTATATGAGAGAAGTAGGAATAAGGGGAGAAGTGCTAGGCTAGACAGAGTTTAGGTGTGGAGTAGGGATTCATATGTGAAAGATAGGAAAAACGCGGAGGGATGATTAGCAGGACAGGGCTGAAGTATGGGAATGCGCTTTATATGGGAGAAGTACGAATACGAGGAGAAGTGTTAGGATAGACAAAGTTTGAGGTGTGGAGTATCGGTCTATATGTGAAAGATAGGGAAAACGCGGAGGGTTGATATGCAGGACAGGTCTGAATTAGGGGAATACGCTTTATATGAGAGAAGTAGGAATACAAGGAGAAGTGCTAGGCTAGTCAGAGTATGAGGTGTGGAGTATGCGTTTATATGTGACAGATAGGGAAAACGCGGAGGGATGATAGGCAGGACAGGGCTGAAGTAGGGGAATGCGCTTTATATGGGAGAAGTAGAAATACGAGGAGAAGTGCTAGGCTATGATGCAGTAATTTCTATCACAAATTACTTAAATGTAAATAATGATTGTAATATTAATATGCATTTTTATGTGACATTGATTTGAGATGTTTCTTGACTGCAATTATTGTTGAGAAGTAAGTTTATAGGGCCTTACTGAAACTGTCAATAATAGCGCGCAATAATGCAGCGAGGGGGGGTGAGCTGTTTATCATTATTGGAAACGAGGAAGTTACGTAATGTTGGCGCGTTTTTCGGTAGAAACTTCTGGAATATTTTCTCCCTAAAGCATATGTATTCATAATTTTCATTGGATATTAAAATAGACGCTAATGTTGGCGCGTTTTATTAGCCAATAGTAACTCAGTTATAATCTTTAGGCATATCGGGGGTGGGTGTGTAAAAAGCCAAGTCAGAGGTAGATCACGGGCAGTTCATCGAAAATCTCAATACATTACACGTCGCCTTCAGTCGTTCAGTTCATCAAAAATCTGTGTACACTACACGTCGTCTTCAGTCAGTCAGTTCGTCGAAAGTATTTGTACGGCAAACGTCGGGTATCGATTCACAAGTTACGCGCAGCAGAATTATGAATAATCTAAAGTGTTGTAAGTTTAATTATACAAAAGGTTGAAGTACGTGGATTAAAAGTGATCAGTAAGAAGTTATTATAACAGTTTCAGTTTGGCGAGTGTTAGGATCAATGTATAAATGTGATAGTTAACGTGTTCGACAATAAACGTGTAAAACAAATTTCTTCATCAGTGAAATTTTTGGATAAAAGATTCCTTTCCGTTTACACAACCTGTGTAGAGATACGTGCTCAAGCCAACAGGATAATAGCTAGCCAAAGGACATTTGAAATGAAATCAAACAAAAGCTAATACTGCCGCAAATTGCTAACACCAGATGGAGCTACGAACCTAACAAAGAATGACGTCACAAGATGGCTTCAACACGTGATGTAAACACACATACACAAACATCACAATTAATAACAGTATAAGTAATACCGTCGCAATTTGGCTCCCATACGTGGGGCAGCTAAAATTATGTAACCAAACAAATTCAACAAATAAATAAATACAATACAAGAATTACACTCGCAAATTGGCTACCACAACGTGGGGCTAACAAATACACAAATATAACAAATAATGATACTTCAAATTGGCACCCAGAACGTGGGGCAGAGTGCCCAGGAAAGGAACACGATGACCAGGAAAGGATCAGAATAACCAGGAAGGGGCAGAATTAACCAGGAGGAAGTGAGATGACCAGGAAGGGGCGAATGGAGAAGTGAACTGAACTACAAGACGCAGATTCCAGAAAAAACAAAAGGGACGACAGACTACGCGGATGATTGGACATCGTAATTCCGAGATTACAAGGCAACAGGGAAATTCAAACTACAGGACAGCAAAACAACGCAGATTCATCATAAAACAACGCATAAGCAACATATAACCTAGGAGAGAGGGGCAGGAAGCTGGACATCAAAGTAACAGCAACAAACAACATCACAAAAGGTCAGAGTATAGTAATTTTTTTTAGAAAATAAAATTATAACATTCAAATGTACTTGAGGAGTGGTAGGATAAAGAAAACAATGGCTACTAATAATATTGAAGAAACAATGATGGGGGGGGATAGTGTAACAGTTAGCTGTAATTCAATACAGGTTACAGAAAATAATTCAAGCAATGTAATATTTGAGGGAAAAATTGAGGGAAGATATTGATAGGATTGTAGGACAAAAAATAGATCAGAGTTTTGAGGAATTGAGAGAAGCTATAAAAAAAGATCATAGGAAATCAATTGAAGATATTGGTAGGAGTAATGAGATAATAGAGCAAAAAGTAGATCAAAGCAGGGAAGAAACTGAAAAGAAAGTTATGGAGCTAGATAGTAGTATGCCAAAAATGAGTGATGAAAAGGAAATAATAGCAAGTGAGATAGGAGAAGTTTCAAAGAAAATGCTAGACATGAGCAGGGAAATAGGTAACAAAAAAAGTGAGGTTAATACTAAAAATGAACATGTTGATGTAGAATGTAAAGAGTCATGTGGTAGAATGAGTAACATTTCAAGTGAGATAAGAGAGATGAAAGAGGTTATGAATGTAGATGTGAATCAGGCGAAAGTTAATTTCAGAGGGGAGATATTAGAAATACAGAAGGAGTTAGAAATGCAGAGAAATAAATTGTACGAAGAAGTTAAAGTTTTGCCTGTAAATAATCAAAAGCTAACTTCTGAAATTAACAAGTACCAAGATGTTCAAAATGAAAACTCCAGTCCAGTACAGTTTAGTACAGATTTGTCAGAGTACTCTCAGATTAAAAAGAAAGCAGAAGAATTGAGAATGACAGTTGTTAAAAGATGTGTTGTTCAGGAAACTTTAGATTGTTTTCAAATGGTATCATGGGATGAAATTTCATATGAATACAAGAGGTTATTCATGAACAAAAATTTGAAGGTTAGGATACGGCTACGAGTAATGTTTAGCCACACACAATTTGATCCAGGAGGGTGAATAGCAATGAGATGTAAAGTAAATGCTGGATAGTTAAAGATGAAATGCAGAGCAATGTATTGGAATGTAAGAGGGTTAACTATTTATATATAGATGTCATGAGAAAACAGAAATAAATTCAGAACAAAACAATAAAAAAAAAAATTCAGAACAAAAATTGGGTAAAAATAATTAAAAAAAACAAATACTTATGTAGCAAACAGAAAATGTGAAACAGTACTTAGATTTAAGAGATGTAAATATATTTGTGTAGAGGGTGAATATTTTTGGTAAATATGTTTAATAATTAAAAAAAATTCTTGAATTGATAAATTTTTGTTAACAATATAAGAAGGCAAACCATTTTTTGTAACAGTAATTAAATACTTCAGGGTACAGTATTTGCTATTGAAATTTTGTGATGTCAGATTAATGTCTAAAAGCATTAAACCAGAGCCAGTAAGTAGTGGCAAGATAGAGGCAAAACATGTCGTGTGTTAAATGCGTGTGAAGTGTTAAGTGAAAGTGATAGCGTGTGTTCCAAGATTTAGGAGACTAAAAACCCAATTATAAAATTTCCAAACAAGTTGTAAATATTTATAATTATGTTTCTAGTGGGGCATATGATGCAGTAATTTCTATCACAAATTACTTAAATGTAAATAATGATTGTAATATTAATATGCATTTTTATGTGACATTGATTTGAGATGTTTCTTGACTGTAATTATTGTTGAGAAGTAAGTTTATACGGCCTTACTGAAACTGTCAATAATAGCGCGCAATAATGCAGCGAGGGGGGGTGAGCTGTTTATCATTATTGGAAACGAGGAAGTTACGTAATGTTGGCGCGTTTTTCGGTAGAAACTTCTGGAATATTTTCTCCCTAAAGCATATGTATTCATAATTTTCATTGGATATTAAAATAGACGCTAATGTTGGCGCGTTTTATTAGCCAATAGTAACTCAGTTATAATCTTTAGGCATATCGGGGAGTGGGTGTATAAAACGCCAAGTCAGAGGTAGATCGCGGGCAGTTCATCGAAAATCTCAATACATTACACGTCGCCTTAAGTCGTTCAGTTCATCATAAATCTGTGTACACTACACGTCGTCTTCAGTCAGTCAGTTCGTCGAAAGTATTTGTACGGCAAACGTCGGGTATCGATTCACAAGTTACGCGCAGCAGAATTATGAATAATCTAAAGTGTTGTAAGGTTAATTATACAAAAGGTTGAAGTACGTGGATTAAAAGTGATCAGTAAGAAGTTATTATAACAGTTTCAGTTTGGCGAGAGTTAAGATCAATGTATAAATGTGATAGTTAACGTGTTCGACAATACATGTGTAAAACAAATTTCTTCATCAGTGTAATTTTTAGATAAAAGATTCCTTTCCGTTTATGTATGTATGTATGTATTTATTTATTCTGCAATTGGGTACTTCCCGGTGGCAGAATTAAACCGTACAAAATTTACATCACCATGACTAGCTTACAATAATAATAATAATAATAAACAAGACTAACAATACAAAATGATTAATTTTAAATATTAACAAAGCTTTTAAAATCCCTAATTACTGAACCATTTATAATTTACTTAACTATTCACAATTACTTAACTATTCACCATTTACTTCACTATTCACAATTTACTTAACTATTCACAATTTACTTAACTATTCTCAATTTACTTAACTATCTACAAAGTACTTAACAATTTACAAAGTACGTAACTATTTTCGAGGTACTTAACTATTTACAATTGGTCCTTATATTTAGTTACCAGTATTTTCAACCTGGTAGTGTCAACTTTAATAGTATAGTTTGTGAAATGAGTACACTAGTTAATTAACCAACATTTATTCTGCTAATATTATTTCTGAACTGCTTTAAGGTCAGAGGACAGCCCTGAAAGGCTGCTACAGGCAATTCATTCCATTCCTCAATGGTTCTATTAACAAAAGAAAATTTTCCCACGTCGGTTCTGCACTTTCTACCCCTAATTTTAAACAGATGATCGTTTCGACCGTAGTGTGCTGGATTCTCTAACCTTTCTCTAACATCCGCCCAAGCATTTGAACCAGTATAAGCTTTAAATAACGCAACTAATCTATGTTTTTTACGCCTAACTTTTAGCGGTTCCCATTCATTCTCTTCACCTTTTGTAAACCCAAAATCTTTACCTCTCCTTATGAATTTTATAGCCCTTCTCTGCACTTTTTCTAAGGAATCAATCTGATTGACTCTGTATGGATCCCAACATGCTACTCCATATTCCATAACCGGCCGCACTAAAGATTTGTAGGCTAGTTCCCTGGTCTTTGCGCTCCCCTTTTTCAGTATTCTCATTACGAAATGCAATGCTTTCCACGCTTTCCTAGATGTACTATTTATCTGTTCCCCCCATCCAGCATTACTTGACAAGCACACTCCCAAATATTTGCAGCTGTCCACCTGTGGAATTGGTTCCCCGCCCATTTGATAGTTATGTATAATCTTCCCCTTAGTTCTGCTAAAAACAATGGACTTACTTTTCCCAGCATTAATTGTCATTTTGTTTGCTTTGGCCCACCACCTGATTTCATTTAGGTCGTCCTGAAGAGCAGTCTCATGCATGGAATTCCTAATCTTATTGTAAATAATACAATCGTCTGCGAACAGTCTTATCTGGCATTTAATGTTTATATGGATATCATTAACAAAGATAAGAAACAGTAACGGGCCCAGTACCGAGCCTTGGGGCACGCCCGAACTTACGGTCCCCCCTTCTGACAGTTCTCTACCTACTCTTACTCTTTGCGTCCTCCCTTTCAAAAATTGTTCTACCCACAATACAACGCGATTATCAAGTCCCGCATTTGCTAGTTTCCGGATGAGTAAACTATGTGGCACTACGTCAGAAGCTTTAGAAAAATCTATCACCACTGCATCAGTCCTTCCCCCTGCACCCACCTCATCTGCCAAATCTTGAATTAATGAAGTTGTTTGACTTTCACATGAATACCCGGATCTAAACCCATGTTGCGCTTTGTTGAACCACTGTTTGTTTTCTAAATCCTCCCGTATGTATTCTGCAATTAGATGCTCCATTACTTTACACACTACCGACGTTAGGCTAACAGGCCGATAATTATTTATTTCTGTTTTATTACCCCCTTTGTATATTGGAACTATAATAGCGGATTTCCAGTCTTCCGGTAGTGCACGGTTGTTAATTGACATGTTAAACAATAGCATTAGGTAGGGAATCATGGCTTCTCCCCCTATTTTTAATATTTCAGTAGGTACGTTGTCCGGCCCTCTTGATTTTCGATTCTGTAGCATCTTGATCCTTTTACGTAATTTTGGCGCCATTATTTGAAAAAGCGATTCTCCACCACTCCTATTTTCCCGTTCAGGACTATCATCCATTTGATGAAAGACCGATACAAAATGTGCATTTAATATGTTCGCCTTTTCCTTATCATTTATTACGGCAGTCCCGTTAACTTTGAAATCTGGTATGCCTTCTTTATTACCCCTGCGTCTCCTCACATAATTGTAAAATGCTTTCCATCCATCACTTTCCTTATTTAAAATTTGTTCTAAAAACCGCTCCTGCGCTTGCAACTTTTCGTTTTGTAAATTCTTGGTTAATTCTTTAAATTTAATAAAATGCCATTCTGATTTCCTCCTTTTATGATACGCGCGCCTTGTTTTCCTTTTAAGTGACCTAATACGTTTTGTATAAAATTCTGGATCAGCGTTATTTTTCATAACTTTAAAAGGTACATGTTTCATAATTGCTTCCGAAGTAAGTGTTTTGAAACTAGCCCAGGCTTCATTTACACTAGTGGCAGATTTTACGAAAGACCAATATTGCTCGCGTAGAAAATTCTGAATAGCAGCCCCGTCCGCTTTCTGGAAATTCCAGCTAATTGATGTTTGTTCTAATTCAAACCGGTTTAATCGTCCCCCCCCCAGTTTACTTCTAATTGCACACAATGGTGGTCACTGATACCTGGCAAGACCTCACATTCAGCAAACAAAGACTGAGGCCTGCATAAAAATACATCTAGTAAGGCTGATTGCCGAGTACTTGTGTTAACGACTTGCAACAAACCCTGTTCCCAAACCAGAAAATTAACAAGATTTTGGTCTTCGCCTCCTATTAACTGACCTTTCCAGTTTACATTTGGCAGATTTACATCCCCTGCTACAATAACGTTTCCCTTTACGGAAGATATTTTTTCTATTAATTTATGCAACGTTTTGTGATTAGTTTCGATAGGTGGTCTGTAGCAAGCTATTATTGTTATATTATTACCTTCGTTTTTTTGATCAATAATTTCAATTGCCATAATCTCTACATCCTCTTCTACCCATAGCGCTTTGCTTTGTAACTCTGACTTAGCGCAAATAAAAATTCCCCCTCCCCTTCCGTCCCTGTCCCTCCTAAACACCCTGTAATCTGAGCTGAAAACTTCCGCATCATTTATATCAACATTTAGCCATGACTCCGTACCTATAATTACATTTGGATTACATATCTCCATTAAATTCCAAAACTCTCCAACTTTATTCATAATACTACGGCAATTTACCTGTAACAGCCTTAAAAAGCCAGCCCCTACCTGTGAATCTTCGTTCCTCCGAGGTTGTTGTCACTGTTGCTTCTGCCGCTTGCTGCCATCGCTCCACGTCGTCACCCTCCCGAACAAAGCTGCCAACTTCGAAGATCCACTTCCGTTTAAGTGCACACCGTCCCGTCCGTAGTCCCAGTCTTCAATCCACGAATTTGGGTCCAGAAACTTCGCGCCCAGTCGCTCCGCTACCCATGCATACGAGTCGTTTACCTGCATTATCTTCCTCCAGTTGACATCGCGTCGTCTCAAAACTCCACTAACGACGATCTTCGCTGAGGGAAATAGCTGCCTTGTCCGTTTAACTAAGTCGTACATGTCTCCCATCACGTAGTTTACACTTCTCCGCAGGTCATTGCTCCCAACGTGCAATACAATCGTCTTATAGCTGTCTTCCATCTCCTCTTGCTTTTTCTCGATTTCCCCCAGCAGTCCTTCAGTCCTTATGCCAGGATAGCAAGCTACCTCTGCATTCGAGTTCCCCGCATTTCTCACAATAGAGTCTCCGACTATCAAACATGGTTTCCCCTTTTCTTGTCCATTTCCTTTCCTGAGCTCCCTGAGTTGGCTATTCTCTTCTTCTAACTTCCGAATTTTCTCTTCCGCGCGTTGGAGCTTCTCGCGTAACACCCGTGCTTCTTCTTGCATCTTCTCCAGTTTCTTCTGATTTGCGATGACCGTTTCAGTTCCCCTGCAGTCCTTACATTCCCAGTTTTCTTCGATGTTCTGGTCCCTCTTAATTTTTTGGCAGCCAAAATGGTACCACTTCGCGCAGCTGCTGCATTGTAGTCCTGTCCTTAAAGCTTTGTTGCAGCTCCCACATCCTTCATCAGTCACAGGTCCTGGGTTTAATTCAACACCTCCTATCACGAGCAAAGTCACTAAAACAAACGCCATAAAATAACACTTGGACGTTACGTTCGTCCTACCTAATACCTGACTACCTGCTATCCACGATCCCCTACCCGTCCGCATTCCGATCCTTGCTCCGTAAACCATCAACTCCACCCCCATGGCCGCTACTTGTTTATACCTGCGTGTACTTGGAACGTCCTGACACGACCTCTCCCCTCAAGGTCTCGAACACGAATGACACAACCTGTATAGAGATAAGTGCTCAAGACAACAGGATAATAGTTAGCCAAAAGACATTTGAAATGAAATCAAACAAAAGCTAATACTGCCGCAAATTGCTAACACCAGATGGAGCTACGAACCTAACAAAGAATGACGTCACAAGATGGCTTCAACACGTGATGTAAACACACATACACAAACATCACAATTAATAACAGTATAAGTAACACCGTCGCAATTTGGCTCCCATACGTGGGGCAGTTAAAATTATGTAACCAAACAAATTCAACAAATAAATAAATACAATACAAGAATTACACTCGCAAATTGGCTACCACAACGTGGGGCTAACAAATACACAAATATAACAAATAATGATACTTCAGCTAAACAGCGTTTGAGGTTTGGAGTATGCGTTTATATGTGAAAGATAGGGAAAACGCGGAGGAATGATAGGCAGGACAGGGCTAAAGTAGGGGAATTCGCTTTATATCAGAGAAGTAGGAAAACAAAGAGAAGTTCTAGGCTAGAAAGAGTTTGAGGTGTGGAATATGCGTTTATACGTAAAAGTTAGGGAAAACGCGGAGGAATGATAGGCAGGACAGGGATGAAGTAGGGGAATGCGTTTTATATGAGAGAAGTAGGAATAAGAGAAGAAGTCCTAGGCTAGAAAGAGACTGAAGTGCGGAGTAGACGTTTATTTGTAAAAGATAGGGAAAACGCGGAGGGATGATAGGCAGGACAGGGCTAAAGTAGGGGAGTGCGCTTTATATGAGAGAAGTAGGAATGCGAGGAGAAGTGCTAGGCTAGACAGAGTATGAGGTGTGAAGTATGCGTTTATATGTGAATGATAGGGAAAATGCGGAGTGATGATAGGCAGGACAGGGCTCAAGTAGGGGAATGCGCTTTATAAGGGAGAAGTAGGAATGCGAGGAGAAGTGCTAGGCTAGACAGAGTTTGAGGTGTGGAGTATGAGTTTATATGTGAGAGATAGGGAAAACGCGGAGGAATGATTGGCAGGACTGGGCTGAAGTAGCGGAATGCGCCTTATCGTAGAAGAGTAGGAATACGAAAGGAAGTGCTAGGCTAGACAGAGTTTGAGGTATGGAGTATGCGTTTATATGTGAAAGATAGGCTAAATGCGGAAGGATGATAGGCAGGCAGGGCTGAAGTAGGGGAATGCACTTTATATGAGAGAAGTAGGAATACGAGGAGAAGTACCAGGCTAGACAGATTTTGAGGTGTGGAGTATGCGTTTAAATGTGAAAGATAGGCAAAACGCGGAGTGATGGAAGGCAGGACAGGGTTAAGTAGGGAAATGCGCTTTATATGAGAGAAGTAGGAATACGAGGAGAAGTACTAGGCTAAAAATGTTTGAGGTGTGAAGTATGCGCTTATATGTGAATGATAGGGATAACGCGGAGGGATAATAGGAAGCACAGGGCTGAAGTAGGGGAATGCGCTTTATATGGGAGAAGTAGGAATACGAGGAGAAGTGCTAGGCTAGACAGTGTTTGAGGTGTGGAGTATGCGTTTAAATGTGAAAGATATGGAAAACGCGGAAAGTGATAGGCAGGAAATAGCCGAAGTAGGGGAATGCGCTTTATATGAGAGAAGTAGGAATACGAGGAGAAGTGCTAGGCTAGACAGAGTTTGAGGTGTGGAGTATGCGTTTATATGTGAAAGTTAGGGAAAACGCAGAGGAATGAAAGGCAGGACAGGGCTAAATTAGGGGAATGCGCTTTATATGGGAGAAGTAGGAATACGAGGAGAAGTGCTAGGCTAGAAAGCGTTTGAGGTGTGGAGTATGCGATTATATGTGAAAGACAGGGAAAACGCGGAGAAATGAGAGGCAGGAATTAGCTGCAGTAGAGGAATGCGCTTATACGGAGAAGTAGGAATTCGAGGAGAAGTGCTAGGCTAGACAAAGTTTGAGGTGTGGAGTATGCAATTGTATCTGAAAGATAGGGAAAACGCGGAGGGTGATAGGCAGGACAAGGCTGAGGTAGGCGAATGAGGTTTATATGAGAGAAGTAGGAATACGAGGAGAAGTGCTAGGCTAGACAGGGTTTGAGGTTTGGAGTATTGGTTTATATGTGAAAGATAGGGAAAACGCGGAGGACCGATAGGCAGGACAGGGCTCAAATTGAGGAATGCGCTTTATATGAGAGAAGTAGGAATACGAGGAGAAATGCTTAGTTAGAATGAGTTTGAGGTGTGGAGTATGCGTTTATATGTGAAGGATAGGGCAACGCGGAGGGATGATAGGCAGGACAGGGCTGAAGTTAGGGAATGCGCTTTTGTATGGGAGAAGTTCGAATACGAGAAGTGCTAGGCTAGACAAAGTTTAAAGTGTGGAGTATCCGTTTATATGTGAAAGATAGGGAAAACGCGGAAAGTGATAGGCAGGAAATAGCCGAAGTAGCGGAATGCACTTTATATGAGAGAAGTAGGAATACGAGGAGAAGTGCTAGGCTAGACAGAGTTTCAAGTGTGGAGTATACGTTTATATGTGAAAGATAGGGAAAACGCGGAGGGATAATAGGCTGGACAGGACTGAAGTAGGGGAATGCGCTTTATATGAGAGAAGAAGGAATACGAGGAGATGTGTAAATCTAGACAGAGTTTAAGGTGTGGAGTATGCGTATTTATGTGAAAGATAGGGAAAACTTGGAGGGATGATACGCAGGACAGAGCTGAAAAAGGGGAATACGCTTTATATGTGAGAAGTAGGAATACTATGAGAAGTGCTAGGCTAGACAGAGTATGAGGTGTGGAGTATGCGTTTATATGTGACAGATAGGGAAAACGCGGAACGATGATAGGCAGGACAGGGCTGAAGTAGGGGAATGCGCTTTATATGAGAGAAGTAGTAATGCGAGGGCAATGCTAAGCTAGACAGAGTTTCAGGTGTGGAGTATGCGTTTCTTTGTGAAAGCTAGGGATAACGCGGATGGATGATAGGCAGGACAGGGCTGAAGTAGAGGAATGCGCTTTATATGAGAGAAGTAGGAATACGAAGAGAAGTGCTAGGCTAGAAAGAGATTGAGGTGTGGAGTATGCGTTTATATGTGAATGATAGGTAAAACGCGGAGTGATGATAGGCAGGACAGGGCTCAAGTAGGGGAATGCGCTTTATATGGGAGAAGTGGGATTACGGGGAGAAGTGCTAGGTTAGACAGAGTTCGATGTGTGGCGTATGCGTTTATATGTGAAAGAAACGGAAAATGCGGAGGGTTGATAGACAGGACAGGGGTGCATTAGGGGAAAGCGGTTTATATGAGAGAAGTAGAAATACGAGGAGAAGTGCTAGACTAGACAAAGATTAAAGTGTGCAGTATGCGTTTATATGTGAAAGATAGGCTAAATGCGGAAGGATGATATGTAGGCAGGGCTGAAGTAGGAGAAGGCCCTTTATACGAGAGAAGTAGGAATACGAGGAGAAGTACCAGGCCAGACAGAGTTTGAAGTGAGGAGTATGCGTTTATATGTGAAAGATAGGGAAAACGCCGAGCGATGATACGCAGGACAGGGCTGAAGTAGGGGTATGCGCTTTATATGAGAGAAGTAGGAATACGAGGAGAAGTGCTAGGCTAGACAGAGTTTGAGTTGTGGAGTATGCGTTTATATGTGAAAGATAGGGAAAACGCGGAGGGATGATAGGCAGGATAGGGCTGAAGTAGGGGAATGCGCTTTATATGAGAGAAGTAGGAATACGAGGAGAAGTGCTAGGCTAGACAGATTTTGAGGTGTGGCGTATGCGTTTAAATGTGAAGATAGGGAAAACGCGGAGGGATGATAGACAGGACAGGGCTGTAGCAGAGGAATGCGCTTTATATGAGAGAAGTAGGAATACGAGGAGAAATGCTAGACTAGACAGAGATTGAAGTGTGGAGTAAGCGTTTATATGTTAATGATAGGGAAAACGCGGAGTGATGATAGGCAGGACAGGGCTTAAGTAGGGGAATGCGCTTTATATGGGAGAAGTAGGAATACGAGGAGAAGTGCTAGGCTAGACACAGTTCGATGTGTGGAGTATGCGTTTATATTTGAAAGATAGGGAAAACGCGGAGGGTTTTTAGGCAGGAGTGGTTTGAAGCAGGGGAATGCCGTTTATATGAGCGAAGTAGGAATACGAGGAGAAGTGCTAGGCTAGACAGATTTTGAAGTGTGGAGTATCCGTTTATATGTGAAAGACAGGAAAAACGCGGAGGAATTAGAGGCAGGAATTAGCTGCAGTAGAGGAATGCGCTTATATGGAGAAGTAGGAATTCGAGGAGAAGTGCTAGGCTAGACAAAGTTTGAGGTTTGGAGTATGCAATTGTATGTGAAAGATAGGGAAAACGCGGAGGGTGATAGGCAGGACAAGGCTGAGGTAGGGGACTGAGGTTTATACGAGAGAAGTAGGAATACGAGGAGAAGTGCTAGGCTAGACAGGGTTTGAGGTTTGGGATATGGGTTTATATGTGAAAGATAGGGAAAACGCGGAGGACCGCTAGGCAGGACAGGGCTCAAGTTGAGGAATGCGCTTTATATGAGAGAAGTAGGAATACGAGGAGAAGTGCTTAGTTAGAATGAGTTTGAGGTGTGGAGTATGCATTTATATGTGATGGTTAGGGAAACGCGGAGGGATGATAGGCAGGACAGGGCTGAAGTTGGGGAATGCGCTTTATATGGGAGAAGTTCGAATACGAGGAGAAGTGCTAGGCTAGACAAAGTTTAAAGTGTGGAGTATCCGTTTATATGAGAAAGATAGGTAAAACGCGGAAAGTGATAGGCACGAAATAGCGGAAGTAGCGGAATGTACTTTATTTGAGAGAAGTAGGAATACGAGGAGAACTGCTAGGCTAGACAGAGCTTCAGGTGTGGAGTATACCTTTATATGTGAAAGATATGGAAAACGCGGAGGGATGATACGCTGGACAGAGCTGAAAAAGGGGAATACGCTTTATGTGTGAGAAGTAGGAATACGAGGAGAAGTGCTAGGCCAGACAGAGTATGAGGTGTGAAGTATGCGTTTATATGTGAATGATAGGGAAAATGCGGAGTGATGATAGGCAGGACAGGGCTCAAGTAGGGGAATGCGCTTTATATGGGAGAAGTAGCAATGCGAGGAGAAGTGCTAGGCTAGACAGAGTTTGAGGTGTGGAGTATGAGTTTATATGTGAGAGATAGGGAAAACGCGGAGGAATGATTGGAAGGACTGGGCTGAAGTAGCGGAATGCGCCTTATCGTAGAAGAGTAGGAATACGAAAGGAAGTGCTAGGCTAGACAGAGTTTGAGGTATGGAGTATGCGTTTATATGTGAAAGATAGGCTAAATGCGGAAGGATGATAGGAAGGCAGGGCTGAAGTAGGGGAATGCGCTTTATATGAGAGAAGTAGGAATATGATTAGAAATACCAGGCCAGGCAGAGTTTGAAGTGTGGAGTATGCGTTTATATGTGAAAGATAGGGAAAACGCGGAGCGATGATAGGCAGGACAGGGCTGAAGTAGGGGTATGCGCTTTATATGAGAGAAGTAGGAATACGAGGAGAAGTGCTAGGCTAGACAGAGTTTGAGGTGTGGAGTATGCGTTTGTATGTGAAAGATAGGGAAACCGCGGAGGGATGATAGGCAGGATAGGGCTGAAGTAGGGAAATGCGCTTTATATGAGAGAAGTAGGAAACGAGGAGAAGTGCTAGGCTAGACGGAGATGGAGGTTTGGAGTATGCGTTTATATGTAAAAGTTAGGGAAAACGCGGAAGGATGATAGGCGCGACAGGGTTGAAGTAGGGGAATATGCTTAATATGAGAGAAGTAGGATTCCGAGGAGAAGTGCTAGGCTAGACAGAGATTGAAGTGTGGAGTAAGCGTTTATATGTTAATGATAGGGAAAACGCGGAGTGATGATATGCACGACAGGGCTCAAGTATGGGAATGCGCTTTATATGGGAGAAGTAGGAATACGAGGAGAAGTGCTAGGCTAGACAGAGTTCTATGTGTGGAGTATGCGTTTATATTTGAAAGATAGGGAAAACGCGGAGGATTGATAGGCAGGAGTGGTTTGAAGCAGGGGAATGCCCTTTATATGAACGAAGTAGGAATACGAGGAGAAGTGCTAGGCTAGACAGATTTTGAGGTGTGGAGTATCCGATTATATGTGAAAGATAGGGAAAACGCGGAGGAATGATAGGCAGGACAGGGCTGATGAAGGGGAATTCCCTTTATATCAGAGAAGTAGAAATACGAGGGTAAGTGCTAGGCTAGACAGGTTTTGAGGTGTGGAGTATGCGTTTATACGTGAAAGTTAGGGAAAACGCGGAGGAATGATAGGCAGGACAGGGCTCAAGGAGGGTAATGCGCTTTATATGAGACAAGTAGGAATACGAGGAGAAGTGCTAGGCTATACAGAGCTTGAAGTGCAGAGTAGGCGTTTATTTGTAAAAGATAGGGAAAACGCGGAGGGATGAAAGGCAGGTCAGGGCTGAAGAAGGGGAATGTGCTCTTTATGAGAGAAGAAGGAATGCGAGGAGAAGTGCTAGGTTAGACAGAGTTTGAGGTGTGGAGTATGCGTTTCTATGTGAAAGCTAGGGAAAACGCGGAGGGATGATAGGCAGGACAGGCCTGAAGTAGGGGAATGCGCTTTATATGGGAGAAGTACGAATACGAGGAGAAGTGCAAGGCTAGACAAAGTTTGAGGTGTGGAGTATGCGTTTATATGTGAAAGATAGGGAAAACGCCAAGGGAGAATAGGCTGGACAGGGCTGAAGTAGGGGAATGCGCCTTATATGATTAAAGTAGGACTACGAGGGGAAGTGCTAGGCTAGACAGCGTTTGAGCTGTGGAGTATGCGTTTATATGTGAAAGATAGGGAAAACGCCGAGGAATGATAGGCAGCACAGGGCTGAAGTAGGGGAATGCGCTTTATATGCGAGGAGTAGGAATGCGAGGAGAAGTGCTAGGCTAGACAGAGTTTGAGGTGCGGAGTAGGCGTTTATTTGTAAAAGATAGGGAAAACGCGGAGGGATGAAAGGCAGGTCAGGGCTGAAGAAGGGGAATGTGCTTTATATGAGAGAAGTAGGAATGCGAGGAGAAGTGCTAGGTTAGACAGAGTTTGAGGTGTGGAGTATGCGTTTCTATGTGAAAGCTAGGGAAAACGCGGAGGGATGATAGGCAGGACAGGCCTGAAGTAGGGGAATGCGCTTTATATGCGAGAAGTAGGTATAAGAGGGGAAGTGCTAGGCTAGAAAGCTTTTGAGGTGTGGAGTATGCGATTATATGTGAAAGATAGCGAAAACGCGGAGCAGTGATAGGCAGGAATTAGCTGCAGTAGAGCAATGCGCTTATATGAGAGAAGTAGGAATACGAGGAGAAGTGCTAGGCGAGACAGCGTTTAAGGTTCGGAGTATGCGGTTATATGTGAAAGATAGGAAAAACGGGGAGGGATGATAGGAAGGACAGGGCTGTAGTATGGGAATGCGCTTTAAGTGAGAAAAGTAGGAACAAGAGGAGAAGTGCTAGGCTAGACAGAGTTTGAGGTGTGGAGTATGCGTTTATTCTTGAAAATTAGGGTAAACGCGGAAGAATGATAGGGAGGACAGGGCTGGAGTAGGGGAATGCGCTTTATGTGGCAGAAGTAGTAATACGAGGAGAAGTGCTAGGCTAGAGAGAGTTTGAGGTGTGGAGTATGCGTTTATACGTGAAAGTTAGGGAAAACCCGGAGGAATGATAGGCAGGACAGTGCTGAAGTAGGGGAATGCGCTTTATATGAGACAAGTAGGAGTACGAGGAGAAGTGCTAGGCTATACAGATCTTGAAGTGCGGAGTAGGCGTTTCTTTGTAAAAGATACGTAAAACGCGACAGGGATGAAAGGCAAGTCAGGGCTGAAGTGGGGGAATGTGCTTTATATGAGAGAAGTAGGAATGAGAGGAGAAGTGCTAGGTTAGACAGAGTTTGAGGTGTGGAGTATGCGTTTCTATGTGAAAATTAGGTAAAACGCGGAGGGATGATAGGCAGGACAGGCCTGAAGTAGGGGAATGCGCTTTATATGGGAGAACTACGAATACGAGGAGAAGTGCAAGGCTAGATAACGTTTGAGGTGTGGAGTATGCGTTTATATGTGAAAGCTAGGGAAAACGCGGAGGGATAATAGGCATGAATGTGCTGCAGTGGAGGAATGCGCTTATATGAGAGAAGTAGGAATACGAGGCTAGACAGCGTTTGAAGTTCGGAGTATGCGTTTATATGTGAAAGATAGGGAAAACGCGGAGGAATGATACGCAGTAGAGGACTGAAGTAGGGGAATGCGCTTTATATGAGAGAAGTAGGAATGCGACGAGAAGTGCTAGGCAAGACAGAACTTCAGGTGTGGAGTATGCGTTTCTATGTGAAAGCTAGGGAAAACGCGGAGGGATGATAGGCAGGACAGGCCTGAAGTAGGGGAATGCGCTTTATATGGGCGAAGTACGAATACAAGGAGAAGTGCAAGGCTAGTCAAAGTTTGAGGTGTGGAGTATGCGTTTATATGTGAAAGATAGGGAAAACTCGGAGGGATAATAGGCTGGACAGGAGTTAAGTGGGGGAATGCGCTTTATATGAGAGAACAAGGAATACTTGGAGAAGTGCTAAGCTAGACAGTTTTTGAGGTGTGGAGTATGCGTTAATATGTGAAAGATAGGGAAAACGCGTAGGGATGATAGGCAGGACAGGGCTGAAGTAGGGGAATGCGCTTTATATGGGAGAAGTAGGAATACGAGGAGAAGTGCTAGCTAGAGAGAGTTTGAGATGTTGAGTATGCGTTTATATGTGAAAGTTAGGGAAAACGTGGAGGAATGATAGGCAGGACAGGGCTGAAGAAGGGGAATTCGCTTTATATACGAGAAGTAGGAATACGAGGAGAAGTGCTAGGCTAGACAGAGTTTGAGGTGTGGAGTATGCGTTTATACGTGAAAGTTAGGGAAAACGCCGGAGAATGATATGCAGGACAGGGCTGAAGTAGGGGAATGCTCTTTATATGAGACAAGTAGGAATACGAGGAGAAGTGCTCGGCTATACAGAGCTTGAAGTGCGGAGTAGGCGTTTATTTGTATAAGATAGGGAAAACGCGGAGGGAAGAAAGGCAGGTCAGGGCTGAAGTAGGGGAATGCGCTTTATATGAGAGAAGTAGGAATGCGAGGAGAAGTGCTAGGTTAGACAGAGTTTGAGGTGTGGAGTATGCGTTTCTATATGAAAGCTAGGGAAAACGCGGAGGGATGATAGGGAAGACAGGCCTGAATTAGGGGAATGCGCTTTATATGGGAGAAGTACGAATACGTTGAGAAGTGCAAGGCTAGACAAAGTTTGAGGTGTGGAGTATGCGTTTATATGTGAAAGATAGGGAAAACGCCAAGGGAGAATAGGCTGGACAGGGCTGAAGTAGGGGAATGCGCCTTATATGATTAAAGTAGGACTACGAGGGGAAGTGCTAGGCTAGACAGCGTTTGAGCTGTGGAGTATGCGTTTATATGTGAAAGATAGGGAAAACGCCGAGGAATGATAGGCAGCACAGGGCTGAAGTAGGGGAATGCGCTTTATATGCGAGGAGTAGGAATGCGAGGAGAAGTGCTAGGCTAGACAGAGTTTGAGGTGCGGAGTAGGCGTTTATTTGTAAAAGATAGGGAAAACGCGGAGGGATGAAAGGCAGGTCAGGGCTGAAGAAGGGGAATGTGCTTTATATGAGAGAAGTAGGAATGCGAGGAGAAGTGCTAGGTTAGACAGAGTTTGAGGTGTGGAGTATGCGTTTCTATGTGAAAGCTAGGGAAAACGCGGAGGGATGATAGGCAGGACAGGCCTGAAGTAGGGGAATGCGCTTTATATGCGAGAAGTAGGTATAGGAGGAGAAGTGCTAGGCTAGAAAGCTTTTGAGGTGTGGAGTATGCGATTATATGTGAAAGATAGCGAAAACGCGGAGCAGTGATAGGCAGGAATTAGCTGCAGTAGAGCAATGCGCTTATATGAGAGAAGTAGGAATACGAGGAGAAGTGCTAGGCGAGACAGCGTTTAAGGTTCGGAGTATGCGGTTATATGTGAAAGATAGGAAAAACGGGGAGGGATGATAGGCATGACAGGGCTGTAGTATGGGAATGCGCTTTAAGTGAGAAAAGTAGGAACAAGAGGAGAAGTGCTAGGCTAGACAGAGTTTGAGGTGTGGAGTATGCGTTTATTCTTGAAAATTAGGGTAAACGCGGAAGAATGATAGGGAGGACAGGGCTGGAGTAGGGGAATGCGCTTTATATGGCAGAAGTAGTAATACGAGGAGAAGTGCTAGGCTAGAGAGAGTTTTAGGTGTGGAGTATGCGTTTATACGTGAAAGTTAGGGAAAACCCGGAGGAATGATAGGCAGGACAGTGCTGAAGTAGGGGGATGCGCTTTATATGAGACAAGTAGGAATACGAGGAGAAGTGCTAGGCTATACAGATCTTGAAGTGCGGAGTAGGCGTTTCTTTGTAAAAGATATGTAAAACGCGACAGGGATGAAAGGCAAGTCAGGGCTGAAGTAGGGGAATGTGCTTTTTATGAGAGAAGTAGGAATGAGAGGAGAAGTGCTAGGTTAGACAGAGTTTGAGGTGTGGAGTATGCGTTTCTATGTGAAAGCTAGGTAAAACGCGGAGGGATGATAGGCAGGACAGGCCTGAAGTAGGGGAATGCGCTTTATATGGGAGAACTACGAATACGAGGAGAAGTGCAAGGCTAGATAACGTTTGAGCTGTGGAGTATGCGTTTATATGTGAAAGCTAGGGAAAACGCGGAGGGATAATAGGCATGAATGTGCTGCAGTGGAGGAATGCGCTTATATGAGAGAAGTAGGAATACGAGGCTAGACAGCGTTTGAAGTTCGGAGTATGCGTTTATATGTGAAAGATAGGGAAAACGCGGAGGGATGATAGGCAGGACAGGTCTGAAGTAGGGGAATGCGCTTTATATGGGCGAAGTACGAATACAAGGAGAAGTGCAAGGCTAGTCAAAGTTTGAGGTGTGGAGTATGCGTTTATATGTGAAAGATAGGGAAAACTCGGAGGGATAATAGGCTGGACAGGAGTTAAGTGGGGGAATGCGCTTTATATGAGAGAACAAGGAATACTTGGAGAAGTGCTAAGCTAGACAGTGTTTGAGTTGTGGAGTATGCGTTAATATGTGAAAGATAGGGAAAACGCGTAGGGATGATAGGCAGGACAGGGCTGAAGTAGGGGAATGCGCTTTATATGGGAGAAGTAGGAATACGAGGAGAAGTGCTAGGCTAGAGAGAGTTTGAGATGTTGAGTATGCGTTTATATGTGAAAGTTAGGGAAAACGTGGAGGAATGATAGGCAGGACAGGGCTGAAGAAGGGGAATTCGCTTTATATACGAGAAGTAGGAATACGAAGAGAAGTGCTAGGCTAGACAGAGTTTGAGGTGTGGAGTATGCGTTTATACATGAAAGTTAGGGAAAACGCGGGAGAATGATATGCAGGACAGGGCTGAAGTAGGGGAATGCTCTTTATATGAGACAAGTAGGAATACGAGGAGAAGTGCTCGGCTATACAGAGCTTGAAGTGCGGAGTAGGCGTTTATTTGTATAAGATAGGGAAAACGCGGAGGGAAGAAAGGCAGGTCAGGGCTGAAGTAGGGGAATGCGCTTTATATGAGAGAAGTAGGAATGCGAGGAGAAGTGCTAGGTTAGACAGAGTTTGAGGTGTGGAGTATGCGTTTCTATATGAAAGCTAGGGAAAACGCGGAGGGATGATAGGGAGGACAGGCCTGAAATAGGGGAATGCGCTTTATATGGGAGAAGTACGAATACGTTGAGAAGTGCAAGGCTAGACAAAGTTTGAGGTGTGGAGTATGCGTTTATATGTGAAAGATAGGGAAAACGCGGAGGGATAATAGGCAGGAATGTGCTGCAGTGGAGGAATGCGCTTATATGAGAGAAGTAGGAATACGAGGAGAAGTGCTAGGCTAGACAGCGTTTGAAGTTCGGAGTATGCGTTTATATGTGAAAGATATAAAAAACGCAGAGGGATGATAGGCAGGACAGGGTTAAAGTAGGGGAATGCGCTTTATATGAGAGAAGTAGGAATGCGAGGAGAAGTGCTAGGCTAGACAGAGTTTGAGGTGTGGAGTATGCGTTTAAATGTGAAAGATAGGGAAAACGCGGAACGATGATAGGCAGGACAGGGCTGAAGTAGGGGAATGCGCTTTATATGAGAGAAGTAGGAATGCGAGGGCAAATGCTAAGCTAGACAGAGTTTCAGGTGTGGAGTATGCGTTTCTATGTGAAAGCTAGGGATAACGCGGAGGGATGATAGGCAGGACAGACCTGAAGTAGGGGAATGCGCTTTATATGGGAGAAGTACGAATACGAGGAGAAGTGCAAGGCTAGTCAAAGTTTGAGGTGTGGAGTATGCGTTTATATGTGAAAGATAGGGAAAACGCGGAGGGATGATAGGCAGGACAGGGCTGAATTAGGGGAATGCGCATTATATGATTGAAGTAAGAATATAAGGAGAAGTGCTAGGCTAGACAGCGTTTGAGGTGTGGAGTATGCGTTTATATGTGAAAGTTAGGAAAAACGCAGAGGAATGATAGGCAGGAAGGCTGAAGTAGGGCAATGCGCTTTATATGGGAGAAGTATAAATACGAGGAGAAGTGCTAGGCTAGAAAGAGTTTGAGGTGTGGAGTATGTGTTTATATGTGAAAGATAGCGAAAACGCGGAGGAATGATAGGCAGGAATGTGCTGCAGTGGAGGAATGCGCTTATATGAGAGAAGTAGGAATACGAGGGGAAGTGCTAGGCTAGACAGCGTTTGAAGTTCGGAGTATGCGTTTATATGTGAAAGATAGGGAAAACGCGGAGGAATGATACGCAGGACAGGGCTGAAGTAGGGCAATGCGCTTTATATGGGAGAAGTAGGAATACGAGGAAAAGTGCTAGGCTAGACAGAGTTTGAGGTGTGGAGTATGCGCTTATATTTGAAAGCTAGGGAAAACGCGGGGGGATTATTGGCAGGAATGACTGAAGTAGGGGAATGCGCTTTATATGAGAGAAGTAGGAATACGAGGAGAAGTGCTAGGCTAGACAGAGTTTGAGGAGTGGAGTATGCGTTTATATATGTATATATATATAGGGCTGAACTAGGGGAATGCGCTTTATATGAGAGAAGTAGGAATACGAGGAGAAGTGCTAGGCTAGACGGAGATTGAGGTTTGGAGTATGCGTTTATATGTAAAAGATAGGGAAAACGCGGTGGGATAATAGGCAGGACAGGGCTAAAGTAGGAGAATACGCTTTATATGAGAGAAGTAGGAATACGAGGAGAAGTGCCTGGGTAGACAGATTTTGAGGTGTGGAGTATGCGTTTAAATGTAAAAGCTAGGGAAAACGCGGAGGGATGAAAGGCAGGACAGCGCTGAAGTAGGGAAATGCGCTTTATATGAGAGAAGAAGGAATACGAGGAGAAGTGCTAGGCTAGAAATGTTTGAGGTGAGGAGTATGCGTTTATATGTGAATGATACGGAAAACGCGGAGGGATGATAGGCAGGACACGGCTGAAGTAGGGAAATGCGCTTTATATCAGAGAATTAGGAATACGAGGAGAAGTGCTAGGCTAGAAAGAGTTTGAGGTGTGGAGTATGCGTTTATACGTAAAAGTTAGGGAAAACGCGGAGGAATGATAGGCAGGACAGGGCTGAAGTAGGGGAATGCGCTTTATATGGGAGAAGTACGAATACGAGGAGAAGTGCAAGGCTAGTCAAAGTTTGAGGTGTGGAGTATGCGTTTATATGTGAAAGATAGGTAAAACGCGGAGGGATAATAGGCAGGAATGTGCTGCAGTGGAGGAATGCGCTAATATGTGAGAAGTAGGAATACGAGGAGAAGTGCGAGGCTAAGCAGAGCTTGAGGTGTGGAGTATGCGTTTAAATGTGAAAGATAGGGAAAACGCGGAGGGATGATAGGCAGGACAGGGCTGAAGTAGGGGAATGCGCTTTATATGAGAGAAGTAGGAATGCGAGGGGAAGTGCTAGGCTAGACAGAGGTTCAGGTGTGGAGTATGCGTTTCTATGTGAAGGATAGGGAAAACGCGGAGGAATGATAGGCAGGACAGGGCTGAAGTAGCGGAATGCGCTTTATATGAGACAAGTAGGAATACGAGGAGAAGTGCTATGCTATACAGCGCTTGAAGTGCGGAGTAGGAGTTTGTTTGTAAAAGATAGGGAAAACGCGAAGTAATGAAAGGCAGGTCAGGGCTGAAGTAGGGCAATGCGCTTTATATGTGAGAAGTAGGAATGCGAGGAGAAGTGCTACGCTAGACAGAGTTTTAGGTGTGGAGTATGCGTTTCTATGTGAAAGCTAGGGAATACGCGGAGGGATGATAGGCAGGACAGTCCTGAAGTAGGGAATGCGCTTTATATGGGTAAAGTACGAATACGAGGAGAAGTGCAAGGCTAGTCAAAGTTTGAGGTGTGGAGTATGCGTTTATATGTGAAACATAGGGAAAACGCGGACGGATAATAGGCTGGACAGGACTGAAGTGGGGGAATGCGCTTTATATGAGAGAACAAGGAATACGTGGAGAAGTGCTAGGCTAGACAGTGTTTGAGGTGTGGAGTATGCGTTTATATGTGAAAGATTGGGAAAACGCGTAGGGATGATAGCCAGGACAGGGCTGAAGTACGGGAATGCGCTTTATATGAGAGAAGTAGGAATACGAGGAGAAGTGCTAGACTAGACAGAGTTTAAGGAGTGGATTATGCGTTTATATGTGAAAGATAGGGAAAACGCGAAAGAATGATAGGCAGGAAGGCTGAAGTAGGGAAATGTGCTTTATATGGGAGAAGTAGAAATACGAGGAGAAGTGCTAGGCTAGAAAGAGTTTGAGGTGTGGAGTATGTGTTTATATGTGAAAGATAGGGAAAACGCGGAGGAATGATAGGCAGGAATGTGCTGCAGTGGAGGAATGCGCTTATATGGGAGAAGTAGGAATACGAGGAGAAGTGCTAGGCTAGACAGCGTTTGAAGTTTGGAGTATGCGTTTATATGTGAAAGATAGGGATAACGCGGAGGAATGATACGCAGGACAGGGCTGAAGTAGGGGAATGCGCTTTATATGGGAGAAGTAGGAATAAGAGGAAAAGTGCTAGGCTAGACAAAGTTTAGGTGTGGCGTATGCGTTTATATGTGAAAGTTAGGAAAAACGCAGAGGAATGATAGGCAGGAAGGTTGAAGTAGGGAAATGCGCTTTATATGGGAGAAGTAGAAATACGAGGAGAAGTGCTAGGCTAGAAAGAGTTTGAGGTTTGGAGTATATGTTTATATGTGAAAGATAGGGAAAACGCGGAGGAATGATAGGCAGGAATGTGCTGCAGTGGAGGAATGCGCTTATATGAGAGAAGTAGGAATACGAGGAGAAGTGCTAGGCTAGACAGCGTTTGAAGTTCGGAGTATGCGTTTATATGTGAAAGATAGGGAAAACGCGGAGGAATGATACGCAGGACAGGGCTGAAGTGGGGAAATGCGCTTTATATGGGAGAAGTAGAAATACGAGGAAAAGTGCTAGGCTAGAAAGAGTTTGATGTTTGGAGTATATGTTTATATGTGAAAGATAGGGAAAACGCGGAGGAATGATAGGCAGGAATGTGCTGCAGTGGAGGAATGCGCTTATATGAGAGAAGTAGGAATACGAGGAGAAGTGCTAGGCTAGAAATGTTTGAGGTGTGGAGTATGCGTTTATATGTGAAACATAGGAAAAAAGCAAAGGGATGATAGGCAGGACAGGTTTGAAGTAGGGGAATGCGCCTTGTATGAGAGAAGTAGGAATACGAGGAGAAGTGCTAGGCTAGACAGAGTTTGAGGTGTGGAGTATGCGTTTAGATGTGAAAGATAGGAAAAACGCGGAGGGTTGATAGGCAGGAGTGTTAGGAAGCAGGGGAATGCCCTTTATATGAGCGAAGTAGGAATAGGAGGAGAGGTGCTAGGCTAGACAGAGTTTGAGGTGTGGAGTATCCGTTTATATGTGAAAGATAGGGAAAACGCGGAGGGAGGTGGGCGGGACAGGGCTGATTTAGGGGAATGCGCTTTGTATGAGAGAAGTAGGAATAGGAGGAGAAGTGCTAGGCTAGACAGAGTTTGAGGTGTCGAGTATGCGTTTATATGTGAAAGATAGGGAAAACGCGGATGTATGATTGGTAGGACAGGGCTGAAGTAGGGGAATGCGTTTTATATGAGAGAAGTAGGAATACGAGGGGAAGTTCCAGGCTAGAGAGAGTTTCAAGTGAGGAGTATGCGTTTGTAAGTTAAAGATAGGGAGAATGCGCAGGGATGATATGCAGGACAGGTTTGAAGTAGCGGAATGTACTTTATATGAGAGAAGTAGGAATACGAGGAGAAGTGCAAGGCTAGACAGAGTTTGAGGTGTGGAGTATGCGTTTATATGTGAAAGATAGAGAAAACCCGGAGGTGTGATTGGCAGGACAGGGTTGAAGTAGGGGAACTCGCTTTATATGAGCGAAGTAGGAATACGAGGAGAAGTGCTGGGATAGAAATGTTTGAGGTGTGAAGTATGCGTTTATATGTGAATGATAGGGAAAACGCGGAGGGATGATAGGCAGGACAGGGCTGAAGTAGCGGAATGCGCTTTATATGAGACAAGTAGGAATACGAGGAGAAGTGCTAGGCTATACAGAGCTTGAAGTGCGGAGTAGGAGTTTGTTTGTAAAAGATAGGGAAAACGCGGAGTAATGAAAGACAGTTCAGGGCTGAAGTAGGGGAATGCGCTTTATATGGGAAAAGTACGAATACGAGGAGAAGTGCAAGGCTAGTCAAAGTTTGAGGTGTGGAATATGCGTTTATATGTGAAAGATAGGGAAAACGCGGAGGGATAATAGGCTGGACAGGACTGAAGTGGGGGAATGCGCTTTATATGAGAGAACAAGGAATACGTGGAGAAGTGCTAGGCTAGACAGTTTTTGAGGTGTGGAGTATGCGTTTATATGTGAAAGATAGGGAAAACGCGTAGGGATGATAGGCAGGACAGGGCTGAAGTACGGGAATGCGCTTTATATGAGAGAAGTAGGAATACGAGGAAAACTGCTAGGCTAGACAGTGTTTGAGGTGTGGAGAATGCGTTTATATGTGAAAGATTTGGAAAACGCGGAGGGATGATAGGCAGGACAGGGCTGAAGTAGGGGAATGCGCTTTATATGAGAGAAGTAGGAATACGAGGAGAAGTGCTAGACTAGACAGAGTTTAAGGTGTGGAGTATGCGTTTATATGTGAAAGATAGGGAAAACGCGGAGGGATGATAGGCAGGACAGGGCTGAAATAGGGGAATGCGCCTTATATGATTGAAGTAATAATACAAGGAGAAGTGCTAGGCTAGACGGAGATTGAGGTGTGGAGTATGCGTTTATATGTAAAAGATAGGGAAAACGCGGAGGGATGAAAGGCAGGACAGGGCTGAAGTAGGGAAATGCGCTTTATATGGGAGAAGTACGAATACGAGGAGAAGTGCTAGACTATACAAAGTTTGAGGTGTGGAGTATCCGTTTAATTGTGAAAAATAGGGAAAACGCGGAAAGTGATAGGCAGGAAATAGCCGAAGTAGGGGAATGCGCTTTATATGAGAGAAGTAGGAATACGAGGAGAAGTGCTAGCCTAGGCGGAGATTGAGGTGTGGAGTATGCGTTTATATGTAAAAGATAGGGAAAACGCGGTGGGATGATAGGCAGGACAGGGCTGAAGTAGGGGAATACGCTTTATATGAGAGAAGTAGGAATACGAGGAGAAGTGCTAGGCTAGACAGATTTTGAGGTGTGGAGTATGCGTTTATATGTGAAAGTTAGGAAAATCGCAGAGGAATGATAGGCAGGAAGGCTGAAGTAGGGAAATGCGCTTTATATGGGAGAAGTAGAAATACGAGGAGAAGTGCTAGGCTAGAAAGAGTTTGAGGTTTGGTGTATATGTTTATATGTGAAAGATAGGGAAAACGCGGAGGAATGATAGGCAGGAATGTGCTGCAGTGGAGGAATGCGCTTATATGAGAGAAGTAGGAATACGAGGAAAAGTGCTAGGCTAGACAGCGTTTGAAGTTCGGAGTATGCGTTTATATGTGAAAGATAGGGAAAACGCGGAGGAATGATACGTAGGACAGGGCTGTTGAAGGGAAATGCGCTTTATATGGGAGAAGTAGAAATACGAGGAGAAGTGCTAGGCTAGAAAGAGTTTGAGGTTTGGAGTACATGTTTATATGTGAAAGATAGGGAAAACGCGGAGGAATGATAGGCAGGAATGTGCTGCAGTGGAGGAATGCGCTTATATGAGAGAAGTAGGAATACGAGGAGAAGTGCTAGACTAGAAATGTTTGAGGTGTGGAGTATGCGTTTATATGTGAATGATAGGGAAAACGCGGAGGGATGATAAGCAGGACACGGCTGAAGTAGGGAAATGCGCTTTATATGGGAGAAGTAGGAATACGAGGAGCAGTGCTAGGCTAGACTAAGTTTGACGGTTGGAGTATGTGCTTATATGTGAAAATTAGGGAAAACGCGGAGGGATGATAGGCAGGACAGGGCTGAAGTGGGGGAATGCGCTTTATATGAACGAAGAAGGAATACGAGGAGAAGTGCTAGGCTAGACAGAGCTCGAGGTGTGGAGTATGCGTTTATATGTGAAACATAGGAAAAAAGCAAAGGGATGATAGGCAGGACAGGTTTGAAGTAGGGGAATGCGCTTTGTATGAGAGAAGTAGGAATACGAGGAGAAGTGCTAGGCTAGACAGAGATTGAATTGTGGAGTATGCCTTTATATGTGAAAGATAGGGAAAACGCGGAGGGATGATAGACAGGAGTGATTTGAAGCAGGGTAATGCCCCTTATATGAGCGAAGTAGGAATACGAGGAGAAGTGCTAGGCTAGACAGAGCTTGAGGTGTGGAGTATCCGTTTATATGTGAAAGATAGGGAAAACGTGGAGGGAGGATAGGCGGGACAGGGCTGAAGTAGGGGAATGCGCTTTGTATGAGAGAAGTAGGAATAGGAGGAGAAGTGCTAGGCTAGACAGAGTTTGAGGTTTCGAGTATGCGTTTATATGTGAAAGATAGGGAAAACGCGGAGGTATGATTGGTAGGACAGGGCTGAAGTAGGGGAATGCGCTTTATATGAGAGAAGTAGGAATACGAGGGGAAGTTCCAGGCTAGAAAGAGTTTGAAGTGTGGAGTATGTGTTTGTAAGTGAAAGATAGGGAAAATGCGGAGCGATGATATGCAGGACAGGTTTGAAGTAGGGGAATGCACTTTATATGAGAGAAGTAGGAATACGAGGAGAAGTGCAAGGATAGACAGAGTTTGTGGAGTGGAGTAGGCGTTTATAAGTGAACGATAGGGAAAATGCGGAGGGATGATATGCAGGACAGGTTTGAAGTAGCGGAATGTACTTTATATGAGAGAAGTAGGAATACGAGGAGAAGTGCAAGGTAGACAGAGTTTGAGGTGTGGAGTATGCGTTTATATGTGAAAGATAGGGAAAACGCGGAGGGATGATTGGCAGGACAGGGTTGAAGCAGGGGAACTCGCTTTATATGAGCGAAGTAGGAATACGAGGAGAAGTGCTAGGATAAAAATGTTTGAAGTGTGAAGTATGCGTTTATATGTGAATGATAGGGAAAACGCGGAGGGATGATAGGAAGCACAGGGCTTGAGTAGGGGAATGCGCTTTATATGGGAGAAGTAGGAATACGAGGAGAAGTGCTAGGCTAGACAGTGTTTGAGGTGTGGAGTATGCGTTTATATGTGAAAGATAGGGAAAACGCTTAGGGATGATAGGCAGGACAGGGCTGAAGTACGGGAATGCGCTTTATATGAGAGAAGTAGGAATACGAGGAAAATTGCTAGGCTAGACAGTGCTTGAGTTGTGGAGAATGCGTTTAT
This sequence comes from Deroplatys truncata, assembly GCA_030765065.1. Lineage (NCBI taxonomy): Eukaryota > Metazoa > Arthropoda > Insecta > Mantodea > Mantidae > Deroplatys > Deroplatys truncata. The sequence continues at coordinate 657,623,614 of CM060990.1, forward strand.
ATGTGAAAGATTTGGAAAACGCGGAGGGATGATAGGCAGGACAGGGCTGAAGTAGGGGAATGCGCTTTATATGAGAGAAGTAGGAATACGAGGAGAAGTGCTAGACTAGACAGAGTTTAAGGTGTGGAGTATGCGTTTATGTGTGAAAGATAGGGAAAACGCGGAGGGATGATAGGCAGGACGGGGCTGAATTAGGGGAATGCGCCTTATATGATTGAAGTAAGAATACAAGGAGAAGTGCTAGGCTAGACGGAGATTGAGGTGTGGAGTATGCGTTTATATGTAAAAGATAGGGAAAACGCGGAGGGATGAAAGGCAGGACAGGGCTGAAGTAGGGGAATGCGCTTTATATGGGAGAAGTACGAATACGAGGAGAAGTGCTAGGCTATACAAAGTTTGAGGTGTGGAGTGTCCGTTTATATGTGAAAAATAGGGAAAACGCGGAAGGTGATAGGCAGGAAATAGCGGAAGTAGGGGAATGCGCTTTATATGAGAGAAGTAGGAATACGAGGAGAAGTGCTAGGCTAGATAGAGTTTGAGGTGTGGAGTATGCGTTTATATGTAAAAGATAGGGAAAACGCGGTGGAATGATAGGCAGGACAGGGCTGAAGTAGGGGAATACGCTTTATATGAGAGAAGTAGGAATACGAGGAGAAGTGCTAGGCTAGACAGATTTTGAGGTGTGGAGTATGCGTTTAAATGTAAAAGATAGGGAAAACGCGGAGGGATGAAAGGCAGGACAGGGCTGAAGTGGGGAAATGCGCTTTATATGAGAGAAGAAGAAATACGATGAGAAGTGCTAGGCTAGAAATGTTTGAGGTGTGGAGTATGCGTTTATATGTGAATGATAGGGAAAACGCGGAGGGATGATAGGCAGGACACGGCTGAAGTAGGAAAATGCGCTTTATATGGGAGAAGTAGGAATACGAGGAGCAGTGCTAGGCTAGACTAAGTTTGACGTGTGGAGTATGCGTTTATATGTGAAAGTTAGGAAAAACGCAGAGGAATGATAGGCAGGAAGGCTGAAGTAGGGAAATGCGCTTTATATGGGAGAAGTAGAAATACGAGGAGAAGTGCTAGGCTAGAAAGAGTTTGAGGTGTGGAGTATGTGTTTATATGTGAAAGATAGGAAAACGCGGAGGAGTGATAGGCAGGAATGTGCTGCATTGGAGGAATGCGCTTATATGAGAGAAGTAGGAATACGAGGAGAAGTGCTAGGCTAGACAGCGTTTGAAGTTCGGAGTATGCTTTTATATGTGAAAGATAGGGAAAACGTGGAGGAATGATACGCAGGACAGGGCTGAAGTAGGGGAACGCGCTTTATATGGGAGAAGTAGGAATACGAGGAAAAGTGCTAGGCTAGACAAAGTTTAGGTGTGGCGTATGCGTTTATGTGTGAAAGTTAGGAAAAACGCAGAGGAATGATAGGCAGGAAGGCTGAAGTAGGGAAATGCGCTTTATATGGGAGAAGTAGAAATACGAGGAGAAGTGCTAGGCTAGGAAGAGTTTGAGGTTTGGAGTATATGTTTATATGTGAAAGATAGGGAAAACGCGGAGGAATGATAGGCAGGAATGTGCTGCAGTGGAGGAATGCGCTTATATGAGAGAAGTAGGAATACGAGGAGAAGTGCTAGGTGAAACGGCAACTCTAGGCCTAGCCCGAGAACTGTAATTCTAGATAATTTATTAATTAACTTTTATTGATGTTAAATCGTACTATGTAAATATCTTTTTCTCATACTGCTTGTGTATTTTAAGAAGGGTAATTTAACGTTATGTATCTATCTAGGTTACTAATATTAGTAGGGTTATAAATGGTTTAATGTAGATAATTTAAGCGCTATGTTAAAATACTGTCCACGATGGAATGTTTTAGCTACAGGAATAGTGCTTTCGAAGGCAGAAAACCTAGTTTTATTACCTCTTTTCGGTCGCTGTGCCATTATTCGTACAGCGAGGGTGTAGAGCCTTTGTCCCATTATTTGATAATTCGCCGTGACCAAGTGAGCGAGATAGATAACCTAACGGTACATGTAGGAAAAGCCGCGATTTATATTAAAATTGGACCAATGAGATCCCTGGAAGTTTATTCGAAATAGTTAGACGCGTCGAGTCGCGCTAAAAATGGACCAATAGGAAAGGAAGCAGCCTCAGAAGCCTGCGACTATAAATGGATGTGTTTGGGGAAAATTCGGCACAGTTTATGTCATGTGTGGTCAGGGAGAGATGCTGCAGGATGTGTGAGATATCGCGCCAAAAAGGGAATCAAGTCAGTTTTGTCATGTCAGTTTAGAATTGCATTTTATTCGACAGTTTATGTCGTGTGTGGTCAGGGAGAGATGCTGCAGGATGTGTGAGATATCGCGCCAAAACAGGGAATCAAGACAGTTTTAGAAACACACCTAAGATCCGCTAATCGTAAAGAGATAATAAGCATATTTAAACTTCGTGTCATACCCGCGCCGTAGTTTAACAGCGGAGGACAGTATTTTACAGCGGCAATACCAGTTTTGTATACTTCGAGTGTTAATTAAATAAAAAGAAACGGCAGTGTCATCTTTTCATAAACAAAGCAAGTCTAGGTCTTCCTATATCACCACCCGAGATCTACGCTTTCCTTTACCGAGGATAAGTCCATGCTCCTATATAGTTTAAAGAAAATTACTGCAGCTAGCCGAGGATAAAAGTGAAGAGAACCAACACACGTTGAACTTCTGGAACCAACGGGAGAAGCATCAAGGTAAGCCTAACAGCACGGATGAGGAGGTGATCGCCGCAAACTGGCGCCATAACATGGAGCTCGAAGGGAAGATCGACACAAACGGAGGACTAGGAAACAACGAACAGACGAAGAATTTTCAGAGGAAAGGGGCACAGCAGAACAAAATTACAAAAGCGAAATTCTAGTCTACCTACGTGGGACAACAAAACAGCTGAGAACATCGCTTCTAGAAATTCACCAGGATTCGAACCCGGAACCATCAATTAACGTAGGAGAAAATACAGGTTAGAACATTTATACAAAAACAAACAAAAAGGCATGCAGAGTAGTGACTCAGTTTTGTGAACACATGTTATTGAGAGGGGGTAAAGTCATTACTAGGGAGGTAGAACTTGCTAACGGAACCATGAGTAGGTCAAGGGAAGATTTGAAAGAACGGAATGGGGAGGCTATTGTCAGCATAACACCAGATGGAGAAACTATGGGTGCAGCAGAGGTAGAAGTTAGGCTGGAAAGGCAATCACCGATTGGGCAGGTCATTGACGCAGGTCAAAACCAGCTGCTAATATTGCTTCAACATTTGAGCGCAAAGATAGATGAGCAGAGTAAGAACTTAGAAAGCATATTCAATGAACATAGTAAGAACTTAGAAAGCATATTCAATGAACATAGTAAGAACTTAGAAAGCATATTCAATGAACCTAGTAAAGACTTAGAAAGAGTCGTAAGGGAACAAGATAAGAATTTAGAAGGGAAGTCAAATGAGCAGAGTAATGGCTTAGAAAGAATCGTAAGTGAACTTGATAAGAATTTAGAAGGGAAATCAAATGAGCATAATATGGACTTAGAAAGAATCGTAAGTAAGCAAAGTAAGGACTTAGAAGGAATCGTAAATAAGCAGATTAAAGACTTAGAAAGAATCGTAAGGGAACAAGATAAGAATGTAGAAGGGAAATCAAATGAGCAGAGTAGGAACTTAGAAAGAATCGTAAATGAGCAGAGTAAGGACTTAGAAAGAAACTTAAGTGAACAAAATGAGAGTTTAGAGGGGAAATTAGTTGAGCTGATGAAGGGGAAGTTAATAGAAACACTTGAAGGGAAATTACCACAGACACTAGAAACTAAAGATCCGAAAACACTAACGGGAGAAGAGACGTTAAAGAAAGCTTTTGAAAGAATGTCAAAGAGGGCGCAGAAAAGAGAGCAGGAATTTAAAACAAAGAAGCGCAAGAAACGGTTGATCGAACTTGGAGAATTAGTATGGGTATAAAAAAAAAGAAAAGAAAAAGAAAGACATAATATCATTGATCCTGACTCTACAGTGCCTGGAAAGGAGAGCTTTCACATGTGAATTAATGAATTATCTTAAGCAGTTGTGCAGAACATTTTTTTTTCATTACTAAAGAGACTTGAGTATTAAATGCTCATTAGTGATAGTGAAGGAGAACAAGAAACACCTTTGCCATTAATATGTTTCAGTTTCTTCCTGCTTGAACAAGTTTGTCTTAAGGTTGAAACAGCTTTTATTGTCAGAATATTTATTATTTTTTTGATATTTAGCGATATTTGTAAATTATTAATTGGTTGGTATGCTAGCAATATGCTGACAATTTTCTTTAAACATATAAATTAGTTTTATTAATTACAAAAAAAAAGAGGTATCATAGAATGGAAAATTTATTTAAAGGTCCATACAGGGTGATTAACATTTTTGGCTCGGATACATTTGAGTTACAAGAAATAAAGAATTCCAAGATCGTAGGGAGATATCATAAACAGTTGCTCAAACCATACAAATGTTTAGAGAATGAGAAGGGTGAAGAATATAATGAAAAGAATCAGGTAAGTTTTACTCGAAATGAGGTAGCAACCCTGTGAACAAATAGTAAAGCTAATACACCCGATAAATAAGGATGTAAAGAAATAAATAAATGCATAATAATTATGTACCAATATGTATGTAAATAGATTTAATTTTAGAACTTAATTTGGGTTTTAGCGTATTTGTTTGCGTTACAAGTTATTCGTGTGCGCGAAGTGCATTGTGCATTAGAATGCCTCTCAGAAAACCTGTTTTTAAATGGTGAGAGGGGGTCAACCATAACAAAGTGTAGAGTGAATGACCCAAATGTAAACACCACCAGTTTGTCAGAACCCTTGTGAAGGAACAGGTATAGCGAAGGGTCTCTGTCAACAAAACAAACCAACAAAGGCCATAATCAGAGGAATTATTCTGGAAAAGAAAATTGTATCAAGTGCTGAAAAATTTATTCTTTTCCAGAACAGTGCAATTTGAAACGGCAACTCTAGGCCGAGCCCGAGAACTGTAATTCTAGATAATTTATTAATTAACTTTTATTGATGTTAAATCGTACTATGTAAATATCTTTTTCTCATACTGCTTGTATATTTTAAGAAGGGTGATTTATCGTTATGTATCTATCTAGGTTACTAATATTAGTAGAGTTATAAATGGTTTAATGTAAATAATTTAAGCGCTATGTTAAAATACTGTCCACGATGGAATGTTTTAGCTACAGGAATAGTGCTTTCGAAGGCAGAAAACCTAGTTTTATTACCTCTCTTCGGTCGCTGTGCCATTATTCCTACAGCGAGGGTGTAGAGCCTTTGTCCCATTATTTGATAATTCGCCGTGACCAAGTGAGCGAGATAGATAACCTAACGGTACATGTAGGAAAAGCCGCGATTTATATTAAAATTGGACCAATGAGATACCTGGAAGTTTATTCGAAATAGTTAGACGCGTCGAGTCGCGCTAAAAATGGACCAATAGGAAAGGAAGCAGCCTCAGAAGCCTGCGACTATAAATGGATGTGTTTGGGGAAAATTCGGCACAGTTTATGTCATGTGTGGTCAGGGAGAGATGCTGCAGGATGTGTGAGATATCGCGCCAAAAAGGGAATCAAGTCAGTTTTGTCATGTCAGTTTAGAATTGCATTTTATTCGACAGTTTATGTCATGTGTGGTCAGGGAGAGATGCTGCAGGATGTTTGAGATATCGCGCCAAAACAGGGAATCAAGACAGTTTTAGAAACACACCTAAGATCCGCTACTCGTAAAGAGATAATAAGCATATTTAAACTTCGTGTCATACCCGCGCCGTAGTTAAACAGCGGTGGAGAGTATTTTACAGCGGCAATACCAGTTTTGTATACTTCAAATGTTAATTAAATAAAAAGAAACGGCAGTGTCATCTTTTCATAAACAAACCAAGTCTAGTCTTCCTATATCACCTCCCGAGATCTACGATTTCCTTTACCGAGGATAAGTCCATGCTCCTATATAGTTTAAAGAAAATTACTGCAGCTAGTCGAGGATAAAAGTGAAGAGAACCAACACACGTCGAACTTCTGGAACCAACGGGAGAAGCATCAAGGTAAGCCCAACAGCACGGGTGAGGAGGTGATCGCCGCATAGGCTAGACAGCGTTTGAAGTTCGGAGTATGCGTTTATATGTGAAAGATAGGGAAAACGCGGAGGAATGATACGCAGGACAGGGCTGAAGTAGCGGAATGCGCTTTATATGGGAGAAGTAGGAATACGAGGAAAAGTGCTAGGCTAGACAGAGTTTGAGGTGTGGGGTATGCGTTTATATGTGAAAGATAGGGAAAAAGCGGAGGGATGATAGGCAGGACAGGGCTGATTTAGGGGAATGCTCTTTATATGAGAGAAGTAGGAATACGAGGAGAAGTGCTAGGCTAGACAGATTTTGAGGTGTGGAGTATGCGTTTATATATGAAAGATAGGGAAAACGCGGAGGAATGATAGGCAGGATAGGGCTGAATTAGGGGAATGCGCTTTATATGAGAGAAGTAGGAATACGAGGAGAAGTGCTAGGCTATACAGAGATTGAGGTGTGGAGTATGCGTTTATATGTAAAAGATAGGGAAAACGCGGAGGGATGAAAGGCGGGACAGGGCTGAAGTAGGGGAATGCGCTTTATATGGGAGAAGTACGAATACAAGGAGAAGTGCTAGGCTAGACAAAGTTTGAGGTGTGGAGTATCCGTTTATATGTGAAAAATAGGGAAAACGCGGAAAGTGATAGGCAGGAAATAGCCGAAGTAGGGGAATGCGCTTTATATTAGAGAAGTAGGAATACGAGGAGAAGTGCTAGGCTAGAAAGAGTTTGAGGTTTGGAGTATATGTTTATATGTGAAAGATAGGGAAAACGCGGAGGGGTGATGGGCAGGATAGGTCTGAAGTAGGGGAATGCGCTTTATATGAGAGAAGTAGGAATACGATGAGAAGTGCTAGGCTAGACGGAGATTGAGTTGTGGAGTATGCGTTTATATGTAAAAGATAGGGAAAACGCCGTGGGATGATAGGCAGCACAGGGCTGAAGTAGGGGAATGCGCTTTATATGAGCGAAGAAGGAATACGAGGGGAAGTGCTAGGCTAGACAGATTTTGAGGTGTGGAGTATGCGTTTAAATGTAAAAGATAGGGAAAACGCGGAGGGATGAAAGGTAGTACAGGGCTGAAGTAGGCAAATGCGCTTTATATGAGAGAAGAAGGAATACGAGGAGAAGTGCTAGGCTAGAAATGTTTGAGGTTTGGAGTATGCGTTTATATGTGAATGATAGGGAAAACGCAGAGGGATGATAGGCAGGACACGGCTGAAGTGGGGAAATGCGCTTTATGTGGCAGAAGTAGGAATAGGAGGAGCAGTGCTAGGCTAGACTAAGTTTGAGGTGTGGAGTATGTGCTTATATGTGAAAATTAGGGAAAACGCGGAGGGATAATAGGCAGGACAGGGCTGAAGTAGGGGAATGCGCTTTATATGAGCGAAGAAGGAATACGAGGAGAAGTGCTAGGCTAGACAGAGCTCGAGGTGTGGAGTATGCGTTTATATGTGAAACATAGGAAAAAAGCAAAGGGATGATAGGCAGGACAGGTTTGAAGTAGGGGAATGCGCTTTGTATGAGAGAAGTAGGAATACGGGGAGAAGTGCTAGGCTAGACAGAGTTCGATGTGTGGAGTATGCGTTTATATGTGAAAGATAGGGAAAACGCGGAGGGTTGATAGGCAGGAGTGTTTTGAAGCAGGGGAATGCCCTTTATATGAGCGAAAAAGGAATACGAGGAGAAGTGCTAGGCTAGACAGAGTTTGAGGTGTGGAGTATCCGTTTATATGTGAAAGATAGGGAATACGCGGAGGTATGATTGGTAGGACAGGGCTGAAGTAGGGGAATGCGATTTATATGAGAGAAGTAGGAATACGAGGGGAAGTTCCAGGCTAGAGAGAGTTTGAAGTGTGGAGTATGCGCTTGTAAGTGAAAGATAGGGAAAATACGGAGCGATGATATGCAGGACAGGTTTGAAGTAGCGGAATGCACTTTATATGAGAGAAGTAGGAATACGAGGAGACGTGCAAGGCTAGACAGAGTTTGAGGTGTGGAGTAGGCGTTTATAAGTGAAAGATGGAGAAAAATGCGGAGGGATGATATGCAGGACAGGTTTGAAGTAGCGGAATGTACTTTATATGAGAGAAGTAGGAATACGAGGAGAAGTACAAGGCTAGACAGAGTTTGAGGTATGGAGTATGCGTTTATATGTGGAAGATAGGGAAAACGCGGAGGGATGATTGGCAGGACAGGGTTGAAGTAGGGGAACTCGCTTTATGTGAGAGAAGTAGGAATACGAGGAGAACTGCTAGGCTAGAAATGTTTGAGGTATGAAGTATGCGTTTATATGTGAATGGTAGGGAAAACGCGGAGGGTTGATAGGAAGCACAGGGCTGAAGTAGGGGAATGCGCTTTATATGGGAGAAGTAGGAATACGAGGAGAAGTGCTAGGCTAGACTAATTTTGAGGTGTGGAGTATGCGTTTATATGTGAAAGATACGGAAAACGCGGATGGATGATAGACAGGACAGGGCTGAAGTAGAGGAATGCGCTTTATATGAGAGAAGTAGGAATACGAGGAGAAGTGCTAGGCTAGACAGTGGTTGAGGTGTGGAGTATGCGTTTATATGTGGAAGATATGGAAAATGCGGAGGGATGATAGGCAGGACAGGGCTGAGGTAGGGGATTGCGCTTTATATGAGAGAAGCAGGAATACGAGGGGAAGTGCTAGACTAGACAGAGTTTGAGTTGTGGTGTATGCGTTTATATGTGAAAGATAGGGAAAACGCGGAGGGATGATAGGCAGGACAGGGCTGAAGTAGGGGAATGCGCCTTATATGATTGAAGTAGGACTACGAGGGGAAGTGCCAGGCTAGAAAACGTTTGAGGTGTGGAGTATGCGATTATATGTGAAAGTTAGGGAAAACGCAGAGGAATGATAGGCAGGAAAGGGCTGCAGTAGGGGAATGCGCTTTATAAGGGAGAAGTAGGAACACGAGGAGAAGTGCTAGGCTAGAAAGCGTTTGAGGTGTGGAGTATGCGATTATATGTGAAAGACAGGAAAACCGGGGGGAATGAGAGGCAGGAATTAGCTGCAGTAGAGGAATGCGCTTATATGGAGAAGTAGGAAGTCGAGGAGAAGTGCTAGGCTAGGCAAAGCTTGAGGTGTGGATTATGCAATTGTATGTGAAAGATAGGGAAAACGCGGAGGGTTATAGGCAGGACAAGGCTGAGGTAGGGGAATGCGGTTTATATGAGAGAAGTAGGAATACGAGGAGAAGTGCTAGGCTAGACAGGGTTTGGGTTTTGGAGTATGGGTTTATATGTGAAAGATAGGGGAAACGCGGAGGACCGATAGGCAGGACAGGGCTCAAGTTGAGGAAAGCGCTTTATATGAGAGAAGTAGGAATACGAGGAGAATTGCTTAGTTAGAATGAGTTTGAGGTGTTGAGTATGCGTTTATATGTGAAGGATAGGGAAACGCGGAGGGATGATAGGCAGGAACGGGCTGAAGTTGGGGAATGCGCTTTATATGGGAGAAGTTCGAATACGAGGAGAAGTGCTAGGCTAGACAAAGTTTAAAGTGTGGAGTATCCGTTTATATGTGAAAGATAGGAAAAACCCGGAAAGTGATAGGCAGGAAATAGCCTAAGTAGAGGAATGCACTTTATATGAGACGGTAGGAATACGAGGAGAAGTGCTAGGCTAGACAGAGTTTCAGGTGTGGAGTATACATTTATATGTGAAAGATAGGGAAAACGCGGAGGGATAATACGCTGGACAGGACTGAAGTAGGGGAATGCGCTTTATATGAGAGAAGAAGGAATACGAGATGTGTAAAGCTAGACAGAGCTTGAGGTGTGGAGTATGCGTATTTATGTGAAAGATAGGGAAAACGCGTAGGGATGATACGCAGGACAGGGCTGAAAAAGGGGAATACGCTTTATATGTGAGAAGTAGGAATACGAGGATAAGTGCTAGGCTAGACAAAGTTTGAGGTGTGGAGTATCCGTTTATATGTGAAAATAGGGAAAACGCGGAAAGTGATAGGCAGGAAATAGCCGAAGTAGGGGAATGCGCTTTATATGAGAGAAGTAGGAATACGAGGAGAAGTGCTAGGCTAGAAAGAGTTTGAGGTGTGGAGTATGCGTTTATATGTGAAAGATAGGGAAAACGCGGAGGGGTGATGGGCAGGAAATGTCTGAAGTAGGGGAATGCGCTTTATATGAGAGAAGTAGGAATACGATGAGAAGTGCTAGGCTAGACGGAGATTGAGTTGTGGAGTATGCGTTTATATGTAAAAGATAGGGAAAACGCGGTGGGATGATAGGCAGCACAGGGCTGAAGTAGGGAAATGCGCTTTATATGAGCGAAGAAGGAATACGAGGGGAAGTGCTAGGCTAGACAGATTTTGAGGTGTGGAGTATGCGTTTAAATGTAAAAGATAGGGAAAACGCGGAGGGATGAAAGGTAGTACAGGGCTGAAGTAGGCAAATGCGCTTTATATGAGAGAAGAAGGAATACGAGGAGAAGTGCTAGGCTAGAAATGTTTGAGGTGTGGAGTATGCGTTTAGATGTGAATGATAGGGAAAACGCGGAGGGATGATAGGCAGGACACGGCTGAAGTAGGGAAATGCGCTTTATGTGGCAGAAGTAGGAATACGAGGAGCAGTGCTAGGCTAGACTAAGTTTGAGGTGTGGAGTATGTGCTTATATGTGAAAATTAGGGAAAACGCGGAGGGATAATAGGCAGGACAGGGCTGAATTAGGGGAATGCGCTTTTAATGAGCGAAGAAGGAATACGAGGAGAAGTGCTAGGCTAGACAGAGCTCGAGGTGTGGAGTATGCGTATATATGTGAAACATAGGAAAAAAGCAAAGGGATGATTGGCAGGACAGGTTTGAAGTAGGGGAATGCGCTTTGTATGAGAGAAGTAGGAATACGAGGAGAAGTGCTAGGCTAGACAGAGATTGAGGTGTGGAGTATGCGTTTATATCTGAATGATAGGGAAAACGCGGAGTGATGATAGGCAGGACAGGGCTCAAGTAGGGGAATGCGCTTTATATGGGAGAAGTAGGAATAAGGGGAGAAGTGCTAGGCTAGACAGAGTTCGATGTGTGGAGTATGCGTTTATATGTGAAAGATAGGGAAAACGCGGAGGGTTGATAGGCAGGAGTGTTTTGAAGCAGCGGAATGCCCTTTATATGAGCGAAGTAGGAATACGAGGAGAAGTGCTAGGCTAGACAGAGTTTGAGGTGTGGAGTATCCGTTTATATGTGAAAGATAGGGAAATCGCGGAGGTATGATTTGTAGGACAGGACTGAAGTAGGGGAATGCGATTTATATGAGAGAAGTAGGAATACGAGGTGAAGTTCCAAGCTAGAGAGAGTTTGAAGTGTGGAGTATGCGCTTGTAAGTGAAAGATAGGGAAAATACGGAGCGATGATATGCAGGACAGGTTTGAAGTAGGGGAATGCACTTTATATGAGAGAAGTAGGAATACGAGGAGACGTGCAAGGCTAGACAGAGTTTGAGGTGTGGAGTAGGCGTTTACAAGTGAAAGATGGAGAAAAATGCGGAGGGATGATATGCAGGTCAGGTTTGAAGTAGCGGAATGTACTTTATATGAGAGAAGTAGGAATACGAGGAGAAGTACAAGGCTAGACAGAGTTTGAGGTATGGAGTATGCGTTTATATGTGAAAGATAGGGAAAACGCGGAGGGATGATTGGCAGGACAGGGTTGAAGTAGGGGAACTCGCTTTATATGAGAGAAGTAGGAATACGAGGAGAAGTGCTAGGCAAGAAATGTTTGAGGTGTGAAGTATGCGTTTATATGTGAATGGTAGGGAAAACGCGGAGGGATGATAGGAAGCACAGGGCTGAAGTAGGGGAATGCGCTTTATATGGGAGAAGTAGGAATACGAGGAGAAGTGCTAGGCTAGACTAAGTTTGAGGTGTGGAGTATGCGTTTATATGTGAAAGATACGGAAAACGCGGATGGATGATAGACAGGACAGGGCTGAAGTAGAGGAATGCGCTTTATATGAGAGAAGTAGGAATACGAGGAGAAGTGCTAGGCTAGACAGTGTTTGAGGTGTGGAGTATGCGTTTATATGTGGAAGATATGGAAAATGCGGAGGGATGATAGGCAGCACAGGGCTGAGGTAGGTGATTGCGCTTTATATGAGAGAAGCAGGAATACGAGGGGAAGTGCTAGACTAGACAGAGTTTGAGTTGTGGTGTATGCGTTTATATGTGAAAGATAGGGAAAACGCGGAGGGATGATAGGCAGGACAGGGCTGAGGTAGGGGAATGCGCCTTATATGATTGAAGTAGGACTACGAGGGGAAGTGCCAGGCTAGAAAACGTTTGAGGTGTGGAGTATGCGATTATATGTGAAAGTTAGGGAAAACGCAGAGGAATGATAGGCAGGAAAGGGATGCAGTAGGGGAATGCGCTTTATAAGGGAGAAGTAGGAACACGAGGAGAAGTGCTAGGCTAGAAAGCGTTTGAGGTGTGGAGTATGCGATTATATGTGAAAGACAGGGAAACCGGGGGGAATGAGATGCAGGAATTAGCTGCAGTAGAGGAATGCGCTTATATGGAGAAGTAGGAAGTCGAGGAGAAGTGCTAGGCTAGACAAAGCTTGAGGTGTGGATTATGCAATTGTATGTGAAAGATAGGGAAAACGCGGAGGGTTATAGGCAGGACAAGGCTGAGGTAGGGGATTGCGGTTTATATGAGAGAAGTAGGAATACGAGGAGAAGTGGTAGGCTAGACAGGGTTTGGGTTTTGGAGTATGGGTTTATATGTGAAAGATAGGGGAAACGCGGAGGACCGATAGGCAGGACAGGGCTCAAGTTGAGGAAAGCGCTTTATATGAGAGAAGTAGGAATACGAGGAGAAGTGCTTAGTTAGAATGAGTTTGAGGTGTTGAGTATGCGTTTATATGTGAAGGATAGGGAAACGCGGAGGGATGATAGGCAGGAACGGGCTGAAGTTGGGGAATGCGCTTTATATGGGAGAAGTTCGAATACGAGGAGAAGTGCTAGGCTAGACAAAGTTTAAAGTGTGGAGTATCCGTTTATATGTGAAAGATAGGAAAAACCCGGAAAGTGATAGGCAGGAAATAGCCTTAGTAGAGGAATGCACTTTATATGATACGGTAGGAATACGAGGAGAAGTGCTAGGCTAGACAGAGTTTCAGGTGTGGAGTATACATTTATATGTGAAAGATAGGGAAAACGCGGAGGGATAATACGCTGGACAGGACTGAAGTAGGGGAATGCGCTTTATATGAGAGAAGAAGGAATACGAGATGTGTAAAGCTAGACAGAGTTTGAGGTGTAGAGTATGCGTATTTATGTGAAAGATAGGGAAAACGCGTAGGGATGATACGCAGGACAGGGCTGAAAAAGGGGAATACGCTTTATATGTGAGAAGTAGGAATACGAGGATAAGTGCTAGGCTAGACAAAGTTTGAGGTGTGGAGTATCCGTTTATATGTGAAAAATAGGGAAAACGCGGAAAGTGATAGGCAGGAAATAGCCGAAGTAGGGGAATGCGCTTTATATGAGAGAAGTAGGAATACGAGGAGAAGTGCTAGGCTAGACAGAGTTTGAGGTGTGGAGTATGCGTTTATATGTGAAAGATAGGGAAAACGCGGAGGGGTGATGGGCAGGATAGGTCTGAAGTAGGGGAATGCGCTTTATATGAGAGAAGTAGGAATACGATGAGAAGTGCTAGGCTAGACGGAGATTGAGTTGTGGAGTATGCGTTTATATGTAAAAGATAGGGAAAACGCGGTGGGATGATAGGCAGCACAGGGGTGAAGTAGGGGAATGCGCTTTATATGAACGAAGCAGGAATACGAGGGGAAGTGCTAGGCTAGACAGATTTTGAGGTGTGGAGTATGCGTTTAAATGTAAAAGATAGGGAAAACGCGGAGGGATGATAGGTAGTACAGGGCTGAAGTAGGCAAATGCGCTTTATATGAGAGAAGAAGGAATACGAGAAGTGCTAGGCTAGAAATGTTTGAGGTGTGGAGTATGCGTTTATATGTGAATGATAGGGAAAACGCGGAGGGATGTTAGGCAGGACACGGCTGAAGTAGGGAAATGCGCTTTATGTGGCAGAAGTAGGAATACGAGGAGCAGTGCTAGGCTAGACTAAGTTTGAGGTGTGGAGTATGTGCTTATATGTGAAAATTAGGGAAAACGCGGAGGGATAATAGGCAGGACAGGGCTGAAGTAGGGGAATGCGCTTTATATGAGCGAAGAAGGAATACGAGGAGAAGTGCTAGGCTAGACAGAGCTCGAGGTGTGGAGTATGCGTTTATATGTGAAACATAGGAAAAAAGCAAAGGGATGATAGGCAGGACAGGTTTGAAGTAGGGGAATGCGCTTTGTATGAGAGAAGCAGGAATACGAGGAGAAGTGCTAGGCTAGACAGAGATTGAGGTGTGGAGTATGCGTTTATATCTGATTGATAGGGAAAACGCGGAGTGATAATAGGCAGGACAGGGCTCAAGTAGGGGAATGCGCTTTATATGGGAGAAGTAGGAATACGGGGAGAAATGCTAGGCTAGACAGAGTTCGATGTGTGGAGTATGCGTTTATATGTGAAAGATAGGGAAAACGCGGAGGGTTGATAGGCAGGAGTGTTTTGAAGCAGGGGAATGCCCTATATATGAGCGAAGTAGGAATACGAGGAGAAGTGCTAGGCTAGACAGAGTTTGAGGTGTGGAGTATCCGTTTATATGTGAAAGATAGGGAAAATGCGGAGGTATGATTGGTAGGACAGGGCTGAAGTAGGGGAATGCGATTTATATGAGAGAAGTAGGAATACGAGGGGAAGTTCCAGGCTAGAGAGAGTTTGAAGTGTGGAGTATGCGCTTGTAAGTGAAAGATAGGGAAAATACGGAGCGATGATATGCAGGACAGGTTTGAAGTAGGGGAATGCACTTTATATGACAGAAGTAGGAATACGAGGAGACGTGCAAGGCTAGACAGAGTTTGAGGTGTGGAGTAGGCGTTTATAAGTGAAAGATGGAGAAAAATGTGGAGGGATGATATGCAGGACAGGTTTGAAGTAGCGGAATGTACTTTATATGAGAGAAGTAGGAATACGAGGAGAAGTACAAGGCTAGACAGAGTTTGAGGTATGGAGTATGCGTTTATATGTGAAAGATAGGGAAAACGCGGAGGGATGATTGGCAGGACAGGGTTGAAGTAGGGGAACTCGCTTTATATGAGAGAAGTAGGAATACGAGGAGAAGTGCTAGGCTAGAAATGTTTGAGGTGTGAAGTATGCGTTTATATGTGAATGGTAGGGAAAACGCGGAGGGATGATAGGAAGCACAGGGCTGAAGTAGGGGAATGCGCTTTATATGGGAGAAGTAGGAATACGAGGAGAAGTGCTAGGCTAGACTAAGTTTGAGGTGTGGAGTATGCGTTTATATGTTAAAGATACGGAAACCGCGGATGGATGATAGAAAGGACAGGGCTAAAGTAGAAGAATGCGCTTTATATGAGAGAAGTAGGAATACGAGGAGAAGTGCTAGGCTAGACAGTGTTTGAGGTGTGGAGTATGCGTTTATATGTGGAAGATATGGAAAATGCGGAGGGATGATAGGCAGGACAGGGCTGAGGTAGGGGATTGCGCTTTATATGAGAGAAGCAGGAATACGAGGGGAAGTGCTAGACTAGACAAAGTTTGAGTTGTGGTGTATGCGTTTATATGTGAAAGATAGGGAAAGCGCGGAGGGATGATAGGCAGGACAGGGCTGAAGTAGGGGAATGCGCCTTATATGATTGAAGTAGGACTACGAGGGGAAGTGCCAGGCTAGAAAACGTCTGAGGTGTGGAGTATGCGATTATATGTGAAAGTTAGGGAAAACGCAGAGGAATGATAGGCAGGACAGGGCTGAGGTAGGGGAATGCGCTTTATAAGGGAGAAGTAGGAACACGAGGAGAAGTGCTAGGCTAGAAAGCGTTTGAGGTGTGGAGTATGCGATTATATGTGAAAGACAGGGAAACCGGGGGGAATGATAGGCAGGAATTAGCTGCAGTAGAGGAATGCGCTTATATGGAGAAGTAGGAAGTCGAGGAGAAGTGCTAGGCTAGACAAAGCTTGAGGTGTGGATTATGCAATTGTATGTGAAAGATAGGGAAAACGCGGAGGGTTATAGGCAGGATAAGGCTGAGGTAGGGGAATGCGGTTTATATGAGAGAAGTAGGAATACGAGGAGAAGTGCTAGGCTAGACAGAGTTTGAGGTGTGGAGTATGCGTTTATATGTAAAAGATAGGGGAAACGCGGAGGACCGATAGGCAGGACAGGGCTCAAGTTGAGGAAAGCGCTTTATATGAGAGAAGTAGGAATACGAGGAGAAGTGCTTAGTTAGAATGAGTTTGAGGTGTTGAGTATGCGTTTATATGTGAAGGATAGGGAAACGCGGAGGGATGATAGGCAGGAACGGGCTGAAGTTGGGGAATGCGCTTTATATGGGAGAAGTTCGAATACGAGGAGAAGTGCTAGGCTAGACAAAGTTTAAAGTGTGGAGTATCCGTTTATATGTGAAAGATAGGAAAAACCCGGAAAGTGATAGGCAGGAAATAGCCTTAGTAGAGGAATGCACTTTATATGATACGGTAGGAATACGAGGAGAAGTGCTAGGCTAGACAGAGTTTCAGGTGTGGAGTATACATTTATATGTGAAAGATAGGGAAAACGCGGAGGGATAATAAGCTGGACAGGACTGAAGTAGGGGAATGCGCTTTATATGAGAGAAGAAGGAATACGAGATGTGTAAAGCTAGACAGAGTTTGAGGTGTGGAGTATGCGTATTTATGTGAAAGATAGGGAAAACGCGTAGGGATGATACGCAGGACAGGGCTGAAAAAGGGGAATACGCTTTATATGTGAGAAGTAGGAATACGAGGATAAGTGCTAGGCTAGACAGAGTATGAGGTGTGGAGTATGCGTTTATATGTGACAGATAGGGAAAACGCGGAGGGATGATAGGCAGGACAGGGCTGAAGTAGAGGAATGCGCTTTATATGAGAGAAGTAGGAATACGAAGAGAAGTGCTAGGCTAGAAAGAGTTTGAGGTGTGGAGTATGCGTTTATATGTGAATGATAGGGAAAACGCGGAGTGATGATAGGTAGGACAGGGCTCAAGTAGGGGAATGCGCTTTATATGGGAGAAGTAGGAGTACGGGGAGATGTGCTAGGATAGACAAAGTTTAAGGTGTGCAGTATGCGTTTATATGTGAGAGATAGGGAAAACGCGGAGGAATGACTGGCAGGACAGGGCTGAAGTAGGGGAATTCGCTTTATATCATAGAAGTAGGAATACGAGGAGAAGTGCTAGGCTAGACAGAGTTTGAGGTGTGGAGTATGCGTTTATACGTGAAAGTTCGGGAAAACGCGGAGGAATGATAGGCAGGACAGGGCTGAAGTAGGGGAATGCGCTTTATATGAGAGTTGTAGGAATACGAGGAGAAGTGCTAGGCTAGACGGAGTTTCAAGTGTGGAATATGCGCTTATAAGCGAAAGATAGGGAATACGCGGAGGGATCATAGGCAGGACAGGGCTGAAGTAGGGGAATGAGCTTTATATGAGAGAAAGAGGAATACGAGGAGAAGTGTTAGGCTAGACACAGTTTGAAGTGTGGTGTATGCGTTTATATGGGAAAGATAGGCAGAACGTGTAGGGATAATAGGAGGACAGGGCTTAATTAGGGGAATGCGCTTTATATGAGAGAATTAGGAATACGCGCAGAAGTGCTAGGCTAGACAGAGCTTGAAGTGTGGAGTATGCGTTTATAAGTGAAAGATAGGGAAAACGGGGAGTGATGATAGGCAAAACAGGACTGAAGTAGGGGAATGCGCTTATATGAGAGAAGTAGGAATACGAGGAGGAGTACCAGGCCAGACAGAGTTTGAAGTGTGGAGTATGCCGTTATATGTGAAAGACAGGGAAAACGTGGAGCGATGATAGGCAGGACAGGGCTGAAATAGGGGAATGCGCTTTTTATTAGAAGAAGTAGGAATACGAGGGGTAGTGCTAGTCTAGACAGAGTTTGAGGTGTGGAGTATGCGTTTATATGTGAAAAATAGAGAAAACGCGGAGGGATGATAAACAGGATAGGGCTGATGTAGGGAAGTGCGCTTTATATGAGAGAAACAGGAATACGAGGAGAAGTGCTAGGCTAGACAGAGTTTGAGGTGAGGAGTATGCGTTTATATGTGAAAGATACGGAAAACGCGGAGCGATGATAGGCAGGACAGGGTTGAAGTAGGGGAATGTGCTAGATATGATTGAAGTAGGTATACGAGGAGAAGTGCTAGGCTAGAATAAGTTTCAGGTGTGGAGTATGCGTTTCTATGTGAAAGATAGGGAAAACGCGGAGGGATGATAGGCACGTCAGGGCTTAAGTAGGAGAATGCGGTTTATATGATTGAAGTAGGAATAGGAGGAGAAGTGCTAGGCTCGACAGAGTTTGAGGTGTGGAGTATGCGTTTATATGTGAAAGATAGGGAAAACGCGCAGGGATGATAGGCAGCACAGGGCTGAAGTAGGGGAATGCACTTTATATATGAGAAGGAGGAATACGAGGAGAAGTGCTAGGCTAGACACAGTTTGAGGTGTGGTGTTTGCGTTTATATGGGAAAGATAGGGAAAACGTGGAGGGATGATAGGCAAAACAGGGCTGAGGTAGGGGAATGCGCTTTATATGAGAGAAGGAGGAATACGAGGAGAAGTGCTAGGCTAGACAGAGTTTGAAGTGTGGTCTATGCGTTTATATGGGAAAGATAGGGAAGACGTTTAGGGATGATAGGTAAAACAGGGCTGAAGTAGGGGAATGCGCTTTATATGAGAGAAGGAGGAATACGAGGAGCAGTGCTAGGCTAGACAGAGTTTGAGGTGTGTATTATGTGTTTATATGTGAAAGTAGGTAAGTGAAGGGATGATAGGCATGACAGGGCTGAAGTAGGGTTATGCGCTTTATATGAGAGAAGTAGGAATACGAGGAATAGTGCTAGGCTAGACAGATTTTGAGGTGTGGTGTATGCGTTTATATGTGAAAGATAGGGAAAACGCGGAGGAATGATAGGCAGGATAGGGCTGAAGTAGGGAAATGCGCTTATATGAGAGAAGTAGGAATACGAGGAGAAGTGCTAGGCTAGACAGAGTTTGAGGTGTGGAGTATGCGTTTATATGTGAAAGATAGGGAAAATGCGGAGGGATGATAGGCAAAACAGGGCTGAGGTAGGGGAATGCGCTTTATATGAGAGAAGGAGGAATACGAGGAGAAGTGCTAGGCTAGACAGAGTTTGAAGTGTGGTCTATGCGTTTATATGGGAAAGATGGGGAAAACGTTTAGGGATGATAGGTAAAACAGGGCTGAAGTAGGGGAATGCGCTTTATATGAGAGAAGGAGGAATACGAGGAGCAGTGCTAGGCTAGACAGAGTTTGAGGTGTGGAGTATGCGTTTATATGTGAAAGATAGGGAAAACATGGAGGGATGATAGGCAGGATAGGGCTGAAGTAGGGAAATGCGCTTATATGAGAGAAGTAGGAATACGAGGAGAAGTGCTAGGCTAGACAGAGTTTGAGGTGTGGAGTATGCGTTTATATGTGAAAGATAGGGAAAATGCGGAGGGATGATAGGCAAAACAGGGCTGAGGTAGGGGAATGCGCTTTATATGAGAGAAGGAGGAATACGAGGAGAAGTGCTAGGCTAGACAGAGTTTGAAGTGTGGTCTATGCGTTTATATGGGAAAGATAGGGAAAACGTTTAGGGATGATAGGTAAAACAGGGCTGAAGTAGGGGAATGCGCTTTATATGAGAGAAGGAGGAATACGAGGAGCAGTGCTAGGCTAGACAGAGTTTGAGGTGTGGAGTATGCGTTTATATGTGAAAGATAGGGAAAACATGGAGGGATGATAGGCAGGACAGGGCTTAAGTAGGGGAATGCGCTTTATATGAGAGAAGGAGGAATACGAGGAGAAGTGCTAGGCTACACAGAGGTTTAGGTGTGGAGTATGCGTTTATATGTGAAAGATAGGGTAAACATGGAGGGATGATAGGCAGGACAGGTCTGAAGTAGGGGAATGCGCTTTATATGATTGAAGTAGGAATACGAGGAGAAGTGCTAGGCTAGACAGAGTATGAGGTGTGGAGTATGGGTTTATATGTGAATGATAGGAAAAACGCGGAGGGATGATTGGCAATACAGGGTTGAATTAGGGGAATGCACTTTGTATGAGAGAGGTAGCGAGTACGAGAAGTACCAGGATAGACAGAGGTTGAGGAGTAGAGTATGCATTTATTTGGGGAAGATAGCGAAAATGTGGAGAGATGCTAGGTTAGGCAGATGTTACAGGTATAGTGTGGTTTATGTGAGAGAGTTAGGAAACCGAGAAGTGCTAGGCTAGGAAGGGGTTAATGGTAGAGTATGTGCTTATATGAGAGAGACGGGGGAAACGGAGAGAGATCCTGTGGTAGGAGAGAGTTGAAGGAGGGGGAAATGTGTTTATATTTTAATAGGCAGGGAAGACGATTATAGGTTCTCGGGAGGTTAGTACTGCTATAGGGTAATGTGCAGTCTTCTCCAAGGTAGGACCATGCAGCATTCAGTAGGCGAGCAGATTCCATGGCTAGGTATGTATAGCTCCGTAAGACGTCAGGTAGTATCGGAGGTATTTAGGATAATTCAGTTAGTATCACAAGGCGAACAGATTCCATGGCTTACGTGTGGTTAGTTTCGTATGAGTTAATAGATAATTCAGGTAGTATCGTAGGTATTTGGACTAATTCAGTTAGTATCACAGTATTTAGGGTAATTCAGATATTATCACAAGATGGGCAGATTTGGGGGGGGTGTAACATAGCTGCGTATGATTTCATAGGTAATTCAGGTAGTATCGTTGGTATTTAGGGTAATCAGGGTAGTATCACAGATGCTTGTGATAATTTCAATCAGCGATTTGTATCACGATTATTTAAGGTAATTTCACGTGATTCTAGTGGTATCAAAGGTATTTAAGTAAATTTTAACAGGTAATTCAGATAGTATCACAGGTATTTATGATAATGTAGAGAGTAATTCAATTCTTTTATAAACGTTTCTAATCCAATGTTACAACACTTTACATACCATTTTTTCTAAATCTTGTAAACATTTGTATGTTATACAGTTAGTGTGTGAGAAGGAGAGGGTTAAACAGTGTATAGGGTTACAGTGAGGGTATATAGAAGTAGTATAAACTAGCTTATCCGCATGGTTGAGGAGATATAAAGTTTTAGTGAGCTTTATCGTTTTATATGGTTACATTTTTTTATCCAAGTGTAGCAGCTTTATCGGTTAATCATTGTTTCATTAGATAAGGATTGTAAGGGTTGACGTCTCTCCCTTTATCTAGGCTTGAGACTAGCACCAGGATCTTCTCCTAATGACAGGGTTAACGCCTCCCCTTACATCTTCGTTCTTCACCAGGTGTCTGCTAGGTGTATACACAGCACATAAGTAAACTAAAATTTTTTAGATTTTAGACTCTCTGAGAAGGTATTCATTCTGAGATACAGGTTACATTCTTTTAATACTGTTTGTAATATGATAATGTCCATACGCATATGAAGTTATTTCATCCTCGGCAATAACTCTTTTATCATCGAAATGAGTCAATGCGATTTTATTCACTTGCACTGTGCTAACAGCATGCTCTCGTGACAGGATGAGATTCATGGATATTCTTATGATTTTACGGATTTTAAGATAGTCTGTATATCTGTCAAATGTAACGTACTGCTTAATAGTACTGCGTTTTATACCTTTGATCTTTTTTATCATTGAACCTTGAATATCTAATGCATACATCTTAGGCCGTAGTCCGACAAAGAGTAGGATGATTTTGCCATCAGCCTCATCTTTAAATTTTCCCAGCACCTTTTTCTTCTAAATAGAGTGGCATATATGTTTGACAGTGTAATCAGCTATATCCAAATGCTCAATAAAACGTAGCTTGTCCTGGTACACATCTTCAGTTGTCACACGATGAATGAATGAATCAGTGTCCATATCATAAGCTTCAGTTCTTCAGCTGAATAATATTGGCAACAACACGTTGTAATGATAGTGGTACATTAATGTCTTGGAGATGTCCAACGCACTCATTCCAATCTATATAGGCTTGTTGAATACAATCTGTCGAGAGGCCATATGCACAGCAGCTAGATTAGCAGCATATATTGTCCTATCAATAAACGTAGGCTTGGCGATCGACTTTTCCAGTGTCTTCTCATTTGTAACCAGGCGTACATCCATACTTTTACGCAGGTTCTCCATAGTTTTTCCAAACATGGCGTTATTAAACAGTTTGTAGAGGTCCTTTTCGAAATCATTTGCAGCCTGTTGTGGTGGGCTTTTGATAAATTCAATATAAGGTTTCAACCACTGAGACTGGTGAAATTGTAGCACACGATGGATTTTACTCAAACGTAAACCATGAATAAGAGCTCGCTTCTAAGTCATGTAATGTACTACATACTTCCTTCGAGGTCCAAGAGGAGGTATCAGTTTGTTTGTAGATAACAAACACTGAGGCAAGAAAGGTAGATCGTTATGTAGATCGTGAAGTTCTGTAGGATAGTCGATGTCAACTTCTAATATATATCCATGAGGATCACCTACTTGTAGTATATCTAAGGCGATTCGATTTCTTCAGGTGAAACCCACTCAAATCCCCATAAGGAGGACGTGGCATATTGGTTATAGGCGGCCTTGTACGTAATAAATTGGGTTGGTCTCGACGGATCATTCTTATCCGTGTAAGCGTTGTTTGCTTCGTCATACCGCTGGGAAAATTGACATAAACCTCCTCTTATGCCGCATTCTATCATGAGTAATTGATCATAATCCTGTAAAAATTCCAGCTGAATTGCAGTATTCAGTAACATGGTATCCCATGTGAGTTCTGGAGAGGTGAAATAATGAGCGGTGTCGACTTTGTGTGTTTTGAGGGTTCTATTCTCTGGTTCTCACGAGAAAATATTTCTTAAAACCTGTTACTTGTACATAATAATTTCAGGTATATATGTATTTCATAATTAGTTGTTTATTATACTGTTCTTATTTTATATAAGTTGCTTATTAAATTATGCGTATTAATACAAGTTTTATGGACGGAAAGGACTCTCTCAATTCTCATATAAAGGGGTTAGTCAAGGAGAAACAGCTTCTTATTATTCATCTCCTGTCCACACCTCCCTAAGATAAGATCCTCATTTCTCACAAATCATTCACCCTCTACCAAGATAGCCGAGGAAACTCCAAATTCTCGAGAATTATTTTCCTTTCTTTACGAACCATTCACCTCAAGACAACATCAAAGTCCCGCGTTACTTCTGTACACAACAAAACCTTAAACATATAATTGGAAAGTTGAAATATAAAAATCATAACTTTCTATTCATTATAATTCACTATAGCATTAGTTCGCCTTTGGCATTCCCTGCCAGAAGGTTATACAGTTCAAGAAGAAAATCAGGGCACACATTTATATCCAATATAACCTATTACTCTATTATAATGATAAATATCTCGCAGTATTAATAAGCAACAAAGAGAAAGTATAGCCTGGGTACGAGCAGGTGTATGGAGACTAATAGGAATAAGAAATGGGCTCCCACAGAACCAGTGTCCAATATGTGGGGAAAAAGAAGATTTAGAACATATCGTTTTTTTATTGTAAAGGTACACAGCATTGGAGAAAGCAAGCTATAAATGGGAAATGGTTAAAACTGGACAGGAAAGTAGCCTTAAGCAAGATTTTTAACAAGGATAGTAAAAAGGTAGGAGAGTACCTGTCCAAAGTAAAAAAGAAATGGTTATGGACAATAAAAAGAGATGTGAATTAGTTTCATCATGTGATGTTAAGTTATCTAATTATATTATCATTATTATAATATTAGTATTATTAGATTATTATTATTATTTGGTATTACTACTATTATTTTATTATTATTATTATTATTATCATTTTTATGTATAATTAAAGAATGTAATATGGGTAGAATATGGCAAGATAACAGCTTGGGCTGATGTATAGCCATATTCTAAGGAAGATTGCTAGTACAAATAAATAAATAAATAAATAAATTTATTATAAGTATCATTTTATGTGCTCGCAACTAATATTTCAAACGTAAATATTAAACCATTTAGAGTAATTATGAATATTCCGCTTAAAAGGATTTTGGTTACGATTTTTTCTTTTCCTCATTTTAAGACCTATGTTGTACCTTTGTCCGTTTATACTTCTAATACTGTATTGATTTGTATTTCATTTTGTTCATTTTAATATCTTCGTGGAACCTTTGTATGCTTATGTTTTTATAATGTTGTATTGATTTGTATCTTATTTTCATCGTTTTAATATCTTTGTTGAACCTTTGTATGCTTATGTTTTTACTATGTATTATTGTTTTGTATTTTATTTTCTTCATTTTAATATCTTTGTTGAATATTTGTATGTTGTTGTTTTTATTATGTTGTATTCATTTGTATTATTTTCTCCTCAGTTTAGGATCTTTGTTGGACCATCTTATGTTTATATGTTTAATATGTTGTATTGATTTGTATTTTCTTTTCTTCATTTTAATATCTTTGTTGGGCGTTTTAAGATCATATTTTTGTTATGTTGTATTGTATTATATTGCATTGCCTGGTAGAGTGGAAGAGAGGGCCTCATGGCAACCCTACCACGGTAAATAAATAAATAATATTTACAGCAAAAAATTACAGAAAACGTATTTGACACGGAGTGACTTTATTACTTTGTATTTCAGTGTATCCTGTTCTGTCTGTCTAAATCGAGCAATATAGTAAGTGTAATAAAACTATACTCTCTGAACATCTACCTACCTATAATGTTAGTTGCTATTATACAATTCCAACAATGATCATTATACGCCATATTATACCCTACAATACGAACTGTACTTCAAGTTACCCTTTTATACAGTATATTTAGATTAACAGACTTAAAAATACAAACCGAGTTAATAATTACAGTACTCAATTAAAATTGTAATAAATGTGTTTGTATTATCTGCGTTGATTTACTTCAATATTTTCGTATTCCCCCAAAAATGTTCCTGAGGCGCAACTTGCACCATGATTTCACTCCGTGAGCGGCCCGGTACAACACTTTCCTGTTTTAAGGTTAGCAGCTCTGCTTACTGCTGTCTGAACTTTGCAAGCCACGACTCGCCGCAGTTTATGACACCACTTGAGGAATTGGCGCGGAAGAAATGAAGCTTATCTGAACGCCTGGGCTGAAAGTCAAAAAGGTCAGACCACTCATCAGAGAATACAGCTCTGCTCCACCGTGATGCTGTATCCCGAATCTGGCGATATGAGTGAATAACACCACAGTTTTAAGCATTAGCTCCACTCTGCCATTAACTCAATCTTCATATAATTTTTTTATGAACATCAATGCATAGTTATATATAATTTTGAAGGAAAAATAATTCTGAAGTGTGATACCGTAATTATTGACGGGCAGATATAAACAATTAAATAAAGAAATAACAGTAAGATAGAGAAATAATTCCAATAAATAATCTCCGTATATTAAATAAGTGTATAATGTAACAAGTTTGAGTTGAAATACTTGTCCGGAAAAAGGAAGGCAATTAGGAAGTCAGGTTAGTGAGAGTCATTAGAGAGCCGAGAAGGAGAGAACACGTTAGCTTATGGATTTCTGGGAACGCAGTTTAGAGTTACGTTCACTAAGTTACACAGCCAATTGTGGAAATTAGTGTGGCGACGGAAATTCTAAGAAAAGCGACTCATCGTCTAGTGACAGTGTCTCATTCGTATACTAAAATTTGTGATATTTGGCAAAGTATAAGGTAGGTTTATTGTTGGTAGGAATAATTCTAATGTAGGCGGAGCTAAAATTAATAAATGTTCGTGCATCTTAATCCGAGGGTTACTGTGTCCTTTGAAACGTGGCTGTT
Source organism: Deroplatys truncata (assembly GCA_030765065.1). Classification (NCBI taxonomy): domain Eukaryota; kingdom Metazoa; phylum Arthropoda; class Insecta; order Mantodea; family Mantidae; genus Deroplatys; species Deroplatys truncata. The sequence goes on from CM060990.1 coordinate 657,649,736, forward strand.
AAATACGCATCAATCTAGTGCATACAGTTGTGCACACATTAATTACTCTCTCACTGGTACCGGCAGCGGTACTAACGTGTGTGATTTTAAGCGCACAGTGACGCGCTTGTGTGACTAAGATTTTGCGGCTACTGCGAGGGATTCTGCCGGTGAACATTTTAGCGACTCACGGCGAGTTACGCGTCTAGTTTCTTTTATTGCGGAAAGTTATTTCAAACCGTAAAACTGAGCCTGCAGAAGTTAGCAGGTATAATAATTCAAGTGTTATAGTTTCGAGTGCCACAATTCACAATGTATTTTGTTATTTGAAACGGTCGGCAACACGCTTCAAGAACTCAAATATTAGTCCACAATAAATTTCTCAGTCAAATTATACTGTCACGTATACCCTGAGGGAAAATCCTCATAGCCCTACCATTGCAGCAGCCGGCAGCAGAATGAACAGCAAATATTGGAGGCAACGGGAAAAGGTAGCAACAAATTCCTGCTTCAAATTGTCGTACCATCACGGCATCATAAATAACAGTTTCACGTGTAACATTCACATGACTTTCTCTATCCAATATGTTATATAGCTTCTACACACGATTCTTACGAAAGCTTACTTTTCCATCTAATTTATGCTAATCAAGATAAAATGTTCCAGGATTAGTTTCATTACACTATTCGTTTTAGGTATACTGGCGCGCATAAATATGGCCCATAATGGAACGCAGCTGCTTGTATTGGATTGGATTGTGAAGCAGAGGGTATTCGGCACCGATCCAGGAATGAGGATATTGTACCGACGACACACGAGGGGAGCCCCCGAGAAGGAGAGATGAGGTGAAGGGGGACACCCGGCGGCCGGAACCAGGAGTGATGACACAGCAATGACGGGATCCCTAGAGCTTCCAGCTATAGACAAGCAGACCGGGGACCACGCCCCACACAGAATCCAGCACCCTCCTCCAAGGGGCAGTCCTTATACCCGGCACCCAGCCGATTGCCGAGGGAGAAAGTTCACAGAGAGCATCCTTTTCCCTACAATGCTGCAGGGGAAACGTCATCACCGACACTTTCAGCCTGAAATAAATCAAACGGGGTGAAAGTTGTATGACATGATTAATGGAACGAAATGAAGGGACAGGAAATTCGGGGGATGAAAGAAACTACTCTAGCATTCGCCTGATGACCCAGGAAAAGCCCGAGAAAACCCATTTGATCAAAGTGGCCGGTCGCCAGTGATCGAACCTGGGATCTCCGGAATGCAGGCCACAAAAGTTAGCGTCTCAGCTATCCCACTCGATTTTTTATACTGGTAATGACAATTCTAGACCCATCCTCTGCCAGCGTGAGCTGCTCTGTTCCTCGAGTGTGTTTCCAGTCACTGGATTGGCAGGGTACTTTACCTCTCCAAAACATATGGCCGAACTCCCGAAGGGTAACATTACAAACTACATGTCTTCACCAGCGGAGTACAGTTGAGGCAATGCTTCGTTGAAATTAGGGGCAAAAATAAACTACAATTTAACAAAAATGTAGAAATGAAGACGAAAAAGTTTTTGCATTCGTCTCCATGTCACTGATGTAAGTTCCCATATAAATGTCATAGCTGTCGGTTTAATCACACATAAAATGATTGTTCACCGCATCATCTAGAAGACCAGATAATCTGGTATAGGTCTAGCGTTTCCTTTTGTACCAATCGTTGCAAAATGTTTTCATAGTGGCGGTATCCGAACCACCCCTTCATTTCACTTCAATTATAATATCGTTAATTGGTTCGTTTTTATGTCCGTGAATTGATCTTCAGGCCAGTCATGTAAAGAACTAATACCGGCTGGATGGAGTCAAAAGTTGGTTACCTGAAGGTTTCCACCTTAAGCAGGGAGAAAAATTATTCCGATCTAGGAGAATGGTCCACTTTTTATGCACGTCAGTGTACAAGCGGGATAGATGAAACTCGTCAGGATAGTTCGTCTGGCTTTCGTCAGAACAATTTGCAGAAGCTGTATGAAAATAAACAATAATAGCTCGAGAAAGCCATGTGAATTTAACACATCAATTTCTTCTCACCTGTGGCTGTGGGGTCAGGTATGGAGTATGGAGCTAGGATTAGAAAAGGAGGATTTCGTCACTGCGACGAAGGCTAAACCAATTTCACTATTAAGGGATGAGGCGATAGAATATGATCCGATGGCGGCAGACACAGGATTCCCTAACGTTTCCTGGTTGAGCATCATCCGTCGCCCCTAATCTCATGTAAAGGTTCGGGCAAAGGGTTTTATACCACAGTAGAAAGAGTTCTCTCCTCAAACACATCCGCCGCATATGCTGCAACTATCGGCCACTGCGCCTGGCCCTGCAACCCTGAAAGATGGAAGGAACTGTAATATTCAGGATAGTGTATAAACCGCCCAAAATTCCCCAGCATAAGAAAACAGTATCACGTTGCCGACCCAATGAGAACCTCCTGAGTCAGAGCTTCAGGGCCATCCTGCTCGATATGGGATGAAGTAGGGGTAAGAGCAAGGTTTGTACTGGTGAAATGTACTGAAGTAGCTAGTATCTTTACGTTATTTGTACCACGCTTTGGGCGTCAATTTGAATTTATTTTCTTCTTGTTATTTGCCCCACGCTTTGAGAGCCAATTTGAAGATGTTTTATTTTGTTGTATTGTATTTCAACTGTTGGGAGCCGAACTTGAAATTTGTTGCAACCACACGTATAGTACCCGCTTTCCGGTAGCCCTCGCCCCAAATGTACTTTCCGGTGGCCTTCGCCCCCCCAAAAAAGGTTAAAAATATTAACTTTGTAATTTGACTGTTTCTTTAAATATTATATATTTATGTTTGCCTCGGCTGCGTCAGTATTATTGTTAGAGACATGTTTCTCTTTGCAGGGTTGTGGTGCGACTGAAGAATGTAGGCTTACACAGATTATAATTTTACTTCACTCCTTTTATTAATTATTGACACGGTTTAAATAACATTGCACTGATATAGAGAGAGCTGTGAGATTTTTTATTAATTAATTGCACTTTTTAACACGTAAACTATTTTCGTCTCACAAAAAATACATATTAAACTTCTCGAGCACACATCTCGCGTCCGGGTAGAAACACTGCCTACAAGCAACGCGTCTAGTTATGAGCGCTGTCTACAAGCAACTGAATTGATTTCTACCGCCTAAATTTGTAAATTTCTGTATTTCAAGTTTCTGATTGGCTATTCCTAGTCCAATAGAATACCTTCATTTAACTAAAGCTTTTTCTGGTTGTTGATTGGAAATTTTTAAACTGTCTCAAAATTTACATTAGTGTTGCTCCAATAATGGCTAGTAGCATTTAAACTTTCAAATTCATTATTGCCTCAGAGGTTACCTCATTGTTACCAACTTTTAACCTATTATTCTCACAGCTCCTATATTATTAAATTACGTAATATATTCACATAACATTGTTGAACATGTATACAATAATACAAGCATTTACAATGACTGTAATATACACTTTTTATATATTGTTACATACACATATTGCTTTAAGGCGGGCTGTTATTGAATTTATATATTACATAATTAGACTAAAATCACTTAAGTATTAAAAAATACTGCCTCAGTACTGACGAGTGCAAAAAAAAAAAAAAAAAAAAAAAACAATGTGCCGATGCTTTTGGTTACTTTTAGTGTTTTCCATTCATGAATGTTGGCAGAATCTCCTCATCATTTGTGTTCCGTGCCTGCCTTAGGTGAGCTATCCTCTAATTGGTTTTAGCGGAAGTGCGATACGCTAGTATTACTCTATGAAGAAAGGTCAGACCTAGCTTGGCGATGAAAGGGCTGGAGAATCGGTATATGTCACCTGAATGGTTGAAGCAATATATCGTCCAAGGACTGTCCATACTAGACCCTGAATAAGTCCGGCTCTTATGGTTCGGTATTCAAACAGTAGCCGAACGAGGGATGGAAGTTGCGACAGGTGTGTTTTCATTATTGATTGCCAACTTCAACCCGATTCCCCTTGTCGACGCTTCTTTTGAACCCGACTCCACCTCGCCTACGCGGGTTGCGTCTATCTCAGACGTGCACCAAGAAAACAATAATATATACCAACCCAGAACACAAAGTATTCCTACATCCTTTAAACAACACTTGTAGAAAATTAATGGAGGCAAATTTTTATTTTATATATTGTAATTTTTACCCTCTGTACCACGTACCTAGTAGTTAGAGAAGGTATTACATTCCACCCAAAAATTCGATATCGAGATTTCACCGCAAATACGTCTTTTAAGGCACCGTAAATAAAAAAAGCATTTTCATAAAAAATCCATGGACGTGTCTGTGAACACCATAACGCAAAAACGAAAAGTCAGATAAGTGCCAAATTTGAAATTTAAGTTCAGTATCTTCCAAAGATGCAACACGCAGATTTTCAGAAAAATTCCCTCCCGCCAATACCCTTTACATGGAACATGTTTCGATATTTTTGATTTTCTAAAAAATGGTTCTAACGAGTTTTATTAAAATATTATATACTAAAGACATTTACATGAGAAATGAAAAATATATCTTAAAGTTTCTGGGAATACCTTTGAAGTCCTGTTCATTTGGAAGGAAAGACATAGAATTTATTATAAATAACTTTTTGTGGCATAAGCTATTACCGAGATATCCATTATTAATGGTTCAAATTATTCTGTGTCATTCTTTAAAGTCCTTTGTTTCTCGTGACTGTCATTTGACTATCGCGGTTCCCTATGTGTCTATAACGAGATGTGTAAAGCCGTGTACACACTGATTAACGTTTAACAGAACGTTGTTGCAGAAGTGCAACATGTTGACATTTTGCATGTTGACTGAATTTCGGTCGCAGTTAACCGAGAAGCTTTGCCCTGGACACTTTTGACATGCTGGGTGTTTATTGTTTGCGATGGAAAACGTATTAAATCAATGCGTTCTTCGAGTGTGCCTGGGCTCTGGCAGGTCCCGGGGAGTAACCATGGCAACAGCGCTCTAACGATTCCTGTAGCACGTTATCATCGCAAGATTAGTAGTTCATTTGTTACTTGGGATGCGTGATTTGGTGGGGATGAAATGGACAAAAGAAAAGACTCTTTCTTTAAAAAATCTGATGTGTTACACTCACATGACTTTCTCTACTCTTGTACAAACTATTTTTACAAACCCTTATTGTTCATATGCTTCATGTTAATCGATATATCGAGATGTTAATCTTATTGCTAATTTTCTTGTAGATGCAAGGGGAATTGGTAGGCTTTAAGCGATAGTCAAATATTTTAAGAGCTGGTTGCTATGTGGAGCATTCCATTCTCTTTCCATTACCACGACAAAAAAAAATTAATAACGAACTCCCATTTTGAAAAAGTATAAGTATTGGAAAATTTAAGGGAATAACAAGGAATATCTCGAAAACGGTTCACTCAACAACAAAAAAATGTATAAGACATAAATTGTGTATTTTAACGCGATCTATATTTTTTGTGTAGTAAAATTTTGTCTATTTCTTATGGTTTACCAGTTATGCTAAAGTCGTTCACAATGAAGAATTCTTTTGAAGACATTCCCAGGAAACCCGAGATATACATTTTATTTGTCATGAAAGTATCTTAAATATATGATATTTTACTCAAAATCGTTATAGCCATTTTTGAGAAAATTAAAATTTTCTAAACATGTTCCATGTAAAGGGTAATCTGGGGTGGAGGATTTTCTTGAAAACCTTTGTGTCACATCTCTGGAAGATACTGAACCTAAATACCAAGTTTTGTGTTTATCCGACTGTTCGTTTCTGAGTTATTTTGTTCACAGACACACACACACACACACACACGGACATGTTTCCAAAAATGCTTTAGTAGTTAGAGAAGGTATTACATTCCAATCAAAAATTCGATATCGAGATTTCACCGCAAATACGTCTTTTAAGACACCGTAAATAAAAAAGCATTTTCAGAAAAAATCCATGGATGTGTCTGTGAACACCATAACGCAAAAACCAAAAGTCGGATAAGTGCCAAATTTGAAATTTAAGTTCAGTATCTTCCAAAGATGCAACACAAAGATTTTCAAAAAATTCCCTCCCGCCAATACCCTTTACATGGAACATGTTTCGATATTTTTGATTTTCTAAAAAATGGATCTAACGAGTTTTATTAAAATATCACATACTAAAGACATTTACATGAGAAATGAAAAATATATCTTAAAGTTTCTGGGAATACCTTTGAAGTCCTGTTCATTTGGAAGGAAAGATATAGAATTTATTATAAATAACTTTTTGTGGCATAAGCTATTACCGAGATATCCATTATTAATGGTTCAAATTATTCTGTGTCATTCTTTAAAGTCCTTTGTTTCTCGTGACTGTCATTTGACTATCGCGGTTCCCTATGTGTCTATAACGAGATGTGTAAAGCCGTGTACACACTGATTAACGTTTAACAGAACGTTGTTGCAGAAGTGCAACATGTTGACATTTTGCATGTTGACTGAATTTCGGTCGCAGTTAACCGAGAAGCTTTGCCCTGGACACTTTTGACATGCTGGGTGTTTATTGTTTGCGATGGAAAACGTATTAAATCAATGCGTTCTTCGAGTGTGCCTGGGCCCTGGCAGGTCCCGGGGAGTAACCATGGCAACAGCGCTCTAACGATTCCTGTAGCACGTTATCATCGCAAGATTAGTAGTTCATTTGTTACTTGGGATGCATGATTTGGTGGGGATGAAATGGACAAAAGAAAAGACTCTTTCTTTAAAAAATCTGATGTGTTACACTCACATGACTTTCTCTACTCTTGTACAAACTATTTTTACAAACCCTTATTCTCCATATGCTTCATGTTAAACGATATATCGAGATGTTAATCTTATTGCTAATTTTCTTGTAGATGCAAGGGGAATTGGTAGGCTTTAAGCGATAGTCAAATATTTTAAGAGCTGGTTGCTATGTGGAGCATTCCATTCTCTTTCCATTACCACGACAAAAAAAAATTAATAACGAACTCCCATTTTGAAAAAGTATAAGTATTGGAAAATTTAAGGGAATAACAAGGAATATCTCGAAAACGGTTCACTCAACAACAAAAAAATGTATAAGACATAAATTGTGTATTTTAACGCGATCTATATTTTTTGTGTAGTAAAATTTTGTCTATTTCTTATGGTTTACCAGTTATGCTAAAGTCGTTCACAATGAAGAATTCTTTTGAAGACATTCCCAGGAAACCCGAGATATACATTTTATTTGTCATGAAAGTATCTTAAATATATGATATTTTACTCAAAATCGTTATAGCCATTTTTGAGAAAATTAAAATTTTCTAAACATGTTCCATGTAAAGGGTAATCTGGGGTGGAGGATTTTCTTGAAAACCTTTGTGTCACATCTCTGGAAGATACTGAACCTAAATACCAAGTTTTGTGTTTATCCGACTGTTCGTTTCTGAGTTATTTTGTTCACAGACACACACACACACACACACACGGACATGTTTCCAAAAATGCTTTAGTAGTTAGAGAAGGTATTACATTCCAATCAAAAATTCGATATCGAGATTTCACCGCAAATACGTCTTTTAAGACACCGTAAATAAAAAAGCATTTTCAGAAAAAATCCATGGATGTGTCTGTGAACACCAGAACGCAAAAACCAAAAGTCGGATAAGTGCCAAATTTGAAATTTAAGTTCAGTATCTTCCAAAGATGCAACACAAAGATTTTCAAAACATTCCCTCCCGCTAATACCCTTTACATGGAACATGTTTCGATATTTTTGATTTTGTAAAAAATGGTTCTAACGAGTTTTATTAAAATATCACATATTAAAGAAATTTACATGAGAAATGAAACATATATCTTAAAGTTTCTGGGAATACCTTTGAAGTCCTGTTCATTTGGAAGGAAAGATGTAGAATTTATTATAAATAACTTTTTGTGGCATAAGCTATTACCGAGATATCCATTATTAATGGTTCAAATTATTCTGTGTCATTCTTTAAAGTCCTTTGTTTCTCGTGACTGTCATTTGACTATCGTTGTTCCCTATGTATCTATAACGAGATGTGTAAAGCCGTGTACACAATGATTAACGTTTAACAGAATTGTCAAGTGCAACATGTTGACATTTTGCATGTTGGCTGAATTTCGGTTGCAGTTAACCGAGAATCTTTGCCCTGGACACTTTTGACATGCCGGGTGTTTATTGTTTGCGATGGAAAACGTATTAAATCAATGCGCTCTTCGAGTGTGCCTGGGCTCTGTCAGGTCCCGGGAAGTAACTATGGCAACAGCGCTCTAACGATTCCTGTAGCACGTTATCATCGCAAGATTAATAGGTCATTTGTTACTTGGGATGCGTGATTTGGTGGGGATGAAATGGACAAAAGAAAAGACTCTTTCTTTAAAAAATCTGATGTGTTACACTCACATGACTTTCTCTACTCTTGTACAAACTATTTTTACAAACGCTTGTTCTCCATATGCTTCATGTTAATCGAGATGTTAATCTTATTGCTAATTTTCTTGTAGTTGCAAGGGGAATTGGTAGGCTTTAAGCGATAGTCAAATATTTTAAGAGTTGGTTGCTATGTGGAGTATTCCATTCTCTTTGCATAACCAGGACAAAAAAAATTAATAACGGAATTTCCATTGAGAAAAAGTATAAGTATTGGAAAATTTAAGGGAACAACAAGCAATATTTCGAAAATGGTTCACTCAACAACAAAAAAATGTATAAGACATAAATTGTGTATTTTAACGCGATCTATATTTTTTGTGTAGTAAAATTTTGTCTATCTCTTATGGTTTACCAGTTATGCAAAAGTCGTTCACAATGAAGAATACTTTTGAAGACATTCCCAGAAAATCCGAGATATACATTTTATTTGTCATGGAAGTATCTTAAATATATGATGTTTTAATCAAAATCGTTATAGCCATTTTTGAGAAAATTAAAATTTTCTAAAAATGTTCCATGTAAAGGGTAATCTGGGGTGGGGGATTTTCTTGAAAAGCTTTGTGTCGCATCTCTGGAAGATACTGAACCTAAATACCAAGTTTTGTGTTTATCCGACTGTTCGTTTCTGAGTTATTTTGTTCACACACACACATACACACACACACACACACAGACACACGCACACACGGACATGTTTCCAAAAATGCTTTAGTAGTTAGAGAAGGTATTACATTCCAATCAAAAATTCAATATCGAGATTTCACCGCAAATACGTCTTTTAAGGCACCGTAAATAAAAAAAGCATTTTCAGAAAAAATCCATGGATGTGTCTGTGAACGCAAAAACGAAAAGTCGGATAAGTGCCAAATTTGAAATTTAAGTTCAGTGTCTTCCAAAGATGCAACACGAAGATTTTCAAAAAAAGTTCCCTCCCGCCAATACCCTTTACATGGAACATGTTTCGATATTTTTGATTTTCTAAAAAATGGTTCTAACGAGTTTTATTAAAATATCATATGTTAAAGACATTTACATGAGAAATGAAACATATATCTTAAATTTTCTGGGAATAGCTTTGAAGTCCTACATTTGGAAGGAAAGACATAGAATTTATTATAAATAACTTTTTGTGGCATCTATTACCGAGATATCCATTATTAACGGTTCAAATTATTCTGTGTCATTCTTTAAAGTCCTGTGGAATTTCACTTGTTTCTCGTGACTGTCATTTGACTATCGTTGTTCCCTATGCATCTATAACGAGATGTGTAAAGCCGTGTACACAATGATTAACGTTTAACAGAATTGTCAAGTGCAACATGTTGACATTTTGCATGTTGGCTGAATTTCGGTTGCAGTTATAATCGGCGCAACAGTTCTAGACACGTGAAAATCTTAATGAGAGCTATGACGCGAGTTGCCTACCAGATCAGGTGGTGACCGGTCGTCTGCATGCTGCAGGAGTGCGTGGGACAGTCATCGTCAAATATCCGGTTATGCACTGCGTTGCGCTGATAAACTTAGTTATATACAGTATATTATAATCCACACTGTAAAAAGCGCTTAATATAAAAAACACTGTCAATCATTGCCTCCAATTCTTGCACATCTAACAACCCTTCCTCTTCTGCGGAATCACTCACATTACTGCCGTCATCACTGCTGTCACTACTTTCTGCACCATTATCCTGGATGAGAATTATTTCTATTTGATTTTCTGCAATTCCGTATTTTCGGAATAATGATTCTTAATTTATTCAGCATGTCGCCATACATTTTTGCCATTCTAGCCTTCCAATTTCAGCAAATTGCTGGCGTTATAACTGTACCACATATTTTAATTTAAAAGTGATATTTCTGCATGCCACCCATTTTTTGATATCAGCTCAGATTAATTCGATTGGGTTTAGATCTGGGAGATACGATGACAGTCTAAGTACATTATGGCGATGTTGTATTACTATCTGGTCAAGTATGTATGACTTCTGAAGCTGTTTGTTGGTTTTAATTAAGTTATATACCTTTGTTTTACTCATGCTTTCATCTAAAGCTTTATTATGTCTAAGTAACCAAGCTCTCATTTCTTCTTTCAAGGAAGTTGAGGTAGGTGGTTTGTGAATTTGAGTGTTGAAGCATTGTGAAGCATTGTCGATGAACAGAACAGATCCAGCAGGCATATTAGGTATCAACATGGCGTTGATTCACTTCATTTAATTTTCTGTATTCATTTCTGGATGAAAATCTCCTGTTGTTTGTTGCGACTTGTAAAAGAAGGGCATTTGGAACGAAGCCGATCTTACCAACAGCATGAACGATAATAAGTATTTGTCCTTTGGCAACAGGTGCCTGCAAACCTAATTCGCTATCGTCACTCCATAGATGCTGTATGACTGCTGTGTATGTATGACTCATCTTCATACATTATAGTATTTTTCTGAAATTTGTGGCCATACCTTGAAAATTGATGCTGATATAAGTACACATTGACATAAGTACATATAAAATTAGTCATTTGGAAAGGTAGAATCAGACTGAAAAATTAAATGCCATAGCCGGGATTTGAACCACAGATCTTAGGCTTTCCGTGTCGTTGCTCTAACCGACTAAGCTATCATGGCAACATTTACTTTTTATTTTTATTTTTTTATTTTATTATTATTATTAATTCATTTTATTTATTTATTTATTTATTTTGCTTTTCTGTTAAAACTCTTCTATTTGATTTCGGTTTCTTCCACTTGAACCCTAAATCTTTAATAATTTTTCTGAGATTTGTAGCACCACATTGAAACTTTCTGCTGTGTTTCAGCTGGATGAGCAATCTGCTTATTATTAGCACAGTTTTTTTTTTCCACATAGGAATTGTGAATCGTGCGCCGAATGACGCATTCGAAATCTTCTATTTCTGTAATACGTTTAGGGACCCCAGGCGTGTCAAATGGCATTCTTTCATCCATATGTTTTTTTCTTATCTTTGAGAACTCTGGAAACGGAACTCGGTGAAACACCAGTTGCTTTGACTTCTCTTTCTTTCACTCTCTTAAGGCTTTTGTGGAACTCGGACGAACATATATTTTCTTCCTTCATCTCTGCTTCTTGGTTCATGAAGTCGAGGACATTTGCAATTATTTCCCTACTTTGACTGTGTAACAACTTAGCACTCAACTTTGAAAACGTAGGAGCCATGGTTATAAATATAACAAATATAAAGTAAGTACTATTTAGATACTGCTCTCTTTAAAATTACAACCAGATGCAGACACTTTCTATGCAGACTGTATGTGTTACGCACTGTGAGTAAGCAAAGGTGTTATATCGCTTTCGTTGATTAAGCTGAACATAAACCATTCCTAGGCTCGGCAGCTGGGCTGGCAATCAAGGTCACGATTCCAGAAGTTTTGCGCGAGTTATAACCGAGAAGCTTTGCCCTGGACACTTTTGACATGCCGGGTGTTTATTTTTTGCGATGGAAAACGTATTAAATCAATGCGCTCTTCGAGTGTGCCTGGGCTCTGTCAGGTCCCGGGAAGTAACTATGGCAACAGCGCTCTAACGATTCCAGCAGCACGTTATCATGGCAAGATTAGTAGGTCATTTGTTACTTGGGATGCGTGATTTGGTTGGGATGAAATGGACAAAAGAAAAGACTCTTCCTTTAAAAAATCTGATGTGTTACACTCACATGACTTTCTCTACTCTTGTACAAACTATTTTTACAAACGCTTATTCTCCATATGCTTCATGTTAATCTTCTTGCTAATTTTCTTGTAGGTGCAAGGGGAATTGGTAGGCTTTAAGCGATAGTCAAATATTTTAAGAGCTGGTTGCTATGTGGAGCATTCCATTCTCTTTGCATTACCAGGACAAAAGAAAATTAATAACGAATTCCCATTTGAGAAAAAATATAAGTATTGGAAAATTTAAGGGAACAACAAGGAATATCTCGAAAATGGTTCACTCAACAACAAAAAATGTATAAGACATAAATTGTGTGTTTTAACGCGATCTATATTTTTTGTGTAGTAAAATTTTGTCTATCTCTTATGGTTTACCAGTTATGCAAAAGTCGTTCACAATGAAGAATACTTTTGAACACATTTCCGAGATATACATTTTATTTGTCATGAAAGTATCTTAAATATATGATGTTTTAATCAAAATCGTTAGAGCCATTTTTGAGAAAATTAAAATTTTTGAAAAATGTTCCATGTAAAGGGTAATCTGGGGTGGAGGATTTTCTTGAAAACCTTTGTGTCGCATCTCTGGAAGATACTGAACCTAAATACCAAGTTTGGTGTTTATCCGACTGTTCGTTTCTGAGTTATGCTGTTAACAGACAGACACACACAAGGGCATGTTTCCAAAAATGCTTTATACGCATTCAGTGCACCTCAAAACATGTATTTCCTGTGAAATCTCGGTATCGAATTTTTGGATGGAATGCAATACTTCCCCTAGTTACTATACGCAGTAGAGAAGGTAAAAATGATATTATGTTGAGACCATCATTGTGGGATATTTCTTCCAAGGATTATAGGGATGGGCGGCGTCGTGGCCGAGTGGTTAGACCGCTCGCCTCCCACCGAGGTCGGCCCGGGTTCAATCCCAGGGACCTGCATGTGGGATTTGTGGTGGACGAAGCGGCGTCTGGGCGGGTTTTCTCCGGGTTCTCCGGTTTCCCCCGCCATTCATTCCACCAGCTGCTCCATCATCACCTTTCCTTTCATCCATTTCACCAACATTTCGTTTCATCTACTTCCTTCATCCCATACCAGGCATCGGGCTGATCACCCATCCTGGATGCTCTGTCTGATCCATGAGTGTCTGCTCCTCGACGGGCCTCTGACCCCAGGCACCCGCTTGTAAGTCCTGGGGGTGTAAGTCCTACATAAGAGGAGGGTAAACAGATAATGAATGAATGATGATTATAGGGATAAGATTAAAAGGGCGGATAATTATGCCGAATTATGGATATTATATTCCTGTCGCAAAGCCGATATTGAGAAAAGGATATCATCGCTCACAGTACAAAAGCCTCAAGTCGGGTAGCGGAGTGGATGATATTTATAATGGTTTGCGTTCCATCAGATGGGTTTCCTGCAGGGTGAGAACATGCCCTTTGGAACTCGTTCCAAGTGCAGAACTAAGCTTTGCATCCTATACAACATATCTATGTTGCCAGTGAATTAGTATTTCCTTTCTCCTGAAAAATTTAGTTTTCTCTATCTTAGGAGGTTTATAAATACGATGTATGGTATCCAAAACTCACTGAAATAACAGTTTGCATAATGTACTTTCTATCTCAGTAACAATGGTTGTGATCTTATTGTTGTAAGATTGGTAGATTGCTTGGTAGATTCAAAGCACTATATTCTCTTAAAACTGCCTAGAGCAGCGTTTTATTTGGTTAAAAAATAATTTAGATCACGATATAAGCTTGATTTCACACAATCAAGTTTATTCTTTTAAGGTGAAGTCAGTTAAAAAAATAAAATATGCACAACATTAAATGTAAGCCGATCTTCTACTCTGTTCTGCCTTGCCACACATCCTAATTCAGTTTTTAAAAAAGTCAGCCAGATTTTCACGCATTTCTTTTGTAAAATTCACAAAACAGTGTTGTTTATTTGAATACACCAGCATTGAAAATTCTTTCCTGGCAGCCGATGTCCACAAAAATGAACTTGTATGTAGAATTCAACTAAGCAGAGCGATACCAAAACTGTTTTTGTAATTGTAGTACAAATGTTATTGTTTTTATTGGTGCTTTTAGAATTACATGTTTTCCATCCAATGCACCAACTTTGTGGGAGATTGCAACTCTGTCCTTGCCAGGCCAGTATTTTTCTCTGAAAACTAGCTCAAATTGAAACAGAACCATTTAACATATAATGTAAATTGGCTTACTTCAGCACTATAACTAATTCAAATTCTATATTTTCCACAGGAAGACAGACATTCGACAGGAGATTATGTAACAGGAGAAGATGAGGTTATAGGAGGTGAAGTCGAGGCAACAGCTGAAGAAGTGGAAGAAGATTTTATAGTTTCAGCCTCTACCTCCATCTCATACACACCAAGACGCACCACAAAAAGAGCGCCTGATAATAAGTTTTTGCAGTGTGCTTTGTAAACCATGAAAATGATTCAAGAAAGAAGGGAGAAGAAGAATGAGTGCCCAATATTTGGGTACCTTGTGGCAGAACAATTGAGTAAGCTGGACGAGGTGTCACGGGAAACAGCCAAATTCAATATACAGAAAATTTGAGAATGGCTTGTTTGAATGTAAATGTGGAAGTTCAATATGTGCTTTCAAGTGAAGATATTAATTAGTGTTTTAATTTAATTTTAATAAAGTTGATAACTAGTAAATCATTTTTTTTTTGCATTTTTAATGTGTTTTCCCCATTTTGTGCATCACAAAGGTAGGTTTTAATATTAATACTTGTATAATTAATGTTTTATTGTTCCCGAAAATGTTGCCCTTTAAAGTTCTTCTTTTCTGTTTTCTTTTTTTTCTATCTTTTTATATGCCTTTTACTTTCTCTCCCCATCACTAGTGGTAGAGTAGCTGTTGTATTTTACCCATTATTTAAATATATAGATTTTACCAAAAGAATACACTTTGAAATTCCTCAATTCCCTGAATAACAATTTTTGTGTGCCGAAAACTCGTAATTTCTCAGAAATCTTATGAATATGCAAGACAGAGCTTCTTAGTAAATATTCCTGACATGCCCCTTGCTTGAAAGTAGTGAAATTTGGTCAAACAATCCTAGATAATTCTTTTTAAAGTCTTTTAATTGCATAAAAAAACATCTGAATAGTGCATGAAGCTAATGACTAAAGCGTTAAGGTGTTTAAAATGCTGAACATTTTTACATTCTCCTAGTGTGTTTTTATGTCATGAATTCTAAGTATACTCTGCCATAAACTTGAATTTACACATTAATGCTGGGAAAAAATTGACACAAACACAGTACAAACTTAGCTTGCTATAAATACAATGTATATTATGAATGTTTCAGAATATTTAATGTATTCTAAATAATTAACATAAGTATCACTTGGCAAAATACAAGCACATGTCAGTTCTGAGTAAGTAACCTGTGTAAAGAGCTTGGATAAATGTAAAGATAAAATTTGTAACCGTGTATTCTTGTACCAAATTTGAATAAGTGAAATACGTTTCTCTAAATTGCGTGAATGCATAGTAATCTCCTAGACACTTTGAATATTGTTTAAAACATTGATAAGTGTTCTTCAATCCTGCTGAATTTCATATAATTTATAGAATAAATGATGAGCACAGGAAAAATTATAGATTGTCTGGGTTTTTATGTGGAAAAATATTAAAGTGATAAGGTTTTGACATTTGAAGTGCATATTTCGAACGAAACGTGAAGCAATTTTTACCACCTGTATTTGGATTAACTAACTGTCAAAATGTAAATTTAAAAAACTGCAGCTCCATAAGCATGTTTTATTAGAGGATTTTAAGTTAAATCCCACAATACTGTTATAGGCAGAACATTCAAATGTGGTACAAGTATATATAGATGACACACACTTTAAATTATTGGTCAAGAGCTGCAGAAGGAGAGAATTTCAGCCCTGTAGTCTCACGGAACATACATAACTGCATGTGTTCTTCCATCATGGAGGATATTATTTCCTGAGGCACTTCAGGACCAATTTTTGAGATATGCTGCTTTGATACTTTCGAAACTTTTAATGCCAATAAAAGAAGAGTTATTTCAAAATGTAAGTGAGGTGTGTCATTTCTCACTAAACGGTGAGCTATAGAACAACTATTCTTCATTCTTTCAAACTGCAAAGTCCACATTTAACTTAACACCTAATTTATGGCTTGTTGAAAATATGTATTTTCCCAGGCATTGACTATTAACTCCCCTTAAGGCAAAGTGATGTAGTGTGGCGCCACTGAAATACGTCTCTTATGGGGGAAGTAAGGATAGGCATAAATGCTTACGCGGAAACAACAGAAAATTACAACCTTTCAAACTACTGTGTTCGCTTTTCATAACCTAATCAACAAATGTTTAAAATTATTATTGGTATTGAGTATTGTTTGTGTTCACATAATTACTCTGTTTCACGCAGATGCACAGAATTATACATTGACAGGAGCAAGCATGTGCGAGGCTGAGTACTATCAATCCAACTATAATAATATTGCACGTCAACAAAATTTGTGGTGAACAATGGCACAGCATGTTATGGCAAGAATTCACACGACATTTTGGTTTGTGGACACTTAATTTCTTAGATACGTAAAGAGTGTGTTGACAGATGCAATAAAAAAGTTGCTTTTTCCACGCATTGTTCGTATTACTCCCAGTCATGTAAGAAATTATTTCATCAAAGGCTTGTCCTGCCCCTTTGCTTCAGGCAGTATACAAATACTGCAGAGATTTTAATATTCATATGTCAAAATTGCCTTGGAAAACAGAAAAGGACATTAAAAAGAACATTTAAGTTTCATTCTACATTTTTTTATTTTTAATTGCTTCACATGCACTTCAGGAAACATTATTCTGCCAATATACGGCCCCTTGTTTGCTTATGAAAAAAGTTGCAAATTCACCCCTTGTTTCCTTAGCAGAGAAGCTGTATCTGTCACCGTACCCTTGTACAGAACATAGCCCGTCAGTAGAAATATAATGGCGAATTGAGCACAGAGAGAGATGCCGACAAGCGATAAGGTTCTTTGTTCTACGCCGACAAGCTCCGCCCCCTCCCTTTGAGGGCTTACATGCCGCCAGGTCTCGTGTCGTTAGGCCCCGCCCCCTCTCGCTTTGTGTGCTTACCTAATGCCGACAGTGTTTGTGCTAACAGGTTCAACCCCCTCCCCCATGCGTTCTACTGTGGCGTCCTGACTTGAGGGAATTGTTTTCTCGAGGCCTGCCGCCCCTCAGCAAATTAATTAGGTAATGTTCGTCAAACATTTTTTTTATGACTACTAAGGCCTGCATATCTAAGGCTCCTCGAGCAATTAAGTTTTTTGAATAATGAATTGTTGACTCGAGCGTGAGTATAAGTAGTCTGCTCACGGGAACAGTCTGTAATGTAATGAAACACTGCAGCCTTCTTCTATCTGGGGAAAGCGATTGTCCATTAGCTGGCCATGTTAGACGCTTTCACCACATTAATAGACTTTTAAGTTTACATTCCGGATCTGTTTACATACATTAGCGATCAACATCCTACTTCTGCCTGGTGGTAACGGCAACCTACATTAGCTCACCACGTTAGACGCTTTCACCCCATTCGCGTACAATGTCAGTAATTGTTTTCCTAAGTGCTCTGCACAACTCTCAACACTTCAGGTTTAGCGAGGAAATGATATAAAAAGCAGCAGCTTCTCCAATGAGTTCCAAGTTGACCGGGATGGCTGGGGTCGAAGTAGCTACAACACTGCTTACAAATTCAGCTTCTAATAACTCAGAGACTAATTACGATACAGACGTCAAATAAAGTTTATTACATTAATGTCATTAGGTAGTTTCTTGTGAATGTATATTTGGGTACATGGTGTCCAGGGTTCGAATACCGATAAAATGTAATTTAATTATAAATTTAATAACTCCTAAACTAATTAAGATAAAGACGCCAAATAAACTTTATTGCGTTTATGTTATTAGATAGTATCTTGTAGATATATATTTGGGTACCTGGTGTTCTGGGTTCAATCCTTAAGTTTTTAAATCGTCATTATCTCAGAAACTAAGAATGGTAGAGGAGTGGACCAAAGCATGATTGATAGCTCCTATGATGGGTAATTAATACTGTATATAATTTTCAATCAGTTGTCCCTATTTCGAATCCCGATCTTCCAATCACTTACTTATTTTTTCTCTATACTCTAGAATGTATCACTTAGATTGATGCTGTAACTGCATACAGCACCTTTAAACATATCAAACTAATATTGTAAATAATGTTGTTTCTGGTGTCCAGGGTTCGAATACCGATAAAATGTAATTTAATTATAAATTTAATAACTCCTAAACTAATTAAGATAAAGACGCCAAATAAACTTTATTGCGTTTATGTTATTAGGTAGTATCTTGTGGATGTATACTTGGGTACCTGGTGTTCTGGGTTCAATCCTTAATTTTTTAAATCGTCATTATCTCAGAAACTAAGAGAGGTAGATGAGTTGACCAAAGCATGATTGATAGCTCCTATGATGGGTAATTAATACTGTATATAATTTTCAATCAGTTGTCCTTATTTCGAATCCCGATCTTCCAATCACTTACTTATTTTTCTCTATACTCTAGAATATATCACTTAGATTGATGCCGTAACTGCATACAGCACCTTTAAACATATCAAACTAATATTGTAAATAATTTTGTTTCTGGTGTCCAGGGTTCGAATGCCGATAAAATGTAATTTAATTATAAATTTAAAAACTCCTAAACTAATTAAGATAAAGACGCCAAATAAACTTTATTGCGTTTATGTTATTAGATAGTATCTTGTTGATGTATACTTAGGTACCGGGTGTTCTGGGTTCAATCCTTAATTTTTTAAATCGTCATTATCTCAGAAACTAAGAGAGGTATATGAGTTGACCAAAGCATGATGGATAGCTCCTATGATAGGCAATTAATACTGTATATAATTTTCAATCAGTTGTCCCTATTTCGAATCCCGATCTTTCAATCACTTACTTATTTTTTCTCTATACTCTAGAATATATCACTTAGATTGATGCTGTAAATGCATACAGCACCTTTAAACATATCAAACTAATATTGTAAACAATTTTGTTTCTGGTGTCCAGGGTTCGAATACCGATAAAATGTAATTTAATTATAAATTTAATAACTCCTAAACTAATTAAGATAAAGACGCCAAATAAACTTTATTGCGTTTATGTTATTAGGTAGTATCTTGTGGATGTGTAATTAGATACCTGACGTTCAGGGCTCGATCCTAATTTTTAAATCGTCATTATCTCAGAAACTAAGAGAGGTAGAGGAGTTGACCAAAGCATGATTGATAGCTCCTATACTGGGAAATTAATACTGTATACAATTTTCAATCAGTTGTCCCTATTTCGAATCCCGATCTTTCAATCACTTACTTATTTTTTCTCTATACTCTAGAATATATCACTTAGATTGATGCTGTAAATGCATACAGCACATTTAAACATATCAAACTAATATTGTAAATAATTTTGTTTCTGGTGTCCAGGGTTCGAATACCGATAAAATGTAATTTAATTATAAATTTAATAACTCCTAAACTAATTAAGATAGAGACGCCAAATAAACTTTATTGCGTTTATGTTATTAGGTAGCATCTTGTGGATGTGTAATTAGATACCTGACGTTCTGGGTTCGAGCCTACTTTTTAAATCGTCATTATCTCAGAAACTAAGAGAGGTTGAGGAGTTGACCAAAGCATGATTGATAGCTCCTATGATGGGCAATTAATACTGTATATAATTTTCAATCAGTTGTCCTTACTTCGAATCCCGATCTTTCAATCACTTACTTATTTTTTCTCTATACTCTAGAATATATCACTTAGAGTGATGCTGTAAATGCATACAGCACCTTTAAACATATCAAACTAATATTGTAAATAACTTTGGTTCTGGTGTCCAGGGTTCGAATACCGATAAAATGTAATTTAATTATAAATTTAATAACTCCTAAACTAATTAAGATAAAGACGCCAAATAAACTTTTATAGGGGGAAAGGATGCTCTCCTGAAACATTAGGTCTCTAGACAGAAGCATTTATAGGGGAGAGAGAGGGAATACCAGGGCTGATGCTAGGCTAGTCAGATGCTAAAGGAGGGAGGGATATGCTTTATACCAGAGAGATAGGGAATACAAGGAAAGATGCTATACTAAACAGGACTTGAAGGGTAGAATATGAGCGATATAGCGAACCGAGGAGAGGTATTAGGATAGGAGTTTTGAATGATGGAGTAGGCGTTTATATGCGAGAGATAGGGAATACGAGGGTCGATGCTAGGCTAGACGGTGTTGAATGAGGGAATGCATCTTATATGAGAGAGGTAGGGGAATATGAGGAGAAGTGCTAGGCTAGTCGGAAAGGTCTGAATGAGAGAGTATACGTCTATATGGGAAAAGATAGGGAAAACGAAGGTAGGTGCTAGGTTGAGAGAGTCTTCAAGGAGGAAAATGCATTTATATGAGAGCGGTAGGACATACGAGGAGAGGTGCTAGTCTAGACATGGTTTGAGGATTAGAGTATACGTTTATATGGGAGAAATATGGAAAACGGGAGAGATACAAGGATAGACAGAGATTGAAGGAGGAGGAATGTAGGTTTATACTGTAATATAGAGAGTAATTCGATTATAAAACTTTTCTCATCCAGCGTTACAACACTTTTATATACTTATTTTCTAAACCTTACAAACTTTATATTTGTTAAACAGTAATGCGCGAGACGGAGAGGGACAAACAGTATATCGGTTTACAGTGAAGTATACGTCCTAACCTATTCCCACCTTGTTTGTTCTGGATCTTCTCATTGTCTATCATCATCTAACATAACCACGTAACAAGACGTAACACAGGAAATCATACATATGGTACATTAATAAAAAAAATAAATAAATAAAGGTATATATAATGAAACATAAACAAGTAGACAGAGGGTCATCGATACATAGAAAACCAGGAGCTGTATGTACTGAGACCATAGATTAGTATAGGCAAACAACAAAGAAGTGAATTTATAGTGTAAATAGCCTAATATTTTCAAATATTATTATAGTCTAAAAGTATATAACTTAATTATGTATCGAGTATTGAGAAATAAACGTTATTCATTATTCACTAATCTCAGATCACTGCAATTGTATTGAATCAATTCACAATTGCTAATGCCATTCAACTTTCATTTGTCTCTGATACATAAACGAATTGCAAAAATGGAGAAGGACGAAAGTAATAAAAAGACTCAGGCAGCAAATTTTAAGAAAGAAGAGAAAGATATATGACCGACATTGTTTTGGAACACAAATTAGTGTTGAAAATAAAATGACTGATAGCTCTGCTAAGCGTAAGGAAGGGACATGGAAATAAATTGCAAATGAGTACAATTCTAGGAAGATCATCCAGTGTGAATGAAAATCCCTGAAATGATATTATGAGAACATAAAGAAAAGAATGAAGCAAGCAAATGCCATTGACAAGGTACGATTGTACAAAACTGGAGGCCTATGTATGTACCGCCTTTCTTAGACAATAGTAGCCAAATAACGATTGTTGCTCTTCTATTCAATCGCCAATGAGTTTGATGATGAAGTTGGATTCCATTCAGAAGTAATCACCACAGTGAAGGACATTGAAATAGTAAATCCAGATCCAACATGTCCTTCAGCAATTTTAATAACAGGTAAGGAATTTGAAAAAGAGAAAGTGTAAAGGTGGCGTCTGCAGTTCCCATACAGAACTTTCAACTCCATTGCCTGAAAAGAACAAAGATGGCATAAGAGAGGGTTTTTATGAGAGGAGGCTTGAGTGTTTGGAAGAAGAGTACACAGTGAAAATGAAGATCTTGAAATTGGAACTAGAAATGAAAGAATCTCAGAAAAATTAAGCGTTGTTAATAACTTATACAACCATAAATATATTACAAAAAAGTAATGAAACATCCAAGGAATAATATGGATAAAGAAACTGTTAAGCAGATCTACTACGGTACATTTTAATTTGCAAACAACGATTACATTTCAAAATGTTGGTATTCGGACGATCCAGTGTTAATTATGATAGGCACAGAAGTGTTTCTCAAAATCTAAAAACGCTTAGCAATTTAAGATATCTATGTATAAATCTTTAGAGAGAAACTGTACTTTTACTCAAAGTGTTTAATAACTTTTAAAGCTAGAGAATGTCATTTAAGGTTTCCACCTCCCAAAAAATTCTGATTTCTCAGAATTGCGCAATTTTCATTACACGCTGTTATTTATTTTCGTAACTATTCAAAAAATTGCATACGTGAGCTTTTTTCCCTTAATTGCATTCAGTTTATCATACCTTCCATAATACTTATACATTGCCTACACGAGCTCAGGAGAAACATGGCAAGGTTACTTAATACTCCAAAAGTATCCCTTAAATTAATGAGGAATTCCTGCGAACAGGAGTATTTCGGAAATGGTTAATGTCACAAAAATATTTATTTAAAATAAATTGTATTTATCTAATAAGATATTCATTTCTTCAGCAGTAAGTTATACAGATTCCCTGGAAATAAAGAAAACTTTATAGAACTTTTGATACGCACTTTATTTATTATACAAATATAGCTATTTTTCAGAAAATCAAATATAAGGAATCGCAGTCACTGGCACCTTTAAAGAGCGTCCAACTCCAGAATGAAATTTAGCATTTATCTGGCTTTTCTTATGATGTTACGCTGTTCACAGAGATTTACGCGTTGAAAGACTAAAAACACGTAAACATGTATATGCACAAGCGCGCGCGCACACGCACACACACATATGTACGAAGCTCTTTGCTTTCTTTTACAGACATCAGAACATGCATTACGCTGCGTGTCCCTAGCGTTTCCAGCTCCTGAATCGTTCCAGCTAGTGGAATGCCTCTACCATCTTCATGCAATTAAGGGAAAAAAGCTCACGTATGCAATTTTTTGAATAGTTACGAAAATAAATAACAGCGTGTAATGAAAATTGCGCAATTCTGAGAAATCAGAATTTTTTGGGAGGTGGAAACCTTAAATGACATTCTCTAGCTTTAAAAGTTATTAAACACTTTGAGTAAAAGTACAGTTTCTCTCTAAAGATTAATACATAGATATCTTAAATTGCTAAGCGTTTTTAGATTTTGAGAAACACTTCTGTGCCTATCATAATTAACACTGGATCGTCCGAATACCAACATTTTGAAATGTAATCGTTGTTTGCAAATTAAAATGTACCGTAGTAGATCTGCTTAACAGTTTCTTTATCCATATTATTCCTTGGCTGTTTCATTACTTTTTTGTAATATATTTATGGTTGTATAAGTTATTAACAACGCTTAATTTTTCTGAGATTCTTTCATTTCTAGTTCCAATTTCAAGATCTTCATTTTCACTGTGTACTCTTCTTCCAAACACACAAGCCTCCTCTCATAAAAACCCTCTCTTATGCCATCTTTGTTCCTTTCAGGTAATGGAGTTGAAAGTTCTGTATGGGAACTGCAGACGCCACCTTTACACTTTCTCTTTTTCAAATTCCTTACCTGTTATTAAAATTGCTGAAGGACATGTTGGATCTGGATTTACTATTTCAATGTCCTTCACTGTGGTGATTACTTCTGAATGGAATCCAACTTCATCATCAAACTCATTGGCGATTGAATAGAAGAGCAACAATTGTTATTTGGCTACTATTGTCTAAGAAAGGCGGTACATACATAGGCCTCCAGTTTTGTACAATCGTACCTTGTCAATGGCATTTGCTTGCTTCATTCTTTTCTTTATGTTCTCATAATATCATTTCAGGGATTTTCATTCACACTGGATGATCTTCCTAGAATTGTACTCATTTGCAATTTATTTCCATGTCCCTTCCTTACGCTTAGCAGAGCTATCAGTCATTTTATTTTCAACACTAATTTGTGTTCCAAAACAATGTCGGTCATATATCTTTCTCTTCTTTCTTAAAATTTGCTGCCTGAGTCTTTTTATTACTTTCGTCCTTCTCCATTTTTGCAATTCGTTTATGTATCAGAGACAAATGAAAGTTGAATGGCATTAGCAATTGTGAATTGATTCAATACAATTGCAGTGATCTGAGATTAGTGAATAATGAATAACGTTTATTTCTCAATACTCGATACATAATTAAGTTATATACTTTTAGACTATAATAATATTTGAAAATATTAGGCTATTTACACTATAAATTCACTTCTTTGTTGTTTGCCTATACTAATCTATGGTCTCAGTACATACAGCTCCTGGTTTTCTATGTATCGATGACCCTCTGTCTACTTGTTTATGTTTCATTATATATACCTTTATTTATTTATTTTTTTTATTAATGTACCATATGTATGATTTCCTGTGTTACGTCTTGTTACGTGGTTATGTTAGATGATGATAGACAATGAGAAGATCCAGAACAAACAAGGTGGGAATAGGTTAGGACGTATACTTCACTGTAAACCGATATACTGTTTGTCCCTCTCCGTCTCGCGCATTACTGTTTAACAAATATAAAGTTTGTAAGGTTTAGAAAATAAGTATATAAAAGTGTTGTAACGCTGGATGAGAAAAGTTTTATAATCGAATTACTCTCTATATTACAGTATAAACCTACATTCCTCCTCCTTCAATCTCTGTCTATCCTTGTATCTCTCCCGTTTTCCATATTTCTCCCATATAAACGTATACTCTAATCCTCAAACCATGTCTAGACTAGCACCTCTCCTCGTATGTCCTACCGCTCTCATATAAATGCATTTTCCTCCTTGAAGACTCTCTCAACCTAGCACCTACCTTCGTTTTCCCTATCTTTTCCCATATAGACGTATACTCTCTCATTCAGACCTTTCCGACTAGCCTAGCACTTCTCCTCATATTCCCCTACCTCTCTCATATAAGATGCATTCCCTCATTCAACACCGTCTAGCCTAGCATCGACCCTCGTATTCCCTATCTCTCGCATATAAACGCCTACTCCATCATTCAAAACTCCTATCCTAATACCTCTCCTCGGTTCGCTATATCGCTCATATTCTACCCTTCAAGTCCTGTTTAGTATAGCATCTTTCCTTGTATTCCCTATCTCTCTCGTATAAAGCATATCCCTCCCTCCTTTAGCATCTGACTAGCCTAGCATCAGCCCTGGTATTCCCTATCTCTCCCCTATAAATGCTTCTGTCTAGAGACCTAATGTTTCAGGAGAGCATCCTTTCCCCCTATATAAGTGATATATTATAGAGTATAGAGAAAAAATAAGTAAGTGATTGAAAGATCGGGATTCGAAGTAAGGACAACTGATTGAAAATTATATACAGTATTAATTGCCAATCATAGGAGCTATCAATCATGCTTTGGTCAACTCCTCTACCTCTCTTAGTTTCTGAGATAATGACGATTTAAAAATTAGGATCGAACCCTGAACGTCAGGTATCTAATTACACATCCACAAGATACTACCTAATAACATAAACGCAATATAGTTTATTTGGCGTCTTTATCTTAATTAGTTTAGGAGTTATTAAATTTATAATTAAATTACATTTTATCGGTATTCGAACCCTGGACACCAGAAACAAAATTATTTACATTAGTTTGATATGTTTAAATGTGCTGTATGCATTTACAGCATCAATCTAAGTGATATATTCTAGAGTATAGAGAAAAAATAAGTAAGTGATTGAAAGATCGGGATTCGAAATAGGGACAACTGATTGAAAATTATATACAGTATTAAT
Organism: Deroplatys truncata; assembly: GCA_030765065.1. Taxonomy (NCBI): domain Eukaryota; kingdom Metazoa; phylum Arthropoda; class Insecta; order Mantodea; family Mantidae; genus Deroplatys; species Deroplatys truncata. Next base: position 657,675,674 of record CM060990.1, read on the forward strand.
TGCCCATCATAGGAGCTATCAATCATGCTTTGGTCAACTCCTCTACCTCTCTTAGTTTCTGAGATAATGACGATTTAAAAATTAGGATCGAACCCTGAACGTCAGGTATCTAATTACACATCCACAAGATACTACCTAATAACATAAACGCAATAAAGTTTATTTGGCGTCTTTATCTTAATTAGTTTAGGAGTTATTAAATTTATAATTAAATTACATTTTATCGGTATTCGAACCCTGGACACCAGAAACAAAATTGTTTACAATATTAGTTTGATATGTTTAAAGGTGCTGTATGCATTTACAGCATCAATCTAAGTGATATATTCTAGAGTATAGAGAAAAAATAAGTAAGTGATTGAAAGATCGGGATTCGAAATAGGGACAACTGATTGAAAATTATATACAGTATTAATTGCCTATCATAGGAGCTATCCATCATGCTTTGGTCAACTCATCTACCTCTCTTAGTTTCTGAGATAATGACGATTTAAAAAATTAAGGATTGAACCCAGAACACCCGGTACCTAAGTATACATCAACAAGATACTATCTAATAACATAAACGCAATAAAGTTTATTTGGCGTCTTTATCTTAATTAGTTTAGGAGTTTTTAAATTTATAATTAAATTACATTTTATCGGCATTCGAACCCTGGACACCAGAAACAAAATTATTTACAATATTAGTTTGATATGTTTAAAGGTGCTGTATGCAGTTACGGCATCAATCTAAGTGATATATTCTAGAGTATAGAGAAAAATAAGTAAGTGATTGGAAGATCGGGATTCGAAATAAGGACAACTGATTGAAAATTATATACAGTATTAATTACCCATCATAGGAGCTATCAATCATGCTTTGGTCAACTCATCTCCTCTCTTAGTTTCTGAGATAATGACGATTTAAAAAATTAAGGATTGAACCCAGAACACCAGGTACCCAAGTATACATCCACAAGATACTACCTAATAACATAAACGCAATAAAGTTTATTTGGCGTCTTTATCTTAATTAGTTTAGCAGTTATTAAATTTATAATTAAATTACATTTTATCGGTATTCGAACCCTGGACACCAGTAAGAAAATTATTTACAATATTAGTTTGATATGTTTAAATGTGCTGTATGCAGTTACAGCATCAATCTAAGTGATACATTCTAGAGTATAGAGAAAAAATAAGTAAGTGATCGGAAGATCGGGATTCGAAATAGGGACAACTGATTGAAAATTATATACAGTATTAATTACCCATCATAGGAGCTATCAATCATGCTTTGGTCCACTCCTCTACCTCTCTTAGTTTCTGAGATAATGACGATTTAAAAACTTAAGGATTGAACCCAGAACACCAGGTACCCAAATATACATCCACAAGATACTATCTAATAACATAAACGCAATAAAGTTAATTTGGCGGCTTTATCTTAATTAGTTTAGGAGTTATTAAATTTATAATTAAATTACATTTTATCGGTATTCGAACCCTGGACACCATGTACCCAAATATACATTCACAAGAAACTACCTAATGACATTAATGTAATAAACTTTATTTGACTTCTTTATCGTAATTAGTCTCTGAGTTATTAGAAGCTGAATTTGTAAGCAGTGTTGTAGCTACTTCGACCCCAGCCATCCCGGTCAACTTGGAACTCATTGGAGAAGCTGCTGCTTTTTATATCATTTCCTCGCTAAACCTGAAGTGTTGAGAGTTGTGCAGAGCACTTAGGAAAACAATTACTGACATTGTACGCTAATGGGGTGAAAGCGTCTAACGTGGTGAGCTAATGTAGGTTGCCGTTACCACCAGGCAGAAGTAGGATGTTGATCGCTAATGTATGTAAACAGATCCGGAATGTAACCTTAAAAGTCTATTAATGTGGTGAAAGCGTCTAACATGGCCAGCTAATGGACAATCGCTTTCCCCAGATAGAAGAAGGCTGCAGTGTTTCATTACATTACAGACTGTTCCCGTGAGCAGACTACTTATACTCACGCTCGAGTCAACAATTCATTATTCAAAAAACTTAATTGCTCGAGGAGCCTTAGATATGCAGGCCTTAGTAGTCATAAAAAAATGTTTGACGAACATTACCTAATTAATTTGCTGAGGGGCGGCAGGCCTCGAGAAAACAATTCCCTCAAGTCAGGACGCCACAGTAGAACGCATGGGGGAGGGGGTTGAACCTGTTAGCACAAACACTGTCGGCATTAGGTAAGCACACAAAGCGAGAGGGGGCGGGGCCTAACGACACGAGACCTGGCGGCATGTAAGCCCTCAAAGGGAGGGGGCGGGGCTTGTCGGCGTAGAACAAAGAACCTTATCGCTTGTCGGCATCTCTCTCTGTGCTCAATTCGCCATTATATTTCTACTGACGGGCTATGTTCTGTACAAGGGTACGGTGACAGATACAGCTTCTCTGCTAAGGAAACAAGGGGTGAATTTGCAACTTTTTTCATAAGCAAACAAGGGGCCGTATATTGGCAGAATAAATCAGGTAATGTTCGTCCATGTATAACATCATCTTACGTCATTGAAAATCAGGGATTTAAAGCGTTAACAAATACTATATTGCACTCTAACGGATTCTCGGTATCACGCACCTAAAGGGTGGACGCAATTCGCCGATCGATGAACACAATTATTCCAATTAAGTATTTTTGATTGATACGATGTAAAAGAGTTGATATCGATTAAGTATCCCACTCACCAACCCCCGCGCACACACGCTCGCCCACGCAAATATTTTTTTCTAAAACTTAACTAAGCGATTATTACGAGTGTACAATTATTACGACTAATAACACTTGTTTAATTCTGCTTTGAGGGTAATTTTTGGACTTATAAGAATATTACACCTCTTAGATGAATTAAAAATGCATGACTAAAAGGCAGGGTTAGCATAAATAGCTACCTCGAAAAATACGCGAGACGCTAACGTATTTTAAAAGTGATATTTTTTCGGAAGCATGATCATACCTCCGGCTTCGTTGCGGTTCTCTCACGGAAAGAAACAGATCATATCAGTAACTATCTGTTATACCTGCTCCGACCATAAAGACCAGGCAACTCCCACCCCCAGACTTGGAATGTGTCCAGACTTGGAATGGAGAGGAAGCTAATGTAAAGTTAACTAGAATCGAATGGCGGATGCCTGTAATTCGTCTTTCCAATGCTGAAAGTGTTCCCATTCTAAACATTGTCAAGTCTTATAGACCTCTACACCTCGCCTTTCGATCCATGGATCTTCATACCCACCCTGCTGTACTCCAGACAAGATTTTTCACGTGGAATGTAGCAACAACATCTAAGCTTGAGAAACCTCGCTTCATCATAGTGGGTGCGCAGACTGAAAGATTGGGTGATTATAGCAAGAACAGTTCCAAGTTTGATCACTGCAACATTACTAATTTGAGACTTTTCCTCAGCAGTGAATGCTATCCCTACCTTGATTTGAACTTGAACTTTAAAAATTCCATGTTTGCTTCACTGTATAACATGTACTGTAAATTTCAAAGTGCCTATTATGAAAGAGATAATTATCCCCTCTTGAAGAGAATGGATTTTCTTCACCATGCACCATTATTCGTAATAGACTGTTCTCACCAAACCGAGGAGGTTATAAATGGAGCTGTGAACATCAGAATCGAGATTAAAGCATCTGCAAATATCCCTGCCTAGGCGTCACTGTACTGTCTGATTATAAATGACAAAATATTTACCTACAAACCTCTTTCTCACGTGATTCAAACAATGATATAATTATGTGTGTGTTTGGAAATGGGTGTATGGCTTTTGTGAAGGATTGTACTAGGATAAGTTTATGAATAATAAATTGAATTCATATAATAAAACACTCTTTTATTGACTTTAGCATACATTTCAAGCATTTTCCTTCCCCCCTCCTACTCTCTGAAAAACTAGATGCTTCTGACTTGTAGAATTCATTTAAAATATTCAAGTGTGTTTCAATATAGGGGAATAAACGTTCTAGATTCCCTACACCATCAATGTCTACAAATATTACATTATCATTTAAACACGTATTTATGAAATGAATTGAGTTGTCAAGAAATACAATAATATTTTATGCATAAAATACATTGTCACAATATTCATTATACGCAAACCTTTTTTCTTTTTTAGGTAATCTTCAATCATTGGGATGCTTTGGATATTATGTCTCAGTCTGATTTTGTAATATAAACAAATGATTTATCACTTTCACACTTTATGTAGAGGGAGGGGATGTCATAGTATAGTCCAATGTTCAGGGTATGGAAGCGGGATATGCTGACGTCATCAAGCGCAAGTAATCGATTTTCCATGCTCCTCCAGCGAATACAGGGTATCTTCAATGATTAAGAAGACCATGGGGCCCTCGTTGAGGATCCTCCTCTTACATCCACGCTTTTGCTTTATCTCGGCGGTCTCGTTCTTCCTTTTCCTCCGCTCCCTCCTCATAGCCCTGTAGCATATATTCAAAACAATGTTAGAAATAGGTTTAGCAAATAATTTCATGCGCCTGAAAGAGAAAATACATATATTAGAAAACTTATCTTCCCATGTAACACAAAAGTATGATTAAAGGGTGCCATACTCAGTTAAGGGTTTGCGAGGTTCTGGCTGTATCTCTAGCGAGCATTCTGGAGTCGTCTGATTTATCCACTCCTCAACCCTCGTAGCTTTATGATTATCAGGAGCAGTAATGACGGAGAATGAAGCGACATTCTCAAAGATAGGCTGGGTATGACGCTCAGCGAATTGATATTCCACTATATCGACATCCCGTCTCTCAGAATCCAGCTCCTCTATTGGCACGGGTACCTTAGGCACGGTCAGTCGCAATCTGTAATAATAATTTAATGTTAGGTTAGACACAGGAGAATAGCATCAGAAGCAGTAAATGAATATGTAATTTACTATTTCTTCTACTTACTCGAGTTTTCTGTTCCTGCTCTAGTAGACCTCACAGTTGTCGTTTCATAGGAAGAAGGGTGTCATGCGTTCGTATTGGGCCGGGTTGGTGCAAAGTACAGAATGCATGTATCCGATGCACGTCTCTGTATCACATTCAGCCAGGTGTTTTGACACAAAGTCATCAACTTCATTGACATCGCTAATATCCTTCCTATCCTTCTCCATGCAATTTTCTCTGGAAGAATAAAATAATTTTAAGTTAGATTTCATTTAACATGCATGGAAGATATTAATGAATTAAAGAAAACATGTTACTTAGACACTCGCTCTTTGATAAACGGGACAGCTCTCTGTACACACTTCCAATGTAGTCATCTGATCATGGTACGATGGTTGAGTACACAATATTGAATGCATTAAACCTTTGCAGGTTTCGGTATGAAAGTATACTAGTGATAATAATCTTCTCCGCACTCGCTCCAGTAATCATTTACATCATCTGCACGATTATCACCAACCATTTCAATTATCACTGAATGAACACTGTAAAACAATAATTTACCGCTCTCCCGGCGGTTGCTCCTTATATACTGCAGAAACTTGTTCAGTGACGTCACACAGCGGGTGTGGAAGGGGTGGAATGCGTGTTGAGACCTGTTATTCATCTCGTCAGACAGAAGCCAGCTGACGGTTTTCAAATACAAAGGAAAGTCGTTGGTGAGCAGGTTTTAACACGTTTTATCGAGACGGACAGAGTGGAGCCTATTTAGTTTGCAGGCCAAGACTTGTTAGTGACGTCAGCGGTCGAGGCGTTGGTGAGCACGCTTTATCGACGCCGACAGAGTGGAGCCGGGTTAGATTGCATTAGGAGAATTGTTAGTGCCGTCGCGCAGCAGTCGTGGAAGGGGTGAAATGTAGATCGAAACTTGTTATTACCAGACAGAAGCCGGCTGCCGGTGTTTCATTACTAGGGGGAGGGTTGCTGAACAGATTAAGACCAATGAGTGTGATAGTTATACACCTGCCAGCACACATATACGATGACAACCAGGTGTACGAGTTAATTCATATACACTTAATTATATTAATCAATAAAATACAGTAATGGTGAGGTACTTCAATCAACGGCATGCGTCCAGCCCTTTAGATGCGTGATACCGAGAATCCGAGATGTTAGAGTGCAATATAGCATTTGTTAGCGATTTAAATCCCTGATTTTCAAGACGTTAGAAGATGTTATGCGTGGACGAACATTACCTGATTGATTGACACACATATTTAGAACTTTAGTACCGAGGGGGACTTCACCCTCAGTGTCGGGAAAATACCGCCAAAGGGTTTCAAAACATTTGTAAACTTTAATTGGCGGTGTCTTTGTGGCCTAAACCTCTTCCTTCGATAATCACATTTGACAGCTACATGTCACATCCATTAGAGAACAAGAGAATAATAGTCCATAGTCTTGGTTCTTGGGCGGGCGGCGTTAGGAGTAGCACACAAAGGGCAGCGGGCGGGTGGCATAGAACAAAAGCTTATCTGACACCTATTATCAGCCGGCGGCATCTATTTATGTGCTACCCTAGACACCGACAGAGAGACATGACACCTCCATTAACGATGAGAGCAATACCCCATTGTCCTGATTCTCAGCCGGGCGTTGTCGGAGTAGGACACAAAGAAGGGGCGTGGCCGGCGGCATAGAACAAAGAGCCATTAATCTTATTGCCCTGTACGGGGATAATAGCCCATTGTCCATACGGGGAAAATAGCCCATTGTCCTGGTTCTCGGGTGGCCGGCGTTCGGAGTAGGACACAAAGAGGGGCGTGGCCTGCGGCATAGAACTAAGGGATATCTGATTAGAAAGTCAATAAGATTGTATCCCTATCAATCGGCGGCATCTTCCTTTTTGCGCCCAAACCACTATTTTCCTCCTACTAACATTTAAAGTAATAGGCTTCCTGAACACTGAATACAGAGGACAAAATGCCAAAAGTATTTTCCACAACATAACGTTCTCTTGAAAGTCTATAATTGAACACTCTGTCTTGAATTCCTCTGTCATGGGAGCCACCACAGGGTTTCAAAATATTGTTTATTAGTGGAAAGGCCTCATCTGCAACTAAAACACATGAAACCACTTTTTCTCTTCCAGGTAGAGGACTTTTGGGAGGGAAATTCAGTGTGTTGTTTTCAAGGTGGGGGCACAAATCTGTATGTCTGAAATCTCCACTATCTGATGTGCAGCCTTGGCAACCCACATCAACGTACACAAAGTTATAAAATGCATCCACCACAGCAAGCAACACAAAACTATAAGCTTACTTGTAGTTAAAGAACAGGCTGTCACTGTTTGATGGTGCATCTATCACTACATGCTTGCCATGCATTGCCCCTATGCATTTCAAGAGGAAGCCTTTTTCTTTATCTTTCCAAAAATCCTGTGTTAGGGATATCTGAAATCTAAGTTTTTAGATAAAAATTAAATAATGTAGGTTTAAACAGATGTACTTCTCTTTTTATTGAAATAAACTGTTAAATTTTCCAAACAAATTGAAGTTAAAGATGCATTTTTAAGCTAAAATTTTGCACATTTTGGTTTTAATATTGAATCAATATTTATTATTCAGTATGACATCCCACCTATTGTCACGTGCTAAGTTGTGACACTGGGGAGAATAGCTAAATGAGGGATTGCAGAGGTAGAGACATTTATTAAAATGCTTGGCTAGAGCGATCTGACTATATTTGGAAGTTTGTCTTGGGTTATGCAGTAGTTGGATTTACAGAAAGGGGGGAAGCACAGTACACATTATCATTAACAGTTCTCTTACCTTAGGAGATGCCTCGTCGTGAATAAGGAGAACCAATACTCAACAGGATTTTTTCAAGCCGCTAGTGGTGACAAATGAAACCATCCGATGAGCGGCCGTCCATCGGCACGGCGACGTGTACCATAGCGGTCCCAGCCAAGTTACAACAACACAAAGTCCCCGCGAGCAGAGCTTGAGTGCTTGCTTATATAGGATCGAATACCCTAGAGGGTTCATACTAATATCGTGGCAGCTATTACCAAATATGGTGTGCCAACGCCCTGGAAAATGCGTTGGCTTAGGACTTTACAAGGATCATGTGATCCACAGGCTGCAACTAAGACCCGTGCAGAAAGACACGTACTCCTAAGGAAATTATGGCATAGTGAAATCCCTTTGAAATGTCAAGGGAAGTGGCAAACCACTGTTTCCTGTCATACAAACAACTTACTAAGACTTGAGCAAAATTAAGAAATATAAAATATGCTTCCATATGACTTTAGAAGCTTATGACAGGCTAATAAAATAATGTTAATTAATATAAAATAATAATCACAATACGAATCTCCTCAGTCACATTCATAACCTTTCCCACAACGCTAAAAACGGCGACACCTGGCGCCGATTACAACAAGTAAAAGGGAGCAAAGTGGGAACCGATGCTCTTGTGTGTAAAATAAAATTAATGGGGGACCCAACATCGCAATATACAACCATAGACAAAGAAAATACACCAACAGAGTTAGAAACTCAAGAGTAAAAGCAGAGCACATAGGCAACCACGTATATTTGCGAGGTGCAGATTCCTAAAAACAATTACAACAGTTAAGTACGCCCTGATTATTAATAAAGAATCATAACTAAAGATGTAGCACCTGAAAATAAACAAGGAAAAGGAACCTACAGGACTAGAAAGGGAAAATCTACAAAGGAAAGAGGAAAGAAAGGTTCACTCGTAGCTTACAGAAGTTAAGCTGTTCAGTTCCATCATCACAGACTCTGAGGCAGTATTTTTAACACTTAAATAATTTCAGTCTAATTATATAATATATAAATTCAATAACAGCCCGCCTTAAAGCAATATGTACATGTAACCCTATATAAAAAGTGTATATTACAGTCATTATATATGTTTATATTATTATATACTATTGTATACATGTTCAATAATGTTATATGAATATATTACGTAATTTAATAATGTAGGAGCGTTGAGAAAAATAGGTTAAAAGTTGCTAACAATGAGGTAACAATGAGGTAACCTTGAGGCAATAACGAGTAAGAATGTTTAATAATGCTACTAGTCATTATTGGAGCAACAATAATGTAATTTTTGTGACAGTTTATGAAATAGCCAATCAGAAACCGAAAAGGAGAAAATGTTACAAATTTAGAGTTCAGTTGGTTGCAGACAGCGTTACTAACCAGACGCAAAAAGTGTCCTCAAGAAATATAATACGTATTCGTGTGAGACGAAAATAGTTTACGTGTTAAAAAGTGCAAGTATTTAATAATAAAAAAATCTCACAGCTCTCTATCAGTGAAGTGTTATTTAAATCGCGTCAAGCATTAATAAAAGGAGTGAAGTAAAATTATAATCTGTGTAAGCCTACATTCTTAGTCGCACCATAACCCTGCTAAGAGAAACGTGTCTCTAACAATAACACTGACGCAGCCCAGGCAAACATAAATATAATATTTAAAGAAACAGTCAAATTAAAAAGTTAATATTTTTTTAAACTTGGGGCAAAGGCCACCTGAAAGTACACTTGGGGCGAAGGCTACCGGAAACTGTTTACTATACGTGCGGTTGCAACTACTACAAGTTCGGCTCCCCAACAGTTGAAATATAATACAACTCCTTGAATACAAACTGCTTCAAATTGACGCCCAAAGCGTGGTGCTAATAAAACCTTCTTCAACTCCAAGAAACACCATTACAGAAATGTTTGTCTTTCAGGACACACATAAGTATATGTCGACGAATAAGGTAAACACACAAGTTTATAGATTCCGTACACAGCCAATGAAAAATCTTTGGTACACAGCCAGCTATCTAGGCGAGATAAGCGCGTCTATGACATGCGTCATCTCGCTATGCCCAGTCATCACCAGAAGTCCGGCGAGGGAGAAAAAAACATGAAGGCTGCAAACATGGTACAATAGTTGCAAATAAGCACCCAACATTCGAAGTACAATTTTACTCTGGGAAAATATAGGTGCAATGTCCATCGCAGGGAAATCATAAATGTCGAGGGTGGTGCATAGCGACGAAATGCTGCCGAGATCTTCGAGTGTCCCGTCGTACAGGTGGAGTCCGTGGAGTTAAAAAAAACACAAAACGAGGAATTAGGAAAATATTAGAACATGCAGAAAGGGCGGGCAAATAAGAATGCAAGGGGAAGGAAAGTAGAGACAAAATTATCAAAAGTAACGCGGGGAAAGGAAAACAAAGGACCAGAAAACTTAGGATAGGTCAGAAAAATATCCGTTAAGGCAATAATCAAGCTGGAAAGGAAAGGTAAAACAATTAAAGGTGCTATAAGTAAATCGTAAAGAAAAGTAACATGTAGGTATATACTCTAACAACAACACAATGCATGCAATCTTGCAACAGATGAGAAATGTAGAGTGAAACATCAGAGTCACTAAAACGTTAGTTAAATGCAATTTTAAAAAGCTCTAGTAAACATTAATGGAAGGTATAAAAAGATTGGCGGATGTGTGCTACACTAGCGTAAGGATATTACACAGATGTTCCACTAAAATAAAAAAATGACATAAGGGATAATTAATACCAGTAAGATAACAAATATACAGAAAGATGAAAGTAAGTAATAATACAATTAAAGAGTGATGCTCCCTCATTAACAATAGAAGGAGAATCATAGAATGATAAATGAAAGTGGCAAAATATAGAATATACTACATATGATTCAAACAATGTAAATAAATAATATTTCTTACGTTAATAGTAAGCAGTGTACCAAGCAAAGATTGTGTGATGATTGTAAAACAATCTTATAGGATGCCCAGGCAACAATTGCAAAACCACTGGTACATTAGGGGTAAAAATTTAACATAAAACACAACGTAAGTGTTAGGTACTATGAATGAAAGCTATTAAATAAAAGATAAATCCAGAGGCATCGACCCACGGCAATGATAGCATTTGCAATGCCCTGGGGTAGCTATATTGTCGAAAGTGTCGTCCCTCCGAATTAATCAATAAAATTAATAAGATCACCACATTGCATACTATGCAGTGTAAAATTTGGAAAAATTCGAGGACTTACAGAAATAAATATTCTTATGCGTAAGATTACAAATTCTGTCACAACAATACTGTAATAAGTACTATAACAGCAAGGATGAAAAGTACAGGGCTCCTGTAATATAAGATGCATTGTTGCATCACACGTAAACATATTTGTTAGAAATCAATTACAGAAATCTAGGAGCGCTCGAAATAATACTCTAGAGAAATTCTGTTATAGGTATGTACCCAACAATGTGCAACAGCAACAATACGGTACAGAGTTTCCATAACGTGTCGTTTTAGACAAAACATAAAAATGTTCTCCAGCAGCTACTGCAGTAAAAAGTTTGTTAAAGGGTGTTTCTGGTACACTAGGGGTTGTCAGAGATAAAAAACATTATATAACACTAATGTTGCGGGGGGTCAGTGCAGGAACCAAACATATTAATCGTCATCGCACACAAATGCACACATGTAGACTAGTTATTCCACCTCAACTAGTTTTTCCGTCCCGGGACTCAAAAATAAGCAACGCACTCAACAATAACACCACGGGCGCGACCCGCATACAGTTTCTCTCCAGATTACTACTCGACGGAATCTCGCGATTAACCTGTCGAATTAAAATACTCCATATACCAGGTGAGTCAGCTGCGCCTATTTATTTTTTTGTTTATGCAACGCGCTAAGCGACATATTGGACTTACGCCTTTCTTGAATGCATTCTAATGGCTGATTTGCCTAACACTTTATACAGGAGGGATACATAACTCAGTGCATAAGTGTTTTACGGGACAGAATGCAATGCCTATGCATGTCGATACAAAAAACATCCCACCCTGACACTGAGAGCTGCATTAGCAATTTTAGCCAATTTTACAAACTTTTATTCTTTAGCATACATTCATGCACCCCTTTTAAAACGCCCCTGAAGGATCTACCTATCACATGCATCGGTTGACAAAAACATTTGAAAACAAAATGGTAGATCTACGCAGTGCGACCAATTGGATTTAAGCCATTAGTCAATGTACAGCCTTGTCCAAAATGTTAAGTATAAGTAGATAATTTCTCTTATTTCACAAACTATAGGGTATTTCAGATCATACAGTAACTGTAATGACTGATGCAGTTTATTTGTTTTAATTAAAACCACCAAACCAAGCTCAAAACACTGTATAACGCTGCAAAAAGCGTGTAAATATTCGAGGTGGGGTCTTTCTGCGATTACTAATTCGTATAGGAACCTGAGCTCGCAAGGTAGCATTGGCCGAATGGTATTACTATGGTTGATTTAACACTGTGCCACTTTAATTCGGGTTCAAATCCTTCGGGTGAATTTCAAACCTTTATTACCTTTTCTTTTATCTCTTTGGGCCTACAATTTGATATTATGGTATAAATAACATTTTCATAACACTATAAGTGTGTACAAAATAGAGTAATCGTCATGTTTTCCACCGCAAAGAAGAAGAACGCAAAGCCCAAATCATATACGGACACACTCATACGTGAAGAATGCAGGCAGATTACACCGCGCATGTTACAGCATGCAAGAAGGTCTCTCCGGCAACGTACACAAATGTGCATTGATGAAGGGGGTCGTCATTTTGAACATTTACTTCCTTGATGAAATCCACGCTCTTTAACAATTTATTATTCTGTTTACCCGTGAACTTAGCACATTTACAACTCCCTTGTCAATAGAAGAAGTGAAACATAAGGTTTAAACATGAAACAAAAACTGTTATATTTAATATCGTCGATATGCAACCAAAAGAATGAAAGCGGACTACGTAACACAGTTTACAACGCCAGATACGGTACAGATTATTAGGGTAAACATGATACACAATTATCTGATTGTAATTCTTGTGTCTTTGGCTTACAGGAGAGCCAGCAACAAAAATAAATAAATTAGTACTAAAATACATAAAATAAACACAACGAGAAAAAAAGAACCAAAACAATTTCATCTTTGTATCAGATTCGAACCTCCAAAGCTAACTTTTGCTTCACCCACTCGACCAGAACCCACGCAGTCCCTCCCGCTCTCCTTGCAAGCATTATATCCATGCAACGCCGTCTTTTTATAAGGCTTTCGCAACTCTTTGGTTCTCATTCAGGCCTTTAATCATTAATGCTAGTTGCGTATAGTACCGAATAGAAGGGCAGAGCTACAATAACAGTTTGTTTGCCAAAAGGGTGAACGTTTTCATATTAGCTTATAAACTGCGGGTTGCATAGATACGAATAAATAGGGGCAGCTGACTCACCTGGTATATCACCACATATTATATAACCTATCCTCAGGTTATTTTCTCCATCGATTACTGTTTCCTGAGACCTCGCAGCTTACTCACGAAATGAAATAATCGTATAATGACCGTTAACAAGAGTGCTCTCAACACAGATTACCCTTTCATGGTGCCTCGGGGTATACTCACAAAAGAAAATAATCTCTGTAACATTCCCCTCTAAAGCCATGGAGGTAGCATCCCAGCATACCCTCCGAAATCAAAATAATAGCGATGTCAACTGTGGCAATCCCTATGTATTAACAAAATTAAATTGCTAAGTTAAATCCGTGGCAGAGGAAAAGATAAATTTCGTTTCACAATAATACCAAAGACACAGATAATGTAGCAGCCACTCTTATCTAAAGAGTGTAAACATAAAATGGTAGATACTATGATAAACATAATTGTTTCGAAAATGATACTGTATAATCATTGAAAGTTCACATATGTATAAAAAGAAAGAATGACATTACCTATATATATATATATATATATATATATATATATATATATATGAGAGGGAAACGGAAGGTCTTTCAGAGCGAAGTAAATCAAGGAGTATCGGATATCTTTATATGATTAATTTATTCCAATAGCTGATTGCAGCATATCGATAATGAATATATACCTAACATCATAACTCAAAAGAAAGGAGTAAGTTTTCTGCAACAGCGCAAAAAAAAAAACATTTGATGTGTTACACTCACAAGACTTTCTCTACTCTTGTACAAACTATTTATACAAACGCTTATTCTCCATCTACTTCATGTTAATCGAGATAAACATTTGCAGAGTCTATCTTATTGCTAATTTTCTTGTAGATGTAAGGGGAATATATATTTACAAGAGCAATATAGAAATACAGTAGCCTTTAAGCACATACGTATCTCTTAATAGCTGGTTGCTAGGTGCAGCACCATTCCCTTTCCCACAGAGTAATACTCTTTGCATATCCAATACAAAAAACTGAATAACGAATTCCCATTTGAGAAAATAAGTATTGAAAAATTTAAGGGAATAATAAGTAATATCTCGAAAATGGTTCACTCAACAAAAAAAAATGTATATGACATAAATTGTGTATTTTAACGCGATCTACATTTTTTGTGTAGTAAAATTTTGTCACTCACATGACTTTCTCTACTCTTGTACAAACTATTTTTACAAACGTTTATTCTCCATATGTTTCATGTTAATCGAGATATCGAGATGTCAATCTTATTGCTAAATTTCTTATAGATGCAAGAGGAATATGGTAGGTTTTAAGCGATAGTCAAATCTTTTAAGCGTTGGTTGCTATGTGGCGCATTCCATTCTCTTTGCATGTCCAGGACATATAAAAAATGAATAACGAATATGAGAAAAAGTATAAGTATTGGAAAATTTAAGGGAATGACAAGCAATATCTCGAAAATGGTTCACTCTACAAAAAAAATGTATACAACATAAATTGTGTATTTTAATGCGATCTACATTTTTTGTGCAGTAAAAGTTTGTCTATCTCTTATGGTTTACCAGTTATGCAAAAGTCGTTCACAATGAAGAACACTTTTGGAGACATTCCCAGAAAATTCGAGATATACATTTCATTTGTCATGAAAATATCTTAAGCATATGATATTTTAATCAAAATCGTTGTAGCCATTTTTGAGAAAATTAAAATTTTCGAAAAATGTTCCATGTAAAGGGTAGTCTGGGGTGGGGGGATTTTCTTGACTAATTTAGTGTGGTATCTCTGGAAGATACTGAACCTAAATACCAAGTTTGGTGTTTATCCAACTGTTCGTTTCTGAGTTATGCTGTTCACAGACAGACACACACGGACATGTTTCCAAAAATGCTTTTTTTTGGATTCAGGGGTCTCAAAACATGTATTTCCGGTGAAATCTCGGTATCGAATTTTTGGGTGGAATACAATACTTCCCCTACTTACTATACGTAGTAGAGAAAGTAATAAAAACTATAACTATTTCATAATTTAATAAATACCTATCGCATATATAAAAAGATTAAAATTGTGGTAAACTTTTGGGGGAGGGGTTTAGTGCCCAAGAGGCTGTTAAATGCAGTGGTAAAAAGTTCCACAGCTCATCACTGGGGTACATACTAAAAGAGAGAAGAAGCTATACCCTTCCCTCGGAGCAATGCAATTTGTTAGAGACGAAGGAAAAGACAATGGTATGGGTGTGTTATTTTAAGACATTTAATGGAGGTCATATATTAAATAAATTCGTCAATCAACAATCACCTAAAATAAATCAGACACCGTAATTTTGAGGTTAAGTTTGGACATTATAACTACATCAATGAAGAGATAATGTACATTATAAAGATACTTAGAATATTGAAATGCATAATATTGCAATAGGATAAATAACATGGACATATTTACCTGCAAATATTCCTTGATTAGAATTTTAATGATGGCTTCACAAACTTCTGGAATAATTCTGCAGATGGTTTGCTTGGATACTTTAACTAAATACATCAACGATGTGTACCAATCTCCAGCAGCCAGGAAACGCAGACATATTCCAAGCCTTAAAGGTGCTGGAATTGCTGTTCTCAAATGAGCATCCTTTTTATAAATAATGGGTTCTACCCTGCTCAAAATAAAGTCTCTTTCACTCATCCTCAAGAAATTCTTGAAGCCACATCTGTCCTCAGTTTTAAGTTCATTCAAAATGTTGTCAATCATGTAGCGATTAACCAGATAACGTCTCATCCAAATTCTTCTTCTTTTCTTCTTTTTCATTATTCACCAAGCAGAGATGCAAATAGCAATAGCTAAATCCTGATCACTGGAGTCCATTTTGCTTAGCTGAAAGATTTTGTTGTCTGGGGTAAGTCAACCAGTGTGAATGGAATGTTAAATGTTAACATTTACAACTTGTTGAAGACACTTGGTAATGTTAAACTGTTGACATGTTGAACAGTGTGGACTCACCTTAATTCTGCAAAGGTTTATCTCGATTTAAATAAAGTGGGGAGACAAACAGGCTTTCATAAGAATAATTCTACACACACTAATAAACGATAGAGGATATAGAAAGTTATGTGAATTTAACACGTTAAATCTCGTTAATCCACTTTTTAGTTAGGCCAAAGTGCACAGAATTTAAATCACTCGTTATCCTGGGACGAAATGCTCTCCAAAAACTGCGATAATCTGAAAACTGTATCCACAATGTCCAGTTAATCAACAAGATTATTAAATCTCAAATTAGGTTAGGTGAGTGACTACGTGTATACTAATTGATCTTCGAGTTAAGCAGCTATGAGTATGGTCGATACTTGGACTAGCGACATGATACGTTGGTATGCGAGAAATGGGTAATTGTCTTCGAATAACTAAAAAAGATAACAGGTGATAAACACGTAAAATAGGTACAAAGGTATAACTCGCGCAAAACTTCTGGAATCGTGACCTTGATTGCCACCCCAGTTGCCGAGACTAGGAATGGTTTATGTTTAGCTTAATCAACGAAAGCGATATAATATCTTTGCTTACTCACAGTGCGTAACACATACAGTCTGCATAGATAGTGTCTGCATCTGGTTGTAATTTTAAAGAGAGCAGTGTCTAAATAGTACTTACTTTATATTTGTTATATTTATAACCATGGCTCCTACGTTTTCAAAGTTAAGTGTTAAGGTGTTACACAGTCAAAGTAGGGAAATAATTGCAAATGTCATCGACTTCATGAAGCAAGAAGCAGAGATGAAGGAAGAAAATATATGTTCATCCGAGTTCCACAAAAGCCTTAAGAGAATGAAAGAAAGTGTAGTCAAAGCAACTGGTGTTTCACCGAGTTCCGTTTCCAGAATTCTCAAAGATAAGAGAAAAAAAAACATATGGATGAAAGAGTGCCATTTGACACACCTGGGAAGAAACATAAGGTCCCTAAACGTATTACAGAAATAGACGATTTCGAATGCGTCATTCGGCACACGATTCACAATTTCTATGTGGAAGAAAAAACTGTGCTAACAATAAGCAGATTGCTCATCAAGCTGAAAGACAGCAGAAACTCACAAGGTGGTGCTACAAATCTCAGAAAAATTATTAAAGATTTAGGGTTCAAGTGGAAGAAACCGAAATCAAATAGAAGAGTTCTAACAGAAAAGAAAAGAAAAAAATAAATAAAATAAAAAAATAATGAAATAAA
Organism: Deroplatys truncata; assembly: GCA_030765065.1. NCBI lineage: Eukaryota > Metazoa > Arthropoda > Insecta > Mantodea > Mantidae > Deroplatys > Deroplatys truncata. The sequence goes on from CM060990.1 coordinate 657,693,139, forward strand.
AAGTAAATGTTGTCATGATAGCTTAGTCGGTTAGAGCAACGGCACGGAAAGCCTAAGATCCGTGGTTCAAATCCCGGCTATGGTATTTAATTTTTCAGTCTGACTCTACCTTTCCAAATGACTATAATGTTATATGTACTTATATCAGCATCAATTTTCAAGGTGGTGTTACAAATTTCAGAAAAATACTATAGTGTATGAAGATGAGTCATACATACACAGCAGTCATACAGCATCTAAAAGTTGGAGTGACGATAGCGAATTAGGTTTGCAGGCACCTGTTGCCAAAGGGCAAATACTTATTATCGTTCGTGCTGTTGGAAAGATCGGCTTCGTTCCAAATGCCCTTCTTTTACAAGTCGCAACAAACAACAGGAGATTTTCATCAAGAAATGAATACAGAAAATTACATGAAGTGAATCAACGCCATGTTGATACCTAATATGCCTGCTGGGTCTGTTCTGATCATCGACAATGCTTCACAATGCGTCAACACTCAAATTGACAAACCACCTACCTTAAATTTCTTGAAAGAAGAAATGAAAGCTTGGTTACTTAGACATAATATAGCTTTAGATGAAAGCATGAGTAAAACAAAGCTATATAACTTAACAGCTTCAGAAGTCATACATACTTGACCAGATAGTAATACAATATCGCCATAATGTACTTATTCTGTCATCGTATCGCCTAGATCTAAACCCAATCGAATTAATCTGGGCTGATATCAAACAATGGGTGGCATGCAGAAATATTGCTTTTAAATTAAAATATGTGGAGCAGTTATAACGCCAGCAATTTGCTGAAATTGGAGCGCCAGAATGGGAAAATGTATATCGACATGTTGAATAAATTAAGAATAATTATTTCGAAAAATACGGAATTGCAGAAAATCAAATAGAAATAATTCTCATCCAGGATAATGGTGCAGAAAGTAGTGACAGCAGTGATGACGGTAATAATGTGAGTGATTCCGCTGAAGAGGAAGGGTTGTTAGGTGTGGAAGAATTGGAGGCAATGATTGACAGTGTTTTTTATATTAAGCGCTTTTTACAGCGTGGATTTTAATATACTGTATATAACTAAGTTTATCAGCGCAGCGCAGTGCATAACCAGTGTGCGGATATTTGACAATGACTGTCCAACGCATTCCTGCAGCATGCAGACGACCGGTCAGTTCCTGATCTGGTAAGCAACTCGCTTCATAGCGCTCATTAAGATTTTCACATGTCTAGAACTGTTGCGCCGATTATATTTATCGCCTGATTGTCCCAACAGCTGAATATGGAATATGAGTATCATGGCGTGTTTACGGCTCCGCAGGATTTAATGTTACATACTGTAATGAACCATGACTGTTCCCACGTGTTAAATCACCTTTCTCCGATAATACGCCAAGATTCTTATTTTCTCTACTACTTAGCTATCGTAAGTTGAGGAAGTATTGTATTCCACACAAAAATTCGATACCAAGATTTCAACGGAAATACACGTTTTGAATAACAACGAAACAACGAAAAGTCGTATAAATACCAAACTTGCAATTTAAGTTCAGCATCTCCCAAGGATACGACACCAAGACTTTTCAAGAGAATTCTTGCCTTCTGCATGCAAATCTTTTAGAAAAATTTTGATTTTCTGAAAAATGGTTCTAACGATTTTGATTAAAATACGGCATGTTTAAGATATTGCATAACAAATAGAATATATATCGTGATTTTTCTGGGAACAGCCTCTAAAGTGGTCTTCATTCTCAATGACTTTTATATAGCTGGTAAACTGTAGATCTCGTTAAAGCGCACAGTTTATGTCCAATGTATTTTTTGTGGCGTTGACCATTTCCGAGATATTCTTTGTTATGGATTTAAATTTTCAAATACTTATAATTCTTTTTTCGAAATGTAGGTTGTTATTCGCTTTCTCCGTGGTCATACAAATAGCATGCATTTTTAAGCCCATCTCATAGCGATACGCTTTCTACAGTTGCATTTAAAGAACCTGAGACACCTGACATTTCACTCTAAGCGGAGAGGTGGGAGAGCTGCGTTGCCACATTGTATTTGCGTCAGCTGTTTAGCAGCGTGCCGAAAAGCAAACAGATTGCTGGGACAGAATGGTAGTGAGCAGTAGTATACCACGCCAACATGGCAACGTGTTACCACTCAAATTTCAGCTTGTAAGAGAAGGGAAAGGAGGGTGGTTGCACCTCACTAGCTAAAGCAACAGCGGAGGGGACGTTGCCATGGATATATACCCCTCCAAGAAGTGTCAGAAGTCTCATGTTATTTAAATTCTACCGTAAAGTCTTATTATAGCTTTAGCTTACTTATTCTTCGTATAACTAGGTATAACGTAATTTGTAAATGAGTAATGTTTATCTCGATGAACAGGAAAAATATAGAAAGGAACATAAGCTTTTGCAATAATAGCTTATAGAAGACTGAGTAGAGAAAGCCATGCGATTACAGCATATCAGATTGTTTCTTGATAGTGTTTAACGCTCTTTATTAGTACTAACCATTTGAATTACCATACTAGCCACGTAATTCTGAGGACCTTTAACTCATTCTATAACCAAAGCAATTAAATCTAAAAAACTGTAAAACAGGCAACTGTTTCTCCATAAAACGCAGCCATTTGCTTTTTGTGTACAAAACGAAACGCTTTTTATTCATTATAGTGGTTCACACAGCTTTTATTTCTTTTTGGTTCTCAAAATATTCTTTTGGATATAACTTTACTGTAGTAAAATATTAATACGTGTATCTGCCAATAGTTTACAATAGTTTAAGCAACTAAATTTAGTGTATCAGATTAGTTTCACTTAAAAAATATCTGGTGTGATACATTCACATAACTTTCTCCTCCCACTATCGCTTATTTTTATATAGCTTCTACGAAATAGTCTTAGAAAACCTTATTTTTCTGCCTACTTCATGTTACTCGACATAAAGGGTTACACAAATAGTTTCATTACACATTTTGTTATAGGTGCAAGAGGGAAACGGGATAGTGAAATGTTTAAAAGCGAATCGCAAACTGCTGGCTTTGAAATGTCATACTCTATTTCCTGAGGTCGCGGGTTCAAACCCGGCGGAGGGCGATGGATTTTTTCGGGCGTAAAAATCCTTAGCATGACTTCCTTCGGAAGGGAAGTATAGCCGGTGGATCATGTCGTAGATTTACGGCACGTAAAAGAACCTCAGCCTGATAAAGAAGTTTCTGAGCAAAATTTACGGTCTTTCACCCCTAATACTGATTGGGACGCTAAGAACCTAAAGCAGTTAAAGGGTGTCCATAAATAAAATTCAATTTAATTTAACTTCTGAAATGTCAAATCCCTTCCACAACATTGCCTGAAACAGCTGTATGGTGACAACACTTAAAAAATGACAAAGAATGGAAATGACTGATACCACAAGAATTTATTGAAAATAATGTGTGTGTTTTAAAGAGATTACATGCCTGTGTACTAAGCTATGCCTGTTTCTTATGATTTACAAGTTTTTTTATCCCTTCCCAATAAAGAGAATTTTATTGATTATTACCAGAAGGTTCAAGAGATACAATTTTTATATAAATATCTTAAATATATGGCATTTTAATCAAAACTGTGAGCACTATTTTTGAGAAAATCAAATTAACGAAAACATTTTCATATATGGGATAGTTTGAGATTGAGGATTATTTTGAAAATCTTCGTCATGCATCTTTGGAAGGTAATAATAATAATAATAATAATAATAATAATAATAATAATAATAATACAACCATTGTGCTACAGCCCATGAAGTGACTTGACCTGCCAACCGATACGGGGAGATGATGTGGCCAGCATCACGCAGCCCCAGCCAGAATGTTGGCCTCCTTGACCTATCGCAGCTCCTTAATTTTCTCATATTGCTGAGTGGGCACCTGTCCTATATTCGGGACATAAAATCCGCGCCCCTATGGTGGGGATCGAACCCGGGGGACAGAGCTCTACGCTCTAGCCCACAACGCTACGGTAGAGGACATTTTTGGAAGGTACTGAACTTAATACTAAGTGTGGTATTTACTCGACTTTTCGTTTTTGAGTTATGTTGTTCACAGACACACACATACAAGTACCTCTTTCTGAAAATTATTTGTATTTATTCAGCGGCCTTAAAGCATATATTTTCGGTGAAATCTCGATATGGAATATTTGGGTGGAATGCAATACCCTAGCTACATGTCAGAGAAAGTAAAAATGCCTGCTTCTTTACAGTATTTTCACACCCTTAGACAGGAAGCGTAGTTGTTCGTTAAAATATATATGTGGTAGCAAAACCTTTGGAAGTAGCAAACATTTTGTTACTCAAGAGTCGCTGTGCGTCATGCTTGCCCATGACTGCACATACGCAGGAAGTCGGATTAGCTACGCTCATATTGCATTCCCTTTCTCGTGTACTTCTCACGGCTTGGATTGTGTGACTAAGCTTTCCACTTTGTACTACCTAAGACTGTTCTCTAAGCACAACTCCATAATTTATTCCAATAAGTAATTTTTCTGTCCCCATTTCTGTCCCCCTGTGAGAATGCCAAATTCTAGATTTCTTAGGTAAATAGTTATATTTTTTACCACATACTACTACCATTATATTTTAAAAAATCTTCAAAAGTTTAGGAGAATACATGAAATGGTTTTTGGGAGACAAATATTTTTGGGAGCTTTTTAACTCTGCTAAAAATATTTCTGATGTGTTACATTTTCATGATTATCTCTACCCTTTATCACTTATTACTGTGTATCCAAATTATTCTTACGAAAGTTTATTTTCCTATCTATTTCATTTTAATCGAGATAAAGCTTTTCAGAAATAGCTACATTACACATTTCGTTATAGTCACAAAGAGAATAGCGATAGTTAAATGTTTTAGAACTGGACGCTACTTGCTGGTCTTAAAATTCCAAAACGTTTCCATTAAACCGCGAGAAACAACGGACAAGAATTGCTAAGTATTGAACAAGTCGAACTTAATAACGGACATCTTGTAAATGGCTGATATCATAAAAAGTTATTTGAAATAAATTTTGTGCTTAAAGGAGATATACATTTTTTTGTGTGGTACGTCTTCGTCTATCGCTTATCGTTTACCAAGTATACAAGATTATACAAAATTGTTTCAAAATAAAGTGGATTCACAGTCTATTCCTAGAAAATTAAAGAGATACATTTTATTTTCAATGTAAATATCTTTAATATATGGTTTTTAAATAAAAATCGTTACAGCTATTTTTTAGAAAATAAAAAAGTTTGAAAAATGTTCCATCTAAAGAGAGGTTGGGGTGGGGGATTTTCCTTAAATCCTTCATTTCGCGTCTTTGGAATGTTACTTAACCAAGCTTGGTATTAACCCCTACTTTTCGTTTTTGAGTTGTGCTGTTCACGACACACACATACCCACACGGGTATTTTTCTAAAACTGCTTCTTTGGATTCGGGGGGGGCTCAAAACATGTGTTTCTGGTGAAATCTCGGTGTCGCACCTACTAGGTGCGTGGTAGAGAAAGTAAAACAGCTCCTTGTGGTGCAGTTTGCAAAATTTTGTAACAAAACTTTGTATTTAAATCGCAGAAATACCACTTTAAAAACTCAGGGAATGATTTTTAAATGGGATGAGTATTACTGTGAAAAATTGATCAATCATTTATTCACATCTTTTTAGTTTAGTAGTAAAATAATTCTGTTTATATATATATAAATTTTGCTTGCTTAAAAAGTACACCAATTAGTTTTTATTTACAATGATGTTAAGGGGCCGTGGCCGAGTGGTTAGGCCGCTCGCCTCTCACCCAGGCGGCCCGGGTTCAATCCCAGGGACCCGCATGTGGGATTTGTGGCGGACGAAGCGGCGTCTGGGCGGGCTTTCTCCGGCTTTTCCGGTTTCCCCCCTCCCGCTATTCATTCCACCAACTGCTCCATTAACACCTTTCTTTTCATCCATTTCGCCTTTATTTCGTTTCGTCTACTTCCTTCATCGGGCCGATCACCCATCCTGGATCTTCTGACTGCCCCATGAGTATCTGCTACTCGACGGGCCTCGACGTCCTGGGGGATGTAAGTCCTACATAAGATGAGGATAAACAGAGAATGAATGATGTTAGGGATCTCCTGTGTAAGGGTATAACAGATTTGTTGAAATTCCTATCTCAAGGAGCATTTTGAACATCTTGGAATGACTACAAAAGATAACAGGTGACAAACTCGTAAAGTAGATATAAAGGTTTTTATCGCCTGATAGTTGAATGTGGAACATGATTATCATGACGTGTTTACAGCTCCGCAGGATTTATTGTTACGTACTGTAATGAATCATAGTTATTCCCACGTGTTAAATCACTTTACTCCGATAATACGGCATGACTGCATCATTTTCTTCAGTATCCAATATTTTTACTTTCTCTACTACTTAGCTATGGTAAGTACAGGAAGTATTGCATACCATACAAAAATTCGATACCGATATTTCACTTAAAATACACGTTTCCAAGCTTCCTGAATAAAAATTCAATAACGAAAAGTCGTTTAGTACCAAAATTGCAATTTAATTTTAGCATCTTCCAAGGATACGACACGAAGACTTTTCAGGAAAATTCTTTCAGCCCAATTTGCCCTTTGCATAAAAATTTTTTCGAAAATTTTAATTTTCTGAAAAATGGCTCTAACGATTTTTATTAAAACACGGCATGTTTAAGAATTTGCATAACTAATAAAATGTATATTTTGATTTTGATTGGAATAGCCTTTAAAGTGGTCTTCATTCTGAATTACTTTTGTATAACCTGTAAACCGTAGATCTAGTTAAAGCACATAATTTATGTCAACATTTTTTTGCGTTAATCATTTCCGAGATATTCTTTCTTATTGGTTTATGTTTTCAAACACTTGTAATACTTTTTCAAACTGTAGGTCGCTATTTGATTTTTCCGTGGTCATACATATAGCATGGATTTTCAAGGCCATCACATAGCGACACGCTTTCTACAGTGCCATTTAAACAACCTGAGACACCTGACGTTTCACTCTAAGCGGAGAAGTGGGAGAGCTGCGTTGTCACATTGTATTAGCGTCAGCTGTTAAGCAGCGTATCGAATAGCAAACAGGTTGCTGGGACATAACGCTTGTGAGCAGTGGCATACCACGCCAACATGACAACGTGTTACTCCTCGAAGTTAAGCTTACAGGCGAAAGGAAAGGAGGATGGCTGCACTAGCTTACTAGCTAAAGCAACTGTGGAGAGGACGTTGTCATGGAAAATGTACCCCTCCAAGAAGTGTCAGAAGTCTCATGTTATTTAAATTCTACCATAATATCTTATTATAGCTTTACGCTACTATTCCTTCTTATATCTAGCTATAACGGAATGCGTAAATAAGTAATGTTTATCTCGATGAACGGAAAAAGATACGAGGGCTTTACCAGAAGTACCCGACCTATCAAAAAAAAAAAAAAAAAAAAAAAAAACATGGGAAAAAAATCTTTATTTCTCTATGTAGTCTCTTTTCAACTCGATACGCTTTTTCCAGCGATGTTCAATAACTTCCATAACTTGTTTATAGGGAGAACCGTCGAGTTCTGCAAAATAACCATCAACTGCACACTCCAGCTCTTCACTGTTGGCAAATCTTTTGGCACCAAGCTATTTCTTCAACTTTGGAAATAGAAAATAATCAGAAGGGAGCTAAATCTGGCGAATAGGGTGCATGAGGAAGCAATTCGAACTTTAACTCATTGATTTTGGCCATGGCGATAATGGATGTGTGAACTGCTGCATTGTCTTGATGAAAGAAAGGTTTCTTTTCCAATAAATGCGGCCATTTTTACTTTATTTCATTATTCAAATGCTGCAATAAGTTTGGATAATACTCGCCAATGATTAATTTTCCGATTTGAAGATAATCAATGAAAAGTATTCCACACACAATGCAAAAAACTGAAGCCATAACCTTGCCTGCAAACGGAACTGTCTCACCTTCTTTGGAGGCGATTTTCCCTTTTCAATCCACTGTTTTGACTACTCCTTCGTTTCAGGTGTGAAGTGATGGACCCATGTTTCATTCATGGTTTTGAATCGACACAAATCTCGGCTTTATTGCAGCAAAACAACGCCAAACACTCGACTGAAACGTCTTCACGATGCTGCTTTTGTTCCATTGTGAGTAAAAGCGGCACCCATCTTGCGCATAGCTTTCTCATGTCTAAATTTTCAGTCAGTATGCGATGTACAGCACCTTTTGAAATGCCTACGATGTCTGCTAGCTCGCGCACTTTCAGTCGACGGTCACCCAATACGATTTTCTGGATTTTCCTCACAATTTCTTGCGTGGTCACCTCATTTGGTTCGAAGTTCGTCTTGGCAGCTCCTACGGTCTCGCTTAAACTCTGCCACCCAATATTTTAGTATTGTAAACGAAGGAGCAGACTCCCTCAGAGTAGAATCTAGCTCAGCTTTAAGATTAATTGGAATAAGATCTTTCAAATGAAAGTATTGTATCATATAACAATGACCAATTTTATCTATGTTTACAGATTTGCTGAGAGAGTTCATTACTAATGGCTGCCAAACAATTATTAAACGACGTGGCATCATCAAACTTCACACTTAAGCTTTATAAGGTTGGTAATTTCTACCACAGTCATTTGTTTGAAACAACAACCACTATCTGTACATCAGGTAGGGTACTTTTGGGACTGCCCTCGTAGAAAGAAACAAACTTTTGCAAGAATAGTTTATAGAAGGCTGAGTAGAGAAAGCCACGTGAGTGGAATACATCAATTTTTTTTCTTAATAGGGTTTAACGCTCTTTATTAGTAATAGCCATTTGAATCTACCAAATTAACTTCGTAACTCTGAAGACTTTTAACTCATTTTATAGCCAAAAAGAACTAAGTCTAAAAAACTGTAAAAAAACAACAAATTTTTCTCCATACAATGCAGTCATTTGCTTTTTGTATATAAATGAAACACTATTTTTCAAAAAAGCGGTTCACAGAGCTTCTATTTCCCTTTTCCCCCCTTAATATATTGTGGCATATTAATTTTATTGTCAATACCAGACGTAGCATTGCTCCCATTGCTTCCAAACGTAGCATTATTGGATCTCCTTAGTTATATTTCGGCTAACGGTCTTTGCTTTTGGAGCGGACCACGCCAAAGGGAAAGATCTGTTTGAAATTGTCTGGTATGAAGTCACCCCTGTCTGGCTTTGGCTAGACACGGTTGGTGGGGACAAGTTAGCGTCCTCGAGAGTAAGTGGTCGTTGGAACCAGTCGTGTGTGGCCGGTCTACGGTCTGGGGCATCTCCCTCCATCCTGTTCCCCTTGTTAACTATATAGAGAAGTCAAACGTTTTTGTGAATAAGCCCCAGGTAATGTGTGTTATGTAATATTTCAATCCAATACAAAAAATTCACGCCTTCCCCTTAAATTTACACACCAAGGTCCCGGACTTTTTACTGCCAGCGAGTTGTGGCCCCCATGTGCGTGTTGGGGTGACCTAAATTAATCATTTTCTGTTAACCTATTCTACCTTCACCCCAACATGTAACATGTTTTTTGGAAGCGCCGTGTTTTTGGTGTAACACTTTTGCTGGAGGTGGCGTGTGCTTTTTTTTGGTGTGTGAGTGCATATTTGAAGTAATAGTTGTTGATTGTGTGTCCACGTGGCGTGTGAAACAAAATGTTGCATTTTGAGGTAAGTTTGTGGGATATGAATAAACGTGGTGTGTGTTGTGAGCTTTTTTTTTTTTTTTTTTTTTAAGATTTCGGTGATTTAAAAATCTGGGGGAGGAATTGTATGTTAGCTCCTGCAGCGTGTTTGGCTACGTAACGTAACTGTTAACTAGAAATTCAAAATTGTTTCCCAGAGGTCGGCGTGTTGGTTTTCTTTCTTTCTGGTAGCATAAATTCTATTTTTTTATTCACGATTTCGGCTCTAAACATTCTTAAACTTTTAGTAGGTTACCCATTTTTTAAGTGATTGCCACATAAACTTTTGGCGTCTCTGCGTCATTCCCTTCCCCCCTCTCCTTCTCTCCGCTATATTTCCCATTCTCCCTTCCACCCTCTTTTCTTTCCTCTATTCCCTTCTGCCAATTTATTTGCTGTGTGTTTTTTTTTCTTTCGTGTGTTTTAATTTGTATGTAAGACACGTGCCTTTGCTAAGCATTTTTTCAAATAATACATTTCATTTTCATGTGTAGGTCTAAGAACAATGCTTGCAGCCCAGTTTGAGTTTCATTACATGGTGCTATGTGGTTTTCTAACAACCCTAGTTTCCTTTTAGTTTTGTATGCTCTATTTTCGATTTTTTAATCATGCCATTTAGTAGTACACCTTAAGGCGCTCGCGACAGCGAGTTAGCAACATTTCATATGGTTCAGTCTATCATGTATGTGAGCAGTGTCTCGGTTATTTCTATGAAATTTCTGGATTTTCTATGCCTGATACGACTACAGTAATCTTTCAAGATTGTCCCTTGCCTCATAATATTGATATTATTATGTATGTTATGCCACATTACTACTAGATCATGCGCCTGTGTTAATAATTTGTGCTACTGAAATTATTAAGGGTTATGAATCTTGCTTTCTTATTACAAATTTGTCACTGTATTGCAACTTCTGACCAGTGCTATGATTGAATTTTTTTGTTTACATTCAGTGATTATTGTTTCAAATTTTAGATACTGTCAAGATTATTTATATGTGATTTTAGCAGAGGCATTCCTAGTTTATGCTTAATACTTGGAAAATGTTTTTCTTTCATATACCTTACTACCTTGATTTGGTTCGTTATAGTGTATTTGACTATTTGTACTAACTTTTCAGCATCGAATTACTAATTTTAGCACACACTGTTGCTTTGTGTATAATTGTACTACTGAAATTGTTTTCATTTTGGCCATATACTGGCTCATTAAGCTTATTTGCTTCTAACTTAATAATATATTTTATTCAACTGTGATACTATACTATAATTATTTGTCACTGTCATATATGTTTCTGTGAATCTCACTGGCCTATACTGCTTTATGCAGAGTGATTAATTATTACCTGTGTGTACTATTTACTTATATATTTGACTTATTGCTAATTTCTGGCATTGTATATGGAAATGTATTTTTCTTAACTGTGTTGTTTTATGAATGCAAATTATGCCTCTCTTACAGTATTGATACTTATGCATTTTGCTCATACCCATTTTTGTTTCTGATGCAATAATAGTTCTACATGGTGTATGTCTATTCATCCTTTTCATTACAGTCACTGTTTAGTTGCAAGCCTGTGTCTAATTAATCTTTCTTTTTGTCTGCATTTCTGTGTTAATACTGTGCTATATAGAGTCATTATGCAAAGAGAGGTACCAGACAATCTTCAGACATGCCTGTGGACGAGCCTCATCCTATGCCCACCACTAGTGATGGGTCATCGACCTTGGTGGCCACCAACAATGATTTAATTGCACTTGTACAGGCAGTACTTTGCCCCCTGTACAATCATCCTCTGTACGATCTTCCTTCGAACCTCCTTTCTTTAATGCTGCAGTAGATAATCCCTTTGATTTTCTGAATACTTTTGAAAGGGTACCCTTTTCTAATAACTGGTCAGATTTGCAAAAGTGAAGTATTTACTTGCTACCTTAAGGATACTGCCACACAATGGTTTCGCACTTGTCACAGCATTCCTCTCATGATTTGTCTCTTTTAAAGACTTATTTTATTATAACTTTTCAGGTTGCTCACCAAGATAAATTATTAGAAATCAAACTCCGACAAAGGTTTCAGTTAGATTCTGAACCTGTTTTGCACTATGCCTATGATGTTCTGTCATTATCTGTTCAGGTTAATCCATGTATGTCTCAAACTGAGCAAATAAGGAATTCATTGAAATGTCTGAAACCTGAGTATGTAAATATTATACTGCCAACGAACCCTGTTACTGTCGACGATCTTTTACAGCCTCTTAAGCGGATGGACAAAGCTCAATTTTATACGGCCCAAAGAGAGCACCTGGCCGCTTCAGAGTCGTAGTCTTCTGTTCATGTTTCGGGTCTCCCATCTTTAACTTTACTAGTTGGGACTACTAACCCTTTTATTTCAGGTCATTCACCTTTTCCTGCTCTTCCAGCTCCTCCTAATAGTGATCTTACTGGGTTAGCTGCAAAAGTGTACCGTGTGGCCAGCTAGTTATACTCACTGAACACATCCTGTAATCCTGAGGGGAACAGACCGTCATTTTCCACACAGAGGGGACAATGGCGTCGCGTTCACCTCAAGATCGACGCCAAACTATAATTTGTTTCAGATGTGGCAAACCAGGGCACACAGCGAGGTTTTGTTGGCCACAGGTATCTCCACCAAACGAGCAGCGCCACGCCTCACAGCCACCCAAGTAGTGTCGCCTCGCAGTGATGGGCAGCAATCTACTGTTGGCAGTGCGTCTCTTTCTGCAGGTCCCTGGACTCATCGATGGACAACAAATTAATATTCTTTTGAATACAGGCAGTGCTATTAACATAATCCATGCCCGCCATGTCCATGACGTTGCCAAACTGGAGCCTGTTGACGTGCTACTGTGCACCGCTGGAAACAAGTTATTGGATGCTCCTTAACACACTGTTTTGCCTTCCCATATTAATGTTTCTTCCTTCTGGGAGAATGTTTTAGTAGTAAAAGATTTAGCACATTATTTCATTCCGGGACACAGTTTGGCCAACGTTATTTACTCGTACAATTCCTCTGTCCAGGAAATTACTAAGTTCTCACCCTTTTTCTTAATTTATGGCCGAGAAGACAATTTACCTCACCCGGTACAACTCCAGGCATCTTCTAACAATTTGTTTGTCCGTAATACTCTACAGAATATACAGAAGCGTAGGGAAGCCGCCATCGCCAATATAAACCAATCTCAACTGAACCAGAATCAGAGATGTGATATGAAGCGTCGTGATGTGAAATTTCAAGTGGGTCAAATTGTCAAAGTCTTTACTCCCTTTAGGAAAAAAGGAAAATGTACCAAACTTGTTCATCGATACCTTGGTCCCTTTAAAATTGTTAAGCAAATCACACCTGTCACCTATGCAATCCGTCGCCCTAACGCTCCCAGGACCAAACCCAGGCAGTACATGCTTCCCTCACCTTCCCTTACGATCCCGTAGGACTATATATAGGTTATAAACTGTTAATTGCTCCCTCTTACAAATAAAAAGTTTTTGCTTATTCCTCCTTATGTACTTTGTTGTGACACTACATTTTGTTTTAGGTAATAGATGTGAAATATACTTACCATGATACTTTAATGTGATTCTTTTCAGCTTTTGAGGGTATTTTAATGTTGCGATGTGAAAGAGACATATGTTTTTGTTTTTACTTGCTAATTTGCTGATATATATTTAGTAAGATGATTTACTCGCTGTGTTTGCTGTATGTCCATAGTGACGTAGGATTGATGTTAATAGAATTAATGAGCTTGGTTACAGTGACGATGCGGTTCGTATCCACTGCGCTGAATGTGTTATAGCCTCTGTTCGCAGCACGCCTCCGAAATTATGGAAATGGTCGAAGTGTCACCCTTCTGTCCGGCAGCGATTTAGATCTCCTGCCCTCTACAATTTTTTGATTTGGTGAGTACGTGTCTCAAAATTTGATCTTCCAATTTGTTTTGTGTCGAATGATTACTTCTGATATTTTCTTTCTTTAAGCAGTTCCAACTGTTTTCACTATTTTTTTGTGTGTTTCTATGAATGTACTTTTCAGAATCCTTTTAACTGGGGCTTATTCCACATTTCTACCATGAGAACACAGAAGAAGAAAAGGGTATATAAAAAGAGTTCGAGCTCGTCGCTTGCTAACTGCGCATAGAGCTTTTGTCTGGGAGTGGGACCTTTGTGCCGTTGTTTGCTGATGGTCCCCCTACCAATACTAGGGTTTGTAGTTAGTGTGTATTTCTGTAGCTATGTTGTAGTTTGTTGCTAGATTGACTTAACAATTTTTTTAAGGGTGACATTGTTTTTGGTCCAAAGTTTTAAATGTGTTTTGGTCCTTATTTTTATTGATTGTCACAGGATGATACAATTGCTATGTAAAGCTTTCATTCTAAAGTAAAGAGGCCTAATTCCATTGTGTAATGTAAAAATATTGAAAATTCATGTCATCTAATTTTGGATTGGTTGGCTCCAGCTTTTATATATACTGATCAGTATTTGCTAATTAAATCAAATAATAGAGGGTCAATTTTTTTGCAGGTCCTGGCTCTAAGTTTACGTTTTATTAGCTTTGTGTGCCCCCTGCCTTTTAGTAACTTTTGTATTTTGTGTCTTCTCTATTTGCCTTTGCATATTTTGAAACCTGATGCTTCCCAATATTTTTTCAGTCAGCCAGTAGCCCCAGGTAACGCTCCCCTCCAGCTCATCCAGAAAATGGTGGTTGTTCACCCGGCTTCACCCGCAAAAGTCACCTAGCAGCACATCAACAACAATTGGACTGTCATTCAACCACGACATTACATGAGGGAGTTCCTTCTTGTCTTCGTCTGTGCCGACAGAGCCCGTCGGTCACAGAACAAGTTTTGAACTGTACAGCAAGCTCGCTGTGCTTTGCTGTGTTGACGTCACAGGATGCGTGTTGTGCTATAGTATCTGGTACGTTACCAAACGGTATTTATTTATGCTCTAGCTTCTGTCATTTCGTCGGTGGATGTGGTTCAGTTTTGGTGAAATTCAACGGACACTGTAATGCCACTGCGTCATTTTAAAGTTTGTTACAATAGCTGGCCTCAAACATTTTGCACTACGAACTGTTTATGTACAGAAGAGGATTTGCGAGCTGGGGGGGTTGTTGTGGGACTACATTAACCATTTATAAATTGTCAACTGTAAATTTCCATGCGAAGTGATCACAATCTTACTGTCAATTCAATTCATTCGTATTTATTCAATTTGTACTTCTGTATTTTTTTCTATTCTCTTTCTTTTTCGGCGGGGACGCCTCATTCTTGTAAGTGGGGGGAGATGTGGCATATTAATTTTATTGTAATTACCAGACGCACTGTTGTGCTGTATTGTTGCTAACATTATTGTGTCTCCTTAGTTATATTTCGGCTAATGATCTTACCTTTTGGCGCGGACCGCGCTAAAGGGAAGGATCTATCTGAAATTGTCTGGTATAACGTCAGACCTGTCTGGCTTTGGCTAGACACGGTTGGTGGGGGGAGTTAGCGTCACTCGAGAGTAAGTGGTCGTTGGAACCAGTCGTGTGTGGTCGGTCTACGGTCTGGGGCATCTCCCTCCGTCCTGTTTCCTTTGTTAACTATGTAGAGAAGGTAAACGTGTTTGTGAATAAACCCGGGCAATGTGTGTTATATAATCTTTCAATGTGATATAAAAGCCCACGCCTTCTAAATTTACACACCAAAGTCCCGGACATTTTGCTGCCAGCGGGTTGTGGCCCCCCCCCCTCATGTACGTGTTGGGGTGACCTAAATTAATCATTTTCTGGTAACCTTTACGGACTTCACCCCAACATGTAACAGTATTTTTTTGGATATACCTTTATTGTAGTCAAATATCAATACATTTATCTGCTACATAATACAAATATTTTACAATAGCTTAAGCAACCAAATTTAGTGTATAAAGTTAGTTTCACATACAAAACATCTCATGTGATACATTCACATGACTTTCTCCATCCACTATCGCTTATTTTTATATGGCTTCTACAAAATATTCCTAGAAAATCTTAGTTTTCTCCCTACTTCATGTTAATCCACGTAAATATTTCAGAAAAGCTTCATTACACATTTCGTTGTAGGTGCAAGGTGGAAACAGGATAGCGAAATGTTTAAAAGCAGATCGCAAGATGCTGGCTTTGAAATGTCATACTTCTTCCACAACATTGCAAGGAACAGTTGAATGGTGACAACACTTAGAAAATGACAAAGTATTCAAGCATTCAAGGCAATAACAATAGTATTTTGGAAATGGCTGAAAGCACAAAAACTTATTGGAAATAATGTGCGTGTGTTTTAAGGGGATTATATGCTTGTATAGTAAGCTATGTTTGTCTCTTACGATTTACCAGTTTTATAAAATTATATAGAATTCCTTCCGAATAGACGACTTCATAGTCTATTCTCAGAAGGTTCAAGAGATACATTTTTAATGTATAAATATCTTAAATACGTGGCATTTTAATCAAAACTGTAAAAGCCATTTTTGAGAAAATCAAATTAACGAAAACATTTTCATGTATGAAATAGTTTGGGGTTGAGGCTTATTTTGAAAATCTTCGTGATGCATCTTTGGAATATTAATAATAATAATAATAATAATAATAATAATAATAATAATAATAATAATACCATGGCGCCACTGCCCATGAAGAGTCTTGACCTGCCAACCCAACTGCCGGCCTCACGCTCACGTCCGCACGGCAGAGGTAGGCGAGCATCCAACCGATATGGGAAGATGATATGACCAGCAACCTCAGCCAGAATGTTGGCCTCCGTGGCTTATCGCAGCTCCTTAATTTCCTCATGATGCTGAGTGAGCACCTGTCCTATACCCGGAACATAAAATCCGCTCCCCTATGGGGGGATCGAATCCGGAATTCCGTGGCCGGGAACCAGAGCTCCGCGCTCTAGCCCACAGCGCCACGGTGCAGGATTAAGTGTGGTATTTATTCGGCTTTTCGTTTTTGAGTTATGTTGTTCACAGACACACGCATACAAGAACCTTTTTCTAAAAATTATTTCTATTTATTCAGCGCCCTTAAAGCATATATTGGCGGTAGATCCTCGATATCAGACTATTGGGTGAAATGCAATACCTTAGCCACATTGCAGAGAAAGAAAGAATGCCTGTTTCCTTAGACAGGAAGCGTAGTTGCTCATTAAAATACAGGTGTCCCACTTAAAACACCAATAAAATTAATCGTTATATCTGTGAATGTATAAACCAAAGAGAAATAAATCTAGTCAGATCTTGAAATTTGTGTAAACATGTAACAATGGTTGCCACGGAGAAATAAAATAATATAAATGGTTATAACTGAATAGAAAAAGTTATTTAATTGAAACTGTTAACAGTTTCTATTAGCTAAAGAGCCTCAATTTCAATAGATTTCAACATGACAAGCATTTGTAGCACGGCAGATATCGAGCTGTTGTCCACCAATCTCCAGGTATTCCTCAGCATAGCAATTGTGACATTTGAATCGCAAGGCGAATTCTGAGTTTCAAATCATCGAGGTCAACCACTGGCGTTCTGTAAACTTGACCCTTGACAAATCCCCATAGAAAAAATTCCAAGGGTGATGATATCGTAACCTTGGCGGCAAAGCGATTCTCTCCGATCCTCTGCCAATCCAATGTCTGGGAAAATTGTTATTCAGAAACTTGCGTACTTCCAATGCGAAGTGAGGAGGAGCGCCATCTTGCTAATAAATGGTTCTGCAAGATGTTGTGGGATGACATTCAACTCCAACATATCCAGATCGTTTCGACCAGTCACTGTAGGTTCAGCAAAAAAAGAAGGGACCTATCACACAATGTTTCATTAAACCGCACCAGACATTAATCTTGGGTGAATGACGTTCATGTTGAAATACAACAGAAGGATTCTCACTCCCCTAGATTTTGCAATTGCGTCTGTCAACTTTTCCTGATATGTGGGAAGTTGACTCATCAGAGAAACATATGATCTAAGTATGAGTTGTTTTCATCAGTTTTGTCCAAAACGCAACAAAATTTAGTTCCAATTTTACCCGCCTTTAACTATATGTGTCTTATCGGCGGGCTTTCCTTTGGAACTTATGGCCTGTTAGCAATGGTGTTAAATCGTATCCTCTTGTCATTGGGTTTCTTGCACTTTTTGGGTTTTTAATCATTAGATCACACACACATTCACACTCTCATTCATACTTCAAAACCCTGGAGAGGAGAGGGAATAATCTTAGCTGGAGAAACATTCCCACCCCAGCTGGGAATTAAACCCGGCACTCCTCGCACAGCAGGCAGGTGCTCTATCGACTGAGCTACTGGGCCATTCAGTTGAAATTTATCCTCTTATGCTTATTATGGTGCTTGATTTTCTGTGTGATTTGAATTTTGTATTCTCGAAGACGGGGCCTTTTGTGCACAGCATTGTGAACTCTACTGCGAGGAATCTGGAGTTGTAAACTTGCTTTTCGGATTGATGTTCTTGGGCTTCTTGTAAAACAGGTTCGTAAGAGTTCAATGCTCTCTTCAGAAACTCTTTTATTAGCATGCTTACCACTGCTTGACAACATGCTTCCTATTTGCTTCAACTTTGCATCCCAAGCTATTATTCTGTTATAGTCAGGAATGGGATCATGCCTTTGAAGGTTGCATTCCCGACAAAATCGGCGTTGAACATGCTTCACAGACTTTGTTTCTGCTAACCAAAGAACACACGAGACTTTCTGCTGAACATTCCACATGTCTAGTTTCACAGAATCAGCAGTTTCCTGTGAAGTAGTATTGTTCTTCAACTGTTGTAGTTTACTGTTGTTGAAGTTTTTAGCACCACGCTTCGCATTAATTTGAAGAAGATTGTTTGTTACGTAATATGTTGCTACGTATGTAAAGCAGATTTTAAGATATATTTTTGTTGTTACGCTCCAAGTTTAAAAAAATATTATTAACTTTGTTATTAAACTGCTTCTATAGATATTATTTATATTTATGTTTTTGCCTCGGCTGCGTCAGTATTGTTTTAGAGACACGTTTCTCTTAGGCAGGGTGTGGTGCGACAAGAATGTAAGCTTACACAGAGTTTAAGTTTAAAATCACTTCTTTTTATTAATCCTTGACACAAATTAAATAGCACTACACTGATATCAAGAGCTGTGCGATTCATTAATTTAATACTTGCACTTTGTTAATGCATATACTTAATTTTCGTTTCACACGAATACGTAATATTTCTTTAGAGAACACATCTTCCATCCGGTTACTACCAAGGTCTGCAGGCAACTGAACATATTTCAACCGTCCAAATCCGTAAACTTTTGTATTTCAAGTCTCTGATTGGCTAATCCTAGTCCAATAGAATACCTGCATTTAATTAAAGCTCTTCCTGGCTGCTAATTGGCTATTTTTAAAGTGTCACAAAATTTACATTATCGTTGCTCTAATCATTACTAGTAGCATTTAAAACTCTCAAACTCATTATTGCCTCAAGGCTACCTCATTGTTACCTCATTGTTAGAACTTTAAACTTATTATTCTCACAGTTCTTACATTATTAAATTACGTAATGCATTCACATAACATTATTAAACATGTGTACAATAATATAAGCATTTGCAATGACCTGTTACATACATTTTTACAAACTATTACATACATATTGCTTCAAGGCGGGCTGTTATTGAATTTACATATTATATAACTTCATTGAAATTATTCAAGTGTTAAAAATACTGCCTCAAAATGCCCCTTTTAGAAATATTTAAAAATTCACTTTTTGTTTTGTTCTTTTAAATTTTTAAATATTTTCTGAAACTCTCCTGAAAGAAAGAAACATAATTTTTTCTATTATTGGACTTCCTATTTTTCACTGTCATATTTTTCACTTTTTTTTAACACTCACTGTTTTTTCACTACACTCGTATATAGCAGAATACTTCATATTTTGTTTTTCCTGCTGATAACTTTTTTAAGGTCAATGACCTGGTGTAAAATCAATGATCTTAGTGAAGTTTGTTTATTCGCTATCACAGCCACTATTAAGCATTTTATATGCTATACATTTTACATATAATTTAATTAGACATATTAACACTTGTTACCCTTTCTTTACAATTTATTTCTTAAACATTTTTATATTTCTTACAGTTTCTAACATATAATATAAATGTAGTTGCTATTCAGTTTTTCTTACTAACAATGAATGTTTTTATTACTTCTCTTTATCTAAACTCTCAAACAATTTGCTACATTTAGTAAAAAAAGAATATTATTTTAAATAGTACTTTACATTTTTAAATTACATTGCTTTCCCCTTTGATGTTCCAGATACTTTATTTTGCTTTTCTCTTGTGCCACACGTAACCTGCATACTTTATTCTCTTTTTCTTTTTGTTCCACAGACTGTTTACATTTATTTTCTTTCTATTTTTGTGCCACACATAACCTACATACTTTATTTTCTTTTTCGTCTTATGCCACAGACTTTTTAGCCTTGCCCTAATCTTATGTTGCACAGTTGTGTTCCAAAACTTATTCATGAATAGAATTCTGAAGGTTTCAAAATTCATTTCACTATCTGCTACCATATGTAAACATTCTAAGGTTTTGTTATCCAAGCATTTTCTAACAAGGATCATTTTAATGCTTCAGGTACATTTTTCAATTTAAAATATTCTACAAGATCATTTATAAATTGTACTGGACTTGAGGAAGCATTAAAATTAGGTAATGGTAATTCATTAAGCACAGAATAATAATTTGACATCTGATTTTGTACATGCACATGTGTCATCATTATTGTTGTGTGTTTGAGAGGCTGATGCTATGGAAAAAGCAGTAGCGTCTCTCTTTCTGTACTTGCATTATTGTCATGCATTTGTTTAGCATTTACAGAATTATTTACATTTGTATTTACCCTTGGCACTGTAGCATCTATTTGTATTTGCACAATATCTGCATTTGTGTTTTCTATGTCTTCTGTTTCCTGACTAGTTTCTTGTAGTTTATTTAACTCTGTTTTCAGCTCTGTACTAGTTTCATTTCACTTATTATTAGTTTCCTTTCTCAGCTCTGTACTAGTTTCAGTTAATTTATTAAATGTGTCTGTACTAGTTTCAGTTACCTTATTACTTAACCCTACTCTCATTTTTTTATCTCTCTTTTAGCTCTACTTTCATTTCAGTTAGCTGATCTTTAAAATCTTTTATGACCTCTGCTTTCATTTAAGATAATGCTTTTAGAATGCACATTACTTGTGAGAAGTTTTCTTGCTCTTGTTTTCTAGATGTGTGAGGGTGTCTTTCTTTTGTTGTTCCCTGCACTAACATGTGTAAAGGTGAATGACCTTGCATACTACTGCTATCTCTTTCTATGCCTATCTGCGAATTTACAGACAACTGTTCTTGTACATCTAACCTATTTGTGTCCTCTGGCTCTGATTGTAAAGTTACATTGCAATCTATAATGGCTGACCTAACCTCTCCTACTTCCATACTTTCATTGTTTTCTGTTTCCATTTTATTTTGTATATTTGTTTTTGAATTGCTCAATTTTAATTTTCCACTTCTTATAACATGAAATTATCCTAATAACAATAAATTTTCTAAACTTGACAATTATTCTAATGTATAATGGAATTTCCTGACATTTTATTCTGGCTGTTAGTAAACCTTTATACTCAGTGTTCCCACGTAGATTGTTGTTGAATCGTCGACTCTGTGCCCCTTACTCCTGAAAGAATTGTTGCTGTTCTTGGTTGCTGTTGTTGATGATCTTGAAGTTCTGAGATGAATTCTTGTAGTTTCATCGAATCTAATAGTTCTACATTGTTCGTTGATCTCTTCTTTTCAGATGTCGTCGCAAATTCTTGTCTATTCTTGCTCCACGCATCTGGGCGCCAACTTGAGATGTTATTGTTCTTGGTCTTTGTTTATTTTATTTATTTATTTTTGCCTCACGCTTGGGAAACCAACTTGAAGTAGATATTTTGTTTACGTAATTTATTAGCCTCACGCTTGGGAAGCCAACTTGAAGAAGTTATTGTTCTTGGAGTTTACGTTGTTTATTTATTTAGCTCCGCATATGTACGTCACTTTTGAAGAAGAGTGTTGTTGAATTGTTTGTTACGTAATATGCTGCTACGTATGAGAAACCGATTTGAAGATGTTGTATTTTTGTTGTTAGGCTCCAAGTTTAAAAAAAAATATTATTAACTTTGTTATTAAACTGCTTCTATACATATTATTTATATTTATGTTTTTGCCTCAGCTGCGTCAGTATTGTTTTAGACACGTTTCTCTTAGGCAGGGTGTGGTGCGACAAGAATGTTAGCTTACACAGAGTTTAAGTTTAAAATCACTTCTTTTTATTAATCCTTGACACAAATTAAATAGCACTACACTGATATCAAGAGATTCTGTGAAATTCTTTAATTTAATACTTGCACTTTGTTAATGCGTGAACTTAATTTTCATTTCAAACGAATACGTAATATTTCTTTAGAGAACACATCTCCCATCCGGTTACTACCAAGGTCTGCAGGCAACTGAACATATTTCAACCGTCCAAACCCGTAAACTTTTGTATTTCAAGTCTCTGATTGGCTAATCCTAGTCCAATAGAATACCTGCATTTAATTAAAGCTTTTTCTGGCTGCTGATTGGCTATTTTTAAAGTGTCACAAAATTTACATTATCGTTGCTCTAATCATTACTAGTAGCATTTAAAACTCTCAAACTCATTATTGCCTCAAGGCTACCTCATTGTTACCTCATTGTTAGAACTTTAAACTTATTATTCTCACAGTTCTTACATTATTAAATTACGTAATGCATTCACATAACATTATTAAACGTGTGTAGAATAATATAAGCATTTGCAATGACTTGTTACATACATTTTTACAAATTATTACATACATTGCTTCAAGGCGGGCAGTTATTGAATTTACATATTATATAATTTAATTGAAATTATTCAGGTGTTAGAAATACTGCCTCAGCTGTTATTTATTTATTTCTCAATGTCAGAACTCCGTGGCAACCATTGTTACATTATTA
This sequence comes from Deroplatys truncata, assembly GCA_030765065.1. NCBI lineage: Eukaryota > Metazoa > Arthropoda > Insecta > Mantodea > Mantidae > Deroplatys > Deroplatys truncata. The sequence continues at coordinate 657,715,935 of CM060990.1, forward strand.
CACAAATTGCACTACCAAATCTGACTACATTTATTTCTCTTTGGCTAACATATTCCCAATTATAACCATTTATTTTATTCGTGTTTTAAGTGGGACACCTGTATATACCCGGTAGTAAACCTTTGAAAGTAGCAAACATTTTGTTACTCTAGTGCCGCTGTGCGTCATGTTTGTTCACGCACGCACAAAGGAAGTCGGATTAGCTACGCTCATGTTGTTTCTCTTTCTGTCGAGTACTTGTCACCGCTGGTTTGTGTGACTATGCCTTGCACTTTGTACTACCTAAGACTGTTCTCTAAGCAAAACTCTATAACTTATTCCTATAAGCAATTTTTCTGTCCCCATTATCCTATCAATCTATCCGGATCAACCTGATAAATTTTAAATTCTGGATTTCTTAGGTAAATAATTTTATTTTTTACACCATACTACTACCATTATATGTAATAATTCCCAAATGTTTAGAAAAATACATGAAATGATTTTGGAGGAAAAATATTTTTGGGGCTTTTTAACTCCGCTAAAAAATGATTTGTTACATTCACATGATTATCTCCACCTTCTATCGCTTATTAGTGGGTATACAAATTATTATTACGAAAGTCTATTTTTCTATATACGTCATTTTAATCGGAATAAACCTTTGCAGAAATACCTACATTACACATTTCGTTATAGATACAAAGGGAATAGCTATAGTCAAATGTTATAGAACTGGAAGCTACACGCTGGCCTTAGAATTCCAAAACGTTTGCATTAAATCGCGAGAAACAATAGACAAGAATTGCTAAGTATTGAATAATTCGAATATTAGTAACGGATATCTTGAAAATCGCTGATAAAATAAAGAAGTTATTTGAAATAAATTTTGTGCTTAAAAGGGATATACATTTTTTTTTTGTGTAGTACGTTTTCGTCTATCGCTTAACAATTACCAAGTATACAAGATTACACAAAATTCCTTTCAAATGAGGTAATCTTCATATCTATTCCCAGAATATTGAAGAGATACATTTTATTTTCATTTTAAATATCTTTAATGTATAGTATTTTAAATAAAATTCGTTAGAGCTATTTTTTAGAAACTAAAAGATTTCGAAAAATGTTCCATGTAAAGGGAGGTTGGGGTGGGGGGATTTTCTTGAAAACTTTCGTGTTTCATCTTAATGAACCAAGTTTGGTATTTATCCTACTTTTCGTTTTTGCGTTATGGTGTTCATGAACCTTTTTCTAAAACTGCTTTTTTGAATTCGGGGTTCTCAAAACGTATTTTCGGTGAAATCTTGGTGTGGAATTTTTGGGCGGAATGCAACACCTCCTCTACCTATTAGGTATGTGGTAGAGAAAGTAAAAAAGCTCCTGTGGTGCAGTTTGCAAAATTTTGTAACAAAACTGTAGATTTAAATCCCAGGAATACCACTTGAAAAAGTTAGGGAATTATTTATAAATGGAATAAGTATTACTGTTGAAAAATGTATGAATCATTTATTCACACCTTCGTTTGCTAAACGTCAATCAGTGTGGACGCGGTTTTACGGAGGTAAAAACATTATTGTGATTTAGCGTAACGTGCTAATTCTTATGTAGGTCAGTGTACTTTTTATGTTTTAAAATAATTGTTAAAATGTCACCTACTGTAATCATCTAACAAGTTCTTGAACAATCTGATCGGTAATTGTTCCACCGTCAAAGGGTACTTATAGGCTAGGCAGCATTTCCTGAACTTAGAAGACTGTCGGGGTGAGGTTAAGGAAGACAACCTCTTGCTGAATATTACGGGACAGAGCGGAATGGCTCAGGCGGTAACACCTGTGGCCGGCATTCGGGAGATCTCAGGTTAGATGCCCGGAGACCGTCCTCTCTAACCCATCAGTTTTTCGGGGCTTTACCCGGTTTGTCTGGCAAATGCTGGGGGGTTACTTTCATCCCCCGAATTTCCTGTCCCTCCATTTCATTCCATCAGTAATTTAATTCCAACTTTGGTCTATTTCAGGGTTGAAAATGACGGCAATGGTGTTTCGGTGCAGCATGGCAGGGAAAAAGGATGATCTCTGTGCACTTTCTCCGTCCCTCTGCCATCGGTTGGTTGCTAGGGTATAAGTACCGCCCAGTGGGGGGACGTTGGACTCTGTGTGGGGAAGGATCCCCGATCTGCCTGTCCGGGGGCGCCTATATCTGGAAACTGTAGGGACTCTGACATTGCTGCGCCCCCTCGTGTGGCATCAGTAGAGTATCCTCATTCCTGGATCGGTGCCGACTCCCCTGCGCTTCTCAATCCATTCCAACATCAGAGGACTTCTTATCCGTTATTAGGAATAGCCGGAACTGTACGAAATTACAGTTATAAGGGGTAAAGGTTAGGATTTACCATAAAATTTTCTGGGAAAACAGTAACGCTGAGCGATGTTCTTCATATCAGCAAATAAAACGTGAAACTGGAGTCAAATCGTTAAGCGATGTAACAAGCTCAAGCTTCCAGTAATAAGCGTTCATTAAGCAGTTCCTCTTCAGCATCATAAAGACAGAATTATGTCTACAGTGGATTGACACATTTGCGATGTTGCAGGTGTCTCTGATGAAATAAAGCGTCGCGTGAAGTAAGTAATCTTTACAAGGCTGATGGTCTGTTAGTTATCTTTATGTCTTCTATCTCAAGCCGTTAGGGCTAAGCCAGTAAAGAGTCGTTATTACTCCTGCTTATGGCGAAATGGTTAAGAAATAACCGATAACACACACACATTCAAACGCCAGATCCTGAACATACCGTGAACATTGTTTATTAAAGAAGATTTTCTCGAGCCCAGCCGGGAATCGAATCCGGGACCCTTCTCAAAATAGGCAGGTGCTCTACCGACTGAGCTACGGGACCAGTCATAGCAGCTAGTGTTTGTTTTCAAGCATTGGACTTTCAATTAGCAAGTTCTCCTCTCTGTCGGTATGGAGTCCCCTTTACAGTTCTGCAAGGGCAAACTTTTGGTATCCGTGCTATACTAACCTCAACAAAGTACGGCTTGTGTGAGCCACCTGGTATACATACCTTTGAGTTTTTTTATTTATGGACGCTCTTTAACTACCGTGGTTCTTAGCCTCCCATTCTATATTGGGCGTGAAAGACCGGAAATTTTGCCCAGAGGCCTCTTTATCGGGTTTGAAGTTCTTTAACTGCTGTAAATCTACGACACGGAACCACCGGCTTTACTTCCCTTCCGAAGGAAGCCATGCTAAGGAGTGTTACGCCCGAAAACAATTCATCGTCCTTCGTCGGGTTTGAACCCGTGACCTCGAGAACTAGAGACTAGCATGGTACCACTAGGCCACGGAGGACGACTGTATATATATAGCGTGATTATTTTTAAATGCTTATAAATTTTCGTTACAATGCAATACTTTACTTGCCTTAAGCAAAATAAAACGAAAATGATTTAAGCAATTCATTAGAGAAACATAGAAACAATTCTGAAAGTTTAGATTTTTAATGTGCCTAATCTTTTACTTACACACCAGAGTATTACCTTCTTATTACATTCTATTTTTAAAGAAATGCTGAAAAAGACAGAGTAGAACGGCCTGCATTCGGTTGATCTCAGGTTCGATCCCCGGCGACCACCCACACTGATCATAGGTGTTTGTTTACCTGGGTCTTCCGGCGAATGCTAGAGTGGTTTCTATCATTCTTGAATTTCCTGTCCCTCCATTTCATTCCATTAATAATTTCATTCTAACTTTGGTCTATTTCAGGGTTGAAAGTGTCAGTGATGGTATTTCGGTGCAGCATGGCAGGGGAAAACGATGATCTCTGTGCACTTGCTTCATCCCTCGGCCTTCGGCTGGTTGCAGGGGTATAAGGATCGCCCAGTGGGGGGACGTTGGACCCTGTATGAGGCAGGGTCCCCGCTCTGCCTGTCCGACTGCCGGGGAGCCTATATCTGGAAACTGTAAGGGCCCCGTCATTGCTGTGACGTCACTACTGGTTCCGGCCAACCGTTGTGTCCTTTCACCCCCTGCCTCCCTCCCGGTGCGCCCCCTCGTGGGGTGTCAGTACAGTATTCTCATTACTGAATTGGTGCCGAATCCTCTCCGTTTCAACAGCCAATCCATTGCAATATGGGGGACTTCTTATCCTTATTAGGATTAGGGGTGGTAAGTGTGCAGTTAACCCCCTGCAGTTATAAAGCTTCGTATGCACGAGCTCAGTGATTCAGTGGTTACTGCACGCTACTCCCGGGTCCACGTCCCCCCCCCCGGGCAACTAAGTGTTGTAAACACTGCGGTTAAGAGGAGTAATTATTTAGTGAATTAAATAACCGTTATAGATAATTCTTGGTTTTTGATTGTATATTATACCAATCTGTCTAAACAGCTTAAGGGAAAATGTATCATTCTCCCCCTTCGGGAGGGGGAGATGGGAAAAACCCTAGGCAGCAGAGAAAAGAGGATAAGGCTGAAAAACCTGAAAAATCTGATAAGAGCAAAAAGTTGACGTTAAATAAGAAAAGATAGAAGAATCAAGTTTAAAATCTGATAAGAGTGGTAAGTCTGATAAATCTGATGTAGCTAGTGATAAATCGGTACAAGATATTGAGGTAATTAATGAGGGTAATGAAGACGAAACCATGTCAGTTACAATAGATTTGGTTAAACTACTGGTAGAATTAGGTGAACTAGTCGGAGATGGAGATAGGATGGCCAGGGAGAAAAAAGACCGGTATATGGAAATTTTTGGTAAACTACTACAAAGATTATAACTGGAACAGGATAATAATAAATTAAGGAAAGAAAATGTTGACATAGTAACTAAAATAGTACCTACATATGTTAAGGTTGTAGAACAAACTATGGTAAATAAAACAAAAAAATCTGATGTGTTACACTCACATGACTTTCTCTACTCTTATACAAACTATTTTTACAAACGCTTATTCTCCGTATGCTTCATGTTAATCGAGATGTTAATCGTATTGCTAATTTTCTTGTAGGTGCAAGGGGAATATGGTATATTTAAGCGATAGTCAAATCTTTTAAGAGCTGGTTGCTATGTGGCGCATTCAAATCTCCTTGTATGTCCAGGATATAAAAAAAGTAAATTACGAGTTTCCATTTGAGAAAAAGTATTGGAAAATTTAAGGGAATAACAAGCAATATCTCGAAAATGGTTCACTCAACAACAAAAATGTATATGACAAAAATTGTGTATTTTAACGCGAACTACATTTTTTGTGTAGTAAAATTTTGTCTATCTCTTATGGTTTACCAGTTATGCAAAAGTCGTTCACAATGAAGAATACTTTTGGAGACATTCCCAGAAAATTCGAGATAAACATTTCATTTCTCATGACAATATCTTAAACATATGATATTTTAATCAAAATCGTTAGATCCATTTTTGAGAAAATTAATATTTTCGAAAAATGTTCCATGTAAAGGGTAGTCTGGGGTGGGGGATTTTCTTGAAAAACTTCGTGTCGCATCTCTGGAAGGTACCGAACCAAAATACCAAGTTTTGTGTTTATCCGACTGTTCGTTTCTGAGTTATGCTGTTCACAGACACACAGACACATACACAGACACACACACATAGACACACACACGGACGTGTTTCCAAAAATGCTTTTTTTGGATTCAGGTGGTCTCAAAACATGTATTTCCGGTGAAATCTTGGTATCGAATTTTTGGGTGGAATACAATACTTCCCCTACTTACTATACGTAGTAGAGAATGTAAAAAGAGTCTAAAATCCAACAGGTGCAAGAAAGAAAAAGAGTAACAATCTTTTGTGCCTCAAAGGCTGTGAAATCTGCTGAAGAAACAAAACAGATAGTGACAGCGTCCATTAATCCGGTTAGGGACAGGATAAAAATAAAAAGCGTAAGATATGCAGGAAAACACGTGGCAATCGAAATAGATTCGGAAGCAGATGCTGAAAAAGTAATGGGTAATGAGAAATTAGAGAAGGAATTCAAATAGAAAAGCAAAGAACATTAAATCCGCGATTAGTAATTTATGATGTTCCAAAATGGATCACACCGGATAACTAACACAATTTATATATGAACAAAACTTTGCAGACGAAACAGGTCAAGAAGCTTTTAATAATGATTTTAAGTTTAAATTTTAGACCGGCCCTAGAAATGATGACACGGTGCACGTAGTAGTAGAGGTAACTCCGAAGATCAGGAGGCGTATACTTGCTACAAGTAGGTTAATATATATATATTACATCTTGCACGGTAAAGGATTTTCTTGCTGTTCCGCGATGTAATAAATATCAGGACTTAGGTCATGTATTAAGATTTTACGTGAAGGAGCAGGTAATATGCGGTCACTGTGGTAAGCAAGATCACATAAAGAAAAATCTGATGTGTTACACTCACATGACTTTCTCTACTCTTGTACAAACTATTTATACAAACGCTTATTCTCCATCTACTTCATGTTAATCGAGATAAACATTTGCAGACTCTATCTTATTGCTAATTTTCTTGTAGATGTAAGGGGAATATATATTTACAAGGGCAATATAGAAATACAATAGCCTTTAAGCACATACATATCTCTTAATAGCTGGTTGCTAGGTGCAGCACCATTCTCTTTGCTACAGATTAATACTCTTTGCATATCCAAGACAAAAAAATGAATTAACGAATTCCCATTGGAGAAAATAAGTATTGAAAAATTTAAGGAAATAACAAGCAATATCTCGAAAATGGTTCACTCTACAAAAAAAATGTATATGACATAAATTATGCATTTTAACGCGATCTACATTTTTTGTGTAGTAAAAGTTTATCTATCTCTTATGGTGTACCAGTTATGCAAAAGTCGTTCACAATGAAGAATACTTTTGGAGACATTCCCAGGAAATTCAAGATATACATTTTATTTTTCATGAAAATATCTTAAACATATGATATTTTAATCAAAATCGTTAGAGCCATTTTTGAGAAAATTAAAATTTTCGAAAAATGTTCCATGTAAAGGGTAATCTGGGGTGGGGGGATTTTCTTGAAAACCTTCGTGTCGCATCTCTGGAAGATACTGAACCTAAATACCAAGTTTGGTGTTTATCCGACTGTTCGTTTATGAGTTATGCTGTTCACAGACAGACACACACACAGACACACACACAGACACACACACGGACATGTTTCCAAAAATGCAAAACGTGTATTTCCTGTGAAATCTCAGTATCGAATTTTTGGGTGGAATACAATACTTCCCCTACTTACTATACGTAGTAGAGAAAGTAAAAATTGCTCAAAGCATCAGCAACCTCCGATATGTATAGCATGTTTAAATCGAAGTAAAAGTGGTCGACCAGCTTGCTAAAAACCGAATAGCATAGACTGCGAAACGTACAAAGCATTATTAATGCGATATATTGCTAGAATCAATTATGATGAATAAAACGTTTCTAAAGATAGCACAAATAAACGTTGCCGGGAGTAGACTAGTGATGGAAGAAATTAGAAGGATAATAAACGAACAAGGACCTGACGTAGTCTGTATAAAGGCACCTTATACAATAAACGGAAGTGTAATCTCTATGCCCAAATCTACTAGGATAGTTTTAACTGGTGAAATACCAAAATCTGTAATAGTAATACTAAACAGGCAACTAGATGTATCAATCCTCACACAATTTAACTCTACCCATGTAAATTGTATAGAAATAATAAGTAACGCCTTGAAATGTATAATTGTGAATATATATTGTCAATTTTCTTATCCCATTGAACCTTTTTTAGTAGCTATTAGAAATATTTGTACCTTGTATTATAACAAACGATTGCTACGAGGGCTGATCAATAAAGACTGAGATTGATTTTTTCCTGTAGCTTTCTTGAGAGTTTCCTGTCTCTACCATGAATATTTGAAAAGAGCGAGGTTTCATGTATAATGTTCATAGGCGGCAGCAGTCTCGTATTGGTTAGTTGGTAGTAATGCTGTATATTGTTGACCCTAGTTGAATTTCGCATACCACAAAATGAAGGTGACACAAGAGGAGCAATAAAATTTTGTTTTCGTTTAAATCATACAGCCTCTGAAACTTTGGAAAAGCTGAAGCAAGCATACGGTGAAGATGCACTACCTCGTGCAACAGTGTTTAAGTGGTTCAAAGACTTCAAAGTAGAGCGAGTCCTCTGTGCTAAGCAAGGTGGGCCTGTGCTTCGGTTTCTGCTATGACTGAAGTCAACATCAACACAGCTGCTGTGATTGTTGTTCCCACTCACACCACTGTTACAGCAGCGTACTACACGTCAGTATTGGCTACACCGAGGAAGCACATTGCAAGGAAACATCCAGAACTTATCACAACAACGTGCGGCCTCACGTTGCAAATCAAGTCCAGGAATTTTTGGCTAAATTCAACATTACCTGTGTGCCGCATCTGCCTTATAGCCCCAATCTTGTCCCCTGTGATTTATTTTTATTCCTGTCACTAAAGGCAAAGCTCCGGGGCATTCGATTTGAGAGCACTGAAGCAGTGCTGAAGAAAAGTGAGGCGATTCTCAAAGACCTGACAAAGAATGGCCTGTACCATGTGTTCGAGGACTGGCAGAGACGCTATAAAAAGTGCATTCAAGTAGGAGAGGACTACTTTGAAAAAGACCATGTCAACATTGAAATGGAGTAATAAATATCTGTGAAAAAAATTAGTCTCAGTCTTTATTGATCAGCCCTCGTATTTACCTTAGACGCAAACGTGAAAACCACACTTTGGTATAGTAGTATGACAGACGAATGCGGAGAAAAATTAGAATACTTGATTATGGAACTAGACTTACAAGTATTGAATAGACCTTATAATCCACCAACTTATTGTGGAAGAGCAGGTGTGGAAAGTAACACACGTAACTCTGTGTAATAAAAATCTAAAGGAATATCTAATAGATTGGATTGTAACAGAAAACATAACCACAAGTGATCATAATATGATTTTATTTAAGATTTAGAAACAGATAAAGCAATGGGTCAATGAGTCTAAAATTAGATACAATATTAATAATACTAACTGGGGTAGATTAAAGGATACATTAACTATGCCACCAATAGAATTAATATATGAAAATATAGATGTAGCCGCCTCATTATTACAAACTAACATCAAACAAGCAATGGATATATCTATTCCAAAGGTTAGAGTACATACATGCGCACGGGGACCATGGAGCGAGCAACTGCAAAGATTTAGACGTAATGTAAGAAAGACACGTAGAGCATACCAAAGGACATTAACACAAGAAGAACGTCAAATTCGTCTACAAATATATCGACGTAGAAAAAATGAATATGCCGTATTGTTACGGAAAGTAAAGTTAAATAGCTGGAAGGATTTTGTTCAAAAATCTTTATGCAAGGATGCATGGGGAACTCCTTATAAATTAACTACAGACAAAATTTCCCCTCGAGGAATGCTGCCCACATTCCTCAAAAGAGACGGCACTAGAATAACGGAGGGACAAGAAAGTGTGCATTATATGATAGATGAATTATTTCCAGGTGACAATATACACTCTGAAAATCAAGCACATACTCCGTATAATAATAGAAACCTCTGTAGAAGAATAAATGAACAAGAGGTCAAGGAGGCAATAGAAAACCTGCATAAGAAAAAGGCAACTTGACCAGATAACATACCATCAGAAATACTACAGGGATTAAAAGAGGAAATTATTCCTTTCATCACGGAGTTTTTGAAGCAGTGCTTTTCAAGAAGGAGGATACCAGTAACGCTAAAGAAGGAATTATTAATAACTACACGGAAGGGCGAAGATAGAGATCCAGGAAATATAACATCTCACAGACCGATATACTTATTAAACACTTTAGCTAAAGTACAGGAAAGGATAATTTTAAACATGATAGATGAAGTTAGAGAAAATATAGTGGTAGTGGTAGTGGTGGTATTTATTAAGTATTTAGTATTACATTAATTGCATAACACAGTCGCATGGGTCATAAGACCGTACATGCTCTCTAGATAAATACCTGGTCTGTATACGTGACTTGCAGTATCAACCAGAAAACAACTATTTCTTTTACAATCACCGCACTATATACATACATACATATAAAATTGAAAAAAACACACTGAATCACACACTCAAACACACACGCGCGCGCGCACACACACACACACACACACACACAGTCGCGCACAAGTACTCAAGCACCACATATGTTTAAAGAAAAATTACATAAACACCTTATCTCTTAGTACACATACTTCCATTAAGTATGTGCCCAAGCTTGGCCAGTTTTGTCTGTTTAGAATCATGTCCCAGCATGCTGTCCTCCGTCTGTTGGAAGCCAAAAATACTTCCGGTAATAGTTTTTTCCTAATACCCTCCGTCTGCACGCATGCTGCCAAAATATGCGTCCAGTCTTCTTGTTCCCCGCATAATGGGCAAATCCTCCTGCCATCGTTATCAACAATCTTGCGAGCTTTCCACCCTCCCAACCTAAGCCATGCTATTCCAGTCCTCTGTTTTATACTCAATTCCAAAATATATGTTTCCTTACCCCACCTAGTTTTTATTTCATTTTGTAGCTCCAATGTTGATCTTTGTCTACATTCAGATTCGATTTTCTGCCTGTTTATATCGCATAGTCGTCTTTTGACCTCTCTTACGGCACTGTGTGTATTTTCATTACCCCTTTGCCAGATATCATTTAAGCCAATTTTTGATAATTCGCGTCGCAATCCCGCCGCCCACCATTTTGGATGCCCTATGTTGTTTATTTGATGACGATAACATATTGCTCTCAGAGTTGTTTGATCGCCTTTAATTATTCGCAGCCAGTACCTAACTACGTTTAGTTTAGCAAATACAGCATCTTCCCAGCATCCTACCTCCCGAAGAACTCCGGAGTTTGAAGTACCCCTCCCCAACCCTAGAATGCGCTTCCAGAAATTGCATTGTATTTTATTTACATTATCCACCCTCTCCCATCCCCACACTTCACTGCCGTATAGTAATGAGGACCTAACCATTGCTTCATACATGGTCTGTAATGTTTTTACTGGCATATCTGGTACCCGTGTCAATATCCTTAATAGTTCAGAAAGTTGTCCAGTCCCTTTGTGTTTTATAAACTCCATGTTCTTGTTCCATTTTCCGCCCATATCAAACCTTACTCCTAAGTAATCGAAGTGTTTAACATTTTGAATTTCTTCCTCCCCATAGGTCCACTTTTCATGTTGGCCGTACACATATCCATTTTTAAAGGTGACTGTTTTAGTTTTAAGAATATTTACCTCCATACCCCATTGCCTACAGTATTGTCGAAGAGCGTTTAAACCAGACTGCAAACCTTTTATCGTTTTAGAAAGAACTACGGTTTATGTGCATTACAGTATGGTTTTAGGGCTGGTAGTGGTACTTACGATGCAATTGCTGGCTACATGGAATCCGTACGCATGTCGACTGGTAAATATGTAATCGCAATTTCAATAGATACAAAAGGCGCCTTTGACAATCTCTGGTGGCCATGGTTATTTAAAGTACTAAGGGATATAGGATGTCCACGTAATCTGTATTATACAATAAAGGATTATTTTAGAGATAGAATGGTCATATTTAGAGATTGGACAGATAATGTTTCCAAACTACTAACAAAAGGATGTCCACAGGGTTCACTGTGTGGACCAGTGTTTTGGGACTTAGCTCTTGAACCTTGCCTAAGGGAATTAGAAAATATGGAGCAGGTTTATGACATCATAGCATATGCGGATGACATATTGACTTTAATACAGGGAGATTCCCGAAAGGATTTGGAAAAAGGACTCCGAGATAGTAACAAATAAAACATCGGAACTATTGGATACAATGAAATTGACAATATCGGAAGAAAATACAGTATACATGTAATCCCCGAATCAGTCTTGGTAGAACAAATATAAGAAGAGTTCCGGAAATAAAATACTTAGGAATAATATTAGATGAAAAGTTGAATTTTACATCACATATCCAATATATTTGTGACAAATCATTCCGAATAATGAATAAAATAATGAGATTATTTTATTATGGTAACCAACTCCCATTACAAGCTATAAAATGATATAATAATAATAATAATAATAATAATAATAATAATAATAATAATAATATTCTCGCATCTATCTGCGGGCATGCTATACATGCATGGCACAATAGACTGTTTATGGTGATACCCCCAAAACAGATTTTAGCCTTACAAAGGAAAATATTGCTACGCTTAGGTGGGGCGTTTTCCACAACTCCAACTGATGGACTAGCCCTGATTATGGGGGTTATCCCGTTAGACTTGGAATTAAGGAGGAGAGCTGCTAGATACTTCTTAAGGCATGGAGATATTGAAAAGGCAACGATGATGGCTGCTGGAGTTTTTGTACAGGATGAGTTACATTTAAATAAACTAATAATTGAACAATTTCAAAGACGGTGGGATAGAAGCTCTACAGCTAGAAGAGTACATCAAATTCTTCCTAATATAGAAGAGAGGTTTAGATTAAGGTATTTTATACCTACAAGAGGCATAATACACTATATTTCTGGACATGGGCCATATGCGGAATTTCTGCATAGATACACCAGAACATGCTCTATGGGAATGTCCTCAACGACATAATCGAACACTAATAATACACCGGTATTTGCAAGGCCTTACGATACACCAAATAATACGTGAAAAATCTACATTTGAGTATCTAAATAAAATTGCTAATGAAATATCAGTAGCTGTTAGGAACGCATATATGAACCAGATTAATAGATAAATTGATAAAATTAATTTCCGATTAGTATGTATCTTAAAGAAAACCCCAAATTTTATATTCTACTTGAGTTGCTCAAATATAAAACTAAATATAGATTAATATGATTATGTAGTAGTTTTATACGTTGTATAATTCTATAGGTACGCGTTTTTTTCCTATGAATTAATAATTACGTATTTTCTTTATTAATACTATTTTTATTTTCTGTCTTTTGTCACTAATATCTTTCTTATGTTCTTTTTTCTTTATTACTTAAATTTACATATATACATATTTCTATATTCTAACTTTATCTCTGATCTATATTCTATTCTTTGTTCTTTTTAGTACAACAGTGTGTGTACTTTTATTTTCTATCTTTTTTATTTTATTATAATAGCCGATATTTGGAAAAGGCGGTATAATTATTGATGTTTACTAACTTGTATATTCAAATAGTATTATATATAATTTTAATTTTTATATAAATTATATAATCGTTGTATGGAATTATTAACAACAATAGAATGTAAATTACACACAGTTAGAATAAGTTGAAAAACATGTAATAAAGAATGTAATGAAATATGAAAATATCCAAATTTTAATTATACAGACTCAGTTAAATAAATTAAATACTGAGTCTAAAGTATGAGGCCGAGGTTCCTACCGATGAAATTACTGTATAAGGGGTAAAGGGTAGGATTCACCATAAAAATCTTCCAGATTAGTCTACAATAATTTAATAAAGTAAATAAAATTAATTAAATCGTCATTCCAATTTATAAGGCTAATAGTGCAACGTCGGATAGGCAGCTAGTTAATGATCTCTGGTAAAACAGTAACAATCAGCGACGTTTGGCAAATCAGCAAATAAACAGGAAACTGGAGTCAAAATGTTAAGCGATAAATCGGCCTCAAGCTTCCAGTAATAGCCGTTCTTTAAGCAGTTCTTCTGCAGCATAATAAAGATAGCATTATATCTGCAGTACAGATGCTGGTGGTGTCTTTAATGCAATAAAGCGTTGCGTGAAGTAATCTTTATGAGGGTGATAGCCTCGTTAGTGTGCTTTATGTATCCTTCCTCAAGCCGTTAGAACAACAACCCGTAGATTCATTTCTCCGGTATCTTATCGTCTCTCCTAGCACGTGGTATATATTCCTGCTTTTCGAAACTACAGAGAGGCTATTCATTCCCGTCTTAGTTCACTATGGTCAAACATTTCCTTGAACATATCCTGTTGAGGACTAAAGAAAGAAAGAATTGATGTTACATCCACATAACCTTTTCTACCCTCGATGCTTTATTAGTGGGTAAAGACATTATTCAGATTTCTTTTCCTGTCTACGTCATCTCAATCGAGACAAGGCCTTTACAGAAATAGCTACATTACACATTTCGCTATATATACAAAAGGAACAGTGATAGTCAAATGTTTAAGAACGGACACTTTAAAGTCCCATACTCTTTGGATGCAATCGCGAGAAGCAATTGAAAATCAAGAGGACTTGAAAAGAATAGTAGTAGTAGTGGTATTTATTACGTACTTAGTATTACATTAATTGCATAACACAGTCGCATGGGTCATAAGACCGTACATGCTCTCTAGGAAAATATCTGGTCTGTATACATGACTTGCAGAATTGACCAGAAAACAACTATGTTTATAATCACCACACTATATACATACATATATAACATGAAAAATACCCTGAATCACACACACACACACACACACACACACACACTCACGCACACAAGCTCTCAAGCACCACAAATATTTAAAGACAATTTACATAAATACCTTATCTCTTAATACACGTACTTCCATTAAGTATGTGCCCAAGCTTGGCCAGTTTTGGCTGTTTAGAATCAAGTCCCAGCATGCTGTCCTGTTGGAAGACAAAAATACTTCCGGTAATAATTTTTTCCTTATACCCTCCGTCTGCACGCATACTGCCAAAATATGTGTCCAGTCTTCTTGTTCCCCGCATAATGGGCAAATCCTCCTGCCATCGTCATCAACAATCTTGCGTGCTTTCCACCCTCCCAACCTAAGCCATGCTATTCCCGTCCTCTGTTTTATACCCAATTCCAAAATATGTTTCCTTACCCCACCTAGTTTTTACTTCATTTTGTAGCTCCAATGTTGATCTTTGTCTACATTCAGATTCTACTTCCTGTCTGCTTATATCACATAGTCGTCTTTTGACTTCTTCACAGCACTGTGTGTGTTTTCGTTACCCCTTTGCCAGATATCGTTTGGCCAATTTTTGATAATTCCCGTTGTAACCTGAAAAGAATGATAAAGTATTGAACAATGTGAACCAATAATAACGCATATCTCGGAAATGGCTGATGCCACAAAAAAGGTTATTTGAAATAAATTGTGTGTTTTAAAGAGATCTATATTTTTTTGCAGTACGTTTTCGTCTATCGTTTAAGGTTTACCAGCTATACAACGTTATACAAAATCCCTTCCGAATAATGACTTCATAGGCTCTTCTCAGAAAATTCAATATATAGATTTTATTTCTCATGTAAATATATTTAAAAATATGGCATTTTAGTAAAAATCGTGTCATTTTATACAAAATAAAAAAAATTAAAAAATGGTTTCATGTAAAGGGTAGCTGGGGTGGGGTGATTTTTACTTTCTCTACTGCGTATAGTAAGTAGGGGAAGTATTGTATTCCACCAAAAATTCGATACCGAGATTTCACCGGAAATACATGTTTTGAGACCCCCTGAATCCAAAAAAAAGCATTTTTGGAAACATGTCCGTGTGTGTGTCTGTGTGTCTGTCTGTGAACAGCATAACTCAGAAACGAACAGTCGGATAAACACCAAACTTGGAATTTAGATTCAGCATCTTCCAGAGATACGACAGGAAGGTTTTCATGAAAATCCCCCCACTCCAGATTACCCTTTACATGGAACATTTTTCGAAAATTTTAATTTTCTCAAAAATGGCCCCACGATTTTGATTAAAATATCATTTGTTTAAGATATTTTCATGACCAATGAAATGTATATCTCGAATTTTCTGGGAATGTCTCCAATAGTATTCTTCATTGAGAACGACCTTTGCATAACTGGTAAACCATAAGAGATACACAAAATTTTACTACAAAAAAAAATGTTGATCGCGTTAAAATACACAATTTATGTCATATACATTTTTTGTTGTTGAGTGAACCATTTTCGAGATATTACTTGTTATTCCCTTAAATTTTTCAATATTTATTTTCTCAAATGGGAATTCGTTATTCACTTTTTTTGTCTTGGATATGCAAAGAGTATTAATCTGTGGCAAAGGGAATGGTGCTGCACCTAGCAACCAGCTATTAAGAGATATGTATGTGCTTAAAGGCTACTGTATTTCCAAATTGCCCTTGTAAATATATATTCCCCTTACATCTACAAGAAAATTAACAATAAGATAGACTCTGCAAATGTTTATCTCGATTAACATGAAGTAGATGGAGAATAAGCGTTTGCATAAATAGTTTGTACAAGAGTAGAGAAAGTCATGTGAGTGTAACACATCAGATTTTTCTTGAAAATCTCCGTGTCGCATTTTGAGAAGGTACCGAACTAAAATACCAAGTTTGGTGTTTATTTGACTTTTAGTTTTTGAGTTATTCTGCTCACAGACACACACATACAGACACACACGAACCTTTTACTAAAAATGCTGTTTTTTTTGGTTCAGGGGACCTCAAAACATGTATTTCCGGTGAAATCTCGACATAGAATTTTCGGGTGGAATACAATACTTCCCTATTTACTATACGTAGTAAACAAAGTAAAAACTGTAGTGGTATCTTTTAAAGCTCTTCTCTTATTTGATGTAAAGTTTTACATCTCTACAATATACCAATAATAGGTAGAGTAATTATTGTATTCCTCCCAATTAAGGAACACATCTGAGGTGTGCAAAGGTGCAATTAGACGACTGAAAAGTTCAATGCATTATGATAACATGCCTATACGGCATTCAATTTCCAAACTGACTCGCATTTTTCCGAATAAACAGTTGTTGTCAGTTGGTAACAGCACCGGACATCAGTGGTTCAAATTCCGGCTATGGCATTAAATATTTCAGTCGTCTGATTCTACCTTTCCAACCTTGTCCTTCAGATGGCTTGTGTGGAAGAATAATTAACTAACACATACGATCTTGCAAATAAAAATACCTATATCCATTATTTGACACAGAATAACTCACAATTTTTTTCTGTTAAAATACGCAAAAATTGAAGGGTTATAACATAAGGAATAAAAATAATCGTTAAACATACCCAACTGTAAAATCTCTAACACTCAAAAATTCATTGCGAATCACTTGAAATTTTACTACAATAATCAGGGTTTAGTGTGTAATATGTACACAAAATTTCGTGCATATTTTTTCTACAGCTAACATAAGAGGTAGAGAAAGTAGGTATTGCATTCTACCCAAAAATTCTATTATGATGAAGTAGATAGAAAAATAAGCTTTCGTAAGAATAGTTTGCATCACTATTAATAAACGATAGAGGGTAGAAAAGATAATGTGAAAGAAACACATCACTCTTTTCTTTTATAATCATGTTACGTGTTTGCGTTTCTGAATAATGGCTGGGAATAATACTAAAAGTAGCTTTTGGGGACCAAGCGGAATGGCTTAGGCATTAACGTCTGTGACGCGCATTCGGGAGGTCCCGGTTCGATCCCCGGCGACCGCCCACTCTGACCCATGGGCTATTCGTGGTTTCCCCGGGTCGGCAGGCCAATGCTAGGGTGGCTTATCTTTTAACACAAATTTTCCGCCCCACATTTCCTGTTCCCGTTATCTTCCTTATCTGTTTCAGGTTGTAGAACCAGAAAATGGGTTCGCCGGGTTGCGGCTGGACGGTGTCTTGCGTTCTGTAGAGGTTTCTGCACTGGCGTCGCTGCGGGGACTCTCAGTTAGGTCTCTCCCCCAAGTGGACTCCACCCGATAGGGTAGCGCCGGGGATTGGTTGCTTGTGGGGAGGACCGGGCGCCGCCGGATGTGTTCCATCTGAAAATGTTAGGCACCCCGTTCACGATTACGCCCATCGGTATCCGGTTCTGGTCGCCCTTCGGGTCTCTCCCCTTGCCCCTTACTTCCAGGGGTCCTTTGGAAGCAAAAAGGGACGTTATGGCCTGCTTGCGGTGCTCTGCCCCGGTCCCGGGGTCCCTCCCTGATATGTGCCTTTAACTTCTACTTTTGGGAAAGACAACCATAAATTGATAAAATGGCCAAGTCACATAAATTGTACCACCATGTTTCTCCTATTTTGTTTACAACATTCACTGCTCCATATATCGATGCAGTTTTATTTGATTATAATAAATTATAATTATAATTCTGATTCTAAAGCTGAAAATTATTGTTTTTGACGGATTGTTACAACAATCTATAATGTTGCAATAATATCTAAAATAATTTATACTAACTAATGGACAGAACCACTGCTTCTGGCATGGATATACAGCCCCCTGCTTGTATTTAAAACAAAAAAAGTTCTCCGATGACCTGAAAGTTCTTCACATGTCTTTCTCTGGCCCCTGTCGCTTATTAGTGGTATGAAAATTATTCTTAAGAAAGTTTATTTTCCCATCTACTTCATTTTAATCAAGTAAATCTTTTCGGAAATAGCGGCATTACACATTTCGTTATAGATACGAGAGTAGCGATAATCCAATATTTATGAACTGGACCCTATACACTGGCCTTCAAATTCCATACTCTTTCCATGACATTACGAGAAACAACCGAAAATCAAAAGAATTGCTATGTAGATATTGACCAATTCGAACCATTAATAACGGATATCTCGGAAATGGCTTATGCCACAAAAGGTTATTTGAAATAAATTTTGTGATTTAAGGAGATCTGTATTTTTTGTGTAGTACGTTTTCGTCTATCGCTTAACGTTTACCAGTTATACAAAATTATACAAATTTCCCTCCCAATAAAGAGACTTCAAAGGCTATTCCCAGAGAATTCAAGACATACATTTTATTTATATTATTTTGAAATATGGGCTTTTAATCAAAATCGTTACAGCCATGTTTTAGAAAATTAAAAACTTCGAAAAATGTTGTATGTAAAAGATAGTTGGGGTGAGGGATTTTCTTGAAAACCTTCGTGTCGTATCTTTGAAAGGTACTGAACCTAAATACCAAGTTTGGTATTTATCCGAATTTTCGTTATGCTGTTAAGAGACATACACAACCACATTTTTCTAAAAATGCTTTGTTTTGGTGTTCAAGGGACCTCAAAACATGTATTTCCAGTGAAATCTCGGTAGCGAATTTTTGGGTGGAATTCAATACCTACCTTCTCTACCTGCTATGTATGTACGTGGCAGAAAAAGTAAAAATCTGCAAATTATAAATCTAGCCAGGGAAGATGGATAATTATCAGCTCTGTCTTCCACCACATACAACTACAGCTGGCATCAACAGTTAAGTGACTCTGCAGCAACTATCACCTGATTCAGTTTTGGAAAAAAGAAAAATAATTTCAACAAGTACTTCCTCCACTGCGGTCACCAGTAGTCCTTCTGAAAAGAGCTTCTTTTGGGTTACACGATTATTGTATTAAGA
Source organism: Deroplatys truncata (assembly GCA_030765065.1). Classification (NCBI taxonomy): domain Eukaryota; kingdom Metazoa; phylum Arthropoda; class Insecta; order Mantodea; family Mantidae; genus Deroplatys; species Deroplatys truncata. Next base: position 657,735,299 of record CM060990.1, read on the forward strand.
AAGCTTTTCTAGCTGATCCTTCACCATATGTGTGATTCATTTTCAAATTTGTATAAAAGCACTGATTAGTCTTTTTTTGGGGTCTTGATTGTCCAGTAGTGTGAAAATTGAGGCAGTATTATTAACACTTAAATGATTTCAGTCAAATTATATAATATGTAAATTCAATAACAGCCCACCTTAAAACAATATGTGTACATAATAATTTGTAAAATGTATGTAACAGTCATTGCATATGCTTATATTATTGTAAACATGTTCAATAATGTTATGTGAATGCGTTACGTAATTTAATAATGTAGGAGCTGTGAGAAATAGGTCAAAAGTTGCTAACAAAGAGGTAACAATGAGGTAACCTTGAGGCAATAATGAGTAAGAATGTTTAATAATGCTACTAGTCATTATTGGAGCAACAATAATATAATTTTAGTGACAGTTTATAAAATAGCCAATCAACGACCAGAAAAAGCTTTAGTTAAATGAAGGTGTTCTATTGGAGTAGGATTAGCCAATCAGAAACTGAAAAGGAGAAAATTTTTACAAATTTAGAGTTCAGTTGCCTGCAGACAGCGTTACTAACCAGACGCAAAAAGTGTCCTCAAGAAATATAATACGTATTCGTGTGAGACGAAAATAGTTTACGTGTTAAAAAGTGCAAGTATTTAATAAAAGAATCTCACAGCTCTCTATCAGTGAAGTGTTATTTAAATCGTGTCAAGCATTAATAAAAGGAGTGAAGTAAAATTATAATCTGTGTAAGCCTATATTCTTGTCGCATCACAACCCTGGTAAGAGAAACGTGTCTCTAACAATAATACTGACGCAGCCGAGGCATAAATAAATAAATAATATTTAAAGAAACAGTCAAATTACAAAGTTCATATTTTTTTAAACTTGGGGCAAAGGCCAACTGAAAGTACATTTGGGGCGAAACTACCGAAAACTGTTTACTATACGTGCGGTTGCAACTACTACAATTTCGGCTCCTCAACAGTTGAAATATAATACAACTCTTTCAATACAAACAACTTCTTCAAATTGGCGTCCATACGTGGAGCTAAATAATATACTTCAAAATAGTTAATTATTCATATTAGTCATACAACAGGTTTGTTTTAAATAAATGTTATTTACTTCACCGAAATATGCTGTGTTTATATGCTATACTGTAGTAATGATCCAATTTAAAATACCAGTGTCATAATTTATAGTACAGTCGGCTAGAAAAAGATATGAGGAACCGCGGTTTAAGTTGGCAATCAGTAATTAACATGCTTCAGCCGCGCCTTCTATCCCTTATTCGGTTGCGGAGGTTAATGCTTGAATGCCGAACCAATAAGAGCTGGACTCATTCAGGGGATAGTATGGACAGTCTTGGGAAGCATATTGTTTCAACCATTCAGGTGACATATACCGATTCTCAACCCCTTTCATCGCCAGCTAGGCCTGACCTTTCTTCACAGGGTAATGCTAAAGTATCGGACTTGAGCTAAAACCAATTAGAGGATAGCTCACCTAAGGCAGGCGCGGAACAAAAATGATAAGAAGATTCTGCCAACATTCAAGAATGGAAAAACACTAAATGTAAACAAACGTATCGGCACGATTTTTTACTTTCTCTACTACGTATAGTAAGTAGGGGGAGTATTGTATTCCACCCAAAAATTCGATACCGAGATTTCACCGGAAATATATGTTTTGAGACCCCCTGAATCCAAAAAAAAGCATTTTTGGAAACATATCGGTGTGTGTGTGTGTGTCTGTGAACAGCATAACTCAGAAACGAACAGTCGGATAAACATCAAACTTGGTATTTAGGTTCAGTATCTTCCAGAGATGCGACACGAAGGTTTTCAGAAAATCTCCCCACCCCAGATTAACCTTTACTGGGAACATTTTTCGAAAATTTTAATTTTCTCAAAAATGGCTCTAACGATTTTGATTAAAATATCATATGACAAAGATATATGACAAATAAAAAGTATATCTTGAATTTTCTGGGAATATCTCCAAAAGTATTCTTCATTGTGAATGACTTTTGCATAACTGGTAAACCATAAGAGATAGACAAAATTTTACTGCACAAAAAATGTAGATCGCGTTAAAATACACAATTTATGTCATATATATTTTTTTTTGTTGAGTGAACCATTTTCGAGATATTGCTTGTTATTCCCTTAAAATTTTCAATACTTATTTTCTCAAATGGGAATTCGTTATTCATTTTTTTGTCTTGGATATGCAAAGAGTATTAATTTGTGGCAAAGAGAATGGTGCTGCACCTAGCAACCAGCTATTAAGAGATATGGCTATGATTAAAGGCTACTGTATTTCTATATTGCCCTTGCAATTACAAAACAAAGGGAACATAGTACGCCTTAAGCGATAGTCAAATATTTTTAGAACTGGTCTCTATGTGTAAAATGTAATTTTCTTTGCATGTCAAAAGATCGTTTCTGCAAATGTTTATCTCGAGTAATATGAAATAGATGGAGAATAAGAGTTTGTAAAAATAGTTTGTAAAAGAATAGAGAAAGTCATGTAAGTGTAACACATAAGATTTTTTTTGTTTTTTGTTTGCACCCTACTGTAGTATATGTATACTGACGTGCATAAAATGTGGCCCATAGTGGAACGGAGCTGTTTATGTTGATATTGATAAAATCTTGCAACACCCCTACCCTCATGACCATCTCTGCCTTTCGAGCATAGATAATTCTAGTCACTGGATTGGCAGGGTACTTTACCTCCCCCTAGGTATGGCCGAGCTGCCGAAGGGTAACATTACAACTTAAACCTTTTATTTTCATGCTAAACTATCGTTTTCTTATTGTCGTTTAGTAGCAGCAACAACTTAACCTCCGTCTCATATATGTAAATGTCGTAGCTGCCTTTCAGTTTAACCACACATGCAAATAATTCCTCACCCCCTCCTCTAGAAGGCCGAATTATTTGTAATTGGTTTATCCTTTCCTTTTGTGCAAATTGTAGCGAAACTCTTTAATAGAGGCGATATCCAAATGTTTCCATTGCTTCGTTTGTGTGTTTCTGGATTATTTCTTAGACTAGTCAAGCAGAGAAGTGATACCGGCTGGGTGGAGTCAGAGGTTGTTTACTTGAAGGTGCAAACCTTATGGAGGGAAGAGCACTATTGCGATCTAGGTCAATGGACCTCTTTTTATGCACAACAATGTACATAGTAGTGAAGTACTGGCTAAGGCTGATGCATGGGGATAACTCCAAACTACGATCCAAATGTTACAAATACCAGCGAGAATACCTGTCTCCTAAGTTTTGGGCACCTGATTTGGAAAGGGGTTTGAGGAGAATAGGAATGGGGTCAGTAAGGCTAAGAGCTGAAACAAATGACAAAAACATATAGAAAGGTGTTAAAAGAAGACTAAGAGACATCAACCAACAGGAAATAGAATCAGATTGTAAAATTAAACCTTCTCTAAGTCTAGCAAATGAAATAAAATTGAACTGGGGTAAAGAGGCACATATACTTAATTTAGGAAGAAATGAAAGATCAGGAATGGCATGGTTTAGACTGGGGGGCTGGAGGACACAGAAAATGACTGACGATTCTGGCAGCAGAATCTGTCCATTCTGTGATTTGGATGAGGACTGGGTACATATTTTGGCGGAATGTGCACAGTGGGAGAACCAGCGAACGATTAAACTGAAAGAAAAATTCTTAAGTCCCTCAAGAAAGAGATTGGCATGTTGGGATGTACTGGCTGACCAGAGGAACTGGCAAAACATGGGCAATTTTTTGGCTAAAGTGCGCGAAGCTAGGTCAAATTTTTTCAGTTAGACAAAGGTAATTTATCTCTATTTCCCTTTTCTTGTTCCTTTTTGTTGTGTTTGTTTTCTCTGTTGTTTATTTTGTCACCCTATTGTATCTTAAATATGCATGTACGGTCAATGACCCATACACTAAATACTTGTGAAATAACTTCAATAATTTGAAACAAATAAAGATACCTTATCTACGAGTAGTAATAATATATGTAGTTCTTATTCTATAAAACCTCTATATAGATTTTTGCCTTATATCTTAAAGAATTCAGTCTCTGAAGACTTGATTTTGCAATTGATTTGGATTCGTTGTGTAAGAGAACACTGGTTAATTATCGTCAGCCTCTGGTATCTCCCAGGGTTATTTGGAACTGGGAATACTTATACTGCTTATAGTAAACAAAAAAAGCAACAGCCATCTTGCACCTTGCCATTCAGGTGAGGAGGTTTGTTATTGGCTCTTGCCAGATGTTCAGACGCTGTTAGGAGGATCCAGAGCCCACTAGGAGTTACCTGAAGCGTGGTAGGGATAATAATTACAGGTTTTCAACTGCTTTGTCATGGGAAATACTGCACAACCTGTTTGCTACGCCCAATAGCCAACCTACCTGTCCAACACGCAGCAACGTTATTGGCCGGCTGCATTTTGGGAGTGCTGGATGGCCTTAGTGTGCCAGTTAATCTTTCCCGAGAAGCACTCCAGGAATTTGGGAGTGATGCAGTCCGATAAAATATGCAGCCTAGTAGGAGGCGTCAAAGTCACACATTTTTTTCGCTCGTTTCTAATGGTAGTATAAAAACTCCTTCAGTTTTTGATCTCTACTTTCTTTACTTTCTTTACCACGTACCTAGAGTAGGTAGAGGGCCATTGCATCAACAATGTGGGCCCTTCGACTTCCTAACTTTCAACAATGAAAGCAATGCCATTTATCAAGGAAGATTTAATGCATCTATGCATAAAAGTAATTCTAAATTTATATGTTTATGATTCATACAATTAATGTATATACCTTAAGGAACCCGGGAACTGAGATTTTGCCTAAAAATACCAAAAATGGAAGTCAAGAGTTATGCATACAATGAGGCATTATTGTTTTGCATTCTGCCATTTTTAAGGTGTATTAACAATGCTGAAATACTTACTGAGTAAGCATTTAAAGCTTTTATCATGTCTTAATTTTTATTTTTCTCCAATATGGTTTTTAAGCCAAATTGTTCTTTGTACATTAGTCATAATCCGGTTTATGAAAACGTTTAGGCCTTGTCTACAGAAGCATATTCATTACTCTAGTTATTGTAACCTTCTGTGCTACTTGGAAGCATCCCATTCCACCCAAAAACCTCGTATTGAGCTATCGCTGGAAACACACATTTAGATGTCCACTGAATAAACAAAGCGATTTTAGAAAAATGTGTGCGTATTTGAACAACACAACTCAGAAACGAAAAGTTTGTTAAATACCAAACTTTTAAAGTTCAGGGTGTGACACGAAGATTTTCAAGAAAATTCGCCCATTCCAAATATAGAATACGTTTCGTTATTTTTTATTTTCTCAAAAATTGCTCCAACGATTTTGATGAAAATACCATATGAAAATTAAAATTGAGTTTTATTTATGGACGCTCTTTAATTGCTGTGGTCGTTAGCGTCCCATTCTATATTGGGCGTGAAAGACCGGTAATCTTGCTCAGAGGCCCCTTTACCAGGCTTGAGGTTCTTTTACGTGCCGTAAATCTACGAAACGGGACCACCGGATTAACTTCCCTTCCGAAAGAAGCCATGCTAAGGGTTTTTACGCCCGAAAAAGCCCATCGCCCTCCGCCGGGTTTGAACCCACGACCTCGGGGACTAGAGGCTAGCATGGTAACCACTACACCACAGAGGGCGACAATACCATATATTTAAGATATTTGCATGACAAATAAAAGGTATATCTTGAATTTTCTGCATATACCCTGTGAAGTGCTCTTCATTCTGAATTACATTTGTATGATTGGAAAACCGTAAGAGATAAACAAAGCATTACTACTCAAAAAAATGTAGATCTCGTTAAAGCACACAATTTATGTCAAGTAAATTCTTTTGGGAAGTCTTTGTATTTTCAAATATTTGTGCTTTGTCCAGGTGGTAAGTCGCTGTTCGTTTTTTCACCAGGTCATATAAGGAGCATGGAATTTCAATGCCTTAACATCCGCTTTTTCAAGGTCTCATTATCGTTTTAGCCTACTGTGTTCCCCATATAGATACTATAAAGAAATGAGGAAATATTTAATGAAAATTTATCCTGATTAACAAACAGTAGATTGAAGAATAAGCTATTACAGGAACAGGTATGTATATAAACATAAAATAGATAGACAGAATCATGAGAATATAACACATCATATTTTTTTTCTGTAATATTATCGATTTAGATGAAAGCAATTTTTAGTCACAGAAAATTTACGAATGTTTATGAAAAAATCTCAGAATAAATCAATATTAATATCTCTATAATTAAACCCCAGATTTAATAATTAAAACCATCTCAGTGTTTTAAACTTAGAAAAAATAAGATATCACTTTATTTTATATTAAAAATTTATAGAATATTTAATATGTTATGAATATTTTAAATTTTGCACAAGAATTCTCTTTATAAGCGAAAATATGTGTAGATATATTTTCACGCATAAAATGTGGCCCATAATGAAACACAGCTACTTATGTTGGTATTGACAAATGCAGCCCCACCCTCTGCCAGCGTGACCACCTCTGTACCTTGAGTGTAATACTAGCCACTGGATTGGCAGAGTACTTTACCTCCCCCAAAATATGCCCGAACTGCGGAGTACCGTTAATGCTTCAGAGAATTTTGCCGCAAAAGTAAAATATAATAACACAGACATAATGTCGCATATGAAAGCTCTTATATAAATGTCTGCTGTCGTCAAGTTTAACAACACAGGCAAATAATTCTTTACGCCCTTCGTAGTCCGAATTATGTCGTTTAGGGCTTCCTTTTGTACCAATCGTAGCGAAGCTCTTTCATAGATGCAGTATCCGAACCACCCCTTCATTTCAAATCGATTATAACAGCGTTCATTTTTGTGTGGATTGTTTTTCAGACCAGTCACATATAGAACTGATACAGGCTGGGTGGAGTCAAATGTTGGTTACCTGAAGGTGGAAACCTTACTGAGGGAGAAAGATTATTGAGAACCAGGGGAGTAGGCCACTTTTTACGTACATTAGTCCATACATTTTATGGGGAGACTAAATGGTGAAATTTGCCAACAGATTACATTTTAATTTCTTGTGCAGTATTATAAATTAAAGTTTCCTCTTTAATTTTATATATATTATTATTATAGGCACAATAATAAATGGGCATTATTTAAATACAGAAATGCAGTTGCTTTTGTTAAAAGAAATATTGACATAAAAATGTTTACAGAAAAGGTGACAAATGAAACTGAATGCTCACAATTTTTTTTTCAAAAAATGCACCAAGTAAAGTATAAAACTGCTTTTGTAAGTGGAGTTGAAAATTTTTTATTTCAATATCAATAAATATAATTTATTGCAATTTTTTCTTGATGTCCAAGATAGTATGTTCAATATAAATTGGTTCTCAATGCACTAAGTGTAAAAACGTTTGCATTATAAATGTAGTATTAAAGAAAAACGATTTTTCTCATAATAACCCTCTTAGGAAAGTGATATTTACATTACAGTTAGGTATGAAGAACTGTTATAAGCGCCGGTAATTTTAGAAAATATCAGTTTTTCCTCTTTCCTGAAAACTTTTCTTTATTATGCACTTTTTGATTCGATGCTGCTCATTTATATTTAAATATATTCTAAAAATTTATACTGAAAATTCTGCCTCACTTCTCAGGTAAGTATCATAATTCTTACACAATTTTTTGTAGAGCACTTTAGCCCATATTTAAGGGCGAGTTTTGCTCTACAAGTTGGTACTTTTGTTGAATATGGTAACTTCTGTGTGCTGAAGCCATGTAGTTTCTATCTTTGCAAATATATGTACATGTTTCCTCCATTTTTGCCTTGAACACCTTTTTCTGTCTTTCTCAAAAACTATTAAAGATGACCAAATTTAATTTCAGTATGATAAAAGCAACCCCTAAGTTCTGTTGCAAATCTAATTTGGCATTAATAAGTCTCTCTGTTAATTTTTAAAAATAATTGCTGATAAATTTTAACAAAAATGGTATAACAAAGGAATAAAATCATATCTACCTTAATCAACAAATTTATTGGATTAAAGTAGATTAATAAATTTAGAAGACATTGGTCGTAAACAATTTCAGTCCGATATCTGAAATAGTTTCTGAGGCAATGGTTCATGAATTTAGAAACTTAACATTGGGGTAGGGGCTTTTTATATCCCCTTAAAGTAAGTAACTTGGCGGGGCCGTGGCCGAGTGGTTAGACCGCTCGTCTCCCACCTAAGCGGTCCGGGCTTGATCGCAGGGAATCGTGAGTGGGATTTGTGGTGGACATAGCGGCGCAAGGGCGGGTTTTCTCCTGGTCATCCGGTTTCCCCCGCCTCTCATTCCAACAATTGCTCCATCATCATTTTCGTATCAGTCATATCACCGCCATTTCATATCATCTAATTCTTTGCTCTCATACCAGATTCGGGCTGATCACCCACTCTGGCTGCAGGTCCATAGTCTCTCTGCTCCGCAACAGGCGTTGACTCCAGGTATTGGCTTGTAAGTCTTCCAACGGTGAGGTAAGTAGATAAAGAGAAACTTAAAAATTAAGGAAACTAGTGAGTTCGGTTCCAGGGTCACTTGAGGTGCAAAACTTGAGGTTTTGGAAAAGTTAAATACCTACGTGTACCTAATTTCCTCTGTAGGCAACCCAAAACCTTACTTCCCACATTTAGCTACTGGAAAGAATAGCCCCTTCTACCAACTTTTATAAGGCGAAGGCTATCTCAAAACTTGACAAGGGACCATAAAGTTAATTTCTTAACCAAGCGAAAAATTCTTTTTACTTTCTCTACTACCTATAGTAACTATGGGAAGTGTTGCATTCCACCCAAAAATTCGATACCGAGATTTCACCGGAAATACATGTTTTGAGGCGCCCTGAATTCAAATAAAGCATTTTTGGAAACATGTCTGTGTGTGTGCCTGACTGTCTGTGAACAGCATAACTCAAAAACGAAACATTAGATAAATATCAAACTTGGTATTTGAGTTTACTATCTTTGGAGGACGCTACACGAAGATTTTCAAGAAAATCCCCGCATCCCAGACTACCCTTTACATGGAACGTTTTTAAAACAAATTGATTTTCTCAAAAATGACTAACGATTTTGATTAAAATATCATATGTTTAAGATATTTTTATGACAAATGAAATGTATATCTTGAATTTTCTGGGAATATCCCCAAAAGTCCTCTTCATTCTGAATGAATTTCGCATAACTGGTAAACAAAATTTTACTACACAAAAATGTAGATCTCGTTAAAACTCACAATTTATGTCATATATATTTTTTGTGGAGTAAACCGTCTCCGAGATATTCCTTCTTATTTGTTTGAATTTTTCAATATTTATACTTTTTCTCAAGTGGGAATTCGTTATTCGTTTTTTTAAGTCCTGGACATGCAAAGAGAACTGAATGCTCCACATAGCAACCAGCTCTTAAAATATTTAACTATCGCTTAAAGCCTACCATATTCCCCTTACACCTACAAGAAAATCAGCAATAAGATTAACATCTCGATTAACATGAAGTAGATGGAGAACAAGTGTTTGTAAAAATAGTTCGTATAAGAGTAGAGAAAGTCATGTAAGTGCAACACATCAGATCTTAGAAAAGGTTCAAACTATATGTCGCTTGAAAGAAGTGATGTATGTTGCCATTATTCCCTGAACATGCAGATTTATGAGGGTTATTTTGACTGCAGTACCCATCCTATGCAATAAACACACATCCGCGCTTATCTATAGCATCTAACAAGGAAGCGGTATGACATATGTCTTGTTGAAAGTTTGCGTTTATAGCCTCTAACAATGAAATGGTATGACGTTTGTACCTTTTCTAAATTTAGCAGGAAGTAGATTTCTGTGCGCGCCGTGGATCTTTGTTGCTGTTTCTGTCATAATACAGGCACCAAAAAGAAATATAGTGTGTGCCTCACGACAAGAATACCACAGATTTACAACTTCTCTCCCTTTTCACGAAAGCTTCTTTTAAAAAGCGGATAGAGCCCTAGACTTAGTCTTGGAAATAATAAACACAAACCTGTCTTTTTACAGCTAAATACCCAACCGGCGCCAATTTCATTTCTCCTTGAAATATTCACTAAAAAGCTGTCGATATATGAAATTTGGTCTTGAGGGATGACTTACAGCATATATGTCATTCAAAGAAAGAGAGATATGTAGATATAAAGCAGATATTTGTTATATTAAAGTTGTTCAGAAGCTCTAAGTTGCAAGCTTTAAAACCATTTTCTTAGTTTATGCTATTGCTTAACTTTAATTATATTAGGTTAAAGAAAACCAATAACACATTATTCGGCCAACTTTAGCAACGAAAATAAAATACGTTATACTCTATATAAAATTCAACGTTATACGCTATCGGGTCTTAAACTTTGATTCGAAATTAAATTGTATTGTTTGTTTATGGATTGTGAAAAACGCAGCTTAATGAGAGAAACTGTATGTTGATCATGCTATTATGTAATATGATGTAAACATAGCAGTTTTAAAAGTCATGATAGCTGAAAACTTGATATATGTGCATTTTTTCCGAAACTTTTTTTTTTCGCGTCTAGGTAAAAACATGAATAATCGACTTATGCATATGAAACTGTGCCCACATGCTGAAAAACAGTTATCTGCACAGCAAGTCTTGCAAATATCCTCCAATTTTCAAATAAACCGAATTTACAGAGTAGTGCACATTCGAATGATGTGTTCAGAATTTGGATATTTTGGCTTCATTATTTAGGCTGAGAATGTGCCTGTATAAACCTAGTTTCTTAATTATTTCTAGTATAAAGTTGTTTTAATTTTTTAATTAATGAATAATTAATTGTACATAGTTCCCATTTGATCCTTCCTACTTGAAAGAGTAAGAACAAGGATGCGTCTAGCCTTAATATTTTGGAGATATTAATTTTAGAACAACCTTTCCTGTATGCTTTAGTATACGCTCGCAACCAATACCCTTAAAAGCACACAAATGTAATGCTTTCACCCACGGGAAAGTGGGTGTTGTTAAAAGGAGGTGTATTAGTGTATTGCACTGGCGATCATTGAAACAAATTACACTGATCTTTTTAAAAGGAGGTAGATCTAAGGAACTTGCCAATTGTAATTAGGTGCCTATATTATTTAGTGTTTATGCAAGGAAAGTGCAATAACTTACTCGTATCTTAGTTTTCGTTATTTTGTATAAAACATGGACACATTTCACGCCAAACTGGCAGGAGAGGCTTTACGAAACAAATCAATATTATATGAGCAAATACAGGAGAGATGAACGTAAATACATGAGAGGAAATAAGGTCAGAGCGATGTTTTATAAGCAGGGCGCGGAATTTGATGACTAATTTTTTTTAAAATGACTACATTTGTTTTAAAATGACTTTGTAGTTACAAAAAATTATCTAAAATGAGATTTATTTGATTTATTAAAATTAGTGTACAGAAATTTATAAATTAATTTATATATTGATATAACTCCTATACAAGAAGAAAAATAAGTAAAAGAGCAGTGAATATGTTCTTGTTCAAAGAATCTGAAAAGAAAAGAACATTTTCTTACTTTCCTTTTCAGATTCTTCAAACAAGTAAGAACATTATTTTCTTTGCTTTTCAGATTCTCCAAACAAGAACATAGAACAAATATATTTTCAATTAATTTTCTAAATTATTGTGTTTTTAAACAGGTCTTACAAAAGTGTAGCATTAACTCTTTTGAGAACTCAGAATATGCAATGTTTATTGCGAATGAAAAGGATTTCACTGTCCATGTCATACATAAATAAGAGCAATACGCACTTATTAAGCAAAAAAGGGAAAACTGACCTTCTCATCCCTAATTTTGGACATGAATTCATAACAGTAATTATACCTGTTTCCTTGACAATAACGATCTCTCCATCCACAAGCAACTCTTTCCAGACCAACCAATAATCTTTATATACTCTATACTTATGCAAGGAAATTACCAAATAAAGAGGCAAAGGACAAAGAAATTACAAATGAATGATGTAATATCGAAAAAAAGATTATCCAAAATAGAAAACTTTAAACTACCAAAATGACCTTATATATATATATATTCTTAATATGGGACCCATGATAAAGATTTATGTACACTTAAGCAATACCTTTATTGCAAGAATTAAAAGATGGCATGTCTTCAGAATCCGGATCATGCTAATATGATACTTGGTCTTCAAATAGCTTCTGCTCACAATAATTAATGTTTAATACGCATTCCTGAGGAATATAAAGAACTTCCTTTTTGGCAGGTAGCCGACACATAAGTCTGCACATGAAAATAAATGTAATGCGGGCCAAAAGTATTCTTCCCTGAAAATGGCACGCTTTTCCAGGTATATAATCCTTTATAGAACCACAGTGGACGGAAAAAGGTTGTTAAACCTTGGCTGTAAGAGCAAACAGCATTTCCTTTGAAATAATTATGCCGCTCAACTGCTAAAAGGCAACAGATATTAATCTGAGCTTCTCTTCGCTTTAAAAGTCACGTACAAGTGCAATAAATCAAGATGTACTCATATATAGGAAAGGAATATATGCTTCTGGCTTTATTTTGAAAGTATAATATATTAGCTGTTTTGGTAAATTATACTACTTTACCTCGCTATGTTGGCGGAAACTTCACAACTTAACCACAGAAGTACGAAAGTGCTTTGTTCCTTATCACTCAGTCATATACCCCCCACTTCAACAAATAAGTTGCACACACATATTTAAACTAGAATCTTGAGTATAGATTCAGTTTTCTCTGCTTTGGTGAAGTGTTTAAGTCGGTGTGCAATGAGTAAGAACGTTAAGAGTAGAATGTATTGTGCTGTAGCACAATACCGTAATTACGGTTTTAAAACGGTTGGTGTGAATTATCACACATTTCCAAAAAAATGAGCAATTAAAGCGCGTGTGGGTGTCTCGCTGTAAGCGTACTGACAAATTTAACGCTGATAATTCACGTGTATGTTCAGGGCACTTTCTTCCTAGTGACTATAAACGGGATTTGAAGAGTGAACTTTTAGGTTTGCCGGTTAAGAAAATTCTGCTCCCAGATGCAGTTCCGTAGCAGTTCATTCCCAATTGGCATGGATATGCACTTAGTGAAGGTCCAAGTACAAGTGGAATGTTGCAGGTATGTCTTTTTCATTTTTACTTCCTGTAACAGAATAATGTATTCTGGAATTATTGTTTTCATTTCTTACGGTAAAAAATACACCAGCATATCCATTTAGCGATTTCTTTAGAGTAGTTGTAAATTTTCCTTTAGTACTAAAGTAATGTATGTTTGAATCTCTTGTAGCGCCTACAGTTGAAGTACTGGATGTGTTCCAGTAGTTTTGTTTATACGTAAATATATTACTAATGTAATGCAGTTTCCATTCGTTTTGCTTTATGGTTAGCCCACAATGTTTGTAGAAAGCTCTGAAATAGTATACCTTTTAAACAAAACTGGAAGAACGTGCTAATAATAAACAATTGGGAGTTAATCGGGAGGAATTTAGTGTGTTCACTGCGCTGTGTATGTATTCCGCGCGCTCGTCTTCACTCTTACTTACGTCACAGGCGGGCAGCCAATGGCAGCTCCCACCCCGGAGTGGCTCACCTTAGTTATCTAGCCACATTGGGAGCCCTATATATTTTCTTCTAAAGAGAAACTGATGAGAAATGCTGTTCAATAATATTCTCAGATGGTTTAGTGCCCTGCTTTGCTTTGATAAGCTGATTTATAAAAGTACCCACAGTTAAAATTTGGTGAAAATTTTCAAAACATTCAAAAATAAGCCTTTATATAAAAAGAATACTTTAACCTTTAGCTTCAATTAAACACCATGGGGGCTGCTTTCAGAGCCCTTTAACACATCAACACCTGTCCATGAAAATACGGTCCATGACCTGTATTTACTTCTAAAGCCTTTTATTGGACTTCGACTTTTTTACACCTTTTTGTTTTAAAATGTTCTATACGATGTAGTTTACAACCAATCTTGTTCAGATTTTCAGCAGAAACTCAAGAGAGAATAAACTTATAAAACTGTCATTGAATTTGGCTACATTTCTAAACTTCTCAAGATATGACATAATTAATTCGACTTCTGCAGATACATTGCTACAAAATTATATTTAAAAGGTTTAAAATATTTTCTGAAACAACCAAAGGACTGCAAGCATTCTCATATATCAGTTTTGTGTAACCAATATTTAAATAAAGAGTCAGTATTTTCATAATGGAAGTAAAACATTTATTTTCTAAACAACTATTAAGGATATTTGCATGGAATTTAAAACACATTTATAATATGTGGTAGAGAACAATATAACATCATTTTGAAAACATTTAGAAAAAACTTCAAGATTTAGAAATTTACCTGTGGCTACCCTTAACAGTTATTTTTAAAAAGAAATGTAGTACCATAAGTATTAAGAATTTGAGTATTTAGATTGGTTTTCCACACTCTTAAACTTATTATATTTTATTAACTTCAATCTCTATTTTCTTCTTCAAATATTCAGCTACATAAGTCATATTTTTGTGTCTAGAGACAAAACTATTCTGAACAACGTTGTTTGTATTCTTATTGCAACAGTTTTTGTATTCACCATATAATACACAGTGCGGACGTTTTAAGCGAGGCCATAGACTGACTATATGCAGAACAGTACGCAGTGCAACTATGGCCTCACTTTAAATCAACCGTACTGTATTTTCCGGATATATTTCATTCTTCTTCTTCTTCTTCTTCTTCTTCTTCTTCTTCTATAACTGGTCCTCCTCACTGTAGGACTTATACCTCCAAGGACTTACAGCCAATGCCTTGGGTCAGTAGCCTGTCGAGGAGCAAACATATCCAGTATGGGATATCACACAGTGCCTGGTATGGCGGTGAAGAAGAATGAAATTAAATGTTCTCATGAGATGAAGGGATGAGATGAAAATTAGTGGATCAATTTATCCAACCCAGCATTCGCTTAGCGACTAAAGAAAACCGTGAAAGAACCTTGGTCATATTGGTCGACCCCGGAGGTTTGAACCCGGGACCTTCCGAATACGGGCCACAGACGCTACCGCCTGAGCCATCCCAATTGGTTATTTTTCATTATTTCTAAGAAAATATTTAAAAAGACTATGAAAGTAGTAAATCCGAAATATGTATGTACTGACAGTTATTTTGTACATTCATATAACGAAATGCGGTTAAATTTTTAAGGATAAATAATTATATTGTAAGAATCGATAGACGTTATATTTGACTAAACATATAAGCAAATTTAATACAGAAATATAAGCACAGAACTGGGAAAAATGGTAGGTATGCTTGCAATGATATCATGAACGAGTACAGTCAAGTGGAAAAAACGTGCCGATGCTTTTGGTTACTTTTAGTGTTTTGCATTCTTGAATGTTGGCAGAATCTCCTCATCATTTGTGTTCCGCGCCTACCTTAAGTGAGCTTTCCTCTAATTGGTTTTAGTTGAAGTACGATACGCTTGCATCAACGTTTGAAAAAAGGTCAGGCCTAGCTGGGCGATGAAAGGGGTATATGTCACCTGAATGGTTGAAACAATATGCCTCCCAGACTCTATACTAGCTCCTGAATGAGTCCGGCTCTTATTGATTCGGCATTCCAGCTTTAACCTCTGTAACCGAATGAGGGATGGAAGGCGCGGCAGAGGCGTGTTAATTATTGATTACCAGCTTAAGTCGCGGTTCCTCATATCGCCAAGTTTTTTGCATCCGCCTGTACACTTTATTTCAGCATTCTATCGGCAATAAAATAGAAAACGTTATTTTCACTCCAATCTCCCCTCATGGCCACAACGGTTTTATATTTGGTTCTACAAAGACCAGTTACATCCTTCGCTACCGCTGTAGCTTAAGGGACTGAAGCTTTTAACAAAAATGACAAAATTATCAAGTTCTAGATTTTTATACTTTAGTACATTTTGATCCATTACATGTCTTGTAGTATTATATTCTTTATATTCCGTCATTTTTAAAGCTGTAATACCGTGTTGAAACAAGAGGTGAGTAAGCTTTTAAATTCTTCTACCATGCATGGTTTTGGTTTTGCTGTATATGCATTTTTAAGACTTAAATTGTTTCTTAGGCATTAATTGTGGTCCAGTTTTAGTCAAACATATTTATGCCTCACCATAAGTATGTTCACAAAACCAGTTATTTTTTTATTTAATGCTATGGTTTTTCCTTAAGAATAAATGAAACAAATAGACGTATTTTTGTTTAAAATATACGAAACGAAATAGCCAAATGAATAATTTAAAAAATTAGTAAGCAGCCCAATTCCTTTGGGCTTAAACACCAGAAAAATAATACTTTTACTTAAATTTTTATATTGCAGGCAGTCTTAAAATTATTGCCAATATTGTATATAAAATTTTGTAAAATGTTTAGTATCTTGGAAGGTACTATGAAATTAAAATGTTTATATTGTCTATCTATCACAAGAAACTTCTGCGCAAACTTTGGAAGAATACAGTAGGCTAAATTGTAGGTAAGATTTTTAAAAAGAGATCGCTATGTGATGGCTTATTAATTCCACGCACTTTGCATAACCCTGAGAAAATCTTAATTAAATACATCCACCAAGGTGGACGTGTATGCTAACATATTTATTATGAATAATGAACTAATAAGAGATAACTTAATTCTAACGCAGCTTTAAAGGAGTATAAATATAAGCAGCATTTTGTTTAATCCCATTAGCCTTGCAGCACCCTTTAGTTGTACTGATTGTAGATTAACTATCTGGTATTTAAATGGCTTACAGGGTGTGCCCAACTGTTTATCCAGCGTGTAGCGGGGTTAAAAAAAGGAAAAAGGTGTAATGATCGGTTCTTGGTGTAGGTTTGGTAATTCGGGAGGATTAATGTTGCCACCGGCTACTCAGGTAGAGGAATATGGATTCTGGAAACTCTTACCTCAGGGAGCGTGGATGGGAGATGAAATGTAGCTCACTTTTCTCTTCTCAGATGGCCCGTTTATTGAAGATCCACACTGATGTCCTCGTCCGAATACTCTTTCACACAAGACGCGATTTCACCTGCCATCCCCTGCTATTGTTTCCGTGCATTACCCTTACTTAAGTATTTCTCGAAGTTAAATACATTACAATGTTACTTTAATGACTTAACCTTTAGTCATGTCCTAACTACCCTTTTACTCAAGTTTACTTTAAATTAATTTTTTCCATACATAAATAAATACTTGTAGACATCTGCACTGTTTCCCTCTCTGATATAAAATACTTTAATTCCTACATCTATCTTATTCTCCCACACTGCACAACACGGAGTGACCTTCTCTACCCTACGGTTCGACACAAAGTATTCATCTTCTCTCCCCTACGTTCCGACACAAAGTCAACTTCTCTATCCTACGGTTCGACACAAAGTGATGCATCTTACACGCGTCTGAAAGTTGCTCTATCTCATAGATAATTTTCTATTTCACGGCTCTTTTCTAGTTTCGATCTATCTTTTTGCTATGCACGTCACTTTTATTAACTTTTATTGGCTATCTCTCTGAATTTTTCCTCGTCTTCCATTAGCTCTTAATTTCGTCGTCCGAGCATCGTCCGCGTCTCCCATTAACAACCTATGTTCGCTAGAGTGAATTTTCTGTGCGCTTGACTGAATTCGGTTTCCGGCCCGTTGTCTTCGCATCCTGAGAGCTCTACTCGGTTCCTATTGTTACTTATCGCTTACTAATGTTTCTCTTCCTGTACATTCCTAAATTTTCAACCTTTCACGGTGTTCGCCAAGTCTCTTCGTTCTCAAATACACGTTTTCTACATTTTATTTCACTTTCTGGTTATTAATTAATATCTAATGTTTACTTTATTTCTCTCGTTATGATTTTATTTCCCCCTTTTCTAATTCTTAATGTTCTATTTTATTCTTCCCTCATATTGGTACTCTCCTTCTATCTCGAGCCCAGCTGGGAATCGAACCCGGGAACCCTTATGCAACAGGCAGCTGCTTCACTAGCTGAGCTACGGAACCAGTTATAACAGTTAATATGCTTTTTTTAAAGCAAATATATTTCGTTTAGTAAGGTCTACACACTGTGGGTAACGAGTCCCATTTATAGTTCTGCTTAGGCAAACCTTTAGCCATCCGCGCTATCCGGGATAATCTAACTTCAACGAGGGACACCTTTTATGGTATTTGTGAAGGCATTAAAGGGCGTATAGCGTGTGATGTGCTCTCACGTGATCACCAGTGCTATCTCCTGTAAATGTTGTCTCGGATCTCCGAAAGTTCCTTGAAGCTCTCTACCGAGCTGCTTGTCGTAAAGCTGAGAAATTAAATTGAGTTTTATTTATGGACGCTCTTTAACTGCTATGGTCCTTAGCGTCCCATTCTATATTGAGCATGAAATACCGGTAATTTTGCTCAGAGGCATCTTTATCAGGCTTGAGTTGCTTTAACATGCCGTAAATCTACAACACGGGACCACCGACTTTACTTCCCTTCCGAAGGAAGCCAAGGATTTGCTAAGGATTTTTACGCCCGAAAAAATGCATCGCTCTCCGCCGGGTTTGAACCCGCGAACTCGGGAGCTAGAGGCTAGCATGGTCGTAGAGCTGAGGAGAAATTCCTATCACAACTAGGTAATTTTATCTTTCTCAGGAATTTATGTAGGTGAAGACAAATAATAACTAACTTTTCCTTACCATTTATAGGGCAGTACCCTGGGGATAGTAAAACAATTGTTTTGGCATGATAAAGTTTACTAAATAGATACTTTTTAGCATAAAATGGCCAAATTTTATTAAAAAAGTGAAGGTACATATATGTACCACTTTCATTTGTCATTGTTAAAAAGTTTTAATGTTGTCTAAAACTCTAATGACAGCGGATTAATATAAAATACTAGCTTATGTATCGTGTGCACATAGTAACAAAAGATTCAGGTGTAAAACATAACCTGTAATTACTTTAGGAATTATGAAATGCAATAAAACATCAAATGCACAAATCAACGTCATAAGCAACACAAATTATACTTGAACGTTTTTTATCCTTAGATATGCTGCAAAATGCACATCTTCGTCGATTTCCTTTTCCTGGTAAATGGTTACCAACGTTTGTAAGTCTTTTTGCATTAGGCAGAGTTAAATGTCCATCTGGATATTCCCTCTTCCTTCCTCAACCTGGTGTTGCGCCTTTCTTTTGTCGACTGCAGAAGTTTGCAATGAGCTCATCAGCTAGCTGGGATAAAAATTTCAGGTGTGGCAGTGGTGCATGTTCACTGCTTTGAATGTCGTTTTGTAAAGGATGAAAGAATTTACTACGGCGGCATCAAAGCAGTAATAAAAATGTTCATCCAGCACCTCCATGACTTCCAGCTTATATTATAGGCAGAAAGAAGTTGGTCGAAAAGATCAACACGTCCCATGTAAACGCTGTAGTCCTTGATGGCAACAGGACAATGTACAATTTCCCTCTCTCATTCCTTGTTTCGTCGTAGCACAGTTGTCCTTTCATGAGAATTGTGCTTTGTGCTCACTATATGCACAAACGTTTTACCTCTATCTTTCCATTTTGAAACTGATATATCTCCAGACATTACAGAATCACTTTCTCCCATCTTCAGCTGTTTGTCAGGCTGAAGCATGTCTGTTGGAAAGGATTTTCTGGTTTGCCTTATTGTGGCACACACAAACAAACTCTTCTGTAACAATCTTTTGCACATTTCAATGCTGGAAAAGAAGTTGTAAAAAACAGTCAATGTACTAAGCCTTCAAAAGCTTGTGCAAGTTTTGTTACCACTCTTTCACCTAATGACTGTACCATAGTGGTGGCAAAATTTTTTTTTCCTTTCCCTCATACAGTGACATGCCCATACAATACCCTGTCAAAGCACATGGTATTACTCACATTGTGAAACCACGTTTGATGGGTTTCAAGAAACCCATTTTGACAACTTCTTTTCCAGCATTGAAATGTGCAAAAAATTGTTACATAAGAGTTTGTTTGTGTGTGCCACAACAAGGCAAACCAGAAAATCCTTTCCATTAGACATGCTTCAGCCTGACAAGCAGCTGAAGATGGGAGAAAGTAATTCTGTAATGTCTGGAAATATACCTATCAGTTTCAAAATGGAAAGATAGAGGTAAAAAGTTTGTTTATATAGTGAGCACAATTCTCAGGAAAGGACAACTGTGCTAAGAAGACTACAACGTCTACATGGGAGGTGTTGATCTTTTCGACCAACTTCTTTCTGCCTATAATATAAGCTGGAAGTCATGGAGATGCCGGATGAACATTTTTATTACTGCTTTGATGCCGCCGTAGTAAATTCTTTCATCCTTTACAAAACGACATTCAAAGCAGTAAACATACATAGTAAAACACTGACACACCTGAAATTTCGATCCCAGCTAGCTGGTGAGCTCATTGCAAACTTCTGCAGTCGACAAAAGAAAGAGCCAACACCAGGTAGAGGAAGGAAGAGGAACTATCCAGATGGACATTTAACTCTGCTTAAAACGTATAGCTAAGGTTTCAATATCTTACGTTGCGGACGAAGATTCGAATTCGTGTTAAGTTATCCTCTTTGTCAGAGGTATTTCGTGTTTCTTCTTAATCATTAAGCTAATATTAGGCAGATTCAGGGTTTTAAATTCATTTAATACTTTCATTCAGAGTGCGATGCGATCCCTCTGGTTAAAGATTAATTAACTTGTAAAAGGTAAAGAAAAAGTTATTGTACTCGTATAACTAACAAATATTAATTTGTGTTAAATAACACAGGGAATTAATATATTAATAATTACATTTTCTAAGCAGAATGCATACTCGGGTGCATAAAATGTGGCCTATAATGGAAATGAGCTGTTTATGTTAATACTGACAAAATTTAACCACAACCCCTACCACCGTGACCAGCTTTGTTTTCGAGGATAATTCTAGCCAATTGCTTGGGAGGATACTTTACCTCCCCAATAGTAGGTACTGTTGAACTACCGAAAGATAACATTACATTTTTATGCTACACTACCGTTTTCTTAATGCCAGATTTCTTATTGCCGTTTAGTAGCAGCAGTAACTTAACCTTCGTCTCCATTCGCTGATGAAAGCTCTGTAAGAAGATATGTAAATATCGTAGCTGTTGTTCAGTTTAACCAGATATGCAAAATGGTTCTTCACCCCTTTCTCTAGAAGGCGGAATTGTTTTTAATTGTTTTAGACTTTCCTTGTGTGCCAATCATAGAGAATCTCTGCCATAGATGGGTATCCGAATCACCGCTCCATTTCGCATACATTATTAACATCGTTCATTTGTTAGTATTTTCCCTTAATTGTTTTACCGGCCAGTCACATAGAGAAGTGACACCGGCTGGGTGGAGTCAAAAGTTGGTTACTTGAAGGTAGAAACTTTACTGAGGGGAAAAAAAACTATGCCAATCTAGGGGAATGGGGCACCTTTTATGCACGACAGTGTACAGTCGGGTGCAAAAAAGCGTGCCGATATGAGGAACCGTGGTTTAAGTTGACAATCAATTAACACGCCTCTGCCGCACCTTCCATCCCTCATTCGGTTACAGAGGTTAATGCTGGAATGCCGAACCAATAAAAGCCGGACTCATTCAGGGACTAGTATGGACAGTCTTTGGGAGGCATATTGTTTCAACCATTCAGGTGACATATACTGATTCTTCACGGATTTCAGCCTAAACCAATTAGAGGATGGGTCACCTAAGGCAGGCGCGGAGCACAAATCATGATGAGATTCTGTCAACATTCAAGAATGGAAAATACTAAAAGTAACTAAAAGCATCGACACGTTTTTTTTTGCACTCGACTGTACATCATTATCTGCTGCACGCTAAGCGTGAAACTTTTTCTATAATTCATAAATTTGGTTTCCATAACTTTAATGAGAAGTAAGAATTAAATCATGTATATAATGAACTAATTTTTATTCTGCCGTATCCAGGGAAGATAGTAGTATTTATATTTAAACACAAGGCTATCAGACTCCTCGCAAAAAAGTAAAATACAAAGAAAGCCACAGAAATGTAAATTAGAAAGATAGTGTAGTAAATATTGTGATGACGAAGTATAGACTAGGTTCTATTAGGGTATGACGTTTTTGACACTAGTAGCAGATATCACTTCTGTCCATTGTATGTGTTTAATAAGAACTTAGGTGATCTTATCAGTTCAAATAGCGCATGAAACTTGTCAGTATCTAGCATAGAATGACGTTTGTGGCACCTCATTCAGCGTTGCTATTTTCTTAAACCCGTTAGGCAGTCACGTTATAGAAGGGGTAAAGGGGATAGACATGCAATGTAGCTTGCAGCAAATGAAGTTCTGAGTTACGAATTGGCACTCCCCAAACTTTCTGTTCGAACCGTAAGCCACCGGGTGATACAAATCCTTTCTCTGCGCTACATGCCGAAGTTCTAATTCCAAGGGAATTCGCGCGCGCGGTAGACTTCGTTAATACAACCCCTACACAAACAAACGTGTGCTGAGGAAGAGTCAAACGGTGCTGAGGGCTGAAGGGATGGATTGCCCAATCGTATTTGCAATTCTTGTACAAGTGTGGTATGTTGTACCAGATTGGCAACAGTAAAAATAGTCTGAAGACACGAAACCCCGTAAAATGTTCATATTTTCAGCTAAATCACAGCTTCTGGCGTAATTTTAAGACCCCAACTGTACCTAGCTAAGTAATAGAGAAAGCTAAAATTGCTAGAGTTTTTAAATATTCACCATATCAAATTTTATAAATAAAACATTGTTAGAAATATAATGCTGACAGCTTTTGTTATCAGACTTTTGAAATACTGAGTAATAAGCTATATATATATACAGAGTGAGCCAAAAGACTCCGAACCTCCTGCGCGGTTTTTCCTGTCCGCGTCCTCGGCGCCCGTTGCCGTCTGCTGCTATCATAGAAAGGCGCGGATGAAACCATACAACATTTTTAGAACTACTTTTAAAGGCTTTACTTACCAACGTTATGAAAGGAAATGCTGAAATGGCCACCGTCGTTGTCCATACATTTTTGGCACCTCTTTAGGAAACTATCCATCATGGAATTTTTGGGGGGAATTTTCCAAACGATGACCGATGTCGTCTAATGTTTCTTCGGTAAGAACCAAACGCCGTCTTTTACATTTCTTAGCCTGAACACTTCCTGTTGCCTGAAATTTACTGTAAAGTTCATGGATTGTTGTACGGCCTGGAACTTTTATACCTGGAAATCTTTCTGCAAATCGTACTTTCACTTGGCGAGCTGACCGAGCTAACACATACGAATCATAAATAAATACACGCTGTGCAGTAGAAAATATATGCTGAGCCATAATATACTTTATGACTAAATACAGGACAAAATAATAAATAACTCGTAATAACTGAACCACATCACATCACCGTCAACTCAAAACTGCACTTCACACTGCACACAAAACCACAACAGCGTGACTTTGTTTATAGCAGCAGTGCGTTGTCACATTTTATCATATTTCCACACGCCCAGTGAAAAACACCGCGCAGCCGGTAATACTGTTCATAAAATATCCCTCCGGGGTAACTTAAAACATAAAGTGTATAAGACAAACCCACACACCCTGGAAGAATTAAAACAAAATATCCGCCAGGAAATTTCTCAACGTGAACTATTGCGAGTGATGGATAGTGTCCTAAAGAGGTGCCAAAAATGTATGGACAACGACAGTGACCAGTTTCAGATCTCCTATCGTAAAGCTGGTAAGTAAAAGTTTTAAAAGTAGTTTTAAAAATGTTGTATGGTTTCATCCGCGCCTTTCTATGATAGCGGCAGACGGCAACGAGCGCAGGCGGTTCGGAGTCTTTTGGCTCACTCTGTGTTATGAATGCTTGTCTTATGTACAGTGATAGGCCCCGAACACTGCAGGAACTACAGGAAAACATCAGCTGGCCGTTGCGGCTATTTGAGTGTCAAATTTTTGTTAGTTAATCATTTATCTGAATTATTCATCTCACGTTGCAATAAACAGGATCATGGTTTCAAAAATGAATTTCCATCAATGTTGCTCTATTTCCTTTTTTCGGTATCTATATTAATAACGAAGTTATCCTATATCGCGGGATTTTTGAATTACCCAGCATACTATTAAAAATTTTAAGCACAACATATTAGATTAAAAAAATTGAATTAATTTTTCAAAAGGGAAAAAAATACTAATAACACGATCTCGGGAACTAATTTAAAAAGTATGCATGAAATATTTGGTGTACGTATTCGATATTAAATCCAGATTTCAAATCGAAAAGCTTTGTTCAGATTCCGCGTTAGACGGTGCAATTTCTCTAAGAAATCCCCACTTTTTCAAGCCTTCCCTCTCTCTAAAACTGCACAAGAGTGGGGACTCTGCCTCTGGTCAACTAGCCGCTGGTACGTTATTAGTGAATGGTAGCCTTTAGGTGCTTGTTGATTTCTATTCTTCCTGTGTGAAGGCGTTGAAAGTTTTTCTTTGTGCAGCCAAGTGTTATAGAAGACTACATCCTCAGTTTCATGCTGTTTGAGTAAGTATAAGTGTTAATTATTTATAAAGTGTATAACTGAAGAAAAACTGTGTGGATGTGAAGTACAGCTTGCATGAGAATGTGTTTCGCGTGAGGCAAAGTGACTAAGGGCTAGTGTTTTGTTTCCAGAAGTTCACCGGTAGTTTCAGTGCGATCCAAATGTTTGAATATAAAGCCGTACCTCATTCAAATATTTTAGAAAATACATGATCAAGTAGATATTACTGTAATTCGCTTCTCTCTGTGTAAAGTAAACGTCAGATTTATCTGCCAAGGGCAACGTAAGCAAAAATGTAAGGGACAAAATGGCGGCCAGTAACAGTCGAAACGGAGGTAAAACTTCAAATTTTAGCAAAGATAAAAACATAATTTGCAAGCATTTCCTTATGAATTTTATATAGCTAAACTAATTAGAATTTGTGACGTGACACATGCATATGAGTTTCTGTACGTATCACCATTTCGTAGTCAACCGTTATATATTATAATATTCATAAAAAAATTAAGTACTCTATCTACATTTGGGGACATTATAAATAAATTTAGCACTTAGCTAGTATCGGGAAATGGGTGAAATGCATGAAAAATAGTTATAAAATTCAGGTTTTTAATATCCAGAGTGTTTCTTGGAGTAATTTTATGAAGTGGTTGTTGCTTGAACGAAATCATTGGGCCCACCCACTCTTTCTAGAGCCCTTCCTTATATAGTGAAAACTGGCGACATTTTGTGCTGAGCATTGTCAACTAACAAAATGGGCTAAATTGTCGCCAACGTACGAAGCTTAAGAATATGCATTAACGTGGATCATTCGAGTTTAGTCGAGCTGACGTTACGCTCCGCTCCAATCCTGTTACTTCTAAAAATATCCCTCTGCTACGTTTTGCGGCTTAGGCCCCAACTTTGGGCTACGCCTTGTGGCCTAAGGTTCTCTATGTTGGCAAGGCTCCCATGATGCTCGGGTGGAATGCATGCAATAAATGTTGTGTGCGTGATCAAAACAAAACAGACATTACTTTGCACAAATGTACAGGAATACATAAACCACGTCGTCCATTAATGTTCATAATGTGCAATAATGCTATAAAAGTAATAAAGATCAGAATCTAGATATGTGTGTGCATGCTCGTACCCAGAGGGTTTTCCTAACTAGATCTAAACTTAACAGCACCCCATACAGTTACCATGTACCTACTCCATAGTAAATAAACGTTACGTAGATAAGAAAACTGCTTGGAGACATTTTAGAGACAGAAAAATCTCACCAGAATGAAGATATTCTACCTTACAGCCCAAAACATCGAGACTGCTTCGAAAACCAGGATGTATGGTACACCTCACCTATGTAAGGTGACAATATTAAGTTTCCCTTTTTTACTTTCTCTACTACGTATAGTATTGCATTCCACCCAAAATTCGATACCGAGATTTCACCCGAAATACATGTTTCGAGATGTACTGAATACCTATAAAGCATTTTCGGAAACATTTCCGTGTGTGTGTCTGTCTGTCTGTGTACACCATAACTCAGAAACGAACAGTAAGATAAATACCAAACATGATATTTAGGTTCAGTATCTTCCAGAGATGCGACACGAAGGTTTTCAAGTAAATTTCCCCACCCCAAATTAAAATACCCAATTTATGCCATATGCATTTTTGTTGTTGAGTGAACTATTTTCGAGATATTGCTTGTTATTCCCTTAAATTGTCCAATACTTTTTCTCAAATGGGTATTCGTTATTTATTTTTTTATATCCTGGACATACAAAGAGAATGCAATGCGCCACATTGCAACCAGCTTTTAAAAGATTTGACTATCGCTTAAATATTACTATATTCCCCTTGCACCTACAAGAAAATTAGCAATAAGACTAACATTTTGATTAACATGAAGCATATGGAGAATCAGCGTTTGTAAAAATAGTTTGTACAAGAGTAGAGAAAGTCATGTGAGTGGACGTCAATTTTTTTTTTTTTTTTTTACTTTCTCTACTACGTATAGTAAGTAGCGGAAGTATTGTATTCCACCCAAAAATTCGATACCGAGATCTCACAGTAAACATATGTTTTGAGACCCCCTTAATTAAAAAAAAGCATTTTTGGAAACATGTCCTGTCTGTGTGTGTGTCTCGGAACAGCATAACTCAGAAACGAACAGTCGGATAAACACCAAACTTGGAATTTAGATTCAGCATCTTCCAGAGATACGACAGGAAGGTTTTCATGAAAATCCCCCCACTCCAGATTACCCTTTACATGGAACATTTTTCGAAAATTTTAATTTTCTCAAAAATGGTCCCACGATTTTGATTAAAATATCATTTGTTTAAGATATTTTCATGACCAATGAAATGTATATCTCGAATTTTCTGGGAATGTCTCCAATAGTATTCTTCATTGAGAACGACCTTTGCATAACTGGTAAACCATAAGAGATACACAAAATTTTACTACACAAAAAATGTAGATCGCGTTAAAAATACACAATGTGTGTCATTTAAATTTTTTTTTGTTGAGTGAACCATTTTCGAGATATTGCTTGTTATTCCCTTAAATTTTCCAATACTTTTTCTCAAATGGGAATTCGTTATTTATATTTTTTATGTTCTGGCCATACAAAGACAATGCAATGCGCCACATTGCAACCAGCTCTTAAAAGATTTGACTATCGCTTAAATATTACTATATTCCCCTTGCACCTACAAGAAAATTAGCAATAAGACTAACATTTCGATTAACATGAAGCATATGGAGAATCAGCGTTTGTAAAAATAGTTTGTACAAGAGTAGAAAAAGTCATGTGAGTGTACAACGTCAATTTTTTTTTTTTTTTTTTTACTTTCTCTACTACGTATAGTAAGTAGCGGAAGTATTGTATTCCACCCAAAAATTCGATACCGAGATCTCACAGTAAACATATGTTTTGAGACCCCCTTAATTAAAAAAAAAGCATTTTTGGAAACATGTCCTGTCTGTGTGTGTGTCTCGGAACAGCATAACTCAGAAACGAACAGTCGGATAAACACCAAACTTGGAATTTAGATTCAGTATCTTCCAGAGATACGACAGGAAGGTTTTCATGAAAATCCCCCCACTCCAGATTACCCTTTACATGGAATATTTTTCGAAAATTTTAATTTTCTCAAAAATGGCCCCACGATTTTGATTAAAATATCATATGTTTAAGATATTTTCATGACCAATGAAATGTATATCTCGAATTTTCTGGAAATGTCTCCAATAGTATTCTTCATTGAGAACGACCTTTGCATAACTGGTAAACCATAAGAGATAGACAAAATTTCACTACACAAAAAATGTAAACCGCGTTAAAATACACAATTTATGCCATCAAGATTTTTGTTGTAGAGTGAACCATTTTCGAGATATTGGTTGTTATTCCCTTAAACTTTCCAATACTTTTTCTCAAATGGGATTTCGTTATTTATATTTTTTATATTCTCGACATACAAAGAGAATGCAATGCGCCACATAGCAGCCCGCTCTTAAAAGATTTGACTATCGCTTAAATATTACCATATTCCCCTTGCACCTACAAGAAAATTAGCAATAAGATTAACATCTCGATTAACATGAAGCATATGGAGAATAAGCGTTTTTAAACATAGTTTGTACAAGAGTAGAGAAAGTCATGTGAGTGTAACACATCAGACTTTTTTTTACTTTCTCTACTACGTATAGTAAGTAGGGTAAGAATTGTATTCCACCCAAAATTTCGATACCGAGAATTCACCGGAAATATATGCTTTGAGACCCCTGAATCCAAAAAAAGCATTTTTGGAAACATGTCCTGTCTGTCTGTCTGTGTGTGTGTGTGTGTGTGTTGTGTGTGTCTGTGAACTGCATAACTCAGAAACGAACAGTCGGATAAACACCAAACTTGGTATTTAGGTTCATTATCTTCCAGAGATACGACACGAAGGTTTTGAAGAAAATACCCCACACCAGATTACCCTTTACACGGAACATTTTTGGAAATTTTAATTTTCTCAAAAATGGCTCCAACGATTTTGATTAACATATCATATGTTTAAGATATTTTCATGACCAATGAAAT